>JAMXBD010000079.1:0-1200000 GCA_024138025.1 Combretum micranthum
TACAAATGCTATTAACGAATAAAATCATAAAAAACCTTAAATTTTTTATTGGACCTAATCTTTATATTTTTTTTCTTTTTATACGAGGAACTTGGTTTTGTTTTTATGTTTTCTTATTGTTTGAAGATACTTATAAAGGAAAAAAGATTGTAGGTATCAATACATGGTTATCCATGTGAAATGGCGAACAAATACTCATCAATAGACAAATGGTAACAATATTGTTAGTTTATGATATTACACCAGAAGGTATTAATATTTTAGATAATTTCATTTATGTATTAATATTTCAGTGGTTAGAAGAGAATCAACATTTTGCAAAGTGATCAAATAAGATATCAATTTTTTCTGTCCATCACACGAGGGAAGAGAGGTAGTTCTTATCACTTGAGAGACCATAGTAACATTGCTGGGTACGGGCTATTTGCAAATAAGATATCAATGTTTCATAAAGTTCATTTAAGCATCACCATTTTAACTAGTTTTTAATCAAGTTCCTTAATTTTTCTCATCATTTAATTATTGATACATGTTTGACTATTTTATTAAACATTGTATTTTCTTAACACTTAAAACATTTATTATTTTAATGATTATCCCAAACATTGTTTCTCTTGTTAACCACTCTAAACGTTAATACATTAAATAAACTTGCTTTCAAGCGTTGTTGCATTCAATGTAATTTACTCATATAGTTCAGTAAAATCATTCATATATCATAATTTATTGATATTTAGACATAATGCTTATATAACCCCTTCCAACTGGTTTTAAAAAAGTTACGTAACACATCGTCTTAAAAAGAACCACTTAAACATTGGATGTTGCTTCAATCATGGCACGCGTCTCCTTTTTTGCCAATAGCTGAGATAAAAGCAGGGGGCATGAATAAGTGGAATAAATGGGGAAAAAAAAAGACCAACTAGAATTTTCCAATTATGAGGACAATTTCTCCCATTATATTCACTTTCCAAGTAAGAGAAGTGAAAAATCCCATCTCCCCACACAACACGCCCCACCCCGCACCACCCCTTCTCCACCCCCTCCCCCGCACAGCGCGAAATTTCTTTCTTCTCCTCTCTCCCTCTAAATAGAAAAAAAAAATCTCAAAATTAAGGCATAGTGGACTGACATACTACTATGGATTTTGCGTATTTTTTAGGGAAATGGGAAGGCAAGATCAAGAAGAGAAAAAAATGATATCTAAGATGGCATCATAGAGGATTTTTATTTTGGGCAAACATGGGAAGTATGCGGATGGGCAAGTAAAGGAATAACTTCGAGTAGTTGCGGATTTACTATCATTTTTTGAGTTATGTGATTATATCAGAGAGGAACTTAGTGTTAGTAATTGTGCCCTAGGTCAATTATTGGATATTATCATTCTTGCCTTTTATTAATAAAGAGGAATTTATTATTATATTGTTTACATGTTTACTTTATAATAATGTCCTTGAATAATCATGTAATTGTTCTAAATGTCTCTAGATGCTCATTATTATTGGAAAAACAATGAATTAAATCTAGTATGAGTTTTGATTTATAATCATAAGATGCTTATTTGTATAGAGATACATATCGAACTCATAGGAATATGTTAGAGAACTAAGTACCAGATTGACGTGCTATGAGATCATGATGTAGTAGAGGAAATATCACATGAGTTTTTAGGGAAATGGCCTAGGATGAGAAGGAAAATGAGGAACAAACAATGAAAGTCTATATCAGCCACTTATACTATTGGCCTTGAAATTAAAGTCGTCGGCCTTTAACTTTAATACCGTTAGCCTTGAGGCAGCTTTCAACATTCATAAATTCAAAAATTTAAAGGCCGCTAGCTTTCATTGTATGTCACTAGCTTTGAATTATAGGCCATTGGCCTTTCTTGTTCGGATTTGACTGGTTTTTAGTTTTAAGTTTTTCCTTGTTTCCCATATAATGTAATAACTAGGGCAAAACATATCGTTTTTTTGATGTTATTTTGATTAGAATTTGATAGAGCTCGTTTTGCTCTCTTTCCTAAATTCATATCTATTACGATAATGTTGGATTATGATGCCAATAACTTAGATATTCTTTGAATCGATAGGTGTTGATGATCTCAAACTGGCAATCATGTACAATTCAATAGTTTGTGATAACTCTATACGCGTGTATGCTGCGTTAGTTGATATTAGAGTCGCGTTTGCTCTTAGAGAAGATGTCTCCCAAACGATAAGGTGATCAGCCTCATGCTGTAGTGGATGAAACTTACAATCATGATGACCTAGATTGATGGATCAGACTAATCATCGATGAATGGATGGGTGCAATGAAACACTAATTTAGTGGGATGTTGGATCAACTCACTAAATGGATGGGTGCGATGATGGGAGACCAGCGTAATGCTAATCCCAAGCATGAAAGAAACCTTAATCTGATACTAGAAGTAGATGAGGTAGAGGATGATCTGCCTTCAATAGATGAAGGAGAGTTTGTATACAGGATTGCCATGCGGACGTGATAAGGTTCATGTTGTGGAAGAGGATCGGAGACGATGAGACATGGGTATGAGAACTGAAATCCTTGAATTCTATGGAAGTTTGCAACAGAAGGAATTTTTAGATTAGTTAGTCATGGTGGAGGAGATTGTTGATTTTAAGAATGTCCCTAAAGACAAATGAGTGCAATTGGTGGCAACTTGGCTTCGTGATAAAGCCACAACATGCTGGCAATAGACGAAATTGAATTGACTCAAATTGGGTAAAAAAAAATTGTTTCATGGGAAAAGATGAAGAAGCACATGAGATTAGAATTCCTACCCTATAATTTCCAGCTAATCATGTATCAAAGGCCGTAAAACTTGAAGCAATGTAACAGGTCAATGGCTAAAGATACATCTGAATTTATCAATTGGTTGCTAGGAATGAGATTTATGAGACTGAAGACTAAATAGTGGCAAGATATATTGGTGGTCTGAGATTACAGATTTAGGATATGGTAAAATTTTTTGATTCAGTTACTGTCTCTATCATGCACCAATGGGCGTTAATACTTGAAAGCAGCAGAGACGGCTTAATAGTAGGTTATCTAGTGATAGTGAGGTTAATCGTGCAGGTATAGGAATGCAAGTGATGGAGTTGCTGGTAGCGATAGTACTGGACGATTCAATAAGCCTAATGCTAGTGGATTAAGTAATAGTGGGATAAAGTGTTTCAAATGTGGTGAAGGTGGTCATCGATAGTCGTATTGTAAGAAGGAAAGGAAGAAAGCACTTTTTATTAAAAATGAGGATGAGGGACATGACGAGAATGTTAATGAAGCAAGAGGTAATGATGATCCAATTTATGATGAGGAACATATTGAAGAAGAAATTGTGACTGGAGATGGCAATGCGAATTTGCAGCATGACTCCTAAGGCAATCGGGGAGGACTATGATGTGTTTGAGGCTGAAAGGGATGGG
Source organism: Combretum micranthum (assembly GCA_024138025.1). Taxonomy (NCBI): domain Eukaryota; kingdom Viridiplantae; phylum Streptophyta; class Magnoliopsida; order Myrtales; family Combretaceae; genus Combretum; species Combretum micranthum. The sequence continues at coordinate 3,444 of JAMXBD010000079.1, forward strand.
GAAACCTATTTTTGATATAGAATATGAGGAGGAAGAGTTTTTGGAATGGGATGGAAGAGAGACTTTGGTGGTAAGGAGGCCATGTATGACTCCAAAAGTGGCTGAAGAAGACTGATTGAGAAAAAATATTTTCCAATCCACTTGTACCATTCTAGGTAAAGTGTGCCGTTTTATTATCGATTAGGCAAAGATGAGAATATCATCTCCATAGAGCCATAAAGGCTATGCAGAAATTGGGAGTTCAGACAGAATAACATCCCAAGCCTTACAAGTTAGCATGGTTAAAGAAAGTTGATGAGGTGAGTATCTCTAAATGTGCCCTAATTACTTTCTCTATTGGCTCTAAATATGGGGATTCTGTGTGGTGAGATGTGCTGATGATGGATGCTTGCCACTTGCGATTAGGAAGGTCATGGCAGCATGATAGGAGTGTGACACATGATGGTAGAGCTAACGCTTATGAATTTGTACATAAGGGAGTACAAATTGTGTTAATTCCTAATAAAGAGACTATTGAGTCCAAAGTTGAGAAGCAAAGTGATAATAGCAGCATGTTGTCTTTTGCCATATTTGAAGAAGAGCTACAAGATGCACAAACTGTTTCTCACATGATGGAAAAGGAAGTAGCCAAAGGAAATACCAATAGGAAATGGAGTGATGAGGAATTTGTTATGGGAGATTTTGTATGAGCTATTCTGACTAAAGACAGGTTTCCTATAGGGGAATGCATTAAACTGTCATAGAAGAAGATTGGGCTAGTTGAGGTCATTGAGGAGATCAACTCCAATGCTTATAGATTGAAGCTATCTACCCATATTAGAACTACGAACATGTTTAATGTTAAACACCTTATTCCTTACAGTGGTGATGATTTTGATGAAGACAATTCGAGGGTGAATTTCATTCACCTTGGGGAGGATGATGCAGTAGAGAAAACAACACATAATTATTTAGGGTAATGGCTTAGGATGAGAAGGAAAAGGAGGAATAAACGATGAAAGTCTACACCGTCCACTTACACTATCAGCCTTTAACTTCAATACTGCTGGCCTTAAGGTGGCTTTCAACATTCACAGATTCAAAGATTTATAGGCCACTATCTAAGGTTGCCAACTTTCATTGTACATTGCTAGCTTTGAATTATAGGCCTCTGGCTATTCGGATTTTGCATTTTTTTTTCAGTTTTGAGTTTTTCCTCGTTTCCTTTATAATGTAAACCCTAGGGTAAAACATATCAGTTTTTTGGATTTTATTTTGAATAGAATTTCATAGAGCTCACTTTTGCTCTCTCTTTCCAAAATTTATATCTATTGTGATAGTGTTGGATTTTGATGCCAACAACCTAGGTATTCTCTAAATCGATAGGTGTTAAAGATCTCAAACTGACAATCATACGAGATTCAACGGTTTGTGATAAGTCCATTTGCCTGTATGCCGTGTCGGATCACTACATAGATTAGTATCATAAGTGATTCTCACAACAACAATGTCATCATATCTTTAGACCTGAAATAATCATAGATTCCAACATGAGGAACATTATGATTCAATCCAATCAAACATTATCTATAACCAGATAACCATAAAGGTTGTAATTGAGCATAATGTGAATCACGTAGAGAAAGATGAGTGATTGGGATTTATCCCGTTCATTTGAGAGAGATATATCTAGGGCCCTTGATACGTGACACTGAGAAATGATGGTCGTCCTCAAATGAATTGATAGTATGATCAATGTCATTTATCTTATCAGTCCACTTAGAGATCAAGAAATAATAGAGTTAAATAATATAAGGGTAACACTATACATACCTTATGTTCAATCTAAATATCATTTGACAAGAGGATTATAACGTAAGTTATGGATCAGGTAAAGTCGGATCACCGATCTTCACTTAATTTAGTGAAATGTAATGTCTTGTTAGAGATTACTTATATTTTATGGGCAAAAAGGATTTTTGAGTTTATTGCCAACATTAAGTGAACCTACAAAGTCACACACAAAGAATGAACCAAAAGGATCATGAGTTTAATTTAAATAAGCTTGGTGGGAATTATAAAATTATTTATTAATCTTAATTTATTAAGAATAATAAATAATAATTTATAAGTTTAATTAAAAAAAGGGAAACCTTAATTGGATTAAGGGTCATAATGTCCTTATTGGTGAGAATATTGACATTAGAATAAATAGAACATAGCAGCCCTCATGTAAGGTTAATGACGCATGTCATCACATTAGACACGTAGAGAAATTCTGTACACTCTAAAAGAAAAAAACACAAGAGCTCTTGTGTGAGATTCCTAAGGGTAAATTTGGAATTGTTCCAGGGTGTTGGCATACGACAATCCTTGTGATATGTTCATTTACGTGAATACCGTAGAGGAGGTTCGCGAGATCATAATGCTTATAGATCCGCATCGTCAACACGATTAAAATTTGCAAAAGGTATAACCCTAATCCTCATCTCCTTCAATTTGATTAACCGCATGGATCCCATCGGTCTTGGGGGTTATATTTGAAAAAAAAAAATCCATTGCTAAGTCTAGTTTTTGGATCCCTAATACCTAACTTGGTACTTGATAGTGGAGCTAATTTATTATAGTAAAAGTAATGAGTTTGTAGATGTTACTGATGCATTATTGTTAGATGTGTGCGCTAAGTTGAAGGATAATGGGTGGTTAGATTTATATATTTGTCATGTGGTCTAAGAGGAAGAACGAAGTGTTGGAAATAAGAGCAATATGGTCCCAAGTTACGGTGGAAATGATAGTGTTAAGAGTGTTGGTGATATTTCAAGTGATTTTTTTGAAGCAATTTATTAATAGTCAGAAGGGTAGTGGTTATTGGGCGGAGTTAAATTTATTTAAAGGGGAAAATGGTGAATTTATAAGGGGTGGCGGTCAAAATGTAGAAGGTTAAATTGGTAGTTTGGAATGTTGTCGGGAATCTAGGCTAAAAGTTGGAAGGATGGATGAGAGTATAAATTGTAAAGGTAATGGCTTACAGAATGAGGATGTTGTTGTGTTAAAGGAGAGCTTTTAGAGGGGCTATTTGTAAGGACCCGGATTCGCTACTTAATTAAAACATACAAATCCAGCTCTCTAGCCACATATAACCTTCAAAAGTTATATGTAAAGCTGCCTATAAAGAGAAAGTTTGTAGAATTGCTTGCCAAAATCTGTTATAAGAACCATTTAATATCATCTCATAAAAGAAATCCATACATCATATTACAAACTTTCTTACCACTTGCATAAACAAGACAATAGGAATACTACTTAAATTTATACAAACATAAGAGCTTCTAAACTTAAACTCTAGGTCATACTTAAAATGAAATACATATAAGTTATATAAAAATACCTAACAACTGCTACATTATTCCAAACATATTCATTCTATTCTATTACAAAAGCTTTTCCTTCATAGAGGTCGAGGTTCCTAATCATCCAAATAATCCAAAAAGTTTTCAAAATCAGCTCCATATCCCATTTGAGTATAAAACTCATCATTGTCGGCATCTGAAATAAAAGATTATGAGCCAAAGGCCTAGTACACAAGTAACAAAAGCAAATATGTAGTAACAAGCATTCTTAGACTAAATGCGATGCATCAACTATTCATTTATTGTTTATTAATTAAGTTTATAAGTCAACAAAGGAGTATTCAAACTCCGGATACAAGCCACAGGGTATCTAGAGGTCCTGAGTAATGACACAACACTCAAGAGGTTGATATAGACAGCCCGAATACCTATATCACCTAGATGATATAACCAATAAAGAGAAAAATAATTTCATATAGGGTTAATAGGCGTTACTCAACTTCATTTAACTTAATCCATAATATCACTTTGTTTAACTGATATCATAAACGTGAACTAAATCATATTATTTCTTCTTAAGAGTAAGCAAATGTTACACCAATACTATTCTCCCTATCAATTATCCATCGACCTACTTATAAAAGTCATGGCATCATGACAAAGATGGCCTAAGCACCTAAACTACTGTGTTCGCTCGGACAAGGTTGCCACTCCTTCAACCAAATTCAACGACATAAAGCACAATCAAGTACAAACAATTTTTAAACCATCTTTAATTAAAATCAAGTTAAGATATACCTATCTTAAGCAAACAACAAAAAAGTTACTGTGTACCTGACTTGTCACATTTAGGATCAGAAGATGCAATCAACTAAGGATTGGAAGCTGAAGCAAGAAATTCATTTCATATCAAAATCACTAATTCTCATTTGAATATTCATCACAAATAATTACTAGGTACTAAACATTCATTATATTCAAATGAACTCATATAATAACATAACTTAGTTTTTATACCCACAATAGATTCATATAAGCTTTTTAAATAATCACAAACTAGAAAACAAATAAGAAAAAATATATATAGTAATAAAATTATTTTCATACAAAAATTTTATTATTATTATTAAAAAGATACGGTACTATTTATGCCCATACAGGGCCGTTTCAAGGACTGTATGGATCATATTGGGCCGTTTGGAGGATTGTATAAATTTTAGAACAAAATCAGTAAACCAAACACCCCTTCAAATGGGCCTATATGCAAGGTTGTTTTAACCAAGAAAATTTACTCAAAATGGTTAGAGAGCGCAACACCCCTTCAAATAGGCTAGTATGTAAGGCTGTTTAGAAAGAAAATTTACTCAAAATGGTTAAAGAGTGAAACACCCCTTCAAAACGGGCATGTATGCTAGGCTGTTTGGACCCAAGAAAAGCTCACGAAACTTACCCAAGAGCACAACACCCCTTCCTATAGGCCATTTTGGGGGCCGTTTGCCCCATAAACTCCCCAAACACCTTTCCAAATAGGCCGTTTGATAGGGTGTTTAGAATTTTTCGAACTTCCCTTATTTTAAACTAAAGTTTTATGCACTTTTCGCTTCTCCAACCTTACTTTAAGCTCTATGCAAACATCATACAGCATATTATAAGCACTTAAAAAACTCAAAACAAGTATAAACTTTGCTTCTCAACATCAAACAACTTCTCCACATCACTCAACATAAATTAAACTCTTCATCACTAAATTCATCAACTCAAGCATACTCAAAACAACTCCTCTATAACACAATTCATCAAACCCCAACATTTCAACTCAAAACAACTTTAAATCTCATAGCAACTTATTTACTATAACTCCAAGCATCGAAAGCTTTCTCAACAACTCAATAACAACTCAATATAACAAGATTACTTGTAATCTACCATGAACTAATTTTTGACAGAAATTCTTAGAATAAAGAGGTAATAATCATTACAAAAAGACATGTAAGCTTACCTTAACTTGTAGATGATGAGTGGAAGTGAATTCTTGATGAATTGAGCATAGAAATTTGATCAAATATGTTGGGAAAATAAACTTGAAATTTCCCATGAATTTTGGGTTATTTTAGGTTTGTTTTTGTCTATCTTGGATGTCTATTTTTGTCTAAATAAAAGTTGATATTTATCCCTTATCTATTGACTTTAATGGAAAATTTTAAAGATTAAAAAAAGAGGGGCTTTGGGCTTTGTTTTGGCTTGGTTTTGGGCTTTGTTTTAAAGCAAAATTCTACTATGTTTAGTATTTGGATTTGGGTTGGGTTTATTTTGGAAACTTAAGTTTAACATGAGTTGAAAAAACAATATACATTAATATCAACCATACTATCATGCTATATTTATTTTTAACACATAACTTATCAACTGTATTCATATATAATAAAAGTAATTTTAACAATATCAATCACACAAATCACTTTCACACATAAATCATAGATAACACTACTAGCACATAAATCATATAATTCACTACTAATACTAAATCACACTAACTCATTAAATTATATTCAACTAAACACTTAAAAAAATTCATGATTTGATTAAATCAATCTATATATATTAAATTTAATCATGCTTAAAAGTTAAGCTATTTCACTATTAGATGTGGAAGGCTTTGAAGAGGAACTAGTAGCAATTGCTACTCAAGTAGAGTAGGAGTTTGCCTCACAAAGTCAACATAATAGCTATGGTGTCTATATTGAAGTGGATAAAGAAGAACTAGCTGTCAATCTAGCTACTTAATCATAAACTCCAGCACCAAATTTAGCTTAAGCAGGGCTAGATGCAGCTCAAGCAAAAGTAGAGGTAAAAACAAGGAAGGAGAAAGCAACAATGAGTCCAAAAATAGTAGTGAGGATGATAAGTCAATTGATGGAGATTTTAAGTTAAATGAGGAGGTTGCAGGTGCCAATCTTGGCTTATTTAATGGAATTGAAGAGTTACTTGAAGTAAAGGTGAATATTAGAAGATATAAGAGAAGAAAGCAACTAACTCAAATAGAGGAGGTTCAATTTCACGAAGTAGGACCAACTGTTAGTTTTGATGATAATGTAGCTCCTGATTCAAGTGAAAAAAGAAGATTCAATGGTAAAGTAACTGGTGATGAACCAATTTAAGGCTTATAGTTGCTACATTTAACCCATGCAAAACATGAAAATGTGGCTTGAATCAAATCATCTTACCATTGAACCTCCTGAAATTAAGAAAACGCTTGGTAGGCTAAAAAAATAGAAAGAAGAAAGGGATGAGCCAAAAAAAGTTAGTAAACCTCTAAAGAGAGTTGTTGTGATGACTTGTTCCTTATGTAAGACTCAATAACACAACACAAAGAGATGCCTACAAAAGAATGGAAATTTAGAATAGATATGCCTGTTTAATCTCATAGTTTCTTTCTTCAAAACATTTCATATAGATTGGTGATGTTAACATTAACTTGTTTATTTCAAATGCAAATTAGGTTCACAATGTACATAATGGGATGTAGTAGATGCATGGGGTGAATAATTCATAACAGATCATAGGTATGAGCAGGAATTAGAATTCATGGCAGAAATTAATTCACAAACATTTGTAGACACAAATACTCAGGTATAAGGCTTATTGAATTTGCATACAAAAATCCTATTAAGTATTATCTTCAATTTATTGGATTTCATTACGTCTAACAAGTTGGTTTACTAGTCATCGTCCAGTTGCAAATTTTAATAGCAAGACCCATGTTCCTATTGTTGCAATGCAAAATCATGAAAGGAATGGCTAGGTAAAGTACTTATGACTTATTTATATACTGAGTAAATATTGATTGTATTTTTTTTTTTTGGCATATCAAGGTTTATGCTATGCATTTAATTTGTTGCATATGAAAATACTGGTTCAATTGTGTAGGGAAGTGGAATGATGTTGGCATCTTAAAATTTATTATATTATGCTTCTAAGAGGCTAGACATAGGGGGAGGTAGAGGTAACAATGCCGCACTTGCATCTTTGCACTTATTGGCACAGATAGAGAGAATGGTGATCTAGGCAAAAAAGGATCTGGTCATGCCTTATCACAACTAGTTGAACAAAAAATGTCTAAAATAATTGACTATGGTATGTTAGCTGCATTAAGTGGATGGAGTTGTGTCAGGTTTGTTTTTTTTCCCCTCTTGCTTGTGGATTTATTCTTAAATTCATATTGGATTAGTACTTGAATTATCTAGTATATGGACACTTTTAGTTTGGTAGACCTAACAGTTGAGTCATTTCATATAAGGACCTTAAGAAATCTTTTGAAGTGACCGAAGATATTGCATTCAAGCCACATGACCTCAAATGGAAAGGGAAAAAAGCAATTACTACCAGGCATTTGGAAGGCTAGAGAGCAGCATTTGTGATTGGTGCAAGACATGCCAATTTTGCAACTTTAGGCTTAGGTATAGGTGCTCAGTAACCTCATAATCAAGCTTCCAACATTTGATTTGTCTATTTCATGTTCATTTTTTACGGTGGCAACTATTATGAATCTGTTTTGAGTTTATTCAAAGATATTGGATATAAGCAATAGCTTAAATTGGTTAATTTTGTGATTCATTGGTTTGATTACTTCTTTTGGAATTTGGAAACATTGTGTTAAACAAATTATGTGCTATTTCATATACTAATTTATGGTCAAATGGATTTTTGATTTGTAGTGGTTCTGTTTATGATTTTTTTTTTCTCTATTCTGAATTCCAATTACAATTTTTGTTAGACCCATCAATGTACATTTTTATACCAAATTTTGTATCACATTTTTCCAAAATTTACACAATTTTATATTAGAATTTGCAATACATTTCTTTCATTTGCAACTTCAAATTTCCAAACACTTTTGCCACAAATCTTTCATTCACTATTGCAAATCTAATTCAAAATGTACACAATTCACTATTGCAGCTTCTACCTATTCCAATCTGTTGAGCTAATTAACTCACTATAAGCCATAAAATACATATTATACTAACCATAACTACACTTCTTATAGTTAATCTTCACTTATCACATGCACTCTCTTTCTCAAGCTCTTTCATTTTCCTTAACAATCCTAAAATCACCTACCTTGGGTGTTCCTCAAGTGTTGAATCAAACTAGAGGAAAAAACCACACCAATAGCCCTTTATGTAATTCACTCAAAACAACACACATTATTAAAAATATCTCATAGTAGAGATGACATTAAAGCACAAAACCTACTGCAAAATTTATACAACCCAACATCACCTAGGATTTGCCGTAGCCTATGAGGTTTCGAGATGGGCAATCTTTCCATAGTTACAGAGGGGTAGAGCATAATCAACTGTTGCCATTAATCCTCGTTGCCGTTTTCATCTTATTTTGCCAGTCAAAATTAGAAATCACAGAGATATTGAGAATAATTGAGAGGAGAAGAAACCGAGGTTGAATGCATAATTTTTTTTTCAAGAAATAAAGAGAGATGAAGAAAATATATAAGGTAAATTGTGCCATTCACGCGTCTCTTTTGCGTGTACTCATGCGTATGCCCATGTTAGTGAAAAAAGGGCCCACTGTCATGACTTAAGCAACATTCAGTGTTTAAGTGGTTCTTTTTGAAGATGAGGTGACTAAATGACTTTTCCGAATAAGTTGGAGCGGCTACATAAGCATTTTGCCATATTTATATACTGTTAATTTATTCACATGGCATGTTAATATTAGGGATAATGTTACATCACGAATGATACATGAATTTTGGTAAATATATGTAATTAGGTACTTAAACTTTAAAATTGATTAATTTAATATTTGAAAACTTTGAAATTGATCAATTTAGTACCTAAAAGAACTTAACAAATATACTATTAGAGTGCATAAAAGTTCTTTTAGATACCAAATTATTTAATTTCAAAGTTTAGGTATCGAATCTATCAATTTTAAATTTTGTGTATCTAATTGCGTACTTTATTAAAGTTCAGGTACTATTCGTTATATTAACTCTTAACTTATTAAAACTTTTGTCCCTTATTAGTTACTAATTAGCAAGTGAAAGGAGTTGTGTTTTGAAATATAAATGAAAACGAGGGGTTAACATCATGAATGGTAGCTAAACTTTAAATTTGATTAATCTAGTATTTGAAAGAATTTTTGTGCATGCAAACAATATCATCAAGTCCTTTTAAATATTAAATTAATTAATTTCAAATTTTTTTAGATAGTAAATTGATTAATTTTAAAATTTAAGTAATAAATTAATCAATTTTAAAATTTAAATATATAATTATATATTTTATCAAATTTTAAGTACTTTCGACACTCAATCGGAAAAAAAAAAAATTATTTGTTTATTTTTCAAAACAAGTTGTAAAACCCAGCAAGAAACCCCACCCACCCCGGGCAGCCAATTCCACTCGAGTCGTCCCCAGTCCTCTCTCTCTGTTACAGAATGGAAGAGCCAGTCTCCCGGTTTTGCAATATAGGGATTTTTGATTCACTAAGCGACGACGCAATTCAAGAAATCCTCCAGAGCCAGGCCAACTTGTTCGCCATCACCGACGCTCTCCTTTTTGGCGCCGGTGATCTCTCCGTCGGTCCTCAACTAACTATTCCGGTGCATACTCTCTGCAGCTACGGCCTTAAGTCTCTCGTCTGCGACCACTTCCTTCACTCACTCGAGGTATATTCTAGTTCTTTCGCCGAGGAAATGTATGTTTGCTTCATGAGAAAATTGGGATAGAAATATACCTTTGCTTGTGGAATCGTACTTACTTCAAAATTAAATTCATTATCAGGAGCTCCTTTTCTTAATTCGTGATTGAAGATTTAACTATTTAACATAGCTTCTTTTGATCGGCGACAGTTTAATTGACAATTTAGGCAATGAATAATATGAAAGTTAAATTTTTTCCCATGATCATAATTTCAGTATGGTGTGTAAATTAAAAAATTACACTAAAGAGAAAATGATTTGCGAATGTGGAAACTTCTGTAGAAAGGTATTTTTGTCTTGAACTCTAAAGGAGAAAAGGGCTGGCCTAATCGAGTTTTTGACATTGCTTTCATCTAAATCTTATGACGGCTGTTTCTACAAGTTGGATAAATTAAATTCTGACATTGTCTTCGATCTTCATTTATTGCTATGGAATAATAATCTCTTTATTTGAATTATAAAAAGTTATGCCATAAATAATATCTATCCTATGTAAGGTGGAATAAATGAAGAGTTCCTATTTCTTCTTTGATCTTTAATCAAAGAAACTTTTATTCCTCATGAAGTGCAATTTTTATTCAAAAAATGTCCCTATTCATAAAACAAAATAACATTAGGGGAATTGTAATTCCTTTTCTGCTTAATTATTTCTAGTGAACTAAATGTAAAGGAATTATAATGTTTAGGTTCTTCTCAATGAGTTTTAGTAATATTGTCTTGAAACTTTTGTGCTACATGATAATGCTGTAGTCTAATGCTACTAGGTTTTACGCAAGGGGAGTAAGTATTGCTAATCCTTATGTTGTTGGACAGAGAGGCATCCACCAATTATACATGCCTTTTTCTTTTATTATAAACCTTATGAAACAAAGGCCAAAGTGGTTGTTTTCACATCATAGATAATTTTAGGTTTCACTTTTTAAGACATTCTTTTACTTGCCACAGTTCTTTATAAGCATACTTGTAACATGTTTTCCTAAGTATGGGGGTTTGATACCCTTTATACTTAAAATATTCTTATTGATATAAGTGCACTGTATATATCAAGGGCACGTCATATCGAGTGTGCTCTTCGCCTTCCGCTATTTTTCTTGGTAAATTTGAAGATGGAGAGTTGGTTTTTTCACAAATTACTTTTGTTTTACGTGTGCTTTCAGAGGCAAAAGAACCTTATTATTTGGTCTTATGGAATACTCTTATACATATCTGAAATAGCATGTGTTCTAAATGCGGATCATCCATGCATTACAAGCTCATTCTGCCAAAAGATTGATTGTTATTTTTATTTATGTGACAGGAATCTTTTGAAAAAAATGGTGTGGTGAAATTTTGGAGACATTTTGAGCCATATGTCAATATTTCACTTCTTGAAGCAGAAGAATCTCCGGTATGTATTATTTCCTGCCAATTGATATCCAATGTCTACTAATTTATTGGATGGCATTATGTATCGTGTTGACTTTTGAGGAAAGCAAGTTCTGTTCATCCAGTAACATTTAGTTCTATTTTTTTTTTTTTTCTTCTTTTTTTTTTTTTTTTCCAAATTGAATTTGTTCATTTGAGCAACCATATTGACGAGCTCTTAATAATTTTTGGTCAAAGATTGATGAGGTTGAAGTGCAGCAAGTGTTGTGCAAGGCACTTGATGAAATATCCTCAGAGAAACAGTTTCAAGAGAAATGCTTGCTGCTGTTGGCCCATGCTTTGCAGTCTTACGGGGACCAGGCTCTGGGGGGTAAAAAAGGCACAAATTCGGAGAAGGATTTTCTCATTTCTAAGTATCAGTGGATGGTCTCTTCTATGCTAATGGCATCTCTTCCCACGCATTTCCCAGGTACTTTAATGGGGAAAAAAAACTACTAACCCTTTAAAGGGTGCTGATTCCAAACCAAAAAAGAAATGATAAAAGAAGTCACTTTTTCTTATCTTACATGAATCTTATGATATTGATGGAAAGTAAGTCAATTAAGAAAGGAATTCTTCAAAACTAATAATTCTGGAGAACACATTTGCAAGATATAGAGCTGTCTCCATAATGACTCTGATATGCTATTTTGATGAGGAAAACTCCTGATGCTCTTCTCAAATTCTTTGTAAGATTTCCCCCCTTGGGAAGTATGAGTGAATGGTTTTTGCTTTGACTTCCACATATTGTTGTTTCTTTTGCCAATAATATATTTTATACAGTACATGCATATCATGGCTTCCGCTGACTTGGCTTATCTTTTAGCTTTTTCTTCATCTAATATAATGTTATTGCATATCTTGATTCTATTTAGAAGAAACTACAGGCAGTTGATTCAGCTGCTGAATAAAAAAATTATTGTATTTTAAACAAAAATAAAAAAGAAAATTGTATCGATGAGTTGATGGCTATTAGGGTTGCAGATGAGCCAAGTTACTTGAGTTCGGCTCGGCTTGACTCGACTTCGTTTTGTGACTTCGTTTTGTAAACAAGCCGAGCTCGAACCTAAGAGAAAGATCGTTTGTTTAAATGAGCTGAGCTTGAGCTTTTATTCATGCTAGTGAATCAGCTTGTGGATAGGTTTGCCAGTAGACTCGTTAACAAGTTCGTTAGCAAATTTATAAGTTCTATATATATGATATATTACTATATAATTAAAAAAAAAAACTAATTTCTACTAAATATTTATATATATATATATATATATATTTAGTAACTCTTATATATTATTTTTAGGAATGAAAAAAATAGAAAAATAGGAAAGCGGTTATTTAAATGAGCCAAGTTTGGGTTTTAATTTCAGGCTCGACATAAACTTGTTAGACTCAATAAAAAACTTGGCTCGAATCAAGCACGATTTGTAAACAAGCCAAACTTGAGTCTAGATTTCAAGCTTGATAAAAAGCTTGGCTCGAGCTTGAACTCTATTATTTTTAAATGGGCTGAGCCCAAGCCTTGAAAAGCTCGGCTTGGCTCGTTTGCATCCCTAATGACTACATGGGTCCTGTAAAGAAAAGATACTTCCCATTTATGATTGCTGTCACCCTCAATTGGAGTGATTAGCACACCAACCCATTATTGTTATCACAATTTAGGAGGCTAGACCTTTTGAATGCAGATGGCCATTGTTCAATGGTCCTTTGAGACATTGTGCATCTGCATTTATCATTCATATCAGATATCATACTGCTTATGTTAGTTTCTGGGATCTCTCTTTCTCCTATCACCCATAATACATACATTTATTTATATATATATATATAATAAAAAAGATAAAAAAAGGGAAAAAAAAAAAAAGGAAAACAAAGAAAAGGTTATGTGTAATATCTGCATTTAACAGAATGAATGTATAATGAATTACTATTTTAGAGATACAACTAGAAAGGTACTTGTGAAAACTCATTTTAACTGCCAAACGCACTTAATATACTGCTATGCCGGTTGTGAGAATAGTAATAGTCATGCTAAGAAAATCGTACCTTTCTATTGGATTTCTTTTTTTTTTTTTTTACATACATATAAATCATTTATTGCTTGTTTATTTCTTTTTTATCACATTTTAATAAGGTATATGGCATGAGCTGATCCATGAGTGATCTTTTGGAGGCTTATGTGTGAATATATCTTCCTCAGATTCTCTTCTTCTGACGTTAGAGTAAATCTGCAGTGGTCAACTTACTACATGGGGACAAAAAATTTTCTGTAGTGATCAGGATTTAGTTTGTAGTGCATATTGGTTTTTCTCAGGGATACTCACTGGTATTTCAAGAAAAAGTTGGAGGAGATCAATATCTTGATGGATGGGGAGTCCAAACATGGTAGTGATGCTCAAGAAAAAGATCAATGGATTTAGATGAAAAAAGTGAAATGTCTCTAAAATCTGGTGCAATGGAAATTGATGGAATTCATTACCAGGAAAGATCTCAGAGAATAAGTTGGTAAGAAATATTGGGAAGTTGTCCGTGATCTTAGAAGTCTTGGGTTAACATCTATGCTGAGTCAGCCTATGCTTCTGCTATTTTTTGCTTCTAAAGGTGAGAACAGTGTTTTCCATGCATATTACTTGCACTACACCAGTTTTGTGTACTAATGAGACATAACTTTGAAACTATGCCAACTTGAACTTTCCTTTCTTAGGTGATATAGATTATCTTCATGCATGATAAATGGCTTGTTTTGCTGGCAGGCAAAAGTGCATGATTTAGCTGGTGATGATTTTAGGAGTTCCATTCTGGGGTTCCATTAAAAGCTGGATACAGGTATTAACTGCTGCTAGCACATATGACCTTTCATGGTCAATCACAAGTGATATACATATATTGCATCACTTGCCACTTAATAGTAACTGCAAATCTATTGAGTATGACCCCACTGCCATCTCTACACAAATTAATCTCTCATAATATACATACATCCCTGTCGTTCTGGTCTAGTTGTCCTCTTCAACATTTACTTTTCAGGATGTTCCTCTTCAATTCTACGGGCATTGTGTCCTATCTTGGTGAGACTGTTGCTATGATAGTCCATCTTCTGGTCTCAAAATCCCCTCTGGCTTCAAAACCATCTTCACTCTATTGGGTTGATGCTCCATCTGAAGGGCTTGTAAGATGGCAGTTACGTCTAGAATATTTTGCTTATGAAACCTTGCAAGATTTGAGGTTGCCAAATTATTTGAGATCATTGTGGATTATCCAGACAGGTAATGGAGGCAAATTTTCACTTTTCCATGAAAATTATGTGGAAACCCCTCCCCTCTTATGTCACAATGATTTCTATTTGGGGAGCATTGTTATACATTGTTGCTAGGAATTAGCTTAGTGGTCCTAGTGACACTGGTTAATAATATATTTTTCACCTATTTTTGTAATTTTTATAACATTATTAAATTAAACTGTTTATAATATTATTTCTTTAAATTAATTGTTGTGGACTAATTTAAAGCTGATATGTGTCCTTTCATTATCAATGACATGTAATGACAAAACACAGGTATATATATTGTCAAAATGAAAATATGCTACAGAAAGTGACAAAGGGTGAAATGATGGGTATTCAAAGTGAAATGCACTTTTTCTTTTTTTTATTTGTGAGAAGGAAGATCTTGTGGTGCAAAAGGAGGAAAAATATTGTGTTATCTCATTACTGCAGTTAGCTAGCATTTCCTGGTTACGAAAAAGCTCATAGGGTCCCATGAACTCAGTCCTCACTCAATGTGTAACTTGTGTCTCAGGCTCTTCTGTTAATTTGCTTTTTTAGTGTAGCTTAAGTATTTATCCTTTGAAACTCCTGATTTTAAATTTGGAAGCTCTTTGAACCCTTAATATGACACATCATCTCTAAACAAGCAAGTGTATACCTTAGGAAGGCATTTTCTGCATAAATTCCAAGGCATTTACATGAACATGGCTATTGCTTTTTCTGCTTGAAAAAACAGCATTTCATTTTGGTGAGAATAATCTATCTATATCTTTGGCAGCGCACCTGCAATTGAAGATTTGAAACAGTGCCTTGAATACACAGGACAACATTCAAAGTTGGTCGACTCATTCATATCTGCACTTCGGTATCGATTACTGACAGCTGGTGCCTCAACTAATGATATTTTGCATCAATATGTTTCAACTATTAAAGCACTTCGGACAATAGATCCAGCAGGTGTGTTCCTTGAGGCAGTTGGTGAACCCATAAGGGAGTATTTGAGGGGAAGGAAAGATGCCATAAAGTCCATTGTTACCATGCTTACTGATGGAGGTGGTGGAAATTCAAATGGTATGGGAAATGCTGGGGACAGCCTTCTAGAGGAACTGAACAGAGATGAAGACAACCAGGAAAACATTGGCACTGAAGATGGTTTTCACACTGATGACAAGCAAGCATGGGTCAATGCTGCATGGTGTGTATCTTATTTTGTTTTCTAACAAATCTCACTGAGGGCACCTTAGCTCTTTAGTCTTGCTAACAATGTATCGACCCGGCTGGCTGTATTCTCTTATAGATGCACAATCTTCACTTCTGGTCAGTTACAAGACTGAACATGTTGTCTCTGCCCCTCTCCTCCCTCCTTGCTGCTCTCTCTCTCTCCCCTCTCCTCTTATTTTATTTTATCTGTATGTTTTTTTTTTTTAATATAATGTTCTTGCAGCTGGGAGCCTGACCCTGCAGAAGCTGATCCCCTAAAGGGAAGCAGAAACCAGAGAAAAGTGGACATCTTGGGTATGATTGTTGGAATTATTGGTTCAAAGGACCAACTAGTTAACGAATATCGTGTTATGCTTGCTGAGAAGCTTTTGAACAAATCTGATTATGACATCGATGCTGAGATTCGTACCTTAGAACTTCTCAAGGCATGTTCTGCTCAATTTTGCTTACTGTACTGTTTTTATTTTTTATTTTTATTTTTTCACCAATGAGGCCGTTAACATAAACAACCATTGACATGTTTGATGCTCATTTCTATCTCTACTTTCAGATACATTTTGGAGAGAGTAGCATGCAGAAATGTGAGATCATGCTAAATGATCTCATTGATTCCAAAAGGACAAACAGCAATATAAAAGCAACCATAGACAAGACATCCCAAACAAGTCAATTCCTGCCTTCAATTTTTTTAAAGAATCTTAGTCATTACATAAGTAATTACCTTGTTTACTTGTTTGGTGGTGTAGGTTCAGGTATCGAGTTAGAAAATACTGAGGTATCCCTGGATATTTTTGACGCTACAATAATATCGTCAAACTTCTGGCCTCCGATCCAGGTATAAGTATGAACTATATGTTTTTTATTTATATATTCATTAATACTGTTCAAGATCTGTTTGACAAAATATAGAATCAATTGCGTGCAAAATTTTGTAGATCTACATGTGTTTTATGCTTGCCATTCCTTTCCCGACAGATCCAATGCATCACTCTGCTTAATTGTTTGTGCACCCACTATTGTATATTGTACTATGGTAATCTGTGTATTCGATTTTGTGCTTTGATTTTCTAGGAGGAGGCCTTCAATGCACCTGAGAATGTTGACCGATTGCTTTCAGATTATGCAAGAAGATATAATGAAATCAAGACCCCTCGTAAATTGTTGTGGAAGAAAAATCTCGGAACAGTCAAGGTCTGTGATCCAAAATAATTCTTCCTTTCATTTTTTGAATTCTGGGTCAATTGCTGTTTCATCTGAATTAAAATAAAGCTTATCATGTCTTCTTGTTTGTTGGTTTTGAGTGGTGGAAAGGATTTGTTTTGATGTTGAAATGTTGATCTTCTTTGCTGTGTATCTCAAATCCTATAAATATTGTACTTATGCCACTTTTTTCCCCATTCAGCTGGAGCTGCAGTTTGAAGATAGAGAATGCAGTTTGTGGTGAATCCTCTACAGGCAGCGATCATTATGCAATTCCAAGATCAAACTAGGTAAATTGGGATCTATATGTGCACATAATTTTTCTATGATTAAGCAGCAGTGTTGACTTGTTTATCCCAGTTGGTCCTCCAAGGATCTTGCCGCTGCTCTTGCGGTACCAGTAGATGTACTCAGTCGGCGGATAAATTTCTGGATAAGTAAGGTATTCTTCTTGATGCACTTGTATCATCAAAGATTACTTTATGCCTTAGAACAGATGTGTCATAAGCGGTACTTGTAAAGCTTATGAAGTTCTTCTACCATACCAACTCATAAGACACTTTTAGTGTAGTGGGCAACATATTCTTAATATTGGAAGTCGTGTTTCTTACGTTGATATATCATGCTGTACATATTTTTGTAAGTAATGCACCTTGGTGCTCATTGTAGTTTTGGAAAATCTGCATATTTTACAACATACAAAAGATTTTTCTCCTTGAGCTTTAGTTTGCTGCCTTTATGTGGAAAGGATCATTGTGAAAAAGTGAATTTGCCTATCCTGATATGGGTTCCTTTTTTATTGGGGCTCAATGGGGTGCAATCTTGTTTTTAAACAATGTTTAGTACATCAAGAGCTTTTAAAGCTACTTTTCAGTAATGCCTTCTTTAACATTGTCTAACAGGGAGTTCTTGTGAATCAGTGGGGCCAGACTCAAACGACCATATATTTACACTAGTAGAAAGTATCTCTGATGCCAATAAGAACAGTGGTATTGGTGGGAGCTGTGAGGAACTTTTAGTCTGTGATGAGGAAAGAGAGAGTACTGTGGCCTCAGTTGAAGATCAACTTCTTAAGGAAATGACTGTTTATGAGGTTTGTTAACTATGAACATATATAATTTTTAAGGTGTGCTTGGAGAAGCATTCTCTGTTTCAAGGCCTCTCAATGTGGTTCCTACATAATCTAGGTGTAGCTCAAATTTATATGCCCCATAATATAAGTAAATATTTTCAAAATTAATAAATGTGAATATGTTGAAGCATTTCAAAGATCTTGATTTATTCACTGATCCATTTAAATACATTTAGTATTGCTGTAAAAGAGCTTTAGGGAGCTCAACTTTCTTTAATGGGATTCATTTTCTATATTGAATAGATATATTTAATAATCTAGCTAAATCTTCCCATATGGTAATGTATAAAATCTCCTGTAATGCAATAAAGCTGGCTAGGGGCGTAAATGAATTGCATCGAGTTGAATAGTAATGAGTTTAAGCTCGACTTTGAAAAAATTGGAAGCTTGAGCTTGGCTTAAAGATTGATTGAACTTGAATTTAGAAGCTCAAAGTTTGCTCAAGGTGCTATTGAATGACCTTGAGCATGGCTCAACTATTTAGAAAAATTTTGCATTCCTTTTTAATAAAAAATTATATTAAAGCTCAAACTTGACTTGGATTTCATAATGCTCGTTGTATACTTAGGCTCAATCCGAGTTTAATCAGGCTCACAAGCTGGTTAAATCAAATAGTTTTAAGTTCAAGCTCCATTTGTTTGTATGCGAATCAAATTTGAGCAAATCCTAAGTTAAGCTTGAGTAGCTCGTGGCTAGCATGTACACCCCACCAGCTACTTCCATCATATATGGGATGGGATATCTTCCTTCTGCATTATTTTTTCCTCTTTATGTAATTTTATCCATTCTTATGATTTCTTGACTATCAGGAATGAGGAAGTGAACTTCCAATATCGCAGATATCAACATATTTTTTTGGATATGTATTCTTTGAAATTGCCCTACAATTTGTTCTCTCCTGACTTTATGCTTGCTGTTATTTTTTGATAGAAATTTATTACGGGAATGCTTACAAATTTTGGCAGTATGACATTAGATCGTATTCATAACAGTCTCAAGGTAAGTTCTCTTCTGGAATAGTTTAATTTTGTGTAATTTCTCTAAGATATTATATGATTACTATGGGTAGCATGTTGCTGCAGATATTTTGTGTAGCTGACCCACCCTATGATAAGTCACTTCAACAACTACAAAGCTTTTTGAATGGGCTAGTTGCAGAGGAGAAATTAGAGCTCAGAGATGGGATGTATTATCTTAAAAAGTGAGGAAAGGAGTGTGACCTACGGTAATCTAATCTCCTCTGAAGCAGTAACCCTACAGAATTTCGAGATTATATGGAAGTGTTCAGCTAAAGTAGACAGTCACAATTCAAACCACTCCTAAGTATATAGGGTAAGTATGCTTCAGCTAAAAGAAAGAACCAATTGTGGCAAGTGTTTGAACTACAGAAGTACCTCATTTCTCTTTGGTTTTTGGCTAATCATAGGAGTTCCTGGACACTGCTGATCTGCTGCCAGAGGATGGTGGCTATGATTTTATCTTCATTGACATTATATGGCTGGTTGATAGGATAAAGAGACTGCTCCTGGCTTCAACTGTGGCAAGTGTTTGTTTCGTCCCTGCCACTACAGATCCTTGGCTCTGTGCGAGCTCCTTGTGTTCAGGGATGAGCTCCCAAGATTCCAGATGAATATGATTTGAGGCTGCTGGAGTTAAAAATTCTCATGTATTTATGCTTTCTTCCCTCTTAACTGATTACTTTAAATTATAGCATGCCTTTGATCGATTGCTTAACACTGGGGCTTGCTGGCTACAGAGAAACCTGCTGATGTAGATTGGTATTTATATTATTGTTGGCTTATGTAACATAATCAATCCGATGCTAACCAGAGTCAGTACTTGGATGGAAATGGATTGCGAATCGCGTGCATTTTGCAAAAGGAACACCATATTTATTTAAGCTACATCTGTTTCCTTACCCCTTGAAAGAAGATTTTTGGATCTATAACTTATGTATGCAGGAGTAGAAGGGCCAATTGGTGAAGATAGCCTTTGGAGTATTTGATATAAAGGAATATATTGCTTTGTTTTCAATAAAATTATAGGTGTCTTTGCTCTTTCTTTGTTGGTTTGGCTCCATCTTACACGGCAGTTCTTCCAAGACCAAGTCAGTGTAACATGGTCGAAGTCCACCTTTACGTAAAGGCTACAAGAAAGAAGAAATAAAGGTTAAAAACTCGAAACGTGACTCCAACAATTTCAACACTTGAGCACAATCTAATAAACTAACCACCATATAAAGCTGGTCGAATCGCTGCTAAAAAATTGGTAATTGCTGTTTCATTTTTAAATCCTAGAGCTCTCTTCCTAAGTGACTGCCAATTGGCTTAGGTTTAAACCAATTATTACTCTTAATTTTTGTATGTTTTATTTTTTTCTATTGTATTTTTTTTTTTATAATTTATTGTATTATTTAATCATATACATTTAATAATATTATTTTTATAAATTAGTTATTCTGAATGAATCAAAATTGATGCATTTCGTCCGTTTTCTGTCTTTATTATTATTATTATTAATCTTTCATTCCATCTGTGTATTTTCAGACCCAAAAAGATTACGCATCGAAAACTTACATAATACTAATGGCCTTATACCAACAACCATATCTAGCAACCTTCCCTTTGAAGCCCTAGAAAACACCCCTTCTCTTGTTTCAAGATGGAGAAGAAACCATGGCAACCATGCTGACCAAAATTTCCCCTATCTTTGTCGCAATGAAGTATCTAGGACCCTCTGGTGTCGTATGATCACTATCGTCCTTGCAGCTTCAATGCCATGCCACAGTGTCAACTTAATCGGCCTGCTAAACTGGTTGCTTGAAATGTTCAAGGTACAAATGCACTCGGATTTTACAGTCAAAGATGTAATTAAATCAGCATGATTCTGACATGCTAATTCTCATGGAAACAAAATTTTGAATTCTAAGCTGCATATGCCTTTCACCACCAACTGCCATATGATGGATTTGCTTCTGTAGAAGCAGAAGGGACAAAGAGGTGGACTCCATTCTCATGATGCTACATTGACCTGCTTGATGTCTCACTAACTCCATGTAACCAAATTTTTATTACCAGCGTTTATGCTTCCCTTAACTTTGATCTTAGGCTGCAATTATGGGATTTGCTAACAGTGCTTACTAGAGATATCGGCAATAGAGCATCGTGTGTTTTAGGAGATAGGAACACTAAGTTTTACAGTAGATATTAAGCTAACATTTACTGTCAATGTGGTCCTTTTGACCTTGATTTTATATGTCCAAGATTCACTCACTCAAACCTGAAAGAATACCTAGGCTCACTCAAAGTAGGATTTGATAAGATCTAGGTGAATGCTAGTTGGAAATAATTATTTCTTGAAATAATAGTTGTCCACTATTATTTCAAGGAACAGAATCATTGCTCACTTCTTTCAAAAACTCATGTGCAAATCCTACAACTCTGCAAAAAGCCATTTTGCTTTCAATCAATGTGGATGACTGGTCCTTAATCTAGTCCAATCTACATGGCACGAACACAATAACAACTTCTTTGTTGTCTCTGTCGCTTTTATTACCAAAGCCCAAAAAAATAGAATCAAACAAAGGAGTCATAATAGAATTATTGCCTTACAAGATAGCATATGTAGACTATGTAGTTAAGCATTAGCAGTGTAGTCAACCATTTCCAATGTCTCTTTACTACCATTGAAGATAACCCCGACTCCTTACTTCATTCTAAAACCATTCCTAAGCTAAGAGACTACTATGAAGCATTACAAGGGAATAGCTTGCAAGATTAGATGAATATGTCATGGATATAATCCTATAAACTCCTCCTCCTAAAGTCAAATTATTCCAATAAAGAAGTGTTTCTAGCAACCTGCCAGCTGATATAAAACCGAGTACAATTTTTCTACATGTCCTAGGAAATTGCCTAAGATGCAACCATCCAACCAAAGATATAGAACATGCCTAAAGCTTCGCCTCATGTATCTGCAATGCTAACTTGCATGAATTGTCTATCTTATATCAAGATGCCTGATAAGTTTTACAGATCGGCTACAAGTAAATGTCAATCTCAGAGAACGACATCATGCAGAGAAAAAAAAGCTATTAAGCAGATTCTATTTGGATTCGCACTATGGCTAATAAAGCTTGATTGAAATAGTGAAACTTGCAACATGTATCAGAGTTCAAGCAAATGAATACTGGACATTATCCAGGCCGAAGAGGAAAATATATCAGAAGACGCACGTAATTTCAGTTGGCGACTCCCCAAACTAAGCAAATCCTCCATTGCCTCAATATCATCAATTGATCAACATACGGAGAACAGAAAATCATCTTTTTGGTCTCTCACATGAGAGGTTTAGGTTTAAATCCACTTTCCGTAGTAATAAAAGGAAAAAAAAAAAAAAAGGGAAAAAACGTTATTATTGCCTTGTCCAAAAACAAGGCCAAGGCAATGGCTTGGGAAACATCTCACATCCATAGCATTCAACGAAGGAATCTCTCAACTTTACGTAAAATTATTAAAGCATCTTCAGTCTTTTGAAAGAATCTATCGGCTTTACACAGAAAATTATTAAAGCGATGTTAGCCTTATGAAGGAATAAGATGTATATTATAATTTACATATTTTGTTAAACTTAATTAAGTTAAGTTTAACAAAATAATTAAAAATAACTAAAAATTAAAAAAAATTAATTTTAAATTGTAAAAATTAAAACAAAAAAATAAAAAAAAATTTGAAAAAGCAAAATGAATTTTCTGTGAAAAATCCGCATCCTCCTTCCATTTCTTTGCCACTAAGCGACCAAGAACACCTGCTCCAACAATGAGAAGATGAGTGTTTTATACCACTTATACGAACAATCCTCCATGTCTTTTTCCACGGTGCCGAACCAATTCGATCATTGAAAAAATCAAGTGAAAAAAATGGCTTCATCAATTTCTATGTTAAAATTTTCTTTTTTCTAGCATGATGAACCTCGACCACATGCAAAGCTCAAGAAAAAAATGAGAAAGTTCAAGAATTTGTCATCTTTGCAGCTGAGTTATGAAGCCTTAATCTAAAATTAAAGAAAATATGTTACAATTCATTAATAAAGCAAAGTTAAGTAAATAATTTAGAGAGAGAGAGAGAGATTGAAGGACGTCTTAAAGTAGGGCTATAAATGAGTTGAGAGAACCTGTGAGCTACTCGAGTTTGACTTGGTGAAAGCTCAAACTCGAGTTCTACTTGAGTGGCTATTAAGTCCGAGTTTCAAAATACTAGAATTGAGTAGCTCACGAGTCTATTTAAGCTTATTTTATTATTATAAACCTTATGCTTTTCCCATATTCAAAGCCTATTTTCATTTTTTTTAATTTTTTTCTTTATTTTCGATTATCCATGTTTGTTATATTGAAGAGTGATTCAACTAAAAACATATTCTATTCTCAAATTCTAACCTTTTCTTTATTCTAATTGATTTTTATATGAATAATTGAGTATAACGAGTTGAGTTTGAGCTTATCGACTAAAATTCGAGTTGAATTCGAGTTTGGTATTGTATCAGTATAATTCAACTCGTTTACAGTCCTATTTTAAGTATATAAATGTTGAGGTGTAAACATAACCTTCTTTTGTTACAACAATTTCTATTTTTTTTTGTTTTGATTTTTATAATTTTAAATTAATTTTTTGTTAGTTTGAATTGTTTTGTTAAATTTATTTATTTTATTAATTTGAATTGATGATATCCAACGAATGACAACATGCCAAGTGTAAATACTTAATGGAATAAACTAATGATGTTAAGAAAGTCTTCATTTGTAAGCCATTGCAAAGGTTGATGACTCAAAAATAATGGAGGACTGAAAACGTATTCACCCCTTCCCCCAGCAAATAGCAGATAAGCCTTTTTCCTAAATAATATTAAAGTTAGTATTTTAAGTAGTTTTATATTGTTGAATGAGATATTTAATTAATATAATTTATTTATTTAATTTTATTTATATAATTTTTTTGTAAAAATAATTATTTCGATTGGTTTAACAAGCTTTAACTTTGAAGTTAACTAAAAATAAGCAAATAAATTACTAATGCAAAGTGACTAATTCTATAGTTTTATTATGTGAATCATAAAATTTTTTTAAAAAATGACTCTAAATCCTGATAAAATATACATAACAATTAAATAAATAAAATTATTAAATATTTTTACTGTATTTTTAAAATATCATGTCAGTTAATTGAAAATAACAATTTAATAAATCATACTGTCACAAATGACATAATGCGTTAGATCGACTAAAAGTTTAATTTTTATTAATCGAAAAACTTTTTACAATCACAAATTTTAACAAAAAAAAAAAAAATCATCAGTAAGCACACCTGTCTGCCTTCATCCTTGACTATCATTACCTAAAATCTCTCAATTTCACCTCCACCATTTCATCTCAGCTTGTGCTTGTGCTTCCAGTGTGACAAAGACCCCACGTCCTCTGATGGTGACAAAGACCCCATGCTCCCAAGTCATCATCCTAGGGCCACTAAATGTGTGTGTCACCCGATACATATCCTCAACATTTGCCTAATCCTTTAAGAACGCATACACCTCCACGATTTTTGGTCTTAGCCTATGGTAGCGTAGATTAATGATCTACCCACCTGAAATAAAAACTAACTTTAAAAACGAAATTTTTGAAACCGAAGGAGCCAAAACATCTCGTGACATTATGAAAAGTACCTAGTAGCATGTGTTCTCTTCTTCCATCAACCAAGAACATCAAAATCATCCTCTCTCTCTTCTCCTCATTCCTCCTTGAGTGGCTACATCGTGTACATAAAAATGCCACTATAAATTTCTTAGGAACTCCCACGTTTGCTCTTGACATCTTGGGCTATTTTTTTGCTTCTCTTAAAGAACCTTTAGGATGACTATTAGTGTGCTGTGCTTAGGATGGTTGTGGAGCTATCTCATCACGACACAAATATAAGTTTTTGATAAAACTCATTACTCTTTTGTAAAGGCTTTGGACATTTATTTCGGCATCATCAATATAAACATTCTTTTGAAAATTCCTCGAAGGGTACTTTAGTCGTACAAAATCTATACCATGGATCTAGCATTGTTGTGACATGAAAGAGCAGAGAAAGACGGACAAAGTAGTCTGGGAGTATACCTATCATCGCAGACATAATGGACTTTAGCCCAGGTTCATAATGATATCGACTCAACATGTTCAGGTACGTTAACTAGATGGGGAAGTGTATATAGTTCCTCATAGATTAGTAGCAACTAAATAAATGCTTTGTTGGTCTTAAGGAGGCTTTAAGAATCCCTTTAATGGCGTGTATTGTTCTCTAATGTCGCTTCTTTATCAGATCAATGTTGAGATTGACGGGATGGAGCAGAATATTGTACAAATGAGTAAGACCTCATCTAGATTTCAGTGCTCGATGCAGCATTTTAAACATAGAATTCCACTTGATTTTGCAAGAAGCGAAGATATATTTGTCCCTAAATCATAGGCTTGACAAAGCCCCAAATACCTTTGTTTATACCTCTTTGAAGTACAAAGATTGTTGATTATATACCATATCTTCTTAATGTGCATGCTCAAGTTGCAATCTTTAAAGCTTGCTTGCACTTCTAAATTTAATACATGGTAAATACATCGGACATGGAAGAATTTTGCCTCACATACTAAGTTCAATACATAATTCAAATGTTGAATATAGATAGTGTTGTTGAACGCATTGTTGTATGGCATACTATATATGCTTTGGATATCATATGAATAAAGGGTGTTGGGGATGTTTTGGGCAATAGCCTGGTTGGTATAGGCTTCTTCAAATGGCTAAAAAGCTATACTATACTATTGGAGCAACCACTTATTGTTGATCTAGTGAGCAGTAACACGTATAGCTTTCCTTAATTGCTTGAAGTGGAGACTTTCATATGTCTGAGGTGAAGGAGATGTTGTACAAGCAAAAACCAAGTGTGTTATATGGACTCAAATAAAATGTCATAATCAACCTAGGAGGAAGGCTCAATAGCACTTCCTTAAAGGCTTCATGTATTTCTTAAAAACATTGATTGTATCATTTCTCAATGTTTATTACTCAATATGATGATATTGCGGTCAAATGTTTCATTTTCGATTGACTCATTGTGTGCTTCTCTACTTGAAATTGCTAGATGATGGGATCAACTGTTTCATTTTTGGTGGATTGTCAGCAATATACTCTTTAACTATATCATGGCTTTTGGCCTTATGTGTCAATGTGTTTGCTTAAGTGTCCTGACGCAGCAAAGAAATTTAGGGTTTATTGCAAGACGTTGATTCATGCACGAATACCCAGCTTGTGATCTTCAATACCTATTGATAATGAGAATTCTTAGATTGGCGGCATCAAAAATCGAAACTTAATATAAGAATTTAAAATTTTGGAAAAGAGCAATGACAACCTGAAATTTTTATTGAAAATATGATAAGTGATTATCTGTTTGTCCTAAGGCATATAATAAGTAGACTTAAAGCTGTCAAAAATAAAAACCTAAAAAAAAATCGAAAATAGAAAAGTCCTAAAACTTAAGGGCACAAAGTATATAAAAACGTAAGTAAAATGCCATAAACAACATATAAAACTGAAGTATCTATAATAAGTTATTATGAAACTACAACTTTCCATAAATATAAAAACTGCCCATTTGAAGGCCTAAATGAAGAAATTTATCCTAAAAGTGACGTAACTCACTCCCTAAGGGAGTGATTTCTTCCTATTGGCCCGTTTCCTTCAAGATAAGGACTTGTATTTATGGAACTACCACTAGCTAGTCTTTACCCCACTTTCTCAGGTATGAATGTTTAGGAATAAGTTTATTCAATGTATCAACGTTTAGAGTGGTTAAAAAGAGGTAGTAACATTATATAAAGTGAGTTAAATAAGGTATCCTCAACTAACGCTGTTGTATGAGCTGAATCTGAGTCGATAGAGATAGCTCCTACAAACACAAAAGATGGGCTAGAAGGATGCCGGAGGTTTCCCGGTGCGACCACTCTGATGCTTAAGTCAGTCTATTAGTAGAAATAAGGTGTTTACAAAAAGAATATATGACTACTTTTTTCCTATTTATGCCCCCCTTTTCCTTTCTTTTTCTGGTCCCTCTGTGTCAGGGAGGCAAAGGGGGTATTTATAGGGTTTTAGGATCATACTATGATAGGTTTTTTAAGGCCTAGTACTTGGTATGGCAATGGTACCCGAGTTGAGGAGTTGTCGCTGAGCTGTTGATGTCCCTTCGTTCATGAGATATGACTAAGACGCGCATTGTGCCTAGAGAGGCTGAGGGCTCGAGGTCGGGCTGGTAAACCAATCGGGCTCGTTAGCTCAATGAGTCTTTCCAAGGTGAAGACTTGAGGTGTAAGCCCTGGTTTTCTTAGCGATCTGAATTCGGTTTTGGAGATTGGAACCGGAAACCGAAACCCTAAAAGAATACCCTGAACCAATTGCATCTGGAAACCCTAAACCCTACATTCCCGAGAATGAAACCCCGGAATAATAAAAATAAGTTAACTCCGGAATATAGCCCTAAATAATTTATCAAAATATAAAAGGTCAGAATTCGGAACAATTCATTTGTTTCGGACCCGATCGGGATCTGTTCTTGAAAACCGGTCCCTAGGACTTGGAAATAGAAAATTAATATATAGGACTTGTTAGAACCAAAATTGAATAAGGAATTCAAAAATATATTTATAATAATTTCTCGAGTTATAAAAATTATGGTTATAGCCCTTTTATCGTATTTTCATTACTACTAGTAATTTAGTTGTCTAATCAACTTTTTGATCTCTTTCACACTATTCACCAAGTACAACCATCCATACCCTATTCTTACATCCTTACAACCTATTCTTATAATTTTACATTATTTCTTTACAAATTTACCTTTCCAATACATTTTATTACTTAAAGTTACTTATTGAATTTGAATTTTATTACACAAAATAATTAAACTTCTCTCTCTCCCTCTTCCATGGAACCGATGCCCCTCTCCTCACTCCCTCTCTCGATTGTTTGATTTTCCTTCAATTATTTAATCACACAAAAACCCTAATCTATTTCCTATATAAACTCTTTTTTACCTTTCACTTTTTCACTTTCTCTTTGTTTTCAAAAGATTAAACTTTGGAAAGAAAATTTCTCTCCCTCTCCTCTCTTGTGTCGTGAGCTTTCTTCCACAACACATACACACACACAAATTTTTTCCTTCAAGTTTTATTCTCCAAACACTAAATAGGTAATAGATCTTGATCTACTACTATAAAAACATGTAATGGTAAGATCATACATGTGTGGTTCCACCAAAAATCCCCATGAGCTTTATATTAGGGATATGAAAACACTAAACCATGATATCTTTGCCATCACAATGTGTAGATCTTGTTATTAAAGTTGATATACTAGTATTTTGCTATATTATTGTTATATATTGTTCTTATGAAAATTTTGTGCATATATTTTCATTATTACTCTCATCTACATATTGTTTATGTTGCATTTACATCCATTACATGAGTAGTATAATAGATCTGTTTGTTTAGGGTACTTTAAATGCCATAATTACTTATTTTACATACATAAAGGGTTTGCAATATGATAGTCTTAATGAAGACGTTGCTAAAACTCAAGATCTATTTGTTTCTATCAAAAAGTGATTTTGAAAATTCGGATCTTGAGAATGAACTAGAAAACCTATTTTCCAACTCCAAAATGAAGATATTACATATAAAATAAAGGGCTCAGGTGATAGGTATCACAAATGAGTGATTTTTATAAGATGAAATTAGTTTTACTAAGAGAAATCTTCAAAACAAGAAAAGGGTTACCAAAGTTAAGTTAGATCTATGTTTCAACACCAATAAAAATTTTAAAATTCGTAACTAGAGTGAAATGCCAAGAAAATACCTATTTTCTAACCCTAAAACAAGAGTTTTATTAAACAAATGGAAGCCTTAGGGAGTAGGTTTGATTAGAACTTAATTTAAGAAAGATTAAATGAGTTTTTTTCACAAGAAATAATCTAAAAAACAATTTCTCAAAATTCGGATATAAAAATGATCCCCATTTAAACACTTATTTCCAAATATCAAAATAAGGATTTTAATAGAAAAATAGAAGCCTTAGGGGATAATATAATAAAGACTTGATTTTTATAAGAGTAAATGTGTTTTATCAAGTATAAACCTAAAACAAAGAAAATGTTTCCAAACTAAGATAAAAAATATTTTAATTTCCAAAAATTGTGTAAAATTTGTCACTAGGCAAAACCCACATTTAAACATCTATTTTCCAACCTTTAAATGAAGAATTTTATTAAGATAATGAAGGTGTTAGGTATATAGGTTCTTAAGGCTTTATCCTAGCAAAAATATGGATGAATTTCCAAGAAATAAAGCTAGTTTTCTCAAACAAGTGTTCTTAACATTATTGCAAAGTAAAAGTTTTCCCAAAAATTCTTTTTAACCAAAAAACATTAAGGAAATACATATAGATAGCTCCTATCATGTCATTCATAATAATAACTTGTAGATAATGCATTCACATATAATATACTTGGTAGAAATAATGCAAATTTCACAAAACAATTTTGAAAATGCAAGTTTTAGCTACTGATCAGATCTGATCCGAGCATTCCAAGACCTAAAAATTTTTAAAACTTAAGAATAACATCATAAATGGATAGATCTTTCGAAGTAGATAGAAATCAATAGCTTATTTGTGAAATCCCGAGTTAAAATGACTAATTTATAACCGTTTTAAGTTGGAATTTTCATTTACCATGGAAATTACGAACTTAAGAGTTTTATTTAATAAGTTGGAATTAGTTATGGTATGAAATACTCATTTGGGTATTTCTTTTGTTTAGGTGATTTTGAATCAGGGGAAAATTCTTGTTTATGGATCGCTACCATTAGAGATCGGTGTCCATAGCCGAGTGAGTTCTCTATCTTTAAATTATATGCTTATGATTGTGTTTGTAATGATAGTGGCATTAGATTTAGGGCAAGATAAAATTAGAATGCGCATGTGAATTCTATTTAATTGAATCGATGATAAGAAAATCGAAATGGGAATTGTCATAAATATTTGTATGATTTAGTATAGCATTGAAGTGTCTATAATATCTATGATCGCCTTTAATTCGCTTAATTAATATGCCATGATCTTATAAATAAATTGACCATGCATACCATATGTTCAATCACATTACATTTGTTATTATACCTTTGTGGGAAGAAGGCATAATAGCCAGGCAACGAGGAGCCAGAAAACTCGAACATTGGCATAATGGGTGTAGGCACTTGTATCAATACAAAATTAGTGAGTGGGGGGGCACTTGAATCAAGTACAATGTAAATGAGAAAAATTGAAATCTATGGTCGTATGGGCTGAAATACCTAACCTCGAATGGAGGGCGTAAATCCATTCAACATAGGACTTTCGGAAAGTCTTATGTATTGTATGCTCATGTGCTTGTGCATTTCATATCATTGTTAATATAACTTGCTTGACATAATGCTTGTTGAAGTATTTAATTTTGGAAGTAAAACTCACTAAGCTAGCATAGCTTATACCCCCATAATTTTTTTTGATGCAGTTCGCGTACATATGGCTGCATCCCCAGACCTGGCCAAATCAGGTAATGCGAAGCTAGGAGTTGTTCTCTTAGAAGTTTATGACTAGTTCTGTATAGTTTGTCATAGTAAACCTTAAATGATCGGGTTTTATTTAAAAGATTACACCTAGACTTTTGTATAATAGGGGAATGCCCTTTAGGACTTTGTAACTGATCTTGAGATATCTGTGGATTATGTTTTTATGCTTATCTTATCAAATTAAACTATCTATCTTCAACTGCATATGTATTCTATTGTCGTAAGGGAACGCCTTGCATTCTAACGCAAGACTTTTGAATGACCGTGGTAGTGATTCTTAAGTCTTGTTTAGCATGCGGTGGACTGTTACGTTTAGGGTATCTTTTTTTGGATCGTGACATGGGAGAGGGCCCTAAATCATAGCACATAGTTGAGATGTTGTTCTCTTCAACCTCTTAGGAGGTCCTGAGGTTAGGATATCCCGAGTTGCTGGCTTCTTGGGCTAGTCGTGGTTGTAAGGTTTTCAAAGCCCAAGAGATAGGTCGAGGATTATATTTTACTGTTAACAAACACTGTTAGTCGATTGATGATGTGGTAATTAATTGCCATGTGGCACTTACATGCAATTTTAAAAATAATAAATAAATATAGATAAAATAAAAAATTGAAAGAAGAGATTTAAAAACTGGTAAAATTAAAAAAAAAAAAAAGAAAAATTCAAAACAAAAAGAAGATTGTCTTCCATGGATCGAATTTCTCTCTCTCTCTAACTTCTCTCACTAGCTACTGAATGCCGGCAACCTATCAATCGAAGAACCCTAACCATCTTCACTAGAAAAAGGAAGATGAGTAACAATAATCTTCTTCCATAGAACTTTCACTCTTTCTCTAACTCACACACTCTCTCTAAAACTTAACCGCGTAGCTGTTTCCTGTCGCCAAGTCGAGCTCATGTACTGAGCAAACTCGACCATCTTTAACAAAACAAGGAATAAGACGGTAAATGACTTCTGTTTCTTTAGTTCCTAAGGTTTAAGAACCCATAACCAAAACCCTCAAGTCTTCTTCATCTTGATGCCTAAACTTATTTACCTTACTTGAACCTGACGTAATTTTGGGGTTCAAATTTGAGACATGTTAAGGAGATTCAAAAGACACCGCTTCTTCTCTCACTCCAATCACATACTCATCCCATCTGTTGTCTGCCTTTCTAGTCGTCGTAATTCAGTCGAATCAATCCTTAAGGAGTTAGAAACCATCGAACATCGCACTAATACTACACTTTCTTGCTCTTCTTAGGATTTAAAGGCATGGAGGTATGTATAGCTCTGTGTTCAAGACGTTTTTGCTAATGAAAAAGTATGGCTTCTGTCCCAATCAATTCGCATGTAATATCTTCATGGATGTTCTGTTTAAGGTTAGCGATTTCAAAAGAGGTTTTGAGTTTCTAATGCAAATGTAGTATCCCAATTTCTTATCTTTCAATATCGCTTTGGGTCATTTGTGTAAAGTTAGAGACTTGGCTTACTTAAGGGGTGTTTTTCGAATGATATTATGGTATGGGTTATTTGGTTGATGGGTAGCTAGCATTCAGTAGCCTGTGTGTGTGTGTGTGTGAGAGAGAGAGAGAGATAGAGAGAGAGAGAGAGAAATTCAATCCATGGAGGATTGTTTCTTTTTTTTTTTTTTTAATTTTCCAGTTTTTTAATCTCTTCTATCTTTTTTTTTCCTTTATCTTTATTTATTTTTTAAATGCCATATAAGTGCCACATGGTAGTTAACTGCCACGCCATCATTCAACTAATGGTGTAGAGGATACCTTATTCACTCACTTTATAAAATGTTGGGAAATTCTATGGTCCCTTCGTTAATTTTGATGGGACTAATCTTGTCACTATCCAATGACTTACACTATATTCAACCATGATTGAATCAATAAAATAGTTAATATTTTAATTAATATATTTATTTTAATGGTTAGATGGTTCCGATGTTGATACCTTAAATGAACTTACTCCCAAACATTAATATCTTCTGGCATAATTTACCCCATTGTGAGACCAACAAGGTAATATTTTCTTGCAAGTTCAACAATCAGTAGCGGTGGCACGTTGTCCTTTTAGTGTTAATTCTTCGCTTTGGATGAAAAACTTCCACATGAGAGCAGTCCTTTTTCTAGGCTACCTCATTGTACCTTAGTTGTGACAGAGTTCACGTTATTTTATGATGGGCTGAATGACTCAGTTTGGGTGAAATTCGTTACCTACAAACAATAGTTATAATCGACTAAACTTATCTCTTTAAAAAAAATGAGGTCAATAGCATTGTTTCAATAAGGGGTAGATACGGATCGGTTTGATTTGGTTTGGTTTTTATTAAAAACCAAACCAAACCATAATATATTGTTAGATTTATATTTTTCATCCCAAATCAAACCATTAAATAATGGTTTGATATCGATTAGAAAATTTTCAAAACATAAAATATAATTTGGTTTGGTTTGGATTATAAATTAAACCAAAATTCTAATTAGAAAGAATTTGGTCTATTCTTCTACATTTGTATATATATTCAAATATTTAATTATTCTAAAAATTTCAAATCATAGCAAAATATATCATAAATCCATAACATTCATAATTGACTATAAAATCATTCAAACACTAATCAGTCATCCACCAATGAAGTACATTCACCAACTAATACATTCATAAGCCATAATCTATAATCCTTTAGAACACCATCTAGCCAATTGTCTACCTAAAAATTTAGATGGCGAACAAAAAAAATTCCAACAAAGGTAATACACAAATAAATGTGATCCACTAAAAAATTATATTGAATTATTAATATATGGTAAGAGTTATAACTAAATAAAAAAAAAATTCATACCCTATAGAATTATAATGATTAGTAAAAAAAAAAAAAAAAAACCAACAACATTAAGTGGTTAGCCGAAGAATATATCTTAAACCTAAAAAAATATTAAAAAAAAGAAAATGTTAATATTGACTAATATTCAACAAATAATGAATATCATGATAAAACCATAAGAAGATACATGATCTTTAATAGATCATCATAAGAATATTTGTAGCTATAACTAAAATGTTATTATATATTTTTAAAACAGTTTAGTTCGGTTTTACGAATTGTTTTGACTTATTCCTATAAATCAATCATAAATTTGTGAATTGAATAAGACTGATTTTTTAAAAAAATTAAATTGTTTAAAAAACAATATTTTTCGATTTGATTTGGTTTGGTTTGGTTTATAGATTGGTTCCATTCGGTTGATTTTTTTCCTCACTCTTAGTTTTAATCTTGTCTCTTCAAAAGATGAGATTTTTAGTTTTGGTCAGTAGACAAATGAAAGATCCTAGGTTCGCATCTCTCCCACCCCCACCCCCCGGCGTAATGGCTAAAAAATGAGTTTTACCACTTACTACATCGTCTTTTTAAGAGTCGAGTTTTGGTTGTTCAAAATTAAGATTATTTATGGCCTATTAATATTTTCATAATTATTTATGAAAAAAATAATATTTTTTTCTGATTAATAATCTTCAAAAAAAGTTTTTACACATAAAAAGTTAAATTGTTGAAGCTTTCTTGTGAGGTTCCCTTGAATAATTAACTGTGGCAAACCAAGAGAATTTAATCATATAATAAAGAAATTCCTTTATATCCGTCACCTTTAAGGAATCATATATGCGTCCAGTAGAAAACAAAACGAAAATGTGACCATTATAAAACTGAAAATTTAAATTTCTACATTACATTCGAGGCAAGACAAAACTAGAGAGCTCACATGGCCAAATTAAAGCCCCCAAGCCCGTAACCTATGAAAGCTTAGAAACACAACAAACCAAAATGCTTATCATAGAAGAATATATGCAAGAGCTCATATCCAAAACTACTAAGTTTTTCTTAAGAGAGCAATGGAATGATTCCTCACAAGCCTATTCTCAATTTATCAATTTATGCCAACATCGAATACATGACTGAGATCATGTCTCCAACACCCAAAAATCTCTCGTGGAGATTGGCCTTCTTTAATCATGTCGAAACACGGTTTAAAATGTTATTTGGAAGTAGTATTGTTAGATGTATTGTTGTATAATATACTAAATATGCTTTGGATACCGTGTGAACGGAGGGTGTTGAGGATGTTTTAGGCAATTATCTGGTCAGTATGGGCTTCCAAAACAGCTAGAAAGCTATCATGTGCTTATGGAGCAACTACTTATCATCAATCTAGTGAATCGTAATGCACATATAATTGTCCTTGATCGGTTGAAGTCGGGACTCCCATTTGTCTAAGGTAAGGGAGATGCTGCACAAACAAATCCAAGGGCATTATATAAACCAGAATAGAATGATGTAATCAACATATAATTTCAAAAAATTGTAGAAACAAGTTAGTTATTTTAAACGATCATACCTAGAAGGAAGGCTCGATAGCACTTTCTTAGGTGCTTCATGTTTTTTTTTTTGTAAAGATTGTATCATTTCTTGACTGTTGTTGCTCGATATAACGATACTGTGGTTGCAATCTTCTTAAAGTCCACCTTTTGAATTGGGGATGACCTAGTGCATGAACTAATATATTCATAACAACCATCATTTCGATCAGTTCATCGCGTGTTTCTCTATTGTCAAATTGCCAGCTGATATGATTGATTGCCTCATTTTAGGTGGGGTCATCAGTGGTGGACTCTTTAACTATTTCATGGCCTTTGGCCTTATGTGAGCTAATGTGTCGAGTCAAGTATCTTGTGCTATTGCAGGACCTACATGATAATTTTTTCCCTGCAAGTTTAGCAATGGGTAGGGTGGGCATGTTCTCCTTTTGGTGTTAGTTCTTCACTTCACATGAAAAAATTATGCATGGGAGTAGTCCTTTTTCTAGGTTGCCTTGCAATACCAATGGTTGTGACAAAGTCCATGTTACATTGCAATGGGTCAGATGACTCGGTTGGGGTGAAAGTCGTTGCCTACAAACAATAGTTATTATAATTGACCAAACTCGTTTTTTCTAGAGACAAGGGCAGTAGTATTGTTTCAACCTCATCTCTTTAAGAGACAATGTTAGTAGTATTATGTTAACCTCCTCTCCTCTCCTCTCCTCTCCTCTCCCAACCTAAGAGGCAAGGTAACTACTACGAATGCAGAACCATATTACTGGAGGGACTAAACATACTTTATAATAAATAAAATATAATACATATCTTTTTTTCTTATTTAAATATATAATAATAATTAAGTTCCTTTCGGCCAAGGCCAAGGCTCAGGCTCTGGCTCTTTTCAACTCCCCTATTAGGTTCATCCCTGATTGTTGCTAAACAAACCTCATTTTTTAAAATATGCATTTAACTTAGTCTCTTTATGAGTTTAAGATGCTTAAAATTAATATTATTTTATACTACTAACATTTTCGGAATTATTTAAGAAAGAATATATTTTTTCCCTTTTCCTAGTAAATAGTATTCATAAAAATATTTATATATCAAAATTAAAGTGTTGAAGCTTTCTGCCGAGGTTCCCTAGAGTTATTAAATGTAGCAACTCAAGAGAATTTGACCATATAATAAAAAATTCCTTTTTATCCGTTACCGACGCGGAATCAGATATGCCTCCAGTAAAATACAAAACGAAAATGTGACCGTTACAAAACTGAGAATTTAAATTTCTCCATCATACCTGAGGCAAGAG
The DNA here is from genome assembly GCA_024138025.1 of Combretum micranthum. Lineage (NCBI taxonomy): Eukaryota > Viridiplantae > Streptophyta > Magnoliopsida > Myrtales > Combretaceae > Combretum > Combretum micranthum. The sequence continues at coordinate 40,059 of JAMXBD010000079.1, forward strand.
AAGACGAGAGAGCTCACATGCCCAAATTCAAACCCTAAGCCCATAATTTCAAAAAAGAAACCCTAGAAACATCATAAACAAGAGGAAAATCAAAATGCTTATCACAGAAGAGTATATGCAAGAGCTCAGATCCAAAGCCACTGAGTTTTTCTTAAGAGAGCAATGGAATGAGTCCTTGCAAGCCTATTCTGAGTTTATCAATCTATGCCAACACCAAATACATGACCCAGAACATGTCTCCAAGACCCAAAAATCTCTGTGTTTGGCCTTCTCCAACCGTGCCGAAACACGGTTTAGAATGAGGGCTTTCGATGAAGCATTTATGGATTGCGATGAAGCACTCAAGATTGAGAGCACCCATTTCAAGACCCTGATGTGCAAAGGTAAGATCTTGCTTGGTTTTAATAAGTATTCCATGGCATTAGAGTGTTTCAAAGCTGCTTCACTTGATCCTCAAGCAAGTGAGAATGCCGAGACGCTAAATGGCCTTTTGGATAAAACCAAGAAGCTTGAGTATCAGTCCAGAGCTGGTGCTTTTGATATTTCCGACTGGGTGCTGAATAAGTTTCGTGGGGAGTCCCCAGATCTTGCTGAGTATGTTGGGCCGGTGAAGATTGGGAAATCTGGTCTTGGCGGACGGGGTATGTTTGCTACAAAGAACATCGATTCTGGGACGGTTTTGCTGGTCACTAAGGCAATTGCAGTAGAAAGAGGGATTGTGCAAGCTGAAGAATTGGGAGAGGACAAGCAATTGGTCATGTGGAAGAATTTCATTAATAAGGTGAATGATGCTCTATCAAAATGTAGAAGAATCAATCACTTGATTAGTACTCTGTCCTCAGGGGAAAACGAGGAAGTTCTTGAAGTTCCTGATATTAGTGTTTTTAGGCCAGAGATGGATGAGACTAGCTTCTCAAATGGCAAGCTTGAGATGAACAAGATTTTAAGCATATTGGATGTTAATTCATTGGTAGAAGATGCGGTTTCGGCAAAAGTATTAGGGAGGAATAGAGATTATTATGGTGTTGGGTTATGGATACTTTTGTTTTATCAACCACTCATGTTGCCCTAATTCAAGGCGGTTGCATACGGGGAATCATTTGATAGTTCATGCTTCGAGGGATGTGAAGGCGGGTGAGGAGATTACATTTGCATATTTCGACGTGCTCAAGCCCGTAGACAAACGGAGAGAATTGTCGGGGCTGGGGGTTTCATTGTGCTTGTAAGAGGTGCAAGTTTGAGGAAACAATGTCACTGAAGCACGAATTGAAAGACCTCGAGGTGGGTATTGAAGTAGGGATGGATACAGGGTGTGGTGTTTACAGATTAGAGGAAATTATGAAGAGAGGAGCAGTGAGGGGTAAGGAAAGGGGATTATTGAGGGCTTCATTTTGGAGTGTATATGCTGAGACCTATCGATCAGAAAAATTACTAAGGAGATGGGAACGTCGAATCCCCACAGTGGAGGTGGTGGTAGATAGTGTAGTGGATGTTGGTGGAAGTGATGAGAGAGTGTTGAAGATTGCTGTGGAGCAATTGAAGAGAAGAGGAGGTAATGGCATGCTAGAGATGGAGAGAGTGCTCAAACTAGGAAGGGGATTGTATGGTAAAGTGGTTAAAAAACAAACATTAAGGGCTCTACTTGAGATTTAGGTTCAAAAGAAGAGCTAGCAATTTAGCTCTTAGCATTAAGAGTTCTATCTTCACGCAAATATTTGCTCCTTGCACTTTGGCAGATATTGTTCAAGTCACTTTGATCAACATTTTGATTTTTTATTTTCTTTAAGAAATTTTCTTGATTTATTGTTCAGGCAATTCTTGCCTATTGGTGTAGCTACTTTATTTGTTCCAGAAGAGAACTATTTCAAGTTGGGGTTTTACCCTTTTGGGGAATAGAATGGTGCATATTTCAATGAATAGCATTAGTACAGATCTCCATTGGCTTTTGACATTTTTGTCTAGAGAAATTTAGTCTGTCAGATATGTTAAAACAGAGCAGCATATGAAGCAATCTTATCTGAGATGTATAAATTCTAAGTTAAACTAGCTGTTAGGAAGATGGAATTCAACCATTTAAAGAAAATAATCTAAACTCACATGTCACTGAGCAAATGCTAACATTGTGAGAATAGTGACGCATGCAGAGAAAATACGAATTCCCTTTTGACGTGGCCTAATTTACAGCGGACTTGTTCCAGAAAAAAAAAAAAAAAAAAAAAAAAAAAGGTGGGGAGAAAGCATAGTCTCAAATCAATGCGTTTGGAATGGTAAACTTATATAGTTCATCAGCTTTGCTCTTACAATATTGTAGAGCACACCGCATCTTTTGTAGTTTGATTCAGGGTAATTTAGGTTAAGAGTGCCAAAAGTGTGAGTAATATATTATAATTCCAGCAATGCTAGTCATGCAAAGATTTCTTTCAAAGCGGAGAAAGTTGTCTATGGTCATTATAAGAAACAAATGATCCAAGCCTTCATTTACTTATTCATTAAAGATGGAAAGATTTTCTCAATCCTTCTTTATGTCTTCCTCCGAAGCATACAAGGGAGGATTAATCCTTGCTTGCACTTTATTCTTGTGGATATTTATCCATAGATGGAACCAAAGGAACAAAATTGGTCCTAAAACATGGCCACTAGTCGGTGCTGCCATTGAACAATTCTTGAACTATGAAAGGATGCATGATTGGCTTGTCGAGCACCTTTCTAAGTCCAAGACTGTTGTTGTCCCAATGCCATTCACAACATACACTTACATTGCAGATCCTGTGAACGTAGAGCATGTTCTGAAAGCAAATTTTGCAAATTATCCCAAGGTAAATACAACATGCGTTAGAGTGGTACTTTCTATAATATCTTCCATGACAAGCTCAAATTAACTTGAAAGTTGGTGAAAATATTAAGAGTAACTTGTTCTCGTGTGGTATGTGCTCTACAGGATTAATGGATCTTATAATGGAATCAGTTGACTTGTAGAAAGTTGTTCAATGTATAAGCATAGTAGTATCATATGTTGTTGCTTTTTACGCTAAATTGCGAACATATCCTTAACCTATTGATCGGTTATGATTAAACTCCCTGAACTCCCGCAACATGGCTTTACCTTTTCTATAATTTTTGAAAACATGCACATATCTCTCGATTTGTCATTATCTCTGGGTCATTTAGCAATAGGTTTTGGAAGATTTTACAATTGATTAGGGATGTGATTGCATACTTAGAAACACATGTTTTAGGAATCTAGGGAATCCATTTGTCCAGGACTAGAAATTTTGGAGATGTATTTGCAATAACTATCCATTGTTGTTATGCATACTCAACATTAAGAGAAGTAATGCTGAAATGTCAAGTATTTTTGAAGGGTAAAGTTTATCATTCATATATGGAAGTGCTTCTTGGAGATGGGATTTTTAATGTGGATGGTGAAGCATGGAGGAAACAGAGGAAGACAGCAAGCTTTGAATTTGCTTCCAAAAATCTTCGTGATTTCAGCACTGTTGTCTTCAGAGAGTATAGCCAGAAACTCTCTTCTATTGTTAGTGAAGCTTCATTTCACAAAAGAGAAGTGGACATGCAGGTACCCTGCTTGCTGACAATATGGCTCGATAATGATATTCACTCTGAATATGCCTAAGATATTGAGTAATAGAAAGCTTGTGAATGCGAATTTATCCAACTGAAAGGATATTCATTCTTCTCGTTTACTATCATCTTCAAATGATTGATATATGTCACTCCTAATGAGCCCACAATTTCTCTTCTTCAGGATCTATTGATGAGGATGACTTTAGATTCCATTTGCAAAGTGGGATTTGGTGTAGAAATTGGAACATTGACACCAAATCTACCAGACAATAGCTTTGCTCGTGCTTTTGATGCTGCAAACATCATTGTGACACTGCGTTTCATTGATCCATTATGGAAGATAAAGAAATTTCTGAATGTTGGATCAGAAGCATTGCTTGATAAGAGCATTAGAATCATTGATGATTTCACTTATTCAGTCATTCATAGAAGGAAAGCAGAACTAGAAGAACTTCAGAAATCTAAAAAGAACGATAAGGTAACCAAAATTCACAAGTCAATTCATTCTCCAAATCCTTTTTGACAAGAAAATTTTAGAACTCAAACTGATCAATTGGCTTGCATTATGAACCTGCAGATAAAGCATGATATATTGTCAAGATTCATTGAGTTAGGCGAAGATCCTGAGAATAATTTAACTGATAAAAGCCTAAGAGATGTTGTTTTGAACTTTGTGATTGCGGGACGTGACACAACTGCAACAACTCTTTCTTGGGCAGTATACATGGTAATGACTCATTCAAATGTGGCCAGCAAACTTTACACTGAGCTGAAAGAATTCGAGGAAAACCAAGCAAAGGAAGCAAAGATCACATTGCCTCCATGTGACATAAATGATCTTGAATCATTCAGTCGCCGGATAGCAATATTTGCAGAACTCTTGACATATGATTCCTTGGCAAAATTGTACTATTTGCATGCTGTGATCACAGAAACACTTCGTCTGTATCCAGCCGTTCCACAGGTCAGAATATTATTGATATTTGTCCATTACTTATCATTAGAAGTGGTATATAAGTACCGATTAATAATTTTTTCCCCAATTGAAGTAGGATCCTAAAGGTGTCCTAAAGGACGATGTCTTGCCAGATGGAACAAAAGTGAAAGCAGGGGGCATGGTTACTTATGTTCCTTATTCCATGGGAAGAATGGAGTATAACTGGGGTCCTGATGCTGCTCTATTCAAGCCAGAAAGGTGGCTCAAAATGAATTATTCCAAAACGCTTCTCCATTTAAGTTTACTGCCTTTCAGGTAGATCTAAACATAGATATAACTTGAGATATCTTAGAAATTTCGGTCCTTTAGTCATATAACTACAAATAGGAAGTTAGCTCTGATGCCATTTATAACGGTTTTCCTCATCTACTTAATCCAAAAGTTTCTAACTATAACTTGGTCTACAATGACTATATTAACCAAAACCAATTCTCTTCCACGATTCATATCAGACTTCATTCGTATAGGGTATCACATCATATCGAAAGATCTGCTTTAGAACGAGGATTTAAGCGTTGTGTTTGATCATTTTTCATTTGATTTTGTCATGCAGGCAGGACCAAGAATATGCCTTGGCAAGGACTCAGCTTATCTTCAAATGAAAATGGCACTTGCCATTCTTTGCAGATTTTACGAATTCAGATTAGTGCCGAATCATCCTGTAAAGTACCGAATGATGACCATTCTATCAATGGAGAAGGGATTGAAGGTTACGGTAGCAAGACGTGGTTAAGATTCTAGCAATTGACTGATGTTTCCTAATTATAGCAATTTTATCTTTATCTGCTATAATAGAGTACAATTTTGTATCTAATGCAAACAGACTTGATACAAATGATTTTAACTATATGATTTTAATGCGCAAAAGCTCGAATTTCAAATAAAATTGAAATAAAACTTTTTTGGTGTTTTGAATTTTATGATTAAGACAGGAAAAATAAAAGAATACAAACAGATTAATTTAAATCTAAAGGATATGATGGTACCAGAAGATTAACTTGAATCAAGTTTAGTTATAAATTAATATGACTACACAAAATAACTAGATGGGGTTTTGAATTCAATTAATTGATATGACATGATAACTGATTAAAATTTAAGGGTTATTCGTTATGGTTAATTGTCACTATTGGAAGAATTAATAACAAGAACTAAAGGATTAGAGAGAATTATTTGAAAAATGGTTTTCATTAATCAACTTCTTCTATTTTATGAATATAATGATGACAAACTTATATATTGAATCCCTCACAACCTAGAGGTATAAGTACAAATAATAAAAATAGGATTCAAAATAATAATAAGATAAAAGTTTACGAAAACAATATCTTAATAAAATATACAAAAAGATGCAAAATTAACGAACACGGAAGCATGTTCTTGATCATGTATCTATTCTTGACAACATACCTATATAATGTGAAAATCACTATTTAATAGACCATTTTAGTGAAAATGGCTAGGTGCAAAGGGGGTATGTTCTTAGGTGTGTACTTTAACACTCAAAATTCTCCTATATAACGTGTACTCACATTGCTCATTTGAATTGATGGTATAGCACTCAAAATTCTCCTAAAACTCTATTTAAAGGCAATAGGGGGCAATCTAATTCATAAAGATGCACCTCCAAATCCTCACTATCAACATGATCACCACTACATTTTCTTTACATCAACCTCAATCCTTTCTTCACCTTTAGCGAAAAAGGCCTTATGGTATGAACACTAGGAAGTAATATGCCTATACCCTATACATTTAAAACATTTATTTCTCATAGCTTTCCTAGAGGAACTTGTGAATTCTAAACCTTCTAAGTAACATTAGTAGTAAATTTACCTTTTTTCTTATCCTTCTTAGCTACCTGATTAGTAACATCTCTTTCATTTTTGTTACTAGCAAAATCAATAATTTGAATAGAATTTTTAGATTTGAAAGTTATATGAGGCTTGTAATAAATTCTTTTTCTTTGCCACTTAACCTTGATTGCCAATTAGGTCAACTCGTAAAGTGTACCAAATAGTTGAATCTCTACAACACTAATGATCTCATGTTTCAATCTAGTCACAAATCTCCCATGTAGTAATCACTTCATCTCTTGCTAGTGAGGTTACCTAACCTAATTTTCCTCCTATTAAATAATATGTTTTTTTTTCCTTCCATTATAAACTTGCACGACTAGTAAAATCCAAAGTAGCAAGTCTAATTTAATCTCTTCTTCGTGATTGCAACAATAAAAAAATTTTCTCAACCTGATCCTTCCACTTATAATAATCATCTCCATCTCATTTCTATTTAATCGAGGAATCTTTAATTTAGTAGTATCTAGACCTCACAGTTAGCTCTATGGTTGCCTAACAATTATCTACTCCATCAAAAACTGGATTATTCACTACTCCCTATATGTCAAGTTTTGCCTTACAATATTAATATCTCTATTCTCTAGTACACTCATAGAGAATCTAAAAATTCAATTGGTTAATTTGATCTTGCATAAAATTTTTTATTAGGTCCATATATCACACATTGTTGGCTCCAAAAGACTTAGATTATTTATACTTTTCTTTCTTGCATCCAATAGGAAATCTCAATTCCTAATTAGTTCTCTCGCATCAAAATCGTGGAAGTTCAAAAGAACCCTAGTAGTTTGATATTAGGATAAATAAGTGGTCTCTGTATCGAAGTTTAATGTCCAAAAGCTTGAAATTTCAAAGGAAACTAAAATCAAAATATTTTGTGCTTTTGGATTTTATAATTAAAACAAGAAAAATAAAAGGATGTAAATAAACTAATATGAAGAATATGAGGACATGAAAAGATTAACTTGAATTGCATTTAATTATAATTTGATATAACCATTATAAGTAAATGAGGTTTTGAATTTAATTAATTGATATGATATGACAATTAATTGAAATTCGAGATTTGCTTGCCATGATTTCAATAATCAATAAGAGAAATCATTGGAAAAGAAGGGTTTTTTTGTTAATCAACTTCTATTATGATTTTTAATTAATTGAAAGTGTTAGTTTGATCTAGTCTCTTGTTCCATGCTTGATTTATTTTACCAAGGACAAATTGATCCCTACCGAGACTTCTTTTATACATTACACGAAAAACACTTTAACTTTGTGCTTTGAGGATGTATTAGAATGGACTTCTTCTAGCATGGCACAAGAAAACATCAAGGCTTTGTTTTCTAAGGTTGTATTAGCAGGGCGTTGAAATGCTTGTGCTTAAAAAACATATCATTGGAACGGAAAATTCCGTGATCCAGTCATTAATTTTAATGGGATTGATCTCGTTAATATCTAATAGCCACACACATCATATCTAACCATAATAAAATCACTAAAATAATTAGTATTTCGGTTACTATATTTATTTTAATGATTAAATTATTACTGTAATAAATATATTAAGTAATTATGTAAATAAATCACTTATAATAAGTAGATACATATTTCATAACACTGAGCCAACTTCTTAAATAATTCGCTTACTTTTACTACTTATCAAATAACTTTTCTCTACTTAATTGTGTGTATATATATATATATATGTATTATTATAAATACATAAGATACCAAAAGGGCTTTATTCGCCAATGCAGTGTAACGCCAAGTAGGCAGTTGCTATGGGGGAATCATCCATGGGAATATTGGTTTTCGGAAGAAATGTAAAATGTGTAACGACAGAAACTGCCTGAGCCCGAGGTACAGCCTACTTTAGTGAAGACGCCAGCTACTTATAAGAGGTTATTTGTCTTGAGCGCATTTTTTCTAAGCACACTTAACTTTTGAGTTCATTAAAATTCTAAGCTTTTGTGCCTCAAAAGGTATCTCGATGATTAAAGTTCCACCATATTAAGTTTTAAAGATATCACATTTTCCTTCACTTATAAAACTAATATTCTTGCTAGTTTCGTCACAATGATCCAAAACCATATCAGATAGGAAGGACTTTATAAGTGCTCCATACAGGCTTAAGAGGTGTTTCTACTTTGAGTTACTTTGCCTTATATTGCAATTAGCTCCCCTAAATTTAAGTTGGTGAATTGCTCTAATACCATATATAACAACCTAGAATATTAACCATCAATATCTTGTCTGCTTTAGTATAATGTCGCACGATATTATCGTTGATGCTAGCTGCATTTCGGGAGATAACTCATCTTAGGAATGCTATACATTGAGCATGCTTAATTTCAGAGTTTTGATGAACTCGTTATTATATCAAAAGATGTTTCGATAATTAAAATCTCACTATTTTATATTTAAGGGATAGGACAAAGTGTGTCTTCTATTGAATCAATTATTGTTTCCATAAAACCAGATTTAGAAATTTGATAGAAAACTATTCAACCACCAATAACACTGGAAAACTTAGGCAGATATCTATTCTAAACTAGTATCTGCCTTAGCATAATGGGTCGATATAGAGAATCAATGCATCATTCCCAGACCCTAAAATCAACGAAGACCTCCTTTATAGGAAAAAAGAAGAAATAAAAAATAACTTAATGATATTCAAAATTTAAACTAATTGTATGCCAATTGGGTATTATCATTTACCATTTTAAATATTCTATGTATTAATACTACCAATATAAAAGATAAATATATTTTTAAATTAAGTTTGATTTTGTTCAGATAGAGTTTTATTCCGAGGGAAATCTTATTCGTACATAACGTAACCATGCTTAATTGGAGAAATTATAACTGAGGCAATCAACTTTGGCATAACTTCACAGAAAAATTAAAAAAAAAAAAATTCAAAGAAGGAATCAAGTGATATAAAAAAATGATCTTTTTTTAATTATAAATGAATGTACACATAAAACTTAATGTTTTCTTTAACCATTTGAAATATTAAGATTAAGGAGCTTAATAATACCCTCTATGTGCCACATAGAAAATAAATCTCATAAACGGTATTGCTAATGGAGGGTATCCTAAAAAATTAAACTTGTTTAGGGTTGTAAATAAGTTTAGTTTTTAAAATCTCAAGTTCGGCTCGTTTAAAATTTAGCAAGTTCAAGCTTAAGCTAAGTTTTTTATCGAGCTTGAAATTGAAGCTCGAACTTGGATTGTTTAGTTAAATAAGTTCAAATTTGAGCTCGAGCTCGGCTCGTTTATGAAATGAACTTGAGTCGAGCCAAGCTTTTACTGAGCCAACAAGTTTTTATTGAGCCTGAAATTTAAATTTGAGCTCAACTCATTTAAATAGTCTATTTTCAATTTTTTTAAACCTAGTATATAATATATAAGTGTTGCTATAATATATACATAATTATTAACTAGAAATTAATTTTTATTATTTTCATTATCTGAATATAGATAATATATTATATGTAAAAAAATTTATAAATTTATTAACGATCTTGTCTATTAACAAGCCTAGTTTTAAGCTTGTTTATGAATTTAAACTAGCTTATTCACGAGTTAGCTCATGGGCTTAAATCACAAATTAAGCTTAACTAAACGAGTTTTACTTTAGACTCAGACTTATCTCGTTTACTAATCAAATTCGAATCCTGAAACGACTTGAGTTCGAATCGTTCCTGAAGCGAACCGAATTCGAATCAAGCCTGAAGCAAGCAAGCTAGGATAGCTCGCTCATTTACCTCTCTTTTACAACTATCCATGCATCTAGTAGAGCGCAAGCCAGAGAAAGAATCAGGCCCAGGAAGCTACTGAACCCAATGCCAACTTCTACATAAATCTCGCTTGCGTGGCCCTCAGGCTATGAAGCATCTTTGTCTTTTTAGCTCAGACCGAACTGCACTAGCGTAAAACATTTTACCAGGTGTCCTCTTCGGGCTACTCTTGATCATCGTCTCCCATTGTTTTGTCCTCTGCCTTTTCATTTTCAGGTAACGGAAATCATCGTGTTTCTGTATGATGCTATACAAAAACTACGGTGATTCTCTCTTTTTCATGGATATAGCTTTGTTACATAGTACAACTCGCAGAGATCTAGTTTCCAGCACCGATATTTACTGTTTCATTTGACTCTGCTATGTAAAACATGATTTGGGTTTTGGATTTATATTCATCTTCATACTTCATGGCTTTTGTTAGCTTTTGCGTTTCAGCATTAAATTGTTACTCTTGAGTAAAAAATGGCCGTTCAATGTCTTTTAATAATAAGGATTAATGAATTGCTATTAGGGTCAACTAGGAATTCCATAAGAAATAAAATTATTATTATAACAAAGTGAATCTCTGGGCTGGCATGCCCAAAATTGGATCTCTGGGCAATAGGGCCATGACCCATGAGTGACAATAATTTGACAGTTTTTGATTAGGGAAATATGCCGAGCAGTATGCATTGAACCTGTTAATTGGGATCGATTCTACTTTTTTCTAGTTAAGATTGGCCACCTTTGGTAAGGTCACTCCTTAGTCCTTTTATGACATTGCACACAATTGAAATTAACCATTTCTCAGTGTGTGCCATGGGTTTCTTGAAGTCCTATTCATGCCTCCTTAATTGCTTCCTTCTCTTTTAAATGTAGTTACTTTTGCATTACCATATGTGGATGATAGTGGTCTATATTCCATTTTTCATTTGCACAAATTATCAGTGGAGTATGCCTGGCTTGTCAAAACGGTACCATCATTTCTATATCTTGTTGTTTCTGTACGTGCTTCTATGTTTTTTGCTGAATCAATGAAAGGTTTTTAGTACAAAAATATATAATTTATTTAGGCAATGCTGTATGGAAAATGTTGAAGAATGCATGTGATGGCACAGACTTTGCTGAATTAAATTATGTGTAAAGTATCAAGGGATGATAAAACTGAGGAATTTATATAGCAAGCTATCGATGTTATATCCGAGGAGGTTTTTATTTTACATGCAAAATTACCTGTTGGCATACCTCTGCAGCTGCTAGTTCAGCCCTGTATGTCAGAAGCTAAGCCTGAGGAGGTAAAAGTCCAAGAGCTTGTTGATGATACTCCTAATCTCGAACATCAAGAGGTTGATGTTAAATTTCCTATTGAAGATTTAAAAGATTCAGAAAAGCATGAAGAGAATCCTATGCCCACATCTGAGCAGGAGGTACAGAGATGCTGTCCTTTTATCATGGCTTACTGCTTTTGCTTTAGACCACGTGATATATGTTTGCTGCTGCTATGCAATGGTGAAATTTTGCTTGTTTGAGTGTTGTGATTTTAATTGGATGATCTTGTGTATTGAGCAAGTCTTATTCCGCTAGAAAGGTGCCTCTTCCTGCTCTGTAGTTCTAACTTGATCCTTTTTTGCTTGAATGGTCTAACCTATTGAATATTTTTTTTTTTCTCTTTTCCTTTGTTTTCTCTTCCTCTATAATTTAGCCAATAGAGAAAAATCAAGATTATTGATGCTCATACCATCTAGATATTTGATATATTATATCCATTTTGTTTTATGTCTATATAAATTATTTTTTGCAGGCAGAGGTAGTTAGGAAAAAGTATGGAGGCATGTTACCCAAAAAGCCTCCATTAATATCCAAAGTATGTTCTTGGTCCTGTTTCCATTTGCATGCTCATTTATTTCTCAAGGACTATTTGAAATGAATATATTTTCCCCTTCCTTTCAGGATCATGAACGTGCCTTTTTTGATTCCGCTGATTGGGCACTGGGAAAGGTATAACTTTTGAGCTTATCATCAAGTTGACATTTTAGTGCTGTAGAAGTTTTACACATCTGATTTCTTGAACTCAGCAAAAAGGTCAAAAGCCAAAAGGTCCACTTGAAGCTCTTCGTCCAAAATTACAGGTATATGATGTTCCATTAAGCATATTAATTCTGTTAAATCATTGAATGGGAAACACTTTGAATCAGACCCTAGCGGATTGATTTGTTACATTGATTGATATATATTTCAAGTTTCCAACACAATTAATGATGAAAAGTTGTTACATAGACCATGGTCTGTGGACCATCTAAGAACATAGTACCTATACTCATCGTATAATCAATGCATAATATCTGTACCATGCTTTCATTTGCGGTATATAAAGTAGGTCTAGGCAAAGAAAGTTTCTTTAAGGATATGCTAGTGTTTAGTCTATCTTTCCTTGTGTGGTTCGGTGTTAGTATATGCTATCTGGATTTAGTCATCTTTAGTGGTGCATAAAATCAAGTATCTCGCATAATTCATAGAAAGCCAGGGAAGTCGGCAGATAAGTGGGAAAGCAAAAATTGATGCTCAGGAAAATTTGCAGTGGTTAGTTGGGAAAAAGAGGAGGAGAATGTGATATATGAACAGATACTTATGGATAACTTTTTTTTTTTTTGTTTACTACTATCTTCGTCAGCCTACTGCACATCAGCAAGCACGTTCAAGGCGTTCAGCATATGCCCCGGCAGATGATGGTGAAGGTATGCTTTCAATCACAAGTATTTTTCTTTGATAACATCTATATTTAGAGAAGACAGATTTGTGACACATTTCAGTCATAACAAATTGTTTATTCTTTCTTATGCACTAGTCTATTATACAGCTTCCAGGAAATTTCTGCTGTTTTTGGTACTGGAGTTTGACAAAGCAAAGACTTTACTATCACTTCTCTCTCTCTCACTGACACTGTCACACACACACAAAATTGGATGCACAAAAGTAAGACTGCTAATTCCTTTAGTTAGGACAATTAATTAGTATCGAGGTCAAGGATGTGATGAATTTCAGATAACTGGATATTCCATTCAGTGTGTAGTGCTGATGAGCAAGATGCGCTTGTATTTTATTGGGTTGCTGCTTCATTTTTCAGGAGCTGCTGCTCACAATGGCACTCCAGGAGATGCAGACTCTGAGATGGAGCATGACAACAATAATGATAGTCCTGCATATGGAGATGAACAAGGCAGTGAAGATGTAGCTAAATGATTCTACTCAACACTATATTTGGCCTCCTGGTATTACGCATAGTGGCATTTGTATTGTACCTTATGGTTTTTTCAAGATCAACACATGTTTCTTCAATCTGGGGCAATGCACATGTTGTCCTGTGTAAAAGTCATTGTCTTGAGCATGTTTGATGTGTAACACGAAGATACAAACTGTTCTAATTTTAGCCTGAAATCTCTAAAAGATTATCTTTGTCTACCATAAGACATGTTCGATGTTGTGGCTTGATAATGTATGTACTTGTTGTCCGTTTAGGACATGGAGGCATAAGCTTATTTGCAAAAGAGAATGAACCTTGCTGAGGAAATTCATGAGATGTCAAGATGTATAATGAGGAAGTCATGTTGTTATGATGTATCCATCCCTTACCAATCAGGCAACTCTTGTGTAAGAACTCACTAATCAGTAGTTATTCTATGTGGTAAGAAATCTATATTTCTCATGTTGCATGGCGCATGATGTTATGCCCAAAGTATCATTAGTTGAAGATTGAATTATCCTTATGACTAAATTTTATCTAAGTGGGGACTTTATAGTTGTTAGTTACAAGAAATTTTCATATACTAACCTATCAGTTTTCTTAGAGTTATTTAGGTTTAACTAAAGATATAGGATGCTATCGCTATATACAAGGATTCAATGGAACCGGTGATAGAATACTTTAAACTAGTGGTATTAACATTGGTTTCGAGTAGATGGATTGGCTTTAAATCCCTTCTTTTTTTGAAATGGGGAAAAAAAATTAACCTTCAGAAAATTTTCTAACATAAATTAGCTTCTTCAATAAGGTGAAAGTATTGGTAAAAGGTTTCCCAGAACCCAACAGCACAAGGATCAAAAGTATCTCAAGTCACACAAAAAACCAAGGCTTAACTAGAGTTTGTAAAACTGAGTCAAAAGGAATAAACTTGTGTTGATATAGAGTGGACTATTTTGAGAAACCATGATCAACCTATGGCCCTCAAATGAATGTGGGTTGTATCCTTAATCCACTAGGATGAATGCCTCCATTAGCTCTGTCCTGGAGGTTGAAGACAACTTACATTAGAGTCCCTTGGATAAGACAAAGCAAGGCACAAGACCTTGTGAGAAATTACATGCTTGGCCTCGTGGTTCAATCTTTTTCTTCCCCTTGGGATTTCTTCCTTCGTGGTCCTTTTGGTTGTACCTAAAGCAAACAACATTTGACTCTTCCCATTAAGGCTTTGTTTCTTCTTCTTGTATTGAACTTAGGGGTTTAACGATGTCTTTTTAGAGACAAGACGATTCTCGAAACCAATAATAAATAAATGTTAGAGAAGGAATTGGTTTGACTCAACAGTCCTTTAATACTGATATTATTTCATACTTAACGATCATTTTAAAAAAAATTACATAAATACAACTTGGATAAAAATAATTATATGCAATACACAATTAGAGCTATATCTCTTTTCTGACATACGATACAACTATTTTTATAAGTTTGACTCAGTACTATTGTTATATCTCTTCTCCAACGAGTGATACATATAGAATCTTTTATATCTATTTCCATCATACAATATAGATATGACAATTTAGTAATTTTTTTTCTATAATTTGTATTTTTGTAAATTTTTTTTTTTGCAAGAATGTAGATATGTCTTTCACCCTTTAATACTTGTAAAATGTGCTTGAAGCATTTTTAGGGTATATTTTTGTAGGAAAAAGTTGCCATAAAAGTATTTGAGAAAAAGTTAATAAGGTCAAAACCAATAGCATAAAAATTACAATAAAGCAGAAGATTGAAAGGGGAGTCCATTTATATGCCTTTTTAAGCATTTGATTGGGCTTTGAAATTGCAAAGGCCATCAAGATGGGCTTTCAAGAGCATTTGAGAATTTGAACTTCAAGAGCATAGTTTAGAGGGGAATTTGAAGAGGAAAATATTTGAACACACACCTTGATACTTTCTTATATTTTTCCAAAAGTACATTGCTAAGGAGTGATTCTTCTATTGTTTGTATCGTTTTTCTTTAGAAAATTACCGTGAGCTTGTATTTTATAAAGTGAGGTTATTGAAACCAATATTTATAAAGTTTATAAATTTTGATTTTATTTTTTTTTCTTGTTTCTATTTATTTATATTAAGGTTATTTAGTTAATCATGGGTCAAGTTCTTCATCTTCTAACTTCAGCTTGTTTACAAATGTTATACTCTTGCTCGTTGTCTTTCCACTGAAAACAGCTTTATCCTTTTTTATTTTTTTTGAGGCCCATTAGAGTCATTTCATTCCTACTAAAATTTATGATGAAAATATGGTTGTTAAGATTGTGAATTAATTATACAATTTTTTGAATTCATCATTTTATAGATTTCTTTAATTATAATGGATGTAAAATTGTTTTAGTATAAATTTTAGAATAAATTATGAACTTAAATGTTTAATTTTATAAGTTTACCGTTTTCTTAATTATCTACTTTTTTTCGTCAATTCTATATAATCCAATGAATGCAATAATAAAAAGAGTAGGTAAACTCATGTTATAATTAGTTTAATTGCTACTTTTCTAAAAATTAGGAAGTGCATATCATATCTAAGTAACCGATATTTGTAACGCTTGAGCTTGACTACAAACACCGTGTGGACTTTGATTGCTGTGTCATTTTAAGGCTTCAACCATACACCTTTTCATAATAATACCACCAATCATTTTCATTACTTTTCAACGCACGCGGATGGACATTCCCCCACCACCCACCCTCTCTCTCTCTTTTTTTTTTTTTTTTTTAATAATTTTTGGGGGAGAGAGAAAAATTTCTTTAAATACAATTTGAATTAATTTTTTGTTTAGGATACTAATTGAAATTAATTCCTTAAATAAGGTCAA
Organism: Combretum micranthum; assembly: GCA_024138025.1. Taxonomy (NCBI): domain Eukaryota; kingdom Viridiplantae; phylum Streptophyta; class Magnoliopsida; order Myrtales; family Combretaceae; genus Combretum; species Combretum micranthum. Next base: position 56,393 of record JAMXBD010000079.1, read on the forward strand.
AATGAAAATAATTACCAAGTAACCATACCAAAATCGCGTTTTTATGATAGGATATATAAGTGAACAGTAAATGTACTCACGATTATAAAACGCGATATATATTTGACTACGGTCATAATATCGGAATTATTAATCGCGATATTCGTACAAAATACTTATATCGTGATTAATAATCAGGATATTGCGACCGTAGTCAAACATTAAATTGTGATTCTTTCATGCAATTTTCGTATAAAATTACATATCCTGTTTCTTAAACACGATTTTGCAATTGAAAATTGATAATTTCATCCAAACAGTATATTAGTAATTATTTTGTATAGGAAACATAGACATATATCGAACTCATTTTTTTTCTTTATTTTCTTCTCCTATTCTTCTTGGTTATTAGATTTTTATCCGTATTGGATTTATATCTTATTAACTTTTATAATTTATTAGTATCATATTTATATCGATTTAGTATCGATTCAATTTAATTTATAAATAAAATTATCAATTTTTCATGAATATTATCCAACATCCATGATTTGAAAATGATACTAAAATGACAATTCATATATCCAAACATGTCCCATCGATTAATGAAAATAATAAACAAACAAATAAAAATGGGCGAGGAAGTGCCGTACACTAAACTCCAGAATTTTTTCCAACAGTATGACAAAAAAACAAAAAAAAAAAAAAAGGAAAAAGAAAAAAAAAAATTCAAGAACCCCATTACAACTGGCAAAGTAAAACATCGAAAAAATGATCCTTCGTAGCTCCTGCTGTCCCTCCGCTTCCCTGAAACTGGGGGCGAGACCCAAAGTACTCTTAGTGACAGTGCCTGCTCTAAAGCCCACAGCGATCGAATCCCCCTTTTCTTCTGACTCGTTACCTGAAAAACTTGTCAGCAAGAAGGGCAACAACCTCAGACAAACGTTAATTGGTAAAGAACCATGCTTGAGCAATTTCTGCTGCTGCTGCTGCCGTTGTAACAGAAGGCTTTTTTTAGAATCCATGGCGTTTTCAGCACTATGCTCCCCTAATGACCCTTCTAATGCCACTGACCTCTCTTCCGATGCTGCGGTTTGTATACTCTATTACCTTTTTTACCATTGTTTCGTATAATTTTAATTTCTTTCCAGTGTTTTTGACATAGGGATGCATTTTTGAGTAATGGAATCTGGAATGAGAATGTTATGTGAAAGGTGCAATTTGTCTTTTCATAGGCTATGTTAAATAAAATTCATCCTCCAAGGTCGCGGTGGTACGAGGAAATTTATGCCTGGGCTCTTGATAAGTTGACGAAATCGTACGAAGCCGAGGTTTGTGGTCTGCTTATGTTTAATTGGTGTTGGCACTATTTGAACAAATTTTAGACAGGAATTAGAAAATGCACAAAAATGATCGTTGGTTTTGTGTATAATTGTTTGCTAAGGTTGCGCAATACAAGTCACAACTCTTCGATAACTTGAAAGGGGAGGCTAAGGATATTCTGGAGATTGGGATTGGGACAGGTCCTAATCTCAAATATTTTGCAGCTGGAGGGGATGTCCGTGTTATTGGCACAGATCCCACCAGAACGATGGAGAAATATGCTCGGTCTGCAGCAGCAGCAGCTGGTTTTCCTCCTGAAAAGTTTCGATTTTTGCAAGCAGTATGTATGTTAATGCTCATTAATAATCCTGTTCTTTCAAAACTCCAATACACCACACTTGCCTCTACTTTTTAGTAATAATGTAGTTTCATAGTCTTGGGAGATAAATTATTGATATTGACTAAATCACTGATATGCAATTTGATTAGAGAAGGGAAACATTGCAGCCTCTTTTACTCAAGGAGAGGTGAATGTGTCCTGACATGTGTTAAGGAGTTTGATTGGAAGAATTGAACAGTTAGCCTAGTTGGAACTTTTAAGACAAGTTCTGGAGTTCCTGTTTGTGGCAAAGAGAGTGAGTTAAATGCTGTGCCTGAAAAATAATCTCACACCAGAATTTCTAAAACATATTAATAATATTTGCTTGCTCCATGGGATCCTTTTCTCTTAACCAGAAAGATCATTAGACGGTTTCCTTAGTTTTAATGGAACCAGTGGTTTGTAGCATGTCAATGGTTAATGAGTTGCAATCTTTTCCCCTTAAAATTTCTTATAGCAGGAAACTGCAGTTTGAAGCACCATCTATCTATTATGAAAAAAGAACATTTTTTATTTTTTGATAATTGAAAGAATGACCTTTCTTCTGAAGAAGAAGTTAATTCTATCAGGTTGGAGAATCTCTCCCTGTAGGTGATGCTTCTGTTGATGCTGTTGTTGGAACGCTTGTATTATGCTCTGTCAGTAATGTCGACCTTGCACTAAAAGGTGAGTGCTTTATGAGCCTTTAAATGACAGTTTTCTGAATCCTTTATCATGCATTAAGATTTTGTCATTTCATTGGAGCCCACTTGTTGATTTCATAAATAGAAAGGATTATTCTATATCTTGTAGTCCTTTATAATCTTAATCTCTTTAATCATCCTCCCCATGTTTTTAAATCATATTACTCTTACTATGACTGAACTGAAATTCCTGGAATTTTCAAAGTATTATAAGGATGTTCTTGTGCATTTGGCACTAACAGGCCAATGCTCTATTAAAATGTATGACTCTATCCTCTTTCAGAGTTTCTTGCTGGAACAAGAATTTTGTCTATCTATTCAGTGCAATAGATTTTTTAAACCAGCAACAAGAGTGGCTGACTCAAAGTTTGGTGATATGGAGACCATGGGATGCTAGAATTCATGAAAAGTGATATGATCTTTTTGAGCTGGATTCTTATACTTCTGAGAGCCCTTAGTTCAATCATTCTTATGTTTATCTTTACGCCCAAGATGTATCTATTTTGTGTATGCACATTTCCATGTCATCATAGGAATTGTAGCAGTCAGATTAGTTAAGCCTTATCTCTTTGTGTTTTGCAGAGGTGAAGAGAGTGCTTAAGCCAGGAGGTTGTTACATATTCGTGGAACATGTGGCTGCAAATGGTAGCAGGCTGATTCTATTATCCATTGAATAAAAACCTGCTAAGGCTATTAACTGATACAAAACTAATACTATGTGCTCAATTGTGGTTTCTCTTGTCAATGCAATGAGCAGATGGAACATTTAGGAAGTTCCTGCAGAAAATCCTTGATCCTTTGCAGCAGACTGTTGCTGATGGATGTCACCTCACTAGAGAAACTGGGAAGAATATAACCGAAGCCGGATTTTCAGTTGTCAACATTAACACTGCTTTCTTGTCATCTGCTTCACTTGTAAACCCCCATATATATGGAATAGCCCGCAAGTAGCACCAATGAGCCTGCCTGGATCTCTTGCACAGCAAAGAAAGCAATTGCTATTGACAGATATCAGTTCGTTACAACTATGATAATCATTAGAACTGCTCAAGTGCGATATAAGGGTTGGGAATGCTATAGCTTCAAGGTTCAGCATTCTTAGTGTTCTTAGTCGAGACAACGTTTGAGCAGGTATGCCTTTGACATATCATAATCATGTGAAGTGTAGTTCTTTTTCGCCTCTGTTTGTGCTGTAAAGCTTTGTGTTAAAAAGCAGTGTTTTGGTATGTGAGTCTTAAGCACAAAATTTTTCTGCATTACTGTTGAATCAGCGTATAATATTGTAATGTAAGCCTCTCTTGATCGAACCTTGTATATCTCAACTCACTAGAATTGTTTGATGCAGCCAAACTGAGCGAAATTAACATGTGATTGCATTTGTTTGGTTTGCTAGGAAAATGGTCAGTGGAAGATGTTTCCTGTAAACTGAAAATCATGTAGAAGGAATCATAATTGATAGTCATCCTACATTGATGATGCGGCTAATAGAGAAAGTTTCTTGATCAAATAAGTAGTGTCCAGTTTAGACGATTGGCACAAGGGTCTTATAAAGTAATCCTATAGCATTAGAAACTGCCAAATTTAGAACTATCAAATTTTTCTCCTCTTAGTTTTTCCCAATATACAAATCGGATCCTTGAAACATCTTATGATGCTGTTAATCACGTAATCTTTTTCCTTGTAGTTTCAATCATTATTTTGATTATACGTGGTAATGTGAAAATTGAGAGAAAATAGATGGAAGGACCCATTTCTGAAACTATTACTACTAAATTTAAGTGTTATATACAAAATGTGAAATTCCATAATTCTTTGGGTGGTTGGCTAGTAGAGAAACAAATTTGAAATAGAGCTATAATTCTCTTTATTTCCATCCTTTTTTTAAGTTTAATTTTAATTATTTAAACACATCATTTCTATTGATTTACTTCTATTTCCACATCTTTCCACTAGTTTTAGTGTGCCAAGGGATAGTTCTCACTATAAAGCTAATTTATAAATTTGTTACTGTTGCATAATCAACTGGATAAGAAAAATCATTCAGTGATTAACAGGTAAAATGATATATCTGAAACTCAAAACTTTGGTGTTGGCTAGCTGCTACTACTAATGGAGGATATCATATTTGTCTAAGGTAAAATATAGCACTTCTACGGTTCTGTCTGGACTTGGGTACAAGGAATTGGGTAAGGCCGAAAGGGTTCAAGAGATCGTGTCATGTTTTCTATACGTACGAGGACTTGGCGGATAACGATCCGAAAATTGGACAGGGTTACTGGATCCATTTTGGTTTATGAAAATTTTTAAAATTATAGCCAGCTTGAAGATTTATTGAAAATATAAAATGTGGATTTTTATAATTTTATAAATTTAAATATAAAGATTATCAGAAAGACAGAAACCAATAGATTTGTATGCTAGATGAGAAATTGTTTCTTAGTATTAGAGGAAATAAGATAAAAGAAATAATAATTTATCACCATATATGATAAGAAAGTAAAATAGCATCTAAGCCTCGAGCAATAAAACACAGTAATTTTCACTAGTAGTATCTAAACTTTTAACTTATAATAGGATGGTGCTTAAAGACAATTTTTATTCACAAAAATACCTAAATTTTTTAAATCTCATATTTATTATACTTTTGGTTGAAATCCAATCTTTCAAGTGAGAAAGCTAATGTAGACAATTACCCCCTCTTAAAGCTCGCATTCTCTCTTCTACATGGCAAAAGTATCTTCTTTCTCCTTTTTTTTTTTTTTTTCTGTTTTATTTTTCCCTCTCTCTCCCCTCCCCCTCCCTCCCTTCTTCTTCTTCTCTCTCTATATTTCTTAAACAAAAAAAGAAATATATTGCTTTAGGAAATTAAATTGAGCAATGGAAAAAAAATTACGTCAAACTTTTCTTCTTCCTTTCTAATTTCAAAAATTAAAAATAAAGGAAATTGGGGGAAAAAAAATCCTCTCTTTTCCTATCTCAAATTTCTTATGTTGATCCAAGATAAATAAAATGGCATTTCAAAAATTAAAAATAAAGAAAATTGGCGGAAAAAAATCTCACATTTATTTTGAATTTAGTTTTTGTGACGGCCATATATTCATGCCTAAGATGATAATAAGAATCAAGCGGAGTGCTTGGATCTCTTTTCCACACACGTCAAAATAAGAACTTTTCAATTTTTCTTCCAAAAGACCAATCAATCATACACAAAGATCAAAGCTTTAAGCTTTTAAAGCAAACATAGAATAATTTTCTTCCAAAAGACCAAATCTTTGATTCGAATTAAAAAAAAATAAAACACAAAAGAGCAACCTATTAGAAAAAAAAATCAAAAGGAACAAAACCAAAATTTTTACTTCTTTCCCAAAAATTTACTCCTTTTATTTAGTGAGCATTCTAAGGTTGTAATTAGATTTTTTAAATATTAGTTTATGTAAAAATTAGAATTTTATATATTTTAGGATTATATATATTAAAAGTTAATTTTGTTACTCTTTTGATTACTTATACATAAAAGCAAGTTTTTTTAAATGATTTATTAGATTTCTATTACGTTTATATCAATAAATATATACTTAAAAAATGTTATAATACTTGTGATACATGTATCAATCTATTTTCTTCTATTGTATATCATAAATAATCACTAATATGTTATTATATTTTCTTCTATATTGTATTAATCTTTTTTTTTTTTTAACTCTTGGCTCGCGGGTTGGCTTAGCCTGTCATGAGCCAGCCTACGGGTTAAATAGACCGGGTCAATTTGGCCCGCATTTAAACAAACCGAAAAAATGGTGGCTCTCTTTTTTAAGCTATTAAATAGGCTGGCCTGCAGGCTATGGCCCATATGTCAGCTGTAGTTCTAATTGACACGTAGAGTTGTTGAAAATTGATAATGGAAATTAATCATTATTATGGTGAGTTATGTGGTGAGCTACCTCAATTTAGTCCATCGGATTAGTGAGGATTGCAGCGACTGGTTCATAGAGATGGCCAATGTCGAGGTCGGGTTTATGTTTGGTTTCGAAGATCGTGCATTGGTTTCGATGTTAGTTTAGATTGAATTTAGTGTTGCGAGGTTGGCATGTTTGGTAAGTGTTGTGTGAACTATGAATGGCTCATGTTGAGAGAGAAGTTGAGTGGAGAGAGAGAACATGCCCCATCTTCCTTCAATGGAGTTTAAAGAGATGGTGGAGGGTTCTTAGAGAGAAAAAATTCAACGTATTCTCGATGGTGAAGAAGATGAGTTCAGTGAGCAGTTTAAAGGTTGCTAACTCAATGTGGTGCAACTTGGTGGAGACATGTGACTTGGATTTGGTTCTATTGGTTGAACTTGTGGTAGTGTGCATCGATGAGATGAAGAAGATGAACTTGCAGTAATGTGAATTTGGGTTTTGGTTGGAGGTGGAGAATGGCATTGGTTATGTCTTTGGTGGTTGGAGGAGTTATCATGTTGTGGTTTGGTTTCTCGTCTGAAGAAGGAGGAGGAGGAGGAGAAGGAGGAGGAGAAGGAGGAAGAGGAGGAGTAAGAAAGAGGAAAGTTTAAAAAAAATAAAGAATAGGAAGAAGATGACGTGTGTGCTAGCTAGGAGAGAGAAGATGAGTCATAGGAGAGAGGAATTGTCAATGTCAACATCTTGTATGTCAAATCTTGTATGAGAATTAGCCGGATTCCTGCCAAAGATATAGTGAGTATAAGATTTAAAAAGTTTATATATTTTTGTTGATAAAAATTTTCTTTAGGTACAATTTCATTATAAGTCAATGTTTTAGTTACTATTAGTAACACTAACCTAATAATGCACATTTAAAATAACAAAAAATGGGATAAAAAATAAAAGATCACTCTCATGATGTTTATTTATTTATTTATTTTTGTGTACTAAGCCTTTTTCTTTTAAATTTAGTGTTTACATTCCCAAATTTTTGAAAACGTTTTGTAGATGGATTTTAAATTATAATATATTTATGCTTACTCTTTGGGTTAAGTGATAGGTCTTGAAGAGTTTAGTTCTTATAAGGGTGATCAAAGGAGAGTTGGCATAGTAGGTTTGGAGGGATTCGTTGGACCATCTTCTCAGTCATCTAATCTTTCTTATTATGGCTCATGTACTAAAATTGGATGACGTTGATGACCAAATTCTATATGTACCCCAAGTCTCTCCTCATTCAAATTATAAGAAAATTGAGAAAAAAAAAACTAAAGTGTTGTTAAATTTTTGTCTCAAGAGATCAACATCTGTTCATCACTACTAGTAAGGTTTAATACTCGATAGCTGCTCTATCTATCACGAGTAAGAGTATAAATGAGCCAAATCAATTCACAAACTACTCAAGTTCGACTCAATGTTTAGTCAAGTTTGCTGCAAAAATAGTCAAATTGAACTCAAATATGAGCTATTTGAATAGTTTATTGAGTTGAACTAGAATTTTATATGTTTAACTTGATTAGTTTGCGAGCCTCATTGAGCTCAAGTCGAGTATAGATATTAATCAAACTTGAATTAAGTTTAGGTATTAATATTATCTTAATTAGAATTTAAAATATATTTTTTAATAAATCAAGCATAAACGAGCTTAATTGAGTCGGACTTAATATTATATGGTTACATTTTGAGCTGAACCCGAGCTTAAAATCTTAGGCTCGGTCCAACTCAAACCAAACTCAAGCTTTGAAATTTCGAGTTGAACTTGAATTCGAACTCATATTACCTACTCCTCTTGTTCCATCTTTTTTTTTAATCATTCTTGACGTGTCATTGTGTGTTACTCCTCGCAAGTCACGTGTAACGCGATATTCATGTAACATGACGTAGCTACTTCACTTGAATCCATACATCTGCACGTGCCATAAATCCCCTTTTTCACTATTTTGCTTTTGAGTAAAACGATAGGAACTATTCAAATTAAAAAAAAAAATTGCACGAAATCTATGACAAAATAGGATTTTATATATTGATATTGATATGAACTTTTATTATCCTTAAAAATGAAATTTACGAAATCAACTAAAATCTAAATACGGGTTGTGCTAAAAATCTTATATGTTCATTTTATTTTCTTCTTTTTTCAATCAAATTCATTATTATTATTGTTGTTGTTGTTATTTCCCAACTATCAAACTCATCCATTAATCGAGAACAGCAAGAACACTTTCATTTCGGCAGTAATACCACTAATACTTAAAAAGGAAAAAAAAATATTGGTACTAGCATGTTATATATATAAATGTATGACGATTGCTAATGATAATTTGATATAAGATAGTGATAGTATATAATTTTTGTAGATGTAGGGTTCTTACTGATAGTGGTTACGCATACGTCACGTAGATCTCGTGCCTGGCACTTGACTTTGGAGCGCTGTTGAGAGGATGACACTTGATGACAGGATGGTTTGAAGAAAATGACAAGGGAGGAGGAACAGACAGTCTCAGTGTCTCGAATACATAAGTGACAGGTAAGGGAGTTTGAGTAAACCTCGAGCATCAACTTTACAGTTTTTGAGCAGTTGAAGTAGAAATTGCTTGAGTTGTTTCATTCGATCTTTTTGAGCGGAGTCTCATCTATAGAATGTTGTTTGTCTCTCTCTCCAACAATTAGAAATGATGAGAGTGGCTAAGTATTTATACGCAGTTGGTATGGATGATGATCGTCAAATCACCTTAGTGATTGACGGATGAGATCGAGCAAGCTCAATTTTTTATTATCCTGAATGAGCTCCTTATAAGCCAAGGCTAATAGTCATCTCTGTGTGCATGAGCTTATCTGAGAAATGTTGAATGCGACAGACCAGTCTAATGATCCTTGTTCCGAACCCACCAAGTCAAATCTCTCTAATCCATCCTAATAGTTAAACCGGACTTATCGAGCCTTGTCACCTAACTCAATAATCAAACAAAAATAAATAAATAATATTTATATTTGAAAGCCCCATTACAGTTTTTAAAATATTATCATCCATGTTCAATAAAGACTGGCATATATTATATTGTAATTTTAACAATACTAATTCATCATTGATTAATTAACGTTATAGCAATAATATTGTATACCGCTAATGTAGTTTTTGTTCCAATTCTTACTTTGTCAATATAATTCTTACTCCGAAAAAGAACCATTTATACTCTACTTATTGAAAAGAATGATATTAGGGAGGAAAAAAAAAAAAAAAAACACCTTATTGCTACTTCTAATGAAGTTTACTTTTCGAAACAATTATGAAATATGTGTATTATGTGTGCGCGTGTGTGCGCGCTGGCGCAGTCCAATGAGGACGATGTGATGCTGGAAAAGAAGTCCTGATAAGATATGATTACGCAATTGACCACCTCTTTCAACACAATCACCGTCGTGGATGGTGAGGGATTAGGAAAGACGGGTTTTCGATTTGCAAATTGCATTGTAGCTCTCGTTTATGACTTTTAACTGCCTTTTGTTGAACACAAGTTCAAGTCTTCAATGTGAAATAGACCGTTAACGATGAGATTGATAATTGAAGTAATCATATGATTATCCATAAGACGTAATTCAGTATCTCAGTTCATGTTTGGTTTATAAATTCCGACTTCTTATTGTTTATAAAAAAAACCATGTCTCCTCCTTTTTTTTTTTTTTTTCCTATTATAATGGAGATGAGAGATTCGATCATAATATTTTCATTTAAGAGATAATAAGAAATGTTACTAAACTATAAGGTCATTGTAAAAAGAAAAAAAAAAAAAATCCACCTGCATTTGATATGTTATAATGACATTTTATGTAGATTTCTTTTAAAACATATATATATATATAATATTTCTTATATCTTAATCCTATTAGGTTTAATCCTTATTGCACAATATTTTCATTAGTTATTTATTGGGATATTTTTTACCATTTAGAATTTCTTTGATAAATAATTAGACATACTTATAACATAAGAATATATGTAGGTTTAACTCATCGGATCCTCCCAATCAATTTTTGATAGCATTTGATTGCAACCATGATAAAAGAAACTAGGTAGTACAGTTCACTTGGATTGTATTTGATAAGATATTAGATAATAATTTTTGTACTATCCATTATTTGATACACACATATACAACACGAATATTATAGAAAGATTTGAAATGTCCAATAAATTTAAGTTGTCTATCGAAAAAAAGATGTGCCTCATCCTTCATATGATACTTTATTTATTTTATTTTATTTTATTTTTGAATATATCCTATTGTCAATGTCAGCATCTTGTATGAGAATTAGCAAGATTCCTACCAAAGATATAGTGGGTACAAGATTTAAAATGTTTATATTTTTTATGATAAAATTTTCTTTAGGTACAATTTCGTTATAAGTCAAAAGTTTAGTTATTATTAGTAAAACTGACCTAATAAAGCACATTTAAAATAACAAAAAAATGGGATAAACAATAAAAGATCACTCTCATGACTTTTATTTATTTATTTATTTCTGTGTACTAAGCCTTTTTCTTTTAAATTTCACTATTTGAGTTAAGTAACAAGTCTTGAAGAGTCTAGTTCTCATAAGATGATCAAAAGAGAGTTGGCATAAGTAGGTTTAGAGTAGGGTCTCGTTGGACCATCTTGTTAGTCATCTAACCTTCCTTATCATGGCTCTGTACTAAAATTGGATGACGTTGATGACCAAATTCTATATGTACCAAAGTCTCTCATCATTCAAATATAAGAAAATTGATAAAAAAACAATAAAGTGTTGTTAAATTTTTATTTCAAGCGATCAAACACTTGTTCATCACTACTAGTAAGGTTTGATACTTGATAGCTCATTTTTATCACAAGTAGGAGTATAAATTAACCAAACCAATTCACAAACTATTCGAGTTTGACTCGATGTTTACTCAAGTTTGCTTCAAAAATAGTCAAATTGATCTCAAACATGAGCTATTTAAATAGTTTATCGAGCAGAACTAGAATTTTATATGTTTATCTTGATTGGTTTGCGAGCCTTATCGAGCTCAAGTTGAGTATAAATATTAATCAAATTTGAATCGAGTTTAGGTATTAATATTATTTTAATTAGAATTTAAAAAATATTTTTTAATAAATCGAGCCTATACGAGCTTAATTGAGTTGAACTTAATATTATATAGTTATACTTTGAGCTGAACATGAGCTTAAAATCTTAAGCTTGGACAAACTTGAACTAAACTCAAACTTTGAAAATTTGAGTTGAACTTGAATTCGAACTCATATTACCTACTCCTCCTCCTTTTCTATCTACTTTTTAATCATTCTTGACGTGTCATTGTATGCCACTTCTCGCAAGCCACGTGTAACGCGATATTCATCCCGCATGCACGTAGCTACTTCACTCGAATCCATACATTGCACGTGCCATAAACCCCGTTTTCATTATTTTGCTTTTGCGTAAAACGATAAGAACTATTCAAATTAAAAAAAAAATTGCATGAAATCTATGACAAAATAGGATTTATATATTGATATTGATATGAACCTTTATTATCCTTAAAAATAAAATTTATGAAATCAACTAAAATCTAAATACGGGTTGTGCTAAAAATTTTATATGTTCATATTATTTTCTTCTTTTTTTCAATAAACTCATCTCATCATCATCATCATTATTATTATTCCAAGCTATCAAACTCATCCATTAATCAGGAACAGCAAGAACACTTTCATTTCGGTAGTAATACCACTAATTCTTAAAAAAAAATATTGGTACTAGCATGTTATATATATAAATGTATGACAATTGCTAATGATAATTTGATATAAGATAGTGATAGTAGATAGTTTTTGTAGATGTAGGGTTCTTACTGATAGTGGTTACGCAAGTGTCACGTGGATCTCATGCTAGGCACGTGACTTCGGAGTGTTGCTGAAGGGATGACACTTGATGATATAATGACTTGAAGAAAATGACAGGAGAGGAGGAATAGATAGTTTCAGTATCTTGAATGCATAAGTGATGGGTAAGAAAGTTTGAGTAGACCTCGCGTGTTAATCTTACAGTTCTTAAGCAGTTGGAGTAGAAATCGCTTGAATTGTCTCGTTCGATCTTCTTGAACAGAGCCTCATCTATAGAATGTTGTTTGCTTTCTCGCTCCAAAAGTTGGAAATGAAGAGGAGTGACTAAGTATTTATAGGCACTTGGCATGGATGATGATCGTTAGATTACCTTAGTGATTGATGGATGAGATGGAGTAAGTCCAATTCATGATTATCTTGAATGAGCTCCTTATGGGCCAAGCCAGTAGTCATCTCCTGCGTGCATGAGCCTGTCTGAGAAAGGTTGAATGCGGTAGACAGGTTTAACGATCCCTGTTCCGCATCCACCAAACCAAATCTTTCCAAGCCATCTCAATAGTTGAACTGGACTTGTCGGACCCTGTCACTTAACCCACGAGTCAAACCCAAATAAGTAAATAATATTTATATTATAAAGCCCCATTAAAGTTTTTTAAATATTATCATCCATGTTTAATAAAAATTGGCATATATTATATTGTAGTTTTACCAATACGAATTCATCATTGATTAATTAACATTATAGCAATAATATTGTATACCGCTAATGTAGTTTTTGTTCCAATTCTTACTTTGTCAATATAATTATTCCTCCGAAAAAGAACCATTTATACTCTACTTATTGAAAAGAATGATATTAGGGAGGGAAAAAAAAAAAAAACCACCTTATTGCTACTTCTAATGAAGTTTACTTTTCGGCACAATTGTGAAATATGTGTATTTTGTGTGTGTGTGTGTGTGTGTGTTGGTGCAGTCCAATGAGGACGATGTGATGCTGGATAAGAAGCCCTGATAAGATATGCTTACGCAATTGACCACCTCTTTCAACACAATCACCGTCGTGGATGGTGAGGGATTAGGAAAGACAGGTTTTCGATTTGCAAATTGCATTGTAGCTTTCTGTTTATGACTTTTAACTTCCTTTTTGTTGAACACAAGTTCAAGTCTTCAATATGAAATAGACGTTAACGATGAGATTGATAATTGAAGTAATCATATGCTTATCCATAAGACGTAATTCAGTATCTCAGTTCATGTTTGGTTTTATAAATTCCGATTTCTTATTGTTTTATAAAAAAAACCGTGTCTCCTCCTTTTTATTTTTTTTTCTATTATAATGGAGAGGAGAGAATCGATCCTAATATTTCTTACTTAAGAGATAATAAAAGATGTTACTAGACTATAAGGCCATTGTAAAAAGAAAAAAAAAATCCACCTGCATTTGATATGTTATAATGACATTTTTATGTAGATTTCTTTTAAAACATATATATTTATATAATATTTCTTATATCTTAATTCTATTAGGTTTAATCCTTATTGCACAATATTTAATTAGTTATTTATTGGGATATTTTTTACCATTTAGAATTTCTTTGATAAATAATTAGACATGCTGGTAATATAAGAATATATGTAGGTTTAACTTATCGGATCCTCTCAATTAATTTTTGATAGCGTTTGATTGCAACCATGACAAAAAAAACTGGGTAGTACAGTTCACTTGGATCGTATTTGATAAGATATTAGATAATCATTTTTGCTCTATCTATTATTTGATATACACATATACAACACGAGAATATTATAGAAAGATTTGAAATGTCCAATAAATTTAAGTTGTCTATAAAAAAAAAGATGTGCCTCATCCTTCATATGATACTTATTTTATTTTATTTTTTTTTTTGAATATATCCTATTGTCCACTACTAAAATTCATGACATCAATCTAATAAGTAACTAGTTTTTTTTTTTTTTTTCCTGGTCGAGCCCCAACCCCATAAGTTGATGCGGACACTTGCCCTATTCGGGTAGCATTGAAGAGGTGCTTAGCCAGCATTATTATTCAAAATAATGCCATTAACTTTCAATTCACAGTTTGATGGGAATGCGCGGTTTGATTGATGCCTCATAGCGTCAATGTCACTTTTTAATTTTACTTGAGCCTCACTATTATGGTTATTTAATGCTAGTTTTCTACACAAACCTCATCTCAAAATTTACTTTTGTTTGGATATTAGTATGTTGTATTGAGTACCTATGCTTTCTTTCTTTCCCATTTTAATATTTTTTTTTCCAATTCTTTTTCATGCCACATAATTAGAAGAGTGCTTGAACATTTATTGATTTTTTTTTTCTTAAATTACATTTTTAGCTCTCAAATCATTGCATAAGTGCGGCGAGATACTAGCATCATCATTTTGCCCTCTTAATTATGCTTTAGTAAGTCTTCCTTTATTGTAAATGCTATTGTTAAATCCTAAGGTGTTTGCTTCACAAAAATGGAACTGATATCCTGGTTTCACTATTGTGAAAAACCTATCTTTTCGTTAGGTTTATAAAAAGTTCTATCAAAAAATGTTTATTTCATATAATGTGGAATAGATAAGAAATCTTTATTCCTTCCATTCACTAAAAGAATTGCTATTATTATGAAAAATATCTTTTTTTTTCTCCAAAAATACTCCAAATCATAAAATAAATGAATTATTATTCCATTCTGATTTATTTCACTATAGTAAACCAAGCATGACATGACTATCGTTGAGTCTTGCTTTATTAAAATATGATTCCAATCAATTTTATATTGTGGTGAACCATTCGTATATAAGATTATGTATAATATCAAGTTAAGTAAGTCATCCTTATATCTCATTTCTTTCAAAGGAAAAAGGGGAAAAAAAAAAAAAAAAAAAAAAAACCAACAAAAAACGGAAAAACCTGGGATCATGAAGCGGTTAGGCACACTGGATTTTCCCTCTGTGCTAGGGTTTGTTTTAGCGAGTATTCAATGCTTTTTGAGGTACCAAAGTTGACCCTTACATTTGCATATATAACCTATAGCTCATCTTTATTGACCGTTGCCTTTCTTCCCTTCTCCTTCAGTTGCAATCTCCATCTTGCGAGTCTCTTTTTCAATATTTTTACTCTTCATTTGGAATTATTGTGTACTTGATCCCCAAAAAATAAACAACGCAAATATTTGACGTCTCGAATTGTCATTTGATGTACCCTTTTTTTAGCGTTCACTTATTCTCTTCATTGCTATCTTGTTCGATCTTTTTCTTTACATTAAAATTTTCTTTAGCCTTTCCATATTCCGGCTCATATAATCTCTACTAATGTTCTGGAAATCTTTGCTATTTATGCATAATTGTCAAAATCATATTCAATCATATAATTATTTGAGTTTATAATCTCATGAGTTATATATATGTATATATAGTTTTCATATAGTCGGAGTGGATGCGAAATTATTTAGTTATAAAATTTTATGTAGAATTATGAATTGGGATTTTGTCACATTTGCTAGCTAAACTTTACCCATTGTTACAATGAACTACTTAAAATTTAAAAGTGTCAATTTAATATCTAACTTTTATTTATTTTTGTAATTAACCAACTAAATTTTGCCAATTTTTAATTAAGTACCTAATTTTTACTTATTTTTCAATTAACCATCTCAGTTGGGTATTATAAATAACTTTGAAAAGTTGATGAAGGTAGTAAATTGATATTTTTAAACTTCATGTAATTGATTATATAATTGGGCATAGTTAGAGTACTAAACGTGATGTTTACCTTTAAAAATTTAGATGTATGATTCCATTATTTTGTGACTTCATTGGTTTTCTTTGATTTTACACATTTTAGTTTTTTCTTTTTTTGTAAAATCATAAATTTGATATTCATGCTTCTATGCCTCTAATGCCTCTCAACCCTGGCTACTAACTTGGTAAAATTTTTGAAAGTTTGGGATCATTGTAGCTCTATAACCATTGGATATATCTAACCTAATCCTAGATGAATCGGGTTATTAATTCCTTTAACAGCTAGATGAGTTCAGAACTTAACAACATCTCAAACTCTTCCGATTAATAATAATCTCATAACATATACATGTATATATAGCTTGTATTATTAGAAATTTTCTTTTCCTTCTTTCTTTTTCTTTTTCCTTCATTAATTATTTATTATTTTTCGAAAGAGGGGGTTTGGGTGCTAGTGAACATGAACTTCATTTATTCAAACTCGTTATAATATAGCACGTATGGTACTTTTAATACAACACTCCATAGACCATAAACAGATTGATCTAGGATAACATTGACACAACAAATATTTATGTGCAATCACATAATAAAAATCAGAATCCTAGTGAAAAAAGATTTCATATTAAGACGATAATTAAGAAAAACTCCATGTTCTTCATTTGTTTTTTTTATAAATAATTGTATGTGCTCAATTACAAGTTAGAATCAATTTCTAATAATTAGTGATGGTGTTCCATCTAGACATGGTTTGACAACCGACACCTGATAGTCATAATTTTTCTTGTCAGATCCCAACCACTTCACCATACGAAAGACAATACACTCCAACAATTTCTCTAGTATCTTGGATTATAATCTCTACCTGATGAAAAAAAAAATTAAATTAAATTAAAAATAGTGCTTCACACCAATATGTGGCCTGCTGGTCTTACTTCAGCAAATTGGCAACCAACTAATAGTTATTAGATTGAAACTGTTGACTCTTTCGGCAAGTCCAACCAAAATTCATCCAATAAGCGTAGAAAATGGTGTTGCATGCTGAGCTTGACCTTGAGGTAAATGGCGCTTAGTTGTGTTGCATGATCAGACTAAGCAAATTTCTGTTAACGGACGACAATCAAATAGAAAAGAGTATATAATTAAGAAGCTGACAAACAACGTTATTATAAACAATGGTAAATGATTCAAAGTATAGTTGTTTTGAATTTTTGATGACTTCAATCATTTGAATGCTCGACAGTTGCCCATTTTCGTTGTGTTACAACTTTTTTTCAAGTTATATTTTCCATTCTTCAAATGGGAAAAAAAATTTTCTTCCAATTCTATTGTTTGGGCAACTTATATTAAGTTTAGATAAGGGATGATAATAGAATTTTGTAATGAAAAAGAAAAAAGGGAAAGTGTATCAAAAGCGTTGCAGATAGAGAATACTATAGTACAACTATATATTATAAGTTCATTAAATTTCGCTGTATAATGGATATTCTCAATCTGTTTGTGAGACTTTTAATTGATAACATTAATCTTTATTTCAATATGTATTTATCCATATATATATATATATATATATATTTAATATAGGATAACAAAAATCCAAAATTTAAGACACAAATGAATCAAATCTAACTAATTATTCAGCTAGTGATGTATTTTTTCTTTACCATTACAATGAGTAGACGAGAGATTTGAATTTGATACTTCTCACTTGAGATATCAAAGGAAGATGCTATCGGATTATAAGATCATTAGCATTCAACTAGCCGTGTATAATTAGCCAAACTCATTTTTCTTACATGCGTTTGGTGGAGGACATCTGTGATTGACAAAAAAGGTTCATTTTTTCTTCTTTCTTTTTTCTTTTTTTTTTAACATAGAAAATATTAATACTATATAAGTTATATAAATAATTTACAAGTATTAATAAAATAAGTGTAAAATAGGAATATGTAATCATTATTTAAAATTTTACCCTTTATATTATAATACATATAATAAATTTTATTAACACTTACACGTTGTACATATAGACCTCTCTCTCTCTCTATATATATATTTCCAAAGATAAACCTATTACCATATGGTGGACGTTTGATATGGGGCAGTCCTTGGGACGTAATTGACAGGCTAAATACACCGGGAATCCCGGTCCACTTATTACGGTCATTTTGGCATAAACAATCCCACATTTCGTTTTCCATGCAGATTCTTATCTTCTAAAAATAAATCCGAATAAGGTGCTTTTTTAATTATGCGAGATAATCGCAATTAATTTGCATTCTGACAATTGGATTATGAAAGGTATATGATACGTGTACCCTTCTTTTCAAATCTCAAGCTGGAACCCAACGCCATTGATGTATTGAAACTATGATTCGGAATTGCGGGGGTTCAAAATTATTGAGGACGTCAATCAAATCATATTGAGAGTGATCTCCTCCTCGTGTGTGCACAAGCTGGATATCTTAGAAGCGTGCTTGTGTCTTCATTTCAACTCTGAGCTCTCTTTGCCGATTCTATTGGAGACCCAACCTTAGGAGGGGAAAATTATTAAAACCAAACACCCATGATTGTAATAAACAAATATTTTATTTATTTAGCGTGTCATATTACCAATATCTTTTATAAATGGAACGCTTGAATAGAACAGTTAGTTAGTTATATAGTAAGCACAATTTCTTATGTAAAAAGTAGATTTAGGGTCTGTTTTGATTGTCGGATTTTATTTATATCAAATTTGTGTCATATATATATCGTATATGTCTAATTAGTTTATGAGTAAAACTGATAGTTTTTTCATTAGTATCTATTTTTTGTTAAAATTCTATTTGAAAATGGTAAAATAATGATGCTAAAATGATCCGAATATGACAAAACTAGTAGGCCTATAATCTAAATACATATTGCCTTACATACAACTTCTATTTATATTTAATTCGTGATAATTGGAATTAATAAGGAACACTATACAAGAGTATCATCATTCTAGTTATAAAACAAAATACCAAACAGTGTAAATATTCTCACTTAATTTTCATTCACTTCAGAAGAGAAAATTTTACCGCAGGAGGAAGCTTCGCCTTCGTCATGTGGTGAGTCTGCAGAGAAAGTGAAAGAAAATGATGATTAGTAAAGATTGAAAACTTCTTAATCAGCCTTGGGAAAAGCCATAAAAGCAGCTGTCTTGTAACTATAATGTTGTCTTAGTCACCTCTGCCCCATTTGGATTCGGTCGGAGGATTTTTTTCCACTAAACCATGTTCATGGAACAAAAACCACACTGCTCCAACAGATAAGCCAGCCTTTACTCCACTCCTGTCGGGCTTATTTTTTCTCTCCATCTATAAACAAGTCCATTTTAGATCGTTAACAACATGGTCTTTTAATCGAAGAAGCCATTTATATATGCAATAAAAAATTAATCTAACTTTCCATACTACTAGTGAATCTTCTAAGTTTTTATTTATATTTATATTTCTTTATAATTTTTTTTTACTCATTGCTATATTATTTGGTGATTTCAAAAAATATTGAACATTATTATTAACAACAATAAGGCATCTTATAAAGAGCTTCATCTAGAAAAGATGTAATATATATAAATATATTTTGGCTATTACAAGAGGGGAAGAGGATTTAAGTCCGATAATTTTCACTTGAGAGATTAGAGATTATTTAATTAGGCTATAAGGTTATTGGGAAGATGTAATGTATATTAATCGGTTATCAAAATGACCTAAGGTTAGTTTTATTACCGTATCTACGTGTTAGGTTAAAATTAAGAGTATCATATTAATATTATTTTATTTATTTATTTATTTTGAAAGGTGAAAAAGTAAACAAAATCACAGAGGGATTTTGTTGCAGATGCAATGCACAAGCACAATATTAATTTGAAATATAAAATATTTATTGAATTTTAATACAATTATAGATAACTTAAATAGCTTTAATATATTTTATATGATTGATAGTTCAAATATGTGACATTGGAAGTCATACAACTAATGATGCATTAGAAACATAGAAGATCTTATAATTGAGTGGTTGAGGGATTCGTTTAAATTCATTCTTATATAAATCTAGACAATGAGAAAATGCAATATAACCTGTCATGTTCTTGTCGAAATAGTTAAAAAAAAAAATTACAAAAGCAAAAAAGAAGAATAATATGCTGGTTCGGTTAGTTATGTTTTTGACTAACGTTGTCTTTGGTTTCTGTTTTTAACTGCCTTGTAGACTACTATAAATTCAGCTCCCTCCTTCCTTATTTTCACACACACCCCACAAGAGCCACTATTTTCATTCAAGCTTAACTCTATTAAATTCATTTGCTGGTAGATACAGCAATGGCTAATATTGGCTTTTTCATGGTGAGCTTCCTTGCTATGGCTTCATCCATCCATTGTTATGGTGGAGGGTGGATTAATGCTCATGCTACATTCTATGGAGGGAGTGATGCTTCTGGAACAATGGGTGTGCAATCGCTTAACTTTATAACAATATGATGTTTATATATCTATATTTATATCTATATATTGATCAATGTTCGTGCAATAACAAGTTAAGTGCCAATGGTAGGCCAGTTAATTTGCCCAAAGTTGCAAAGATAAAAGTTTATAGAAAGGGGAATGTACATTTCTATATGTGTTTCAATGTTTTTCCTGCATTATCATGGATGCAATTTTTGAAAATTCTCAAAACTAGAAACCACTAATAAATATAATTCTTAGGAGTATACCATAATTGGTAAAAATAAATTCTCTCTATTTACCTTTTCTCAGTTTCAAGCAATTTATTTCTGAAAATATTGTCATGCATAACCATTGGTATTACAATAATGAAGATACATCATAATAATTCTGCCAATGTCTAGTTGATTGAATACTGCCTATTGGAGGAAAATTAACGTTGTTGCTTTTACAATGAGCAGGTGGATCTTGTGGATATGGAAACCTGTATAGTCAGGGGTATGGGACAAACACTGCAGCTTTAAGCACGGCTCTGTACAACAATGGTCAGAGTTGTGGATCATGTTATGAGATCATGTGTGTAAATGACAGGAGATGGTGTCTTCCGGGTTCTATTGTGGTCACAGCCACCAATTTCTGCCCACCAAACTATGCGCTGCCGAACAACGCCGGCGGTTGGTGTAACCCGCCACTCCATCACTTCGATCTCTCGCAGCCCATTTTCGAGCACATTGCCCAATACAAAGCTGGAATTGTGCCCGTTGCCTATAGAAGGTAAGGATTTTCTAATAATACTACTACCATACTCTAAATCTAGTAAGTCTACATTGATCATGTCCTTATTGGAATTTTCGTATAATTAGATCGTTTTAGTAATGTGTTGGAAAATAATAATTGTTAGCTGAAGAAGAGAAGTAAAACTTAATATGCAAGGAAAATATTTAAAAGGGTAGTTTTTCATTGATTACTTTGAGGTATCTTGTCTTTGAATTGAGTATTAAAGATAAATTTAAGTAAATATCCTCTCCATCTAAATTTTTTTTTGTATTTTTTTGTCTTATTTAATGCTTAATTTATAACAATAAAAAAAATACATAAAATAAGTAAAATTACAGGTAATTAAAATTGAAGTAACATAATCAAGTTTTTTGAGTTTTTGTGGCTGTTCTTACTATCTTTTTAACACTAATTACTCTGTTTACTATTATGAAAGAGTACCGATCATTAAATTTCTACTATTGCTTCTAACATCATCTTGTACTGATTTGTTGTTTCTATTATATCTAGAAAATAGAGCAAACGGTACTTTTGATTAGGTGTTAAATTGACTACTTTAAAGTTTAGCTACCAACTTGAATTTTTGTGTAAAATTTAAGTACTGGATTTGACATTTTCCTAATTTAAATAACAATTGATGAAATCTATTAATAAAAATTTAACTTTTAAGAATATGACACAAAACTAATTTATTGCATTTCAATATTATAGAAGTTGCGTTGGCAGATGCAGCATCTAGTTACTAAATATAGTCAATAATTTATAATTGTACATTATTTCTTGTAGAGAGCAAAGGTGATTAAACCATTTTAAAATTCATTAACATTATTTAGGAAATTCTTGTAGGGTACCCTGCAGGAGAAGGGGAGGAGTCAGGTTCACCATCAATGGACACTCCTACTTCAACCTGGTGCTGATCACCAACGTTGGTGGAGCTGGTGATGTTGTCAGTGTGGCGGTCAAAGGTTCAAGGACTGTCTGGAGACCAATGTCCAGGAATTGGGGTCAAAACTGGCAGAGCAATGACTATCTCAATGGCCAAGCCCTTTCTTTTAAGGTCACTACTAGTAATGGTCGTAGTGTGGTGTCCTACAACGTTGCTCCTTCTAGTTGGTCCTTTGGAATGACATATCTGGAGGACAGTTCCGCTAAAAACCAATTTAAAATGTGGCATTTCACAAGGATATTATTATTGGTCGATTTGATCTTAGTATATACATGTAGATGAATACAGATGCGTATATTGAATAGGCACGTGTTATTACATGTTAATGAGATCTCTTGTCAGATCTCATGATCTTAGTGGCTCCATATATATTAGCAATTTGGGGTCTATATTAAATAATCAAAGCCAATGGAGGGTTCCTATTTTTATGTATGTTTTTTCCCCCCCTCCCCCTTCTAAGAGCAGATGCTGGGAGCTGTGATCTGTTTTGGGAAGGCTCTTTCTTTTTTTTTTTTTTAAATTTTAATTATAATGTCTTTGATTTTTTTCTTTTTTAATTAGGCCTGAGGGTTGCTATATTGTGTCTTGGCTTATTTTTAAATTATGGTGGATCATATGTAAATTTTGCTATTTGTGTTATTACTAATAGAAAGAATGAAGTGCATTTTAATATATGTTTTTATTAGATAATATCGTAAGCCTAAAAAATATAATATTCTAAAATTGAGCAATTACTAGAGGTAAATATGTGTTGATTCCATAGCGTAAATCGAATCATAAATTTGATCCTAAATTAAATCTTAAACTAGGATGAATTTTAGTCGATTGAGTTTGATCTTTCATATAACTTTTGCTATAAAATATCTAATTTGATTTTATCCTAAACGAAACCACAAAGAATACGTTCGTTTGATTTAACCACAGGAGAGTTCCATGAGCGTAGCCTTAAATTAAATAGGACTTAACAAAGAAGTAAATTTTCTTCACGAATATTTGGATTGTCTATTTTTCATTTGTTTTTGTATCAAAATAACATGTATAAATATATCTGATTTGTATCTATATTTTATCTATTTGATCATTTATGAAAACTATCAACTTTTTTTATTTGTATCTATTTTTTAATAAATAATTCATTAAAAAAAGTTTAAAAAATGTATCTTTATCCTCCGAAAAAAGATTTACAGTTATCCTCATATAGCCTTGCGTATTACTCTTTTTATCTTTCCCGTGTATTATTAATTTATTACTGTTACAGTATGTACTCTAGCCGAGGAATATCTTTTTGCTATTCTCTAATACCATCGGTATTATTTGTAGTTAGAGCTTCCTAGATTTGTATAATGTATCGATGCCAGGATATATTAGCTGATATTTTTTCTAAGCCTATCCATCATTTGTTATATTTGTAAATTGTTACGATTCTTGTCATTTATTTAGGAATATCACGAAATTAGTTAAAATGAAATGGACTTAATAAAGTTAGTTATTATTATTTTTTTTCCTGGCTAGTTAAATAATTAGTCAATAGTTATGATTAGTTAAAAGATGGTAGTTATAGAAAATCATATAAAAACTATTTTGTAAACATCCATTGAATCAATAAGTAAAATTAATTAAAATTTTTCTTTTAAAATTTTCTTTGGAGTTTGTCATTGACTCAAACTAAAATTGATTTCAAAATTTTCATTTGTTTTTAGATTGAGCTATACAAGATCTTATTATTGGTACTTTCTTTGTCTTAACCTATTTCAATTTTCAAATAATAAGACAAAGATGAGAATTTAGAACTCATTTGTAGGGTTTTATTGATACAAAATTTCGAAAATTTTATTAAAACACAGCGAAAAAATGAAAACCCTATACCAGTATCCATATTTCTTGATTAGATCTGAACAAAAAGAGGTTTCTTGAATATATCTTATATTGATACTTTCAAAACGATCAGCAGATCGGATTTATAGAAACCGCAGTCTCGTAATTCCCTCTACGGTATCCACACGCGAACGATTATGTACTAGCACTCAAGAACACGAATCCAATTCGTGTCAGAATTATTTTTCTTCTTTTCTCTCTTTTAGGTTTGCAGAATTTTTCTGCCGTCTAATGTGACGTCAAAGAGTCTTACCTAAAAGGCTGTCTATAGATCTATAGATATAGACATGTAGGAAACCCTAAAGGAAACCCTAGAAAATAAATATGATAAGATATTTATTTAATATTTAATCAATACATTATTTCATTAAATATTAATTATCTGTCATAATCATTTATTATTCTTAAACTATTTAAGAATAATAAATATAATAATTCCTCTAGGTTTAAATATAAACCCATAATATATTTCATTCGTTCTTTTGTGTGTGACCCTATAGGTCCCAAACACCTTTTAGACCTACAAGACATCATTGGTCTCTAACAAGACATTATGTCTACCCAAATTAGGTGAATATCAGTTGTCTGATCTATAATTTAAGTCATTATCCTTTTTGTCACATGATATCTAGATTGAACATAAGACATGGAAAGTGTCATTCTTATATTGTTCAATCTTATCATTTCTCGATTTTCAAGTGATCTGATAATACAAATGAAATTGATCACACTATCAACTATCAATTCATTTGAGCATGGCCATGCATTTCTCAGTCTCACTTATCGAGGGGCCCGGAGATATCTCTCATAATGAGAGGGACAAATCCCTTCTTAATCACTCAACTTCCTCTACATGATATATATTATGCCTAAACTTAACCTTTATAATTATCCGGTTAAAGATAATGTTTGATTGAGTTGAAACATAACGTTTCTCATGTTGGAACCTATGGTGATTTCTGGTCTAACAATACATTGACATAATTATTATGAAAATCACTTATGACAATATTCCATGTAGTGATCTCATAGTGGGTCAGTTCAGCACACAGTCATCTAATATGTGCCTATGAGTTTCATTTGTATCACCATATAAATAGACATCCCATGTTTACCAAATAAAAACTCATACTAGATTTAATTCATTATTATTCCCATAATAATGAGCATCTAGGAACATTTAAATAATAAATTATTCATGGATTTCTAAAATAAATATGCAAACAATACAAAAGAAATGCCTCTGTTCATTCATATATATATATATAAATATATAAATATATCAAATGACAATATCTAGTAATTGGCCTATGGCACAATCACTAACATCATTATGCTTGAACAATAAATAATCATAATCTTAAGTCCTAGCTTTGCACTCAATAACAGAAAACTAGGATGCTAGGCAAATCCTCCTCTATATTTATTATAAAGGTTTCAATAGCTAATATTACGAATGGTACATAAACTTTAATGAAATATGCAATTAGATACCAAATTTTAAAATCTATCAATTTAGTACCTAAAAGAACTTTTCGTACACACTGGTAGTACCTCTATCAAGTTTTTTTAGGGGTTAAATTGATCAATGTTAAAGATTTTTAAGTAATATAATGATCAACTTCAAAGTTCAAATATTTAATTATATATTTTAGCAAAACTTAGGTATCATTCGTGACATTAACCCTTCAATCAAAATTAGAGACATATTCTTTCTACACTCGTCTCTACTAGAGATGTAATTGGGTTAAGTTTCAGACGAATCATATAAACCGAAAACATGACCTGCTACCCTAGAAGATCTACCAAACCCGACCCTATAACCATGCAAGGTTTTTGTACTATATCTAAATCTGTCATATAGAGTTTGATTTAAAATCCGGAGCTCGATCCTATAACCCTAATTTTTTTCCAACCTACTTTCAAAATTTACCAGTAAATTTAAGAGAAGTCAGTGCTTCTAACATATGTTTTCTGTACATTCAAAAACATTGAAAATTGAAATGATACACGTGGAATAGATAGATAGAATACGTGGTATACCACATTCATGATTTAGTATTTAAACACATAAATATATTACTTTTATCGGTATGTCTCATTTAAGAGACTTAAACAAGAATATGTTTAAATTAAATATTCTGTTGAGACTAAAATATAACACATCAAACAATATTAAATCAAACATGACTTGAACAAATTTTAATAAAAAGTTTTAAAATCCTTAACTAGTCTAGTAAATATAAAAGAAAAACGTTTCTAGGAGACAAAAAAAATGGGAACTCTTTCATGTTTTCTTTCCTCTAGTAATGTTTTATTTATTTATTTATGTTTTTAAATTATGATATTGGATGGTCAGGAATCTATTAGGTTTATTATATGATCAAAACTCGATCCTATAATCTTATAGAGTTTTTATTATATTCAAATCTGATCTTAAAACCACATAGGTCACCCTATAGGAATTTTAATGGATGGGATGGGTTAGTAATCTTATTACAACTCTCTCTCTCTCTCTCTCTCAACCAAAAAAAAAAAAAAAAACATGTTCTTAAACATCTGTTCGATTCTCCTCCTAACGTTCGGATGGGCCTTGACAAATACAATCTGATCGGCCTTTATATAACATATGGATAGTTGATTTTCGGCCTTTTGGATTTTGAAATATTACTTTATGCAAGTCGCAAGGCTTTTTTTTTTTTTTTTTTTTTTTTATGTATTGAACGTGGATATATCTTTTAAATCTTTAAATGTAATTTTATATGTATATAATATTTAAAAACATACGTATCGAGCCAACAATACTACCAAATCCCTATAATATTCCATTTTTTAAAGTTTTTTTTCAAAATAATGAGGATATAACATCATATTTAAAAGTTTATCTTTATTTGCAGCTAGGTCTGCAAACAAATCGAGCCAAGCTTTTAAAAGCTTAAACTTAACTTGTTTAAAAGTTATCAAGCTCGTATTGAACATTTTATTGAATATAAATATAGGTTCAAGATAGATTTATTTAACTAAACGAGCTTTATTTTAAATTCATTCACTAATCAAGCTCAAGCTGATTGTTTCATTGGGTCCAACGAGCTTTTATCTAACTTAAAAATAAAGCTCGAGTTCGCCTTGTTTAAATAGCAAATTTTTCATTTTTTTTAAATCTAAAAATAATATATAAGGGTTGGTAAGTATATTTACATATGTATCAAATAAAAATCAATTTTTTGTTTTAATTATACATTAATATATCATAAATATATAATTTATAAATATGTTAACGAATTTATTAATAAGTCTACTTCTAAATCCTAAACGAGCGATCTACTTGCTTAGATAGACAAGCTCAAGTTAAATCGCATTAAAATAGTTTGCGAGCAACTCGATTCATTTACAACCTGACCTACTAATAATTTAATATCTCTAAAATATTCTCAAATTCAAGATTTAGGATTTATTACGTAATCCCCCGGTCACGAGCATCGTCCGTGCTTTAGTTTACCGTCCAGAACGAGTGACGTTCTATCACCATCATCGACCCACATTTGGTCTATGATCCTCCTACCAGTCCAGCTGTTCTTATCCCGGGACACAAATATCCTCTGAAATTCCAATTATACACGTATCGTATCAATCTTCAAAGTTCTTACACACCATAGAAGAAAATTATCTCCAAATTATCACCACACGAGAAACAGAGAATTAAAATTCTTAAAATTTGACAAATCCCATCATAATCCCATCATATGGAGTATATTATAATTAAGTTTTATTTAATTCACTCTTTTCATCCAAAATTACACAATAAACAAAATTGTAAAAGGAAGATATCATCACAAAAGACGATGAACTATAGTCTATAGTCTAGTAATATGAAGAAGACCCAAAACTCGGTCGAAGAAGGAGCTAAACTGGTTTGATTTGAATCCCTATTACTTGATGACCTCTCTCTATTAAAGGAAAAACTTACCCAAACTTCTCTTTCCACCCTCCTTCTCCTTCTCCTCACCATCTATCATCTTCTTCTCAAACTCATCATCACTAGCAGGCATCTTATACCTACAAACAGGACATGACCCATGAATCCTCAACCATTTCACAATACACTCCTCATGAAACCTGTGCTTGCATGGCATCTCTTTGGCTATCTCACCAACCTTCCATTCCTCCAAGCAAACAACACACTCATCACCATCACATGATGGTGCTAGGTCGTTGTTGCCTTGTGGGTAGTCTTCATTTCAACACTTGGCATGGCCTCTATGGATGCTGTTGAGGCAGGTGGATGACCACCATCTTTGTGAGCCAGTTCATCTAGTAGTGAATTCAAGGATGAGTTCCCTTCTATGACTATCATGCCTTGAGTGATGGGGTTGATTAAAATGATTCTTTCACTGAGGATGGTGGTGGTGGTGGTTGTTCTTGTTGTGGCATGTTTGTGTAGCTTAACATGAATGGAAAGGAGGAAAGGTGCCTTCTTGTCTATGGTTGCTTTGTAGTGCTTCAAGTAAGGAATGATGAGTAGGGTTAGATGGTGCTTCACTCTCAGAAAGAGTTCAATTATTAAAGCAAGAGAGAAAAGCTTTTGAGGGATGGCAAGCGTGAGAATAAATAAAGAATGATGAGGATGGGGAATAATTTTTTTTTCTTTGCTACTAAGCAAAATGATGGACTAATTTAATGGAAAGTTGATTGTTTAAATAAGTGGTCATAAGTGTTAAGCCTATCTTGGCTAATGATATCACTAAGTTAAAAAACTTATCTAATATTACTATAGTTTGTCAAGATAAAATTGGAATTTGTATACCATATGATCAGGATGTATAATATATTAATACAAATCATTTTTTTTTTCTATAGAAAGTGCCATTGAGGCTAATATGCTTGATAGGATAATATAAAATATAGTTTTTTAATCTTTTTATATACCTATCTTTATCCGTGCTACATTTATAAAAACATTAGAACGGTTTTTGTTATATAGAGTAAAGATTGAGAAAAAAAAGAGTAGAGTAACATTAAGAAAAATTTACTATTGAGAAAATATCTATCAAATAAGATAAATATAAAAATTAACTGTCATATTTTAATTATTTATTTATTTATTTATTTACACGTATGAGTGGAGTAGTCCTAGATGATAATTTTGGTTTTATTGTTTGTCATGCCCTATTATAAAAATGTCAAGTGGAGACAATAGAGGCGGATTCCCGAGATGCGCCCACAGAGAAATTAGAGGAGTTGATCTGGATATTTTCGAGAATGAAAAGTTACCAAACTACCTAACCTCGTTTCTTTCCAATATGTACATGTAATATATATGTTCGATTCAATTGTAAATTTTTCAAAAAATATCAGTGACATATTATCAATTATTTAATATTTATACGAAGGTTCAGTTGTTTATGTGTTAATATTATTTATTATTGATATCTTCCATCTTTATTATGAAATATTAAGAAGATAAAAAAAGGTTCATAATGTTACACAATCTTCATTTTGGTGTTATGATTAGCTTTATGGTAATGTGATTACCCACTAGCAATAGATTAAAAAAAAAAGAAAAAGAAAATACAATATAGGAACATATAAGAAAAAATAAATAGTAGAAAGAAGATTCGACATTTAAAAAAACCAAAAAATATTTTTCTTAGAATAAAGTGACAGTAGTTTATATTTCAGAAGTTCTAGAATCTTTCATTGGTAATTTTTATACCTAAAAGTTTTAGGGTAAATTGCAGGGATTGCTCCTAAAATTTTAGATATTGTATGGACTCTCAAGTTTTTCAAAAGTCGATACTTATACTTCTTGAAAATAAGTAAATTACATGATCTCCCTTGAAAATTTTGAAAATTGCATGGATCCTTACTTATTTTTTTTTTAAATCAATACTTAGACACTAAAAAATAACGTGATCATAATATGTAAATTTTGCTTAGTTGATGCTAAAGTGCCATTACATATAAAATATGTTTAATTAAAAAATCTTTTAAATTTTTATTATTGTTTTTGTAGAAAAATTTTTAGCAAAAAAAGTAATTTTCATTTATCTTCTTTTAGAATTGTGATTTAGCATGAAATAAATATATAAGAAATTTTTTATTGTGTTAAAACACACTTTTGATACTATTTTTTTACTAAAAAAGTTTTTTATTAGAAATTAAAATTTAATATTTAAAATTTTAAATATTTTTGAAACAATTATTAATTAAACATATTATATATAATGAAAGGTTAGAGCCAAATAAACAAAATTTACCTATTATCATCACGTCTGTTTTTAGGGATGTAAGTTTTGACTTTTAAAAAAAAAACCATATAATTTTTAAAGTTTTTAGGGAAAATTCGTGCGATTTTTTTATTCTTAGAAAATATAAGTGCTGATTTTTAAAAAATACAAGAATCAATGTAATTTTTAAAATTTTCAAGGAAAGTACACTCAATTTACTAAAAATTTTATATGTGAAAGTACTTCAGTAACTTACTGGCGGATCATCAACCGTAATACGTGTACAAATTTATAAATATTAATATATATTTAAAAGGATTCTTAAAATTAATTAAAGAAGGAAATATATATCATAAACCATCTTCTGCCCATCAGCGCATGAAACCAATCTCTCTTAAGGGATTAAGGCATGGGCACAACACATACACAACCCAATCCGCAATTCGTTAAATGTGTTGGTGGTTATTGGGATAATGTCTCCATTATAATTTGTATCAATATTGTAAGAACCGGAATGGAGGTGAACTCCAACAAGTTGGGGATCAAGAGTCAAGGGATCGAATTGGGTTTAATTGGGCTCAATAAGAAATCAAAATTTAAATTACTTGATATTCAAATTAGAATTATTAAGTGTCTTATTTTTAAGTTTTGTTTTTTTTTTTTTTCCTCAATGTCCAATTTTTAGAATTTTTCTTAACAATAATACATTTTTTTACCCTATATATGTGCTAGTGATAAAAACTTAAAAAAAAGGGGAAATTAATATAATACACTCTTAATAAGAATCAGCCTTAGGAGTTATGGCACTTCCATAGTCTGACAGGGATTATACCTATTACTTTTTCTTATTTCTTTATTGGACACCATAAATGATCACTGTTAAATATTGAATTCGTTTGGCATTCTCATTTAAACTATGCGGGTGACACAATGTGTATATATACATCATGTCAATTTGTAACATGGTAATGTATCATTTTGTTTCTCTAGTATTTCTTTTGGATCAAACCATATTAGATACCAAGTGTAATTTTGTATGATACCTCTTGTGACCTAGCAGGCATATCTTGTTTTGAAATTTATGAATTCTAATCCCATTTCATTTAATAATTCAATCATGTTGCGTTAAAAAAAATTACCATTCTTAATTTTTTTTCTTTGTATCGATCGCAATTATCCTTCTTTATTTGAGAAAATTATACGGGAAGATATAAACGTTTAGGGTTAAATTCGTTTAATGCATCAACGTTTACAGAGATTAAAAAAAGGTATAAACATTTGAGCAAGTGAGTCAAATAAAGCATGCTAACTGATGGTTTTTATTTTCTTCGTTAAATATTACGTGCAATGCACATGATTGTTTTCTACCTCTTATCTTAGCACAGTGGATGATCTTCTTTTATTTGGAAGGCAATTCTAGTAAGAAATATTGACCTTTATTTTCCTCTCTCACATCAGTTAGCACAATCTTGTTTTGAAATTTATCAATTCTAATCCCATTTAATTTAATTATTTAATCATGTTGCTTTAAAAAAAATTTACCATTCTTAATTTTTTTTCCTTACAATTATTGATCACAATTACCCCTCTTTATTTGAGAAAATTACACAAGAAGACATAAACGTTTAGGATTAAGTTTGTTTAATGCATCAACATTTAGAGAGATTAAAAAAGATACAAACATTTAAATAAGTGAGTTAAATAAGGTATGCTAACTAACGATTTCTATTTTCTTTGTCAAATATCACATGCAATGCAAGTGATTGTCTTTTACCTCTGATCTTGACACAATGGATGATCTTCTTTTATTTGGAAGGCATTTTCAATAAGAAATATCTACCTCTATCTTCTTCTCTCACATCAGTTAGCACTGTATTTGATTTTTTTACTAAATGCAAAGATAGAGTTGTTTATATTTATTTCTTTTGATACAATTTTAAAGTTCATTCGATAGTGAAACCTTACATTTGAAGTGAAATGGTTGTTGAGGATTATATGATTAGATCTTAAAACTTATTTTTATTAAACAACCTTATATTTGAAGTTAACTAGCAGTTGGGATTGTATCATTGTCGAGCCTGGATTTTTCATTTCCTGTTTTAATTTCTCTTAATTTAATTTATTCCAAACCTTAACCCATTTGATATAAACCATCGACTGAGAACTAAAAGAAACTTGATTTTCAAAAATTTTAGGAGTTGCCACCCAATCAAAATGGGGAAAAAATTATAAGTCAGGAACGATGTATTGGTTGATCCTAACTTAGCTACTAGTTTGCCAAAAAAAAAAAAAAATCGATTTATAACCAACTTTGTTAAACTAAAGATTTTTGGATCTAGGGGCTATCCTATTAAAACCAAATTGTTACCATCTTAATTCTTAATTAAAGTTTATCCCCTTTTTAATGCTTAAAATTTCAAAAGTGTGATATTTACAGTTTAATTATCATATTTTACAAATGAAAACAATATTTATAATAAACAATGAATCAATTCAATATTTACAAGATTAAGACATAAAAAAGCTTTCTTTTTTATTTTTCATTTTTTTATGTCCTCCCGGAGGTGCCTATGTACTCGCTAATCGGGATCAGATAATATTTAGTTCTTTTTAAGAAAACTTTAGAGGGTTGGTATTTATTAATTTTGAGAACTCTTTTCATTTTAAGTTTACTAAATATTAAAAAAAAAAGATTTTATTTCTTTTGCTTGAAAAAGGTGATCCTAATTTAAAAAAAAAAGTTTCCAATTTATTATTTTTTAAAGGAAAACAATTTTCTAAGTGCAAAAACTAGTTTATAAAAAAAAAATAGTCTTTTCCTTTATTTGTTGTTTTATTATATTTTTTAATATAAACATCGGCAAGTTCCATTATCCACAAATATTATATACACACACACACACACACACATACTACTATCATATGTTAAAGAACACGAGAAGAGACTCATTTGTGGGCTAAAATCGAAAATGCGGCGGTGATGCTTCACTATGTTTGAGTAGTCAAAATTGTGTAGCATGAACCAAGGAGCAAAAATCGCAGCCGATTTGAAAATTGGATACCTACAACAGTGAATGCTTAAGAATGGCGGTTGAGCTCCAAAATCCAAGTATTCAACCCTGACAAATATGTTTTCTTTAAAAAAGAGCACTAAAGAGAGAAACTCTTTGATTTTTTTTTTTTTTTGTAGAATTTTTTTATGTTCCCTTCCATTGATGTACGCCAGGTATTTATAGATACTTAACATGCTCACTTATCTGCTCACTTACTGGCTCACCTACCGCTCACCTATCATTTTTTAATTTTTTAAATCTCTTTTTATTATCTTTTTTTTTTTACTTTTTTCATTATTATTTTTAATTTTTATGTTTTTAAACCACCTAAAAGAAGATAACTATATGTGGGCAAAAATAGGATGTTTACAACTGCACCTCTTTGTAGTGTTGTTTGTTAAAACTTCACCATAAAGATAAAAAAAGAGAGACTCTATTTTGCCTTTTGAAATTTTATAGCAAACCTAGAGGTAGAAGTAGTGCCCTTACAATAGGTTCACTGTGGATTATGATTGTGCACTTTTATGCCAACTTGATGAACTTGAGAGGCACTTCTTTAAGCTAGCAAGCATTGAATTGGAGTGTTTGATTGGATATCGCTTAAGTAAGCAATCTTAAAAGATAGGACAACGCTCCTTCCAACTTTAGTGGATGACGCTCCAACGAGCAACTGATCCAAAAACTAAGACGACGCTCCTTCGTATAGGCGATCCTAAAACTTTAATTAGACAACGCTTCTTCGAGCAGGTGATCTTAAAACTTGATCGGATGATGCTCTTTCGAGTAAGTGATCCAAAAACTAAGACAATGCTCTTTCTAACATGTAATCTTAAAACATGATCGGACGATGCTCCTTCGAGCAGTTGATCCAAAAACTAGGACGGTGCTTCTTCGAGCAAGCGATCCTAATACTTGACTAGATGATGTTCCTTCGAGTAGGTGATCTAAAAACTAAGACGGTGCTCCTTGGAGTAGGCGATCCTAATACTTGACGGACGACGCTCCTTCGAGCAGGTGGTCCAAAAACTAGGACGACGCTCCTTAGAGCAAGCGATCTTAATACTTGACTGGACGGAGCTCTTTCAAGCAGATGATAAAAAAAACTAGGACAATGCTCCTTCGAGTAGATGATTTTAAAACTTAATTGGACAACGCTCCTTCGAGTAAGTGATCAAAAAACTAGGACAACACTCTTTTGAGCAGATGATCCTAATACTTAACTAGATGACTCTCCTATAAAGAAGTGATCCAAAATTTAGGATAACACTCGTTTGAATAGGCGGTCTTGATACTTGACTAAATGACGCTCCAACGAGTAGGTGATCCAAAAATTAGGACAACGCTCCTTCGAGTAGGAGATCTTAATACTTGATTGGACAACACTTCTACGAACAAGTGATCCAAAAACTAGGACAGTGCTCATTTGAGTAGGCGATCCTAATATTTGACTAGACGATGCTCCTTCGAGCAGGTGATCTAAAAACTAGGACTATGCTCCTTCGAGCAGGTGATCCTAATACTTAACTGGATGATGCTCCCTTGAGTAGGTGATCCAAAAACTAGGACAACGCTCCTTCGAGTAGGCAATCCTAAAACTAGAATGGTGTTTCTTTGAGCAAGCAACCCTAATACTTTAGTGGATGACGTTTCTACAAGCAGGTGATCCAAAAACTAGAACAACGCTTCTTTGAGCAGGCAATCTTAAAAGTATGGCAGATGGTGCTCCTATAAGCAAGTGACCCTAAGAATTGAAGAGAAATGATGATTCACTACTGACTCGATTTAGAAAGCTTTTTGAAAATTGAGTTTTGAAATCTTTCAAACAAAAACATTTTTGAGAAGAGCTTTTGCCCCTTTTTTTTATCTTCCATTATTTATTTTTTTAAAAAAAAATTCGAGCTAAAACTTTATCTCTCTCTTTTTATTATTAATGTTTTAAGGAAACCCCCCTTTTTTTTGAAAAAAAATCTTTTTACTTTCTTTTCTTTTTGTTTATTTATTTATTTTTTGAAAGGTTTTGAACTAAAAATGTATCTCTTTGTTTTTTTTTTGGGAGAAATTTGAGGAAACTTTGTTTCAAGAACCCTCTCTTTCTTTTTTTCCCAATCAAATCCTTTCTTTGAAAACTTTGAGCTAAGACCTTGTTTTTTTCTTTTCTTGTTGAAAGATTGCTAATAGATGAGAATTCCAAAAGTTTCAAATGAGCGGTGGGCTTACTCCACTATACTCATTTCAGTTCAACCTTGAGCTTCATTACTAAACCAAAAAACTTTTAAATTTTTTTAGGACTTTAATTTGCTTTTATTGGGATATTGTATTTCAACTTTAGGACAAAAAGTTCTTAAACTTAAGGTAGATACCTTCTAAATTAGGGCAAATGATTTTCCACACTCTTGTAAATGATTTTCATATCAGGGTTAGTATCTCATTTAAAACTATCTAGTCAAAGAGGGCTTCGTTACATCTCTTGGACTTATTTTCACACATTTGACTTGGCTCCCAAAAATTATGGTCTTACTTATAAACGATACATATTAGCCAATCTATTTGGTCTTTTTTGGACCGTAATATAGTATTTGATTTTTGGCTTTAATCAAAAGGAATACCACATATATAGGCCATTTTGAAATTTATCTTCAATACTTCTCAGGTCTACAAATCAAGAATCTTTGAGGAAAACTAATAATGCACTTGTCTTTAATTTTAAGAGTATTAATAAATCAAGTCCTATAATCTGAAGTGTCTCTAAAAGGGTGGTATTGTGGGTGGGTTCATGATATAAATATATTGTAGACCTTGCATAATGAGTTTGATAGGTTTTGGTGGTTTTGAGCTTTAAGCATGTGCCTCCAATTGTTAGACATGATCACTTTATTTGAATGTTCTTTATTTTTTTTTCTCTTCTCTTTTTTTTCTTCTTTTGGTTTTCTTTTCTAATCCCATTTTCTTCCTCCTTTTTTGTTATTCTTCTCCTTCTTTTTTTTTAAACATGAATTTAAGGTGATTTATGTTTCTTCAACTGTTATTAGATGGCTTATAATTCAAAGTGTATGGGTTGTGTGTGGTTTTGAAATGGAGCCTCTTCTTTCTTTCAAAGCAAATGAATTATCTATATCAATTGATTACTCTTGAAGTAATACAACTAGGGCAAGCACATATTAGTCAATCCTTTTTTCTCCTTATTAAAGATCTAACCTCCAAATTACCCATTGTGGGATGCCCCAATGTGGAGTGGTTCGTGATAGGGTTTACTTTTAAAATACTTCCTTAATAGGCTCAAATGGATTGGCAAGGGATAAGTGTGTTTGGGATATTGAAATGAATGCCTAATATCATTTTGATCCAAATATCAAATTCAAGGCGAACCTCCTTTAGTGAATGAGTCCATTTCTAAATGTCACTATGCTCTCAAGTGTTTAAGGTTAGTGTTTAGGATTTGTCTTGCCTCTTATCAGTCTAGAATTTTTTAAATAATGAGGTATCATTCTTGGGTTTCAACCATCCACTTTTCAATTACCTCAAGATAATTTACTAAATTCTCCTTTTGTTGGTTTATATTTTAGAAACTAGGCTCAACAAATGTCTCTAATTAATAAATTATCATGTCTTTTTGGTTGCCCCCTATTTCTGTTCTCTTTTTATAATTCAACTATAGTCTAAAGTGAGTGATCATTGGGCCTAAAATTCAAAGGATCCCTACCTATTAGCAAATTTCTCCTTTTCTATCCCTTTATTATTATTTTTTTTGAAAAACTTTTTTTTTATTTATTAGAAAACTATTTTAGAAAATGATAATGGGTATTTACAAAGAATAATGGATGAACCAGATCTTACAATCTAAAGTGAGAATTTATTTACAATGATGATTCTTTTTTTTTTTTTTTTGAAAATTTCAAACCAAAACCTATTTTATAAGTTACATTTTTCTTTTATTTTTTTTTTTGTAAATAATTGTAAAAAGTAATGATGATTTTTTTTTTAAATATTCACAATTGGAGATTGACATTTATAGAATGATAGACTTAAGTATAAAGGAGTGGAACACCTATGGCAAAGTGATTCTAGTTGAAAAGGACCTATAACTATCTAAAAGAGGAACTAATCTAATAAATGATCAAATTATGTATAATATACGAATATTTATAAGTCTACTATACATTTTTAACAACTTGTATTTACTTTATTATGATTTATATAATCTAAAGAGTATTTGCAAGTTTAGTATTTTTTTCTTTGAGAATTTATTTATTTACAAAAAATAGAAAAAAAAGACATGATTAATGATAATTATATTATATACAGATTTTTTTTTATATCACAATGATGTACACTATTTTACATGAGTAAATAATCTTTTTATCTTTTTTGTTATTTAGGATAATCTACAAGTTTAGCATTTTATTATTTTTTAATTTTTTTAACCATATACAAATGACTATAATACTAAAAACAAGCTATTATTTACAAAGTATAATAAATTATTCACATTATATATTATACATGCAATTCACATTGATGCAGATTTAGGGTTGGCAAGTAATTAGTAGTGGGGCAATTTAGAAAAAATTTCATTTGAGTTACAACTTTATTTGAAGAAGATTTAAGTGGATATATTTGTATAGGAAGGATTTACAAAAACCCTTTTTCATTTTTTTTAAGGTTTTAACTCTTTTTAGAGTATGCCCTACTATTATTTATTTGCCGACCTATACTTATTAATGCAATTGGGTGGGTTTTAAAGGTTCCCCGGTCTAGTAGATCGAGGATCAATACTAAACCGGAGCAGGAAATCATTCATGAACTAGAGGATAGAAAAGCCACAGCTCTTGAATCTTACTAGCGACCTCCTTACTTAAGATCCTAAGACGGTTTAGTTTTAACCATATCCAGCACACATTTTTATAAATCCCCCCAACAGTTTTTTGTGCCCCATTTTAGGCTATTTAAAGGGCATATCTACATCACTTAATGAAAAAAAATATTAGTACAACTATTTACAAATTAATAGTTATACAAATAATATACAAAAATGAGCATTAAAATAATAAACTTTAATCTATAAATTTTGAGCAGCTAGCTCTCTTAAAAATAGGTGTCTCCAGTGGAGTCGCCAAGCTAGCGAGCCTGAATTTTTCATTTCCCATTTTAATTTTTTTAATTTGATTTGTAATAAAACCTAACCCATTTGATACAAACCCTCGACCAGCAACTAAAAAAAACTTGATTTTCAAAAATTTTATGAGTTGCCACCCAATTAAATTCGGGAAAAAATTATAAGTTAGGATCAATGGGTTAGTTGATCCTAACTTGGCCACTAGTCTGCAAAAAAAAAAAAAGAAAAAAATATTGATTTTAAAACCAACTTCGTTAAACTAGAGATTTTTAGATCTGAGGCTATCCTATTAAAACCAAACATTTACCACATTAATTCTTAATTTAAAGTTGATCCCTTTTTAATGCTCAAAATTTCAAAAGTATGATATTTATAGTATAATTCATATTTTACAAATGAAAATAATATTTACAATAAACAATGAATCGATTCAATATTTACAAGAGTAAAAAGTAAAAAAACTTCTTCTTTTTTCATCTCTTATATCGCCCGAAGGTACCTATGTACCCGCTAATTGGGATCAAACAACACATAGTTCTTTTTAGAAAACTTTAGTGGGTTGGAATTTTTAATTTTTATAACTCTTTCTACTTTAAGTTTATTAAATATTTTGTTTTAAAAAGATTTTATTTCTTTTGCTTGAAAATGTAATCCTAATTTAAAAAAAAAAGTTTCCAATTTATTATTTTTTTTAAAGAAAAATAATTTTTCTAAGTGCAAAAACTATTTTATAAAAGAAAAAAAAATTCCCTCTATTTATTGTTTATTATATTTTTCAATATAAACATAAGTAGGTTCCATCATCCTTAAATATTATATATATATATATATATATATATATATATTTATGCTACTATCATATATTAAATAACACGAGAAGAGACTTACCTTTAGGCTAAAATAAAAAATGCGACAGCGGTGCTTCACTATGTTTGAGTGGTCAAATTTGTGTAGGGTGAATGAAGGAGCAAAATGCCTCAACCAATTTGGAAATTGGAGACCTGCAATAGCGAATGCTCAACAATGGCGGTCGAGCTCTAAAGCAAGGGTAGTCAATAGTGGTGAATATGGCTTCCTTGAAATGAAGAGCACTAAAGAGAGAAACTCTTTGATACTTTTCTTTTTTTTTTTTTTTGTGGAATATTTTTGTGTTCCCTTTTATTGATGTATGCTGGTATATATAGATGCTCAACATGCTCACCTATCTGCTCACTTATTACTTACCTACTAGCTCATCTACCTGCTTACCTGCCATTTTTAATTTTTTTAAATCTCTCTTTTATTTTCAATTATCTTCTATTTTTTTCTTTTTATTATTTTTAATATTTTTACTTTTATTTTTTTTAAACTATTCAAAAAAAAATAATTATATAGGAGCAAAAATGGGTGTCTACAATGATAAATATGCTCATTGATATACTCCATGAAGATAAGCTTTCTTTTAGTGATAGATAGTGGAACGAGATGACGAAAGTGGTGCTAACTGATGAAAGAAGAAAAAGGTAGAGTAGATGATCGTCTTCTTCCTCTGTTCTTGGCACAATGGATGAAAAAGATCAGAGGAATGCCAAGATCAGAGGAAGGAAGAAGACGATCATGTGCATTACACGTGATGTTTGATGGAGAAAATAGAAACTATTTGGTAGCATGCCTTATTTGACTCACTCACTTACTTAAATGTTTGTGCCTTTTTTTAGCCTCTACAAACGTTGATACATTAAATGAACTTAACCCCAAACGTTTATGCCTTCCCATGTAATTCTCCTCTCTTCATTTTGTTTTCTTGCTATAACATAGATGCTATTACACTAAAGGTTGAGCTCTTTCTAGTTATATGTGCATAGTCTGGTCCCATCAATCAAATGTACATCTCATTAAAGGGTGATCATTTTTTTCTTTCTTACTTTTTATACTAGAACTGGATGTAGAAATAGTAAACACTACTTTTTTCGAAAGACACTTAATACCACTGCTGAAATGTAAAAGTAGATCTTCTTCTTTCAAAGAGGCCCCTTCTTTAACCACAGGATCCTCTCTCTTTAAATAGCTTACTTCTT
This sequence comes from Combretum micranthum, assembly GCA_024138025.1. NCBI lineage: Eukaryota > Viridiplantae > Streptophyta > Magnoliopsida > Myrtales > Combretaceae > Combretum > Combretum micranthum. The sequence continues at coordinate 96,846 of JAMXBD010000079.1, forward strand.
TCCTTAAACCCATCTCCTCATCATCATGAGACCAAGTCACCAGTGTTACCCAACCAACCTAAGTCAACATACTTTGAACTGAGACTCCTAGACATAAAACCCGAGATCAAACCATCTTTACATATTGGTCATCTCCTCCACGTTAGACCTTTATCTCTACTAAACTAAATGTAGTTGTCAACCATCTATTTTGATAAACCATTGTTGTAGCTCCAATGATGGTCTTTAATGTCTAACCTTTTTTTTTTTAATCTCTTTTAAGGATGCATTAGGACTCATTCAACCCACCTAGGTCAACTAAGTTACGATTGAACTGATCAAGTCAGGTGGGTTTGGCTGATTCAACTCAAAACCGGGCCTCTACCTTGGGCTGCCCCCTTTTTTATGGTTGGTTTCAGTTAAACTAGATTGAACCAGCTGGACTGGTCTGACTTTAACTACATTGGTTTGTATGATTTCTACGATCCCCTCAATAAACAGTTCAGTCAATCATAGTTGAAATGAATATAGTATTTGGAATATTGATTGTTTAATCAACATGATCACAATTAAGTATAAATTTGAATCGTTAAATAGTCGATAGGACTGACTCTATCAAAATTAATAACGGGACTATATACTTCTTACTTTTTAAGAGTTTTTAGTGATGTTAATTTATTTAAGGGATTTCTACACTTGTTTATGTATATATATATATATATATATATATATAAAGATAGGTTTCTTAAAAAAGTTTATGAAATTATAGAAAATGATAAAAGAGAAGTGTAGATAGCACCAAACACGAGATATCAGTTCTCTTTTAGGGAAAATTACATGGAAGGCATAAAACGTTTGGGGTTAAGTTTGTTTAAGGTATCAGCGTTTGTAGAGTTTAAAAAAGGCACAATGGTTTAAGTCAGTGAGTCAAATAAGGAATGGTTAGGTAGTGTTCACTTACCCTATTTGTCTTTACTAGTCAAATGTCAAGTGGTAGAAAATATTACTTTTTTTTTCTTCCTTATCAACAACTAAACTCGTTCCTCATGCAAAGAACTAAACAAATAGAACCAAAATACCCAAAACACATATTAGATTAATCCCAAAAACCTTAAACAAAAAAAAATCAAATGGTAGAGATGAGAGCAAGAAGGGACTTCACTAATGGCGAGCTTAATCCAATCCTAAACTTAAGCATCATATGAAACCTTAACTCTACCCCAATTGGAAAAACCTTAAATCCTATTATTGGAAAAATGTAACCTACATCACATGAAGAAACCCTAACAACTGTTCTTAATTGAAAACTGTGACTGAACAATAAGGACGGTATAAGGAGCGTGTCGTATGATGAATTGGCTATACAATATCTTTGTTTTTGTTATTTGAGTTTTTATTGTTGATTTGCTTTTTCCAGATTATCTGTGTAGAAGCACTTATTCTATTTCTCACATGTTTTCCCCTACATATTTCTGCATTTTTTTTCTTTTCTTTTATGTGTGTTTTTGTTTGTTAAATTTGGGAGTATGTGATTATGGCTAGTCCCTAAGCATTGTGTCATTGAAATATTAATCTCACCCTTCATGGTCTACAACATTGCAATGTCTTACGAATTGTAAGGAAGAAGAAGGTAAGGTAAGTACGATATCATCCAATGCACATTCTCTCAGTAGTGGTGAGGGTGTTAATTATTACTTTTGTTTTTGTACTCACTGGAGCAAACCAGTTGGATGAGACAATATCCAGGTAGAAGGTTATGAACATGTCCATGTCATAGAGGCAAACGGTGTTGCGCATTCTTTAGGTGGGTAGACCTGGCAATGTTAAATTGTGCAGGAGAGGTGATATTAGAGCTTCATGAGCAATTATGTGACATCTCAAATTCAAGCATTCATGTCCCATCAAGTGTTGATAATGGAATTAAATGTCATAAGGGATAAGGTTAGCCACTTGAAGAAGATTGTGAAAGCAGAGAAGAGGAAGACGATGTGGTTGACTTATTGTTTGGCTAGTTTATGGCTAGTTTTTTCATTTTTTTTCCTACTATGGTGTCAATGAACTCGAGTGGTGATAGTATGTAGTTTGTTGATGGAAGAGTTTGCTGACCTAAATGATAGATTTTTGTGTACCAACATTATGGAATGGTTATGCCAAATAGTTATTGTAGTCGAAGGAGCTTTTTTGTTTGTAATGCGAAATGTTATTATCAAACAATGTTTCCAATGATGTGTTATTGATCACATTTTGTAATGCATTAGTATGCATATATGTAATTTCCTACATAACTCATCAATTTTGTTACCTTTTATGGCCATTAATAGTTGAAACCGCTCCCTTCGAACTGTATTTGTTCTTTTCTCTTGATATATTAGATACTAGAAATTCATTTTTTCACTTTTACCTTTTTGGACAATGAAGAGGTCATGTGCATAAGCTTTGCTAAGTATATTATAGTTTAGCAAGGTGTCAACAATTGATCTTTGGCTTGGGTAAGAAATTAAGATACCGGCATAATTAGGATAGAGGAATATTGATGATCATCATAATACCTCTTTATGTTTGCAAAAACAAACACAAATTTGATATCCTCTCCAATTGTCTCTCTTCTCTACCCCCACTATTACCCATGCGATAAGAAACATCTCATTATTAGCGTCCCAACCAATTGCACATAGTAGTTGGCCTTTACATAAATTAGTGAGAAAATGACCGTCCTCACCAACGATACGACAACATCTAGCTAAGAAAACTCATCTACGTTCATAAAAAAAAAAATGTAAATACAACTAATTTATCTTTTGTGTTAACCCATTTTCCTTGACCTCTAATACATCCGTGGTATTAATTTTCTTTAGTTCTTGCACATAGTCTCACAGTCATTCATACTCATTTACATAGTGCCATACAAATTACTCTAAAACCCTTTTTCGAGTTTACCTTGCCTTACTCAAACTTATATTTAACCCCAATTGCTTCTTAGCCTTATCCTTTAACTTACCTTGTCGAATCCCTGATGATGATGTGATTGTATCCTTCAACTCTTTTATGGTAGCCACTTTCAAGTAGCCTTCTTGTTTTTGTATATTTGCTAGCAAACATGTTTCTCCTCATATGTCTTCACTTACCACTCACCTATTCTTCCTTTTTTTTTTTTGAAAATATACATCATGTTGTTCTACAATAGAGTGTCAAACCACAACATTCTTAAACTGTATGACATCATCACAATCCATTCCCACATAAAAGATAGGGCTTTTCACAGATTCATTGAGATGGAGAAAGTGATGAATTTTTGTCCCATGATCTCAGGCCTTGTTATTGAGTTTGTCATCACCCTTTTCACTGTTGAGTGTATCATCTTCATTAGGCTCCTCCTCAGATCTTGTATAATCTGTATCATTAGTATCTTCACCACCATCTAACCTTACCTATCGTAAGTGTAACATCTCTAGCCATTGCTTGAAGCCCCATGATCTATAGTTTCACTACTTTCAAAGGCCCTCCTTTACTTGGTTACTTGCACTTCTGTTAATCATATGACACACACACAAAAATTCAAGCTCGAAATCAAATTCCATATCTTCCTTAGCGGTGACATTTGGATCCTCTAAACACAATGGCTAGGGATTAGAGGCTTCAACTTATAGGATCATCATGCTTAATAAAGGTCTCATCAACTCTAGGGTTAGGAAGTGATATATACAAAGTTAGCATAGCTGGAGTCATCATACAGTAATAGGTAAGTACCCATGAGCTATGGGGGTATGTGAAATACTTTCGTTACATAATCTTGACCAATCCCCCTATGAATGTCTTCCATAAAATTAGCAAAGTATATACGGTTAATTTTGGCCAACACTATTGAAACTATTCCACCAATATACTTTGGATGCTTGCCTTTAGAAATAAAAGACCCTCCATGGTAAATTACAATGAAAACTCTATTGCCCTCCATGTACTAACTTGAAAAAAAAAAAAAGGGTTATGGTTAGTTGATAATAGAAATTTCATAATTGATAAAATTGTAATGGGTAATATAAATATATAAATCTCATTGACAGTTGCATAAGGGCTAGCTTTGTTGTTAAGTAGTGTGTTTGCTTGAACAAAGACATTTTCAAAGAATAAAAAAAATACAATGAAAAAAAAAGGATAGAAACCTAGTTTTATTTCACCGATACTTGTATATAGGACTCTACTTCCAAATATAAATTAATATCAAATTTGAAACAGAATAATGAAATAATGTCTGTTTTGAGAGTGATAATCTCAGCAACCCTTGTTATCACAATTCGAGGCCTAGGACATTTTGAGCAACTTAAGGCCAATCTTATGAAAAGTATAGCATAAAGGTGGTCAAATTAAGAATCGCAACTTCCCATAGATTTCAACTCAGAATTTTTGGCCAGGTCTATCAAAGTAGGCTTAGAGTTGCTTATGCACATTGATGGATATATCCTCTTACCCAAATTATGAAGATTCTCAAATCTATTGCATAAAAGTCGATATTCATCCGCAAGGCATATTCATAGTATAGCACTATAAATCAACAAGTGTATAATTGGATGATATTGTATAAACAACATAATTGAAGATACTGTATAAATAAACGGAAAACTTGAATCAACAATAAAATAAGAGATATTGTATAAAGAACTCACCTCACTTCATGTTCCTCATACTATCCTCATGATTCAAACAAGGTTTTCATTCGAAAATGTTGATAGGCTTTGTGTACGTGATGTGATTTAGGGTTTTCTATTAGTAGGATTTGGAGGTCTTGCAAATGGGGAGTAGATTTACCATTGATTTAGGTTTTCACTGATGTTTCATCAGTCTAGAGTTTTCAGGATTAATCTGATATGTGTTTTTAGTCTTTTGGGTTCTATTTATTTAGTTCTTTCTACAAGGATGCTGATAAGGGAAAATATATATGTATATATATAATATTTTCTACCATCAAGCATTTGATAGGGAAAGACAGACAAAGTAAGTACTCGTTACCTAATCATTCTTATTTGACCCATTGACTTAAAACGTTTGTGTCTTCATAATTTCTATAAATGTTGATACTTTAAACGAATTTAATCCCAAACATTTATATCTTTTCATATAATTTCACCTTTTCTTTTATTATTATAGATAAACCCTGGGGAAATTTTAATGGGCTATTGTTCAGCTAGCCGTCCATAGAAATCGCTAAAGCGATAAGAAGAATTTTCTCTGTTTTCCAAATTTTTCATAACTTGTCTGAAGTTGCGTACCGAGATTTGGAAGTCATAAGTTTCAATGGACGTGACGACTCGTCCTTTTCAAAAAATTTATTCTATCACTTTAAGAAACATAATTTAACAATGAGTTGTTCATAAAGGAACTTTAGGTTCATAGATTTTCAGAAATTACAGGAAAAAGGGCAAAAATGTCACTATCTGCAAAAGTAATAGAACTGCAAAATTTGTAAGTGTTCATAAAATTTATAAATTCATCCAAAAGTTAATAAAGCTAAAACCACATAATGTTCGTGAATTTGTCTTCGGTTCGTAATTATACTACAAAAAATGTAAAGACATTTTTATGATGGAAAACATCTTAAAATTTATAGTTTAACTCAAAAATTGTTTTGTGATTAATTTTCTTATAAAATGGCTTAAAATTTACTGATTCTCAGTAAAATTCATAATTTTAAGGAGACTTTGTAAATATCAATAATTCTTAATAACACTATAATTTCATAACCTTTCATCATTATTTGTATTTTTACATGAAACCTATATTTATGGAAATGGCGAAATTTTTTTGTTTTCAATTATTACAATAGGGGAGAGATTTGAACTTATACATCTCACTTGAGAAATTGGAACAGTTACCGTTAGTTTATAAAGTTAGTGGCCAAGTTAAATTAATCAATGTGGAAATTTTTTAAAATTATATGGGCAACTTTATTAATTTATTTTTCATTGCACATTATTGCCCCTATGTGTAAATAATAGACCCCCATAAGTGTCAAAATGACGGAAACATCCTTACATAATTTTCATATTTACACGGGCATCGTTGATGGCTTTCATCAAAACGGGACTTATGTGCATATCAGAGACTGTAAATGCATACATGGAGGGGGGAGAAGAAATATCAATGTAATTTTGAGGATATATAGCAGTGGTCCTTGATCATATTTAATTTGGAAATGGGTTTCAGCTCTAGTCCAACTTTATTGGATGATGGATTGACCTTTTGGGTTAGCACATCCTTAAAAATCTTCGAACTTACCTTAATAGGGAATTATGTTCACCTAAGTTCTGAAAATTCATTCACAATAACTGTCTGTGTTAAAAACAACAATCTGTAATAAATGACTCGGTCTCTTTTAAAAATTTTTAAGGTTTAGTTAAGATCCATTTAATCTTTCCTTTTTTTTCCCTCTTATTTTGTCACCTTATAATATTAGATTCTTAACCAACTTAAGCATTGAAATGATCATATTAGTCACTTGGTTACACCACAACCCAATAGATTATTCCCTTATTTACAATTTTCCAATACAAACTCAAGACAATCTCAACCTACTTCCTTAGTTTCCGTTATCGACAAGGATTTAGGATGAACGGTCCTATTCTTATATTTTTAATTTCTTTTTATACTTAAATAAAAAAATGTTTGGAAGCCATTTATCAACAATGTTCGTAAATGTCTAGACATCATTATGGGTTAGTTTCGAATTAAAAATCATCTTGACTTGCCACTGATAGAATTGAACTGGGGAAGGTGGGTCCAAATTGGCCAAAAACCCATGGTTCTAATGAGTCTAGTTGGTTCAACACTTCAAAACTGCTTGAACTAACGGATTAGAAATTGTCGGTTCAAAAACTAGCTGAATCGATGGTTTAGGCTGATCCATGCCATAAAAATTTAAAAAAAAGGAAAAAATAAAAAGTAATTGTAAATATGAAACATATATTTAAACTATTACTATTAACAACGCAAGTAATATATATATAATAGACACACACACACACTTGAAATCATGTATTATTGATTTACTTATAACCAAATTTGTAATCCCCTAATTTTACATAACTTGATTATAATAATTTCCAAAAATATAATATAGAATTGTAAAGAACATTGGGAACAAGTAGCAAAAATCACTCATAATTTTTCGCGATTTAAATTTATCAAAAATATTAAACTGTAAACAAATTCGATTATAGTTAGAAAAATTAGAATCTTTACCAATAAAATTTCAAAATGCAAACTATGACTTCCATAACTTTAAAGAAATAATTATCAATAATAGACCAATCATTATTGTAAAATTCAAAATCAGTTTCTTTAAGTTCAATATTTAGAAAAATAAGATTTTAATAATGATACAATGATTTTCAAATTATCTTTAATATTTTAAAACTATAAAGTAGCACTAGAGAATTTACTATTATTAATAATTAGGATAAATAATTCATATACAATAAAAGATAATATTTTGTGACAAGAATCAATAATTCAACAAATAATCATAATTGATCTTAAATTTCAATTATAATAAAAGACGATTAATTTTTAAAACCTATTGATTGTAAAAACATAGTTTAAAGATAAATCATTAGAATTATAAAATACGCGAAAAGATAAAAAACTAATCAATATCTAAGAATCTAAACCTTAATTAAATAATTGAATGATACCAATATTTTAGTTAGAAGATTTTGAGTCTATAGAGACTAAAATCTTAATTTAACCTTGTAACACCGAGAATGTTATAACTAGTAAAATGAATAGAATAACAAATGTAAATATATATCAAATTTATGACCAAATAAAAAACAAAAAAACTTAGAATGACCCTATGAGTAATAATAAGCTCGTTTATAAGTTAAAAACCTGAATAGAAAATTCTTTCACCCTATTAGATATCAAAGACAAGATTTTGTATTTGAGCCAATAACACAAGATATAATTAGAAGTAGCTCAATATTTCAAAAATAATAAAAAGCAACTCCTTTATAGAATTAATTGGCTATAAAACTACTAGGATTATAAATACGTAATAAGAATGAAAACAGATTTGTAACTAATAATATAGACTTCAAATAAAAATTTGGATTGCATCATAATTTTAGTTAGGAAATTTGCAGTTTATAAGTCATAAAATTCTAATTTAGCCTATTAGGCCTCGAAACTCTAATCTTGTAAGATAAAACTCTAAAATTATTTAATTGTGTAAACTTTAAACTCAAGATTTGAACTTATAAATAATCTAAAAAATTTGTAGGAGCTTTAGATAAACTTCTAAAAATAAAACCCCTATAGACAAATATATAAAAATGCATAGTACTTAATGAAGTAACTTATGATATTAATTAAACAAATATCAAATTAAGTAATACATGCATATAGAGTGTAAAATTGCTACAAGATACCAGCTGCTCATTCTTGGGAAAATTCCTCATGCCATTGCCATCCATTTGCAACAAATTGTCCACAAAAGTCAATATGAAAAGGATCTTCAACAAATGATAAACTACCAACTAATCTAGACATCAAATGAGATAGGACAATACAATTTTTACATTTACAACCAGCTGGAATTCCTCGACTTTATTTACTCAGCTAACTCCTCTAATTTGTGCAAATTGGTCAATGAAAGTCAAATTGATAAGGACCCAATAACAAATAGTAAAACACCAACTAAGCCTTCATTTTCCAACTCAAAAACATATTGCAACCAACCTCATTTTACCTCCTGATTTCCATGAGCAACAGCTGACGAGGAGGAAACAGTAAGATCAAAAAATTCAATAGCCTTCCCTCCATGTATGACCCTATAGAATCTAGCCAACAAAGCCTTAGCAAATTGCAAAATCAGTGGCTATTTTTTTTGTCCTTATCTATCGTAAAAAGAAGCTGGAAATTCGACTGTTGCTGCATGGAAATGAAGACGCTAGCTATTTCAACAATTTGCATTCCATTTGTCTTGAAAAGTCAACATGAAAAAGACTTGAAAACTACTAAGAAAAATCCAACTAAGCTAAACATTAAATGAGCTAAATACTACTCTTAATCAATTTTTAAACAAGCTCAAATCTTCTCCTTAATTCTCGTAATAACAGCAATGTAAAGGAAACAAATAGCATGTAAGTTGCAGCACACACACACTCCACCGAACATAGCTTAAGGTAGAGTAGAAAATACAAGCCCACAAGGATTGAAATTTCATCCAACAAACTCCAATGAAATCCCATAATGGACACCTAGATAGTCAAATTATTGACCGATGTAACTTACAAATATGAACACAAAACAACCAACTTTAGATCCACCAAAAATTGCAGGCGTGAACCCTCATTTCCATCCATGAAATTCACATCCTAAACAACCCAAACTGCACTTAATTTACGGCTGTTATTTGACATGTACAAATAGAAGTAATTATCAACAAACACACACATTCAACCCCCATAAACTTGACCCAAAAATTTAACCAACAATCAAACAAACAAGCCCTCCTCTTCCAAAAATCGGAAAAAAAAAAAGAGCAACCCCTGTCCTTCAAAACTCCACCATGAAACTTCATTTTCCAACCACACAAAATGCTATCAATAAACTAAAACTCCCCACTTGAACCACCATGACTGACTACAATGCCAAAACTTCTCTCTTTTCTAACCTTGAAAAATTTTAAGGAAAGGAATATTCAGTAGCATAACATAAACAAGGCCTTAAGAACCAAGATCAAAAGGTAAGAATAATTTTGACTTAGTTAATTTATTTCTAGAATTATAATTACTCATTTTCTTAACTCCTAAGATAGGGCTTGGTTCACATAGAAAGGAGGGGGCTAGTTATATCCTACGATCCAACTATGGTAAAAATCATATTGTCTCAAAATATTTATATTATGTTCAAATGTAGAAACTAGGAAGTTGATGAATTGAGTTGCTTTGAAAGAGCATATATGTTCGGTTGAGTAGATGATTTCCTTGTGAAGTTTACAAGATGAGATATGATTATGTTGAAGATTCTTAGCTGATTAGGAAAAAGAAAACATCAACTTAAAAATTTAAAACTTTAAGCTTTAGAAAATTTGGTCCTAAAAGAAGAAATCGAACCAAGCTTGTTAAATGAATCATGAAGGATGTTGAACCATTGAATAAATTGTATTGATACATCTATCCCAAGACAAAAATGAACCCACCAATGGAAAGAACATAAAAAATCCTATGAAATCGACTATTCATTTGCTAAAAACGGATTGAAAAATGGATTTGATATCGCAAAAACAAAAATTAACTTTTGTTGTTAGAATTTTCATGAAAATGGAAAACTGATCATATGTTTTTTTTTTCCCATCTTAAAGATCTTGTTTAGTGAAAACAACACCACCACCACCACCACTGGATTGCACTAAAAAAAATCCTATGAAAACGACTATTTATTCATAAAAAACATAGAAATGAGCATGATATCACAAAAACAAATTATAAAGAGCTTTCTTGTTTCACCCGAAAATTACAGATTTGATTTATAAATTTGAAAATCTTACATGTTTCTTTTCTTGAAAACAACAGCATACTAGAAAGTACTAGAAGAATATTATCGAATCGACTATTTATACATTGAAATCGGATTAAAAACGAGTGAGATATTGTGAAAACAAAAAATTACTAAGAACTGTCAAGAACATTCACATGCACACAATGAGCGCTCAAGCATGTGCCTCATGAGCACTTGGTGCTCACCCCATGAGCGATCCACATGTGACGATCTCTTGTATATTAGGAGTACATGGAGGGGGATTACTGTAAATATTTTTATTTACTTATTTTATTTTTGGTGTTGCCTCCTCACCAATTTTAATGTCTCCTCCTACCGGAACCACAAAAGCTAATAAAGTTCTTTGTGGGGGTGTGAGTACTCTTCTGGATAGAAGTTTTAACTCACCGGTTGACTGCCCACAGTCAATGATATCCCAGTTTACACAAACCCCCACACACACTTTACTGTTTCCTGTACATGAGATATTAATAAAGTGTGATACATTTCAGATTGATTCGTGCCCACGTCCCTTTTTACTTATTGTTGGTTATTTACTATTGTCTTCGTGTGTTGCTTATAGATATTAAGGTTGTTCGTTAACCGAATATTGCTACGATAGGCTTGCTTACTACTACTGAGGTAACAATAAGCACCGCACGGTTTCATTGTACTATTAAAAAGTCTAAGACTGTGATAGTTGATATCAGAGCTTAGGTTATTCCAATGGGAAAAACCATGACACGACAAGAAGAGTTTGCTCAAAGACTAGATGCTTTTGATGTACATGTAGCGGATGTTTCTCCGGCTCTTGAAACCTTACTGCCGCTTAATAAGAGGATGACTGATGTAGAGATATCGAGTCATGAAATCACCACGAGGTTGTGAGATGGCTGAAGAATTCAGGGTTGCTATTCCCACTCTTTGGGAGGAATCTCAGGTAGTTGTTGAAGGGCTAAGAAATGGGCTGGTAAGATATGCCACTGTAGAGACAGTGGAAGAGTTGAGGCAGCAAATAGCATTATTGACACGTGCTATTGCAAATACTCCCACCCAAGCCAATGTTCAAGCTCCTGCTACTCAACCTAAAGTGTCTGAGCCAAAACCATTCACCGGTGTGAGGGATGCCAAAATGTTGGAGAACTTCATCTTCGATATGGAACAATATTTCACAGCTATGGGACATAATGATGAGGGCACAAAGGTCTCCATAGCCACTATGTTCCTAATAGGTGATGCCAAGTTGTAGTGGCGCACCAAATATGAGCAAATCCAGAATGGTACAGCACATGTAGATACATGGGCACAGTTGAGGACTGAGTTGCGAACTCAATTCTTCCCTGAGAATGTTAAGTACAATGCCAGGAAAAAGCTACGTGAGCTTCGCTATGGCGATGACATCCGGCAGTATGTCAGAGATTTTTTGGCGCTTATGCTTGATATCAAGAGTATGAGTGAAGATGATAAGTTGTTCTATTTGCTGGAGGGATTGAAGCCATATGCCACAAACGAGTTGCAGAGGCAACAAGTAGAGAATTTGACTTACGTGCAAATAGCCACTGAGCGCTTGACAGACTACTCCAATGATTCCAGAGGGAAGGGTGTCATCGAGACACGACGGTAGAAAGTCTGGCAAGTCGAGTAAACCCATAAGTAGGGAAGCCTCAAGTTCTAACAATCACGGAAATGGAGGGTGAAGAAATTTTATGGCTCTTGACAGACGGGGAAAAATGGTGCATCAAGCAGTGGCAAGAAGCCAACACTTGCTTGTTTCCTATGTAACAGACCTCACAGGGTAGCAGAATGTCCAACTAAGGCTGTACTCAATGCCCTAACAAAGAAGGTAGAAGGTGCTTATCCGCATGAGGATTATGAGGAAGATTGTGAAGAGCAGCCCAGGATGGGAGCTTTACACATGTTGTTAGCCGTTGGGAAGGCCTCCATAGAGCCTAGCAAAGCCAAGACTAATAATGAACTGATGTTTGTTCAGTTGCACATCAACAACAAGATTGCCAGTGCAATGATTGATTTGGAAGCCACACACAATTTTATTGATGTGGCCGAAGCACAGAGATTGGGGCTACTGTTGTCTGATGATTCTAGCAAATTAAAGTTGTAAACTCCAAGGCCTGTCCGGTTCAGGGAGTTGCAAAGAGTGTGAAGGTGAAGGTTGGAGATTGGATCGGGAATCTCAACTTCACTGCTGTCCCTTTAGATGACTTCAGAATAATCCTGGGGATAGAATTTCTAAGAAGTGCTCGAGTTGCTTCCTTGCCAGCAACAGATTGCCTGTGTTTATGGGTGATAAGCCATGTTATGTGCCCGTTTAGAGGAGGAAGCTGGTAATGGAGTACCAGTGGTAAGACCTTTGAGGCAATGATGCTTTCAGTGCTCCAATTGAAGCGAGGGCTCCAGCACCAAGAGCCAACATTCCTTGTCGTCTTGACAGAGAAGGAGGATGGAGGGAATGCTGAGATTCGAGGTAATTCAGAGTGTCCTAAAGGAGTATGGTTCCATTATGCCTGACAAGCTCCCGAAGGAGTTACTCCAAGAAAGCCAGTGGATCATGAAATTGAGCTGATCCTAGGGGCCAAGCCTCCTTGCAAGGCTCCATATAGAATGTCGCCTCCAGAACTAGCAGAATTGAGAAAGCAGCTTGATGAGTTGTTAGAGGCGGGTTTCATTCGTCCATCGAAAGCACCATATAGGGCTCCTGTCTTATTTCAGAAGAAGCATGATGGGAGTTTGAGATTGTGTATTGATTATCGGTCTCTTAGCAAACTTACAGTGAGAAATTATTATCCCGTTCCTCTTATGTTGATTTGTTTCAACTGAGTGGTGCCAAATACTTACCAAATTAGATCTTCGCTCAGGCTATCATCAAGTCTGCATTGCTGAGGGAGATGAGCCCCAAACTACTTGTGTAACCAGCTAGGGCTTACGAATTCTGGTGATGCCATTTGGTCTCACTAATGCTCCTGCAACTTTTTGTACTTTAATGAATAATGTTTTTTATGCTTATCTGGATAAATTTGTTGTTGTCTATCTCGACGACATTATTGTGTATAGTAGGACATTGGAGGACCATGTGAAACACTTGCAGATGGTATTTCAGAAGTTGAAGGAAAACCATTTGTACGTGAAGCGTAAAAAATGTGCCTTTGCCCAGAAGTGCATCAACTTTCTTGGGCATGTGATTGAAGAAGGGTGGATCAGGATGGATGAGGCCAAGGTAGATGTTATTCGAGAGTGTCATGTTCCAAGAAGTGTCATCGAGTTATACTCGTTTCTTGAACTTGCCAATTATTACCGGCGGTTTGTAGAGGGGTATTCCAGGAAGGTTGCTCCCCTTACAGATCTTTTGAAGAAGGATCAAGTATGGTCTTGGGATGAGGAATGTCAGGCTGCCTTCGAAGAGTTGAAGCCAGTTGTGACAAAGGAGTCGATCCTCGCCCTACCTAATATCTCCAAACCTTTTGAAGTCCACATGGATGCCTTTGATATTGCCTTACGTGGGGTATTAATCCAAGAGGCCCATCTAGTGGCATATGAGAGTCAAAAGTTGAACCCCACTGAGCGCAGATACTCAGCACAGGAGAAGGAGCTGCTAGCTATTGTGCACTGCCTCAGAACGTGGAAGCATACTTATTAGGGTCGAAGTTCCTTGTGAGAACTGATAATTCTGCTGCCAGCCATATTCTTACTCAACCGAAACTGTCAGCCAAGCAAGCGAGATGGCAGGAATTCCTTGTAGAGTTTGATATGGAGATTGTGTATCGCAGTAGGAGTACATATCAGGTGGTAAATGCTTTGAGTAGAAGAGCAGATTTGACCTATTTGGTCGAAATAGCCTAAGTCTTCCAGTTGAGTTGTTGGTACTATCCGAGAACAGATTAACAACAAACGATGCTTGGAGGGATGGTTGAGCACCGTACGAGAACTCTTTAAGGAGTGAAACTCCTATCTCGTGACACCTCAAAGAGTTCCCGTGCGGCGCTTGACCATCCCTCCAAGCATCGTTTGTTGTTAACCTGGATGGCGAGCTAGCCTAATCTTCCTTGACTTCCCAGGTGAGTTCTGAGCCCCATATTCTCATAAGAAGCACCATCTCGACTTTGCCACGATCCCTCCTACGTATGGGAGGTTTAACTATAGGAACTGGTTTTAGCCTGCCTTAGTCTCATCAGGAGAGCGGTATCAACTCTCGACCAGTTCGTCCACGGGGGCCTAGACTAATCTTCAGAGACAACTCACACCATGAACAAACCTTCCACTGATGCTACTCATAACTCAATATTCCCAAGCTAAACACCCCCATAAAAGTCCTCAACTCTAGGACCGTGACACCACATGTGCACCCTGTAGTCGCTCCATGCCCGCTCTAGAGGTACTCTATACGCGCCCCTATCCTAGCCCCTGAGCATTCAATTTTGTACTGTTATTTTTTTTTCCTTAACATATTTGATCATATATATAGCTATTTAATATACATGTAGATATATACTCTTATGCACAAGTATAGATATAAAACTAGATTTATTTTATTTCTTTATTCTATTTTATTTATTCTTCATGACACCATACATATTATGGTCTTAAAAATAAAATTTAAGTTTAGTAAATATTTGATATATATTAAAACTCTAGAAAACTACGAATATGTTAGAAAAATAATTAAAGAAGTAAATACTAAATGTAACTACATAAATAATCGAAATTTCAATTAACATAAGACATATAAGATGGACAAATGAAGAAATAATAAAAATTCACTATCAATACGGACACTAACGGAAGAGAAACTTAAATATATTTAGAATAAAGAAAATGCTCTAAATAAAATATAGATGTCAATTAAAGATCAATACAAGTAAAATGAAAATAAATAATAGATAGCAAATATTAACTACCTTAAGGTGGATATATTAAAAAGACCACATAAACAATAAAAGCTTAATAATATAATTATCAAATAAGATTCAAAATATTATATAGTTTAGGAAGACTTCTCTTATATAAATATAATTTCTACAACTTTAACCAAAGAATATAACCTATATAAAGCTAAGACATCTAACTAAATAAATAAAATATATTAAAATTGATAACTATGACCTGAAAGAACATCATCAATATCATTATATAAATAGTAGTTTAGTAATAGATATCTGTTATCTCATTTTATAGGAAAAATAGAACAATTTTTGGACTTCCAGTAGCATATTACAACAATTTATTAAGGACGATAGGTGAGCAATTCAGGTCTATTACATTTTTTGTGCTCGTAATTAGTGGCATATGTAATGCAAAGATAATAATACAGTTGATGTGAAAAGCATGATGAGAATAATTTATGTTGTGAATTGGTTGCTTGCGATGCCAACACAAGTTAATGAAAGTGATAATACAACTGTTTGATGTTTTGAAATGATATATCGTATGTTTGTGTGTAATGTGTGATCACTATAAGCTTGATTAAGAATTATTGACTTTATAATAAAAATTACCATGCATTACACAAACTGCATTATTGCATATATTAATAGTATGACAGCATGCTGCGTATTAGTATTTCGGTTCTCTGTTAATGCTTGGTTTTTCTACATAAAAAACTAATAGTTCTACCAAGTTTTCTTTGTTCTATTGGTTCCACAAGAACCAAGTGGTATTAAAGAGCATCGCCTATGGTATCAATTTGAAATTGCTAATATTTAGAGAGTTTCTAAGGATTGATGCAGGGAATGGTCAGTTAAAATACCTTTAAGTTAAAGTGATAATCTAAAATGAGAAATCATTGATTTTTCTATATAATTAGTTTCTCCTGGGCAGGTAGGTCATTAAGTAATTGTCCTTCAACCCCAATAAGGAGACGCAAATCTCTAACCAATTTGGATTCTAGATCATCCAAACTTGTATTTGAGCATTTGTTTGATTATTGCATTACATATGATTATTAATAAACTTACTTGATGTGTAATATATCTGGTTATCTTACTGAACCCATGGTTTCACTTACCCCCTAATAGTTTTTGTGCAAGAATAATATTAGATGGGATTGGACTAAGAATGTGTGAAGAGTCCATAAGACTTTATTGAAATTAAAAATGTAGATTATGATGAACTTAGAATGTAAATTACATAACTTATATAAACAAGTAAGATCTTGTATTTTGTTGGTTGATACCTAATTTTTATTATTTGGTAAGGGTTATTGATTCTTTACGATCCTAACAAACTATGAAAAATTGGATTCCATAATGATTTTAAATAAAGATAATATATCCATATAATTAAATTATATGAAGTAAATAAATAAGATGGAGTCTTGTAATCTCTGGTTTGCAAGACAGTTCTCATATTACAAGTGCACATATGGCATGATAACTTTAGGGCAATCCTACTGGATCCTATTTTGAGGCGTGACAAAAGTGAACCTTTTTTTCTTGACATCATGACTTTTTTTTTTTTTTTTGTGTTTTTAAGACCTATTTGTATCTTAAATATGTTTATAGTCCCATATTATTAACATTACAACTAAAAGTGCAAGTGTTTATGTATAAATAAATACATAACTATAAAACTTTTTCTAACTAATTTCCTAAAAACAATTATTATGGGATTCAATTTTATTTCAAGTTAAAAGTTTATTTTGTATTTTTTTATTTAAATTATAATAATTATCTAATTTTTTATATCACAGTTTTCGGTTCCTAAGGAATGGGAACGAAACCAGCTTCCATGATTTTGGTTCTTGAATTGAATTGGACCGTGACAACCTCTATAAATCTCATTTGAATTTTGTGTTTCACTTCTAAGTAATTTAGGAAAAAAGTTCAAAGTTCATTAAGTTTTTATAGTTCACAAACTATGTGCATAAAATAGCTTACTTTTACGTTCATTACCTTACTTTTATGACAAACACAAAAGTAAAAAACCTAATGATTCTATATAATGATATATAGTATAACTTAGGAAGAGGGTAATCAAATATAGTTAATTCTATTGGAAAACTGGCATTCATGCAATTAAATTATAACGGTTTTGATAATTTTATAACTATTTTTTTAATATGAAAGTTCGTTGTGATTTGGTAAACTTACATAAAAGGTTCATAAATTTTCCCAAAAGACGGTAAAGTACATATACATGGTTTATGTATTTGATTATTATTTATAAAATGTTTATGAATCTTCGAAAACTCTTGAATTATTCGTAAGAATGCGACGGCAGTTGATTTAATACAACTGAATTTTAAAAGTTCTGAAACAATATCAATTGAAATTTGGGTATTAGGCTGCCTAATAAATTGAACTCCAAATAAAATGACAAATAGGATACGATTAAGTTGTTCATTTTATTAGAAATTAAATATTTATAAAATAAAATCGTGATTAAAATCAGAAACAAATTCTAAAACACTTCTTAGACGAAGGCTAAGTGAATATACAATGGATACGAACCTTATGGTACATTACAACCACATCGTATCTTGTATTTTATAAAACTTATGGAGTATAAATATCCTGTGGAACTTGTAAAAATATTCTATAATTTGCAAATTTTTTTCTTTCTTTTTTGAAATTATAGTTTATAGTAATATATGTAGTTTCATTTAATGTATAAAACTATCTTATTGTCATACTTTTAACCTAAATAACCTGTGGAAAAAAAATTTGAAAAGTAATTTTTTTAGTAACATAACTTTTGCAAAATGTAAAATTTACTTATGCGTAAGAGTTAAAAAAATATAATAAATACTTGTAGAAACTGTTTACATGATATCAATATGATAACATTCATAGCAAATTTCAAATTCAAACACTTTAGAGACAATTCCGTCTTAGTTAATCTAGAAGATACATAATACTTCTATATAACATAGAAGTTAAGCATATAAAACTGAAAAGTTCTTCAAAACAAAAACAAGAGGAGGAGGAGAAGAAGAAGAAGAAGAAGAGCTCTTACAAAACACATTTCTAAAAGATAGTGTACACTTAATTGGAAGTTTGACTCGAATATACTAGAGAGATAAGGATTCATGAATGAAATCAGGTTAAACCAAAGATTGGATCATGTTTGAAATAGATCTTTCCCATAGCCAGATCAGGTTCAACCGTATTGAAAAAAATAGGTCAATTTGAACTTGACAATACTATAGAAGATAATTATAGACAAGAATGATCGCATAATTAAAAATGAATAGTATCATTTATTTTTTATTAATTAATATTATTATATAACTTTAATAGAGTGAGTATATTATTATTTTAACATGGTACTTGTACTCTTTAGGTTTTAGATGTGTATAAAGTATATCCAATATCGTCTATCCTACTATTTGTCAATAGATTTTGAAAAATCTACATCTGTGTGTTATGTGACCTTAATATTTATTGGAATCCTATCCGATGATGGGTCTGTTTGGATTGTCTGTTTTTCACCTGTATCTGTATCTTTTTTAAAATGATATGTGCAAAATATATCTGATTTGCATCTAAATTTTATCTATATTTGTTCTATTTGATCTTTTGATTAGAATTGTCAACTTTTTCTTATCTATATCTATTTCTTGATAAATAATTTGTTAGAAAAAAGTTTGAAAAGTATCTGTATCTGCCGGAAAAAAGCCAAAACAAACAGACCCGATAATCATCAAACGATGAAGTGATAAAATAAGGTTTCCGATAGAATACTAAAATGGTGGTGTCTTTATTGCAAAACTCCAAAGGTGGCTGTCTATACAACCCTTTAAGTGATGACATCAAAAATCAAACTATCCCTTACGCTACAACCTTTTTCTTTTTACTTTATTTCTTTTATTTTTAGTGGGATGTGTGAAATGGTTCGTAAGTTATGTATTAATACTCTAATGTACATATTTTATTTTAATTCACACATAGACTTTCTAAAAATAAAATAATTTATTTATCCTATTATTCCCATCTATTTTATTACATTCTATAAAATATCACATTCTATCTTTGCTCTTGAGATAATCCTAGATAGGTCTGCAAACGGGTTGCATTAAATTTTTCTAAAGACTTGAACTCAGCTTATTTAAAATTACGGTAAATTACACCAGAAGATATTAACGATAGGGGGACAGATTCTTTTAATGTATCAATATTTTAAGTGGTTAAAAAGAGGAATTAACATTTCGAAAGTGGATCAAATTATATATCTATATTTTGAAAAGTTCATTTAAGATATCAATATTAGGATTAATATTCAATTAAGTTTCCTTAATTTTCATCAATGGTTAATTTAGACATCTTCCTAGGTTAGGTCCTTGCCAAATCGGGTCCACGTCTAGACTCACCTAGCGTACTCCCCGTGGTCTGCCGATTCAAGCCAAGTTTGCTAGCCAAACCTATAGATCTAATGGGTCTTTAAGAGTCTATCAATAATAATAAAAATAAAAAATTTAATATGATATTATTATCAAAATAAAAAATAAAAAAAAGTATAGAAAAATATATAAATATTAAAATAATAGAAAAGTTAAATAAAGTAAATAATATTTAATGTTTATACTATTTTTTTTATATGAATAGAAATTATTAATTATCTATTTATCATTTATTGCATCGTTGTTCACAACAATATATGTGATAAATGCAATGCAAAACCACCTTATCTAATGCTTTATAAAGAGCATCACTAAGAGAAGGATCTCACATCTACATATTGTGGGACTTTTTCTTTCTTTTGTAACCATTATTCTTTTAAAATGTTATTCTAGTTCCACATTACTAATATTGCAACTCAATGCTTGTGTATAAATAATTGCACATCCTAAATAGAATTTAATTAATACATACTAAAAAGTAGTATATTTTTAGGCCCATATTATATTTAAAGTTTTAAATTTTATTATTTTAATTAAAAAAATTTCTTTCTTAATTTTCTTTCTTTTCTTTTAAATGGGGATCAATCGTAACCGTCTTAACCTACCCTAGGACTTGGCAAGTCTATGGGTTGGACTTGCCTCACCACTTATACAGGCCTATGAAATAGGAACCCAATCCAAGGAGATGTCTAGGTGAATTATTAATACTTTATTTGACCCACTTTAGAAAACGTTGATATGTCTTTTCAACTGCTTGAAATGTTGATATCTTAAATGAATTTATTTTTAAATGTTGATTCATTTTTTTAACTACTCGAAATGTTGAAACTTTATATAAATTTGTCCATAAATGTTGATATCTTTCTATATAATTTACACTTCAAGGTCTTGTTTGGATTGACATTTTGTCATTTTTTTGGTATCGTTTTTAAACCGTACCAGTACTGAACTAATACTAAATCGATACAGATATGATACTGATAAAAAACCAATAATTTTACTCATAAACTGACCAAACTGAACTGATATCAAAGCAATATTGTTCCGATACATATATGGCATAGATAAAAATTTGACAATCCAAACAAGCGATAAAATTATGGAACTCAAGTTTGAGTTGAGCTTTTTATCAAGTGTGGAATCCAAGCTTCAACTTGACTTGTTTACAATAAATTTTAGTTGACTCGAGCACTACAAGAAAACTGGCCTTCAGAGACAGAAAATTTGCGACAGAAAATTTTTGTCTCTAAATAATTTGATTAGCGTCAAATTTGCGACGCATTTGCGATGATATAAAATTGGAGAGTTTTTATAGTTTATTTATTTTAACAACAGAATTTGCGACGAATTATCTACGAAATTGCGAGGAAATCAAATTTGTTGCAAATCTGTCTCTAATTGTATAGAGGGAAAGGAAAATTTTTTAGCACAATTTTTCTTTTCAAAATCTGTTTCAAATCTGTCTCTAAAACTATGCATATATATATGACTTTCAGAGACAGATTGCAAATCTGTCTCTAATTGTATAGAGGGAAAGGAAAATTTTTTAGCGCAATATTTTCTTTTCAAAATCTGTTTCAAATCTGTCTCTAAAACTATGCATATATATGACTTTCAGAGACAGATTTGAATCTGTCTCTAATTGCTTTAATTTTTTTTTCCATAATATATAATATTAATTATATTTTATATGTCATATTATATTACAAAAGATATCCTATTTTAAAAAATATAAATATTAAGATATCTATATATATAATATAAATTGTATTTTCAGTATTATATTATAATATGTTTTATAGTATATTAAAAATACGTACATGAATAACCTTAAACCTCTTATTTTTTTATCAAATAATAATAATAATAATAATAATAATAATAATAATAATAATAATAATAATAATAAAACAAAATTCTCTCTCTTTCTGACTAACATATTGGAAACAATTCTCTCTTCTCCTTTATTTCTTTTTTCCTTCGTAATTTTCGAAACCCCAACCCTAAACCTAATCCTTTTCTTCTTGTCCTGCTTTCCACCACCACCAAACTCATCTCCTCTCTTTTTCCCTTTTCTTCTCTCATGAATCCCAGCCTCCACAAACCATAAACCCAAGACTAGTGTACCCGAACGTGAAACCCAAGCCACCACTACCACCCACTTACCTTAACTCTCTCATATCTTTGGCGTCTTTATCCATCAGCTCTGCTTCGAAATCTATGGCAGTGGTGTAACTAACCGTGATGCTTCTCTTGTGAATGACAGGTAATCTTCTTCATCTCAACTTGTAAAAAATTTTTTCACTTTACCAAATAGATCAAAGCTCTAATTTTGTTTCTTTTCCTTTTGTGGAACCGAACGCATTTTGCAAGACAAATTGGGGGGTAAGAGTTTCGAAATTCTCAGCAAGAAGAAGTAGGTTCTGTTGCCTTTCTTCTCTATTTAACATTTATCATATGGAATAATATGTTATTTTTTGTTATTATCATGCTCATTTCAAACCATGAAATAGCTATATTTGGTGATGGATTATTAATTGATGGGCCGTATTATTTGCTCTGTGGTGTTGTCGTGTTGGGTTTAGGTTCTTGATTCTATACCAGTATGTGTTCTAAATTATTTAAGGTGCGTGAAGTTTCAGATTATATTTGGGAAAATATATTTGATTGATTTCGTGAAAGTTTGATTGAGGTTGAACTTTGAATTTGATAAGGGGATTTGCAAATATAAATTGGAGTAATCGATTAATTTTTTCCCAAGGAGTCAATCTTAACTCGTTAATGGAAAAAAAAGGGTTCTCATCTAATTTTTAAATTGTTATATTTTCCCCGTTTTTAATTGGATTTTTTTTTCACCTGCATATTTATTGTTCGTATTGTCTAATCATTGTTCTGCTCTGGATGTTCTGTCCCTATACATTCGCCCGTAATATGCTTATGGATGTTCTGTTTAAGGTTGGCGATTTGGACAAAGGTTTTGAGTTTTTGATGCAAACGCAGTATCCCAATTTCCTGTCTTTCAATATCGCTTTGTGTCATTTGTGTAAAGCTGGAGACTTGGTTTACTTAAGGAGTGTTTTCGAATGATGTTATGGCAGGGGTTCTTTCCCAATATAGGAACGTTTGAGATTGTTTTGGATGTTTTTTGCAAGTTGGGTAGGCTGGTGGAGGCTTTAAGGTTGTTGTCTTTGATGATTAAACTCGGGATTTCGGTTTCTGTAAATATATGGACTATACTGATTAGTAGGTTTTGTAAAAATGGGAGGTTTGATATGGCTGTTTATATGCTGAAGAAGATGGATCAAACTGGTTGTTCTCCCAATGTGGTAACATATACGGAGCTCATAAAAGGGTTCATGGATGCTGGGATGGTTGAAAATGCATTTGGGGTGATAAGTATCATGGAAACAAGAGGTGTTGCTCCTGATTTGGTTCTTTGTAATGTGCTGATTGATTGTCTCTGTAAGAATAAATTGTATGGTAAAGCTCTCCGCATATATGCTACTATGCCTAAGTGGAAGTTGGTACTGGATTCTTATACGCTTTCATCTTTGTCAACGGTTGCTTCGTGAAATGCTTGACAGCAGGATTAAAATGAATTTTAAATGTTTTATCAACATTGCCGAATAGCTTTTCAGATCACGTGGTTCATATTTTCTTTTTTTATCTTTTCTTTTGGGTTTTGTTTTTTCAAATTATTGGCTGTGCCCTGTGAAACTGATGCCATCTATTTTGTCCATGGCTTTGCTTCATTTGACGATTGTGCCCTGTGAAACATGAATTTCAAATCAGTTTATATATATATATATATATTTATATAACGTGTCCCAAGAGTAAAATTGTTGATTCCTGTTTATTACTTTAATATATTAGTAGAATGTTTAAATTCATGTTTCACCTCTTTCTCTCTTAACATAATATCAGTTATGATAATTTAATGTATTAAAAATACACCCAACTCCTTTATAATCCAGACACGAATGCTGGTCTATGATGAGATGACTGGAAATTATTAAGTTCATGTATTCTTATTTATGGAAATTATGATTTATATATTTTATTATTTGATGTGTGTTTTATTTGAATATACAAGGGGAAATGGGAGAATTGTAGACCTTTCCTGCTGTTTTCTTGGTTGAGTAAAACAATAAGTAGTTGCTTTTCATAATCTTATTAGTGACTCATTCTCTTGACTATTTAGGAGAAGTATTTCAAGGAGACAAAAGGGACAACTTAGACTGTGAAGCATTCTTCATCCTAACTTCATAAAATTAGAGGTAACTGAAAATCCCATTTTGATTTTTGAAGAATCAAAATTAGGATCTTTCTTTATTTCCTTCCTTTGTTTATATATATATATATATATATATATTTAAACTTAAATATTATTTCCCTTTTCACAACAAATCTGTGTGTGTGTTTGTAGAGTATCGTGATTATGTTTATATTTTGTGTACAGGTTTACGAATTTTTTGGTAAAAAAAGTATAAGTTTATGAATTTATAAAATGGAGCAAATTTGATTTAATAAAAAAGAAAGAAAGAATAAAAAAAATTATCGTTGTCGTCCTTGTCCAGATTCATCCAATCGTACTGCCTTCTCATTCTCAATCAATCTCTCCTTTCAGATATTTTTTTATTTCCTTTTGTTCATTTAGTTTTAGAAAGCTAAGCCTTAAATAGCAACTCATCATTGTATGCATAGCACATATATGTATAAAAAATAATATACTTATCTCGTTTGTTTCATTTGTTTTCTAATATATAATGTATGTATTGTAATTTAAAATATATCGTCTTTTGAAATCCATAATTAACATGTAATTTTAAAAAAGGAAGAAATTTACACATAGACGTACGGATAGTAGGAAAGTTACATATAATCCAAATGAATTATTGAACCTGCACTAAATTGGATAAAACAATCCATTGAATTTTTTGTTTTATTTATTTACATTTTACATTAATGTTTTGAAAACCTTAATATTTAGTGTAACATGAAAATAATTTAAAATATGAAAACATGTTGTTTTTATATACTATACCTATTGAATGAAAAAAAAAAGGTATAAGGATTAAAGAACAAATAATTTTCTTTTATTATTCTAAATTATTTATATTTAGTTGTACTGAATGTCAAACATAATTTAATTACAAAGTAGTTTGGAGCCATACTATGATTGTGATGGTCTTCAGTAGGATAATTATACTACAAATAATCTAGACATATAACAACTTTAAATAGGTTTTTTTTTATATATATCAATCTTCATTAAAATCTTCTTCTTTCTGTTGACTTTTATGATTTCCTAAGATGAAATTTTCATTTATATATATATAATATTTATTTTTATAGCATTTTTTATGAAATTACAATATATTTCTAGGAAACATTTCAATTGATATAGACATAATGACGCAAATGCTTATAGGCTGTAGGGCATCTGAACTTTTCTGTTAACATATAACGCTGCAATTCAATCATGATTATTCAATCCCATAAGCATTGAATAAATTTAACCTAGACATGATAATACGTTAAATGTATATCTATCCAAAAGTTTCACTTCGCTTCCAGGATAAGGCCATATACTTCTCTTTCACATAACTGGTTAAGTGAGAAGAGGGACCGAAGGCTTTATGATTGAGTACACTAGGACATAATTAACTCATTTCAAACAAAAAATTTTAAATAAAACTTTATTCTTGGATCAGTTTCTACGATTTTCATTTTGCTTTCTCCTCATACATGTTATTTTAGTCGCACCACCTACTTATAAACAGAATTAATGCCTCTTTGCGCAAGTCCAAAACATTCTATTTTAAAAAATAAATATTATACATATTTTAAGGAATAAATTTAATCAAATGTTAGCTATAGATAAGTGGATAAGTTTTTAATCCTGTCATACAATTGCTTGTGGAATTCCCACAATTGTTACTTCAGTGTGAATGAAAAATGATTTTTAAGTATGTGTGTGATGATATGGCTTGAAATCCTGGTTTAAATATTGTGCAGAAAATATGGCATCTGATCGTAGTTGGATGTATCGTCGATTTAATAGTAATGGCCATATGATTGAAGATTTTGTTAATGGGGTGGAATCATTTCTTAACTTCGCCTTCTCTCAAAGTCAAATTGTTTCTCAAAATAAGATTAGATGTCCATGTTCCAAGTGCAAGAATAAGAAGTATCTCAATCGAGATGAAGTGAAATTTCATGTCTATTCAAAGGGCTTTGATAAACAATATACGTGGTGGTATGCACATGGGGAACCTTATAGAAGTGATGTTGACATAAATGTAGGAGAATCTTCAACAAGTATGAATGATGATATCAACCCGTACAAAAGAATGGTGTAGATGCTATGGGTATAAGCTCTGATTATCCTGAAGTTGAGATTGAAGATAATACACCAAATCCCAAGGCTATGGAGTTTTTTGCTATGTTAAAGGATGCTGATGAACCATTATGGGAGGGTTGTGAAAAGCAAACAAAGCTTTCTGCAGTGTCACAACTTTTAAATCTTAAGTCCGAGTGTAATATGAGTGAGGCATCTTTTGATCGCCTTATATCAATAATTAAAACTATGCTGCCAGAGGATGAAAAATTAGTGGATAGCTATTACAGTTGCAAGAAGTTAGTGAGAAAACTTGGACTTGGATATGAGAAGATTGATTCATGTATCAACATGTGCATATTATTTTACAAAGAGCATGAGAATAAACTTGCTTGTCCAATTTGTGGGCATCCTCGTTTCAAACCAAAAAAGTCAATTGAAGGTAAGCAAAAAAATATTCCTCATAAAGTGCTACGCTACTTACCACTTGCTCCAAGACTCCAAAGGCTCTATATGTCTCAAAAAACTGCTGAGTTTATGACATGGCATGCAAATAATCATACGTTGGAAGGTGTAGTTTCCCACCCTAATGATAGTGAGGCATGGAAGCACTTTGATAGAATGTACCCTTCATTCGCAGTTGAGCCTAGGAATGTGCGCATCGGTTTATGTACAGATGGATTTAATCCTTTTAGTCAGTCAGGAACTCCATACTCGTGTTGGCCGATAATCATTACGGTATATAATTTGCCTCCATGGTTATGTATGAAGCAATCTTATATGTTTTTATCTATGGTTATCCCCGGTCCTAAAAATCCAGGAAGAAATTGATGTGTTCTTACGACCATTAATTGATGAGCTGAAACTATTATGGACAAATGGAGTTACAACTTACGATGCTTATCGGAAACAGAATTTCCAAATGAAAGTTGCTTTGCTTTGGACAATTAGCGACTTTCCTGCTTATGCAATGTTGTCTGGATGGAGTACTCATGGGAAGTTAGCATGTCCTTATTGCATGGAGCATACTAAATCTTTTACGTTGAAGCATGGTGGGAAAACATCCTTTTTTGATTGTCATCGTCAGTTTTTGCCTCTCAATCATCCATATAGAAAGCAGAAAGACAAATTTTAAATGGTCGAATCGAAAAAGATTTGCCACCCCCTCGACTCTCTGGAGAAGAAATGTTGAGACGAGTATGTGCACTCCCTGATATTACTTTTGGAATTCAACATCGTAAATGCAAAATTGTTGGATTTGGTGAGAAACACAATTGGGTGAAGAAAAGTATATTTTGGGAGCTACCGTATTGGCACACAAATCTCATTCGTCACAACTTGGATGTCATGCACATTGAAAGAAATGTCTTTGAGAATGTATTTAACACAGTGATGGACATTAAAGGAAAAACTAAAGACAATGTGAAGGCTAGAATGGATTTGAAGTTATATTGCAAACGTCTAGAGTTGGAGTTAATCGAAGAAAATGGAAAGGTTCTAAAGCCTAAAGCTTCATATACATTAACAAAAGATCAAAAAGAAGAAGTATGTCACTGGGTTAAGCACTTGAGGTTCCCTGATGGATATTCTTCAAACATAGGACGTTGTGTGAATTTGGAAGAATGTAAGTTTTATGGGCTAAAAAGCCATGATTGTCATGTGTTTATGCAAAGGCTAATGCCAATTGCCTTTCGTGAGTTATTACCTCAAGCGGTGTGGGAAGTGATTACAGAGCTTAGTTCTTTCTTTAGAGAAATTTGTTCAACAAAGCTCAAGATAGAACATATGATGGTGGTTGAGAAAAATATAGTTGAAACTCTATGCAAATTGGAGAAGATCTTTCCTCCAGGATTCTTTGATTCTATGGAACATTTACCTATTCATCTGGCTTATGAAGCTAGGGTAGGAGGACCTGTGCAATATCGGTGGATGTACCCTTTTGAGAGGTATATTTATATTATATGAAAAATAAATATAACTTATTATAGGCATATGGATTTTACATTGATGATTTACGAAAAAAATAATTCTTATATATAGGTTTTTACATCATTTGAAAAAGAAAGTACGAAACGAGCTTGTGTGGAAGGTTCGATATGCGAAGCTTATATTATTGAAGAAATCTCAACATTTTGCTCCCTTTATTTTGAACCAAATGTGCAAACAAGATTGAACCAAATTCCACGAAACGATGATGGGGGTGATGTTGAGATTAAGGGAAACCTATCAATTTTTGGCCATCCTGGAAGAGCCTATGGCTCCAATGGCATCTATAAGATGATGGATTTAAATGAGTATAAAGCTGCAACGTTTTATGTTTTGATGAATTGTGAAGAAGTTGTGCCATTAATAGAGTAAGTGTGTTATCTTTCTATTTTTCTTTTTATGTTTTAAAATCATCTTTTGTAATTGCACATGCTAACATGGATTTTCAATAATAGAAAATTTGATGACACATTAAGGTTAGGAAGACCGCATATAAGTGAGAAAGAAATTGAGAAGTTGCGAGAACAAAACCTTGTGAATTGGTTAAAACATTTTGTAAGTACTTTTTACATGGAGACTTATTCTCTTCAAAGATATATTAAATTGATTTGTAGTTGGAAGTAAAGCATTTTTGTCTTTCTGTAGGTCGTTGAAAATACTGATAATGTTGATGCTCATATTAGTGACTTAATCCAAGGCCCATCTCGTATGGTCACTTCTTATAAAGGCTATTATGTTAATGGCTACAAGTTTCAAACACTTGATTTTGGAGGGAATAAGAAAACAATGAATAGTGGAGTTTGTGTAAGAGGAAGTTGTTACAATGATTATGATAGGGATTTTTATGGATTATTAACTGAAATCATTGAGCTAAATTATTGTGGAGAAGGGAATAATGTTGTCTTGTTTAAGTGTGAATGGTTTGACATTGAAAGAGGGACTAAAGTACATCCACAATATGGGCTTGTTGATGTCAATCATAAGTCAAGACTCAATACGAATGAACCATTTATATTAGCCCAACAAGCTGAACAAGTGTACTATGCAACTTATCCAAGCAAGAAGAGAGAACTAAAAGATTGGTGGGCTGTTTGTAAAGCTAGAGCAAGAAGTAGATTTGATATTCCTCTTAATGAAGAGCAAGAAGAAGATATTTTAGAGACACAAGATGAGTATTATCAAGACAATGAAATGGAAGCACCCACATTAGTCACTGAAGCTTTAGAACTTGATGATGGAAGAATTCTTATTGATGATGGACACTTAGAAGAAATAGATCCAAATGAAGTTCATACAACATATCAAGTTGATCAAGACGATGAAGTGGATGAAGAAGATTTTGATTTTAGTTCCTCAAGTTGTGATGAAGAAAATGTTGATAATGAGTTTGACTATGATAGTACTGAAGGGGACATGTGAAGAATCTTCAAGTATTGGTGTTGTTGTACTTAAATATTTATAATATATGAATTGGTGTTATTGTACTTCCTTGCCTTTTATTTTTTATTCGTGTGAACTATAAGTTTAACTAAGTTATATAAGTATAGTTTTTCCCTATACTAATACTTTCATTTAATGTTTATCTCTTTTTTGTGTTTGTTATTGCTTTTATTATGGATATTATGTTGTTATATGGTTCTATTACAGGTATGTATTTAAATGGTACTTATCTATTGGTTTAGTTCATCTTTTCTTTATCTAATATGATTCCTTTTTTGAATAATTTTGACATTTCAGTTTTAGATATGATGCGAAGGGGTATTAACAAGCGCATTGGGAGGGGAAGACCACCACGATCACAAATCATACGTGATGAGCACACTCCAGAATCATCTCAAGCTGAAAATACCACAACTAATGTAGAAGTCACAAGAGTAGAACTAGAGCAACAATCACATGTGGAAATGCCTTTATTAGAAAATGCTACTCCAGAGTTACCTATTGGTTTAGAAGATCAAGGTTTAGAGCATCCTGAGAGCGATAGTCTTGTGACACGAGGGCCTTATCGAGGGACTCCCCTTCCTACAAATTCAACAGATCGGACTTTTCTCAGAGTTATTGGTGATAGGTTTGTGGTTTGGATTAACTATAGAAGCTTTGCATTAATATTAGTAAACTTGTAATAATTATTCTTATGATTTCTACATAACAGTTTTGATGATGTTGAAGCGCCACGAGCTATTACTAATGCTATCAAAGGAAGTTTCCAAAGTGCATGTCCATGTTGGAAGAAACTTAGTACAAAAGATAAGGATGTATTATGGGACTTATTTCAGGTAAACTAAATTGATTTTGTTGTATAATGTTTTTCTTAATGCTAAAATTTTAACAAGTATTGATAACTTTTGATGAATTTCAGAAACGATATACTTGGGATCCATCAGATGAGTATAAGATAAAGGAAATGTGGAATGCTATAGCATCTAGACGATTTAGTGATGCACTTAATCGGGCTAGAAGAGAAGCATGTGAAAAAACAGGCAAACAAAAAGTAGAGGACACAAAAGGCAATGGACCTAGTTGGATACCACCTGAAATATGGAATAAGTTAATTGATGACTATTGGAGTGGCCCTAAATGGGAGAAGAAATCTGAAGCAGCACGTAATAATCGACTCACGATTAAAGAAGGTTCAATTTCAAAGCATTCAGGAGGTTCTATTTCATTTTCCTTGCATCGTAAAAGGATGGTATGTTCATAATTCACTCTTTCACACAATTTAGATGTAATAGACATTCTAAATACTAATTGTATAGTTAAATATAAGAATTTCTTAGATTTTTCTGTTAACATAACTCAATATTATTATTGTAGGAAAACACTTTAAAGAGACCAATCTCTCAACTTGAATTATTTGATCGTACACATAAGAAGGAGAATGGTTTGGGTGAATTATTGACAAGAAGTCAAAGATTGTTAGTGTAAGTTTATTTTATTATTTAATTTATACTCATGATTTGATCTTTAGAACTTCTAATGTCTAATATGATGAATGGACTCTTGTAGGAGAAATATACTGAGTCATTAAAAGAGAAGTATGGTGAAGATTCAACTTCACAACCTAGCTTTGATTCAGATGCATGGGTAGAAGCAACTGGAGGTCCTAGTCATGGAAGGTTATATGGATTTGGAGGTAGGGAAAAATTGCACAACATAGTTGGAAAAAGTAAGAGTCCATCTTCTTGTAGTTCAAGTTATGGAGATTCATCATCATCCATTATTACTCAAGAGAAACTTGAAGAGATATTACAAAAGATGCAAGAAGATATGCAAGAACGAATGGAAAAGAGAGAACAAGAGTTGCAAGAAAAAATGGAGAAAAGAGAGCAAGAACAAATGGAAAAGAGAGAGCGAGAGTTCCAAGAAAAATTAGAAAAAAGAGAAGAACAATTGAAGGCAGAATTGAGAAGTCAAATGGAAGCTGTGCTAGCTGAACTTGTCAAGCATCATAGGAAATGATCATGGGCACATTTTGGATGACATTTTACATGCTAACTTTCAAATTTTTATTAGACTTCTTGTTTATTTTAGCACTTATGTGTTGACTTGTTTCTGGATTTTATGTTGATTGACATGTATGTGATGTTATCTTTTGGATCCACAACAATTACATGTATGAGTTCCTTCAAGTTTTAAGATAAAAATATTTAAGTGGATATTTAGTATCATGTCATTCATTATATATGTGTAAACAGGTTTGAGATTACTGAAAGAAAAAAACTGTAATGAGTTTACAGTTAATTAAGAGAGATTTAATTATATATATGTGTAAACAGGTTTGGACAGGGACAGAATTTGCGACAAAATTTATAATAAATAAATAAAATTTTATCCACATTAATTATTAAATCAGAGACAGATTTGCGACAGATTTAATAAATAAATCAATGAAATTAAAAATCATACAAAAAAATAATTTGAAACAGATTTGCGACGGAAACTTAAAAATAAGAATTATTGATAAATTATAGATAGAGACAAAATTGAGACAAAAAAATCTGTCTCTAAATATTTTGTCGTAAATTTTCAAGACAAATTTGCGACAAAATTTGTATTTACCAGAGACGAATATTCCGTTGCAAATTTTGCGACAGACTTAAAATCCGTTGCAAATATAATTAGCGACGAGGGTTTTTGTGACAGAAATTTGCGACAGAAAATCCGTCTCTGAAAACCTTTTGCAACAGAATTTATACTTTCAGAGACAGAAATTTCTGTCTCTAAAGATCAGTTTTCTTGTAGTGGAGGTTTCTATTGAGCATGAAATTTAAGTTCAAACTATATCTATTTAGGTTAATGATATTATAGCCTAGTGGAATCTCCCTAGTCTCTCAAGTGAGGATTCTATGTTCGAATCTCTTTCTTCTGTTGTAATGAAAAAAATAAAAAATAAAACTACGTCCATTTAGATAACTTGTTTTCTATTTTTTTAATTTAAAAATAATACATAAGAGCAACAAAAATATATGTATATATATTAAATAGAAATTAGTTTTATGTTATTTTAATTATAAATTTATATATAAAAATTTGCTACGCAAAAAATGTATTGTGGCAGTCTTACATGCATATCGCATAGCTACTATTTTTTTCAATTCGTAGATCTCAATGATGGCGTACCCATCATTTTCTGCCTTTATCAACTTTCGAGGAGATATTTAAGTTTGGCACTCTGATCAGATGCAAACGCACCTAAAATAAACTGCTCCGTCGCCACACCAGCCCGCATACGGACGAAGGAGATGATTTTCCTTGTCTCCACTTAGTCGAGGTTGGGAATTAAGGGACGTCAGATTGAGAATGAAGTTTTTCAGATTCCGCTTGTATGTTCCCGTCAATAACATCTCTTTGAACACGATCCACATGTATGAAAAATCAATCAACGGGCATCCTTTTTTTTTTTTTTTTTAATAATTTTTATGGACGGGAAAATAATCAAGTGGAATGTACAATAACAGCATGAAAACGACATGCTCTGTTCCCCAGACCTACCAATTATATGAAAAATCGAAGATAAGTATCAAATCACTCAATCCTTTAAAGTAAATTTCATTGCAGATAATTTGGTATATATTCTTTTAAGGTTTCCCCTGCTACTAGACTACTAAAACAGATTCCTCAATTTGGGTCGTGTTTAGTGTTAAAATCAAATGTCGGTAATTTGATGATAACTCCCTCTTCAGACATAAATATTTCTGTCAAATTTCATTTGATATACCAGTATTTTTCATTTTTGACATGTTGTTGTCAGTGTATCAATGCGTGCACCGGGTGTAAGTGAAAAATTTGACTTCACTCTTATTTCTCATCTATTGATGCAAATCAAACCAGGGAAACTCTCAATCCAAACCTTGATGCCAAAGCGTGAGTTACCTGTTTTTTCCCCTCAGTAAGGCTTGAAGGAAAAGAACTAAAATCACTCATGTGATATTCGGTATGCTGGAGTGCGATTTAAAATAAAAATATAATTCTAGATTTCATTTTATTTTTCATCTTTAGATTCATATTTATAAGTCGGAATGAATCAATAATTCCAAATTTGAATGAGAATTTGAATTCAAACTCGAATTCGGATTCTACCTTTTCTTTCTAGCTTTATTAATTATATATAGTTTGATTATTCTTACATATTTATAGTTCACATTTATTATTAGGGGCATTTGCAACAAATACATTTATGGCCATTGTATTCTCTTCTATTTCATGTATAATTCTAAATATAGGAATAGATTTATCATTCCAAAACTTAGAAAAATTCTATTGTTCATCATTAATTTTGATGGGACTGGTCTTATCACTATCCAACAACTCATATTATATCTAATTGTGATTGAACTATTAAAATAGTCAATATTTCAATTGCTATATTTATTTTAACGGTTAGATGGTTGATTGGACGGTCCTATCAATGGGACAATCGAAGCTTCCCAAAACTCATTCAGTTCCAATCTACTTTATTCCATTTTAATTCATTGCATTCCTAATGATTCTTGAGTACTAAATGTGACGATCATTCCTTTTCTAGTCTTACATGGCTTCTTTTAGTATATTTTAATGGGTAGATGCATCATGGTAGCCTACTCCAATCCCCTTACGAAACTTTTGTTATTGGGTTAATCATACACTTCACATGTTTCTAGTAATTCATTTCAAAGTTTAACTTTACTTATTTTTTTATTAATTTTTTAAAGTTTAAAAGTATCAGTTTAATATTTATAAACTAGTTAAGGTCATTTATGATACATTACTAACTTAACTCGATTTTAATAGTTAATTGCAAAAAAATTAACAATATTTAGTTAATTAATTGTAAATCAAATTAATACTTGTAAACTTTAATAATTAATTATAAGTATGGTTAAAATTTAGATTTAAAAATCCACTCTTTTCTCACTACCAATAATTCTTTTATTTTATTTGTTTGAGTCGTGTCATTTATGTGAAAAGTGGTAATAAGGGGGAAGTTGTGTTCGAATTTTAAATCCAAACTAGTTGCTATATTATGAGTTAATGTGACGTTTGCTACTTAAAGTTTTACCAAATATACAATTAGCTATCTATATTTAAAAGTAATTAGTTCAATAGCTAATTGAAGGTTAAGTGCATGTTAATACCATCACCACTAACACCATTATTGCCGTTTGATGACATGGTCTCCGGAGCAAATCAATGCGCAACATGTGCTATGATTTTAATTTTAAGTGCCGTGGACGTTGTCATAACCTGTGTAATTTAAGAAAAACGAAAAATTAGGACCAAAAACATAAAAAAATAAAATACAAACTTGATTTCCCATTTCTGACCAATTCTCAAACCTGCATTTCAAACCCCATCATAACATAGCTTAGCAATTCCATCGTCCAAGAAACCTTGATCGGAACTTCAGAAATACCTAGAAACAACTATAGGCCAAAATCACCACGGGGAGTATGGAGGACAACAGAAAAAATGAATCTCTTCAAACTTCACAAGTAAAAAGGATATCAAAGTTAAACTTCGTACAATAAAAACAAATTATTATTGACAAAGTACAAGATTGTACTAACGCCACAGACCAACAATGGCGAAAACTTACACAGATGTTGCACTTACAATATGGCTGTCACTATAAGGGGAAGCACCTTGGCAGGAACAACGTATACCAGCATATTTGAGGGTTCGTGGTTTGATCTTCACCATCGACTTCGGATAGGTCTGATTGAAAGCGGGTGTTAGGGGTTTCGAATTTTTAGATTAAGGAGTAAATTAGTTGCTTGGCTAAAGCTAGAATTCTTTTTTTTCTCCTTTTAGGCTCCGCAAAACCTCCATTTGGTCCTACATTTTTTGTTTTTCTTAAATCACAATGATAAACCACCATGTGGTCGGCATTCAAAATTAAAATGGACACGAATCCTATATTGATTTCCTTCAGAGGCCATGTCATCAAGTGTTAGTAGTGTTACAATAGGTAGTATTAACGTGCATATAAACTTTCATTAGGTATTAAATTAATTATTTTTAAATATATAGTTAATTGCACATTTGATAAAACTTTAAGAAGCAAACGTAATATTATCCATTGGCCAAAAGAAAAAAACGTGATGTTATCCCCAATATTATTGCCTGAACAAATATTGAAGAATACCTATCCGATGTTTTATATGATTTTGGCGATATTTAACTTTAGTATTATTCATAAATAATTAGTAACCTCATAAAAGTTATACTAACATATTTGTTTGGCTTGCTATTGAAAATCCATCCCTATTATTAGTGGACTTATAAAATTATTTAGTCAAAAGGGAAAAAATATGCAACTCTATACATTCTTATAATCATTATATTTAAGAAAGTTGTTGTGGCATTATTTCAATCGGCAAATTATAAGGATACCTCTTAAAAATATTTTAAGATTGTATTGAACATCTACTTTTTATAAAGCTCTAGAACAATTGTTGGACAGAATTTTTGTGTGTGTAGATGGTCCAGTTTTATTTTCTGGCTAACATGGAAAAGAGTTTAATATGTTTAATTAACGAATGTTTAAATAATAATAATAATGCCCGCGAACGTTACTTTTCTTTCCTAGAAATGCCTTTTCATTTTTCTTTGTGCTTTAAAAAATTTTGGATGGCTTTGATTTTGGTAACCATCATAGGAAGCAGAGCACCACGGTCCACACCCTTTTTATATTTTTTGTGAGGTAGTCGGCTCTAGTACACTATATCCTCTTTAGGTGGGGCATAGCAACCTATCAACTAGATCCTAATATATGTTGGCAATTGGATTGAGTCTTACTCTTCTGATAGACCAAGGCCCGTCCTTACAACTACGCCAACCATCATTTGCCATATGGATAAGTAAAAGTTTAGTATGTCAATATTCCATCACCTAATATGCTTTCCATTTATTAGTTTTACGAGTGTTTTCCCATAGTATGTGTAGATAAATAGCATGGTTACAGAAGGAATATGCTTTTCCATCTTATAACATTCCCTCCATTGAACACCTCTATACAAGGAACTTTCTGGAACCACTTGAAATTCCTACCATCTACTATTCTGACTTAGGGATGCAATCGGGGTGAGTTATGTAAAACCCGAACCTGACTCGATTATACAAAGGTGTCCAAGACTCGAAAAAAAACCCTATAGGGTTTTTCGACATGTGCCTAGAACCCGACCTGATATTGACCGAACCTGACCCGACAATTTTTTTTTTTTTTTTTACATTGAGAATAAATTATTTGTTATTGTGTCCAAAAGAAAAAATTGTTTATTATTGTGAAAATCAATGGTAAGTGAAATAAACAAGGTTCAAATTGTAGTAAACATTAATTGTCATTGCTAACAATTTGTTCAATCCTTACAAGGGAGTTTTTATGTCAAAGTTGTCCCCTATGGTTATGCAAGCTAGCAAAATATGTTGGAATATTGAAAATCATTAATCATGGTCATTAGAAGCACCAATAAAAGCAAAGTTGATGTCAAACATAATACTATCATATCACAAACATCCACTAAGGAACAAAAATATCAACCATGATTCATGTCCAAATAGCACACTCAAACCTAGTTCAAAGGAAAAAGATATAAGTTAGTTGACTTAAAGTCCCCACTCCCCAACAAACAAAACCACACACCAACATTACAACTTTTAGTCTTTCACTCATGTTTCCATAAAAGAAAGGGAAAAAAAAAAAACTTGCAGTCAATAGCTAAAACTTTCACTGTTGTCTTCCTTCACAATAGCTAAGACTTCCTTCACCAAATACTAATAGCAAAATATTGTCAAGGATCCACCGTCTCAAACCATAGGCCACCTAGTAAAGTAATAACCAAAATAAAATTGTCTTATATGTTAATCAATTAATACAAAAAAATATAAAAAGGAGAAATAACTTTATACACCACATAATATTTACTTACTCGCTCTTAATCTTTAATACTTAAATTTTTCATCTCATTCTCTAGCTCAGTTATGTCAAGACCTACAAAAAAATTTAGAAAGATTATATAAAATGCAATGGAAGATGTAGGAAATAAAAAACTTTTTCATTAGTAAATATTATATAATAAAAATTCTTACTTGTTTTTAAATGTGATAACCAACTTTGGCTACACATCCATGCCTCTATTATGTCTGCATTCAATCGGCTTCTATGTATACTAATTACACGTCCACTTGTACTAAATGTAGATTTAGATGCAACTGTAGATACAGGAACAATTAATAGATCTCTAGTTAATGACTATAGTGTAGGATGCTAGTTTCCATTCAATTTTCACCATCTAAGGAAATCAAAATCAGTACCTCAATTCCATGGTAATACAGACTCTTCTAAGTAATGGTCCAACTCTGATTTTACGTGACCATCAAAAGTAACAGTGGTCATGTATTGCACCAACTTTGAATTTTTCATACATTCATTGAGAGTTACATCACCAGTTGCCGAAGGCACTAAAGAAGAATTGGCTGTATTCTTATTTTGACGAGATTTAGCCTTTAATTGATATTCCTGAAGTAGATCATAATAAGTCTTCTTAACAGTTTTTCTCTCAACAGAAGCCCTCTCACCATAAACAATGGGAAATACAAAGTCAACATCGTTCAACTTGAAATGTGGATCTAAATAGTACAAACAGACATGATAATATGCACATTACCCCAATATTCTCAAACTTGTCAAATATCTTTTTAGCTATTGTGCTTATATTTAAATCAAAAGAGTACATCCAATCCATCAAGGCTTCTCTAATTTCAAACGCTTTTTCAAAGTAATAATTTGCAATTGATATTTTGTACCAGATAAAAGAGTATTCACTTCATAAAAGATTTCCAACTTCTTACAAATTTCTTCATCTAAATCCCAATCTTCATCAGTTAGAAGTGACTTATAATGTTTATCCAAAAGTTGGGCTCCATAAAAAAACATCCTTATACGCAAGGGTAGTAACAAGCATTTCATATGTAGAATTCTATCATGTTTTACAATCTAAGCAAAGCATTCTACAATATGCCACATCTATCTGTTTACATGCCTCTCTAAATTTCTCCACTCGTGATGGTATCGCTGACCAAAATACAACACTATCACGGATTCTTTCTATTGCTTTTTCAATCACATTGACACCCTCTTTCACAATCAAATTTAAGATATGAGCACAACAATGCATATGGAGTACTTGTCCACGAAGAATCAGATCATCCTTTCACAGCTTCATAATTAAAGTTGTGATCATCACATCATTTATTGAACAATTGTCTATAGTGATTATAGACAATTTTCTATCTAAGCCCCACTTCATTAATGCATTGAACAAGCAATCACCAAGAGCTTCACTTGTATGTGGAGCTGGAACATACACAAAGTTGAAAAAAAATGTAAATATAATTAAAGGGAAAGTTAATTTCAATGATATAAATATAAGCGATATATAATACAAAACATACTCCAATAGTTGACTCTAAAGGGTCTGATTGCTATCAATAAAATGTGTTGTGATGGTCATGTATCTTTTTTTTATTTGATATCCACATGTCTTTGTTATTGCCACTCGAGAATTAAGCCCCTTCAATAGGAGTCTTAACTTTTCCTTCTTTGTGTAATAGATGTCAATTATCTCTTTCCTCATTGTGGTGCGGATGACATTGTGAAAAAGTGGTTGAATGCAATAAATAAACTCCCTAAAGTACTTGTGCTCCACTATTGAGATTAGATGTTCATGAGCAATAATTGCCATTGCAAGTTTTCTCCTTGCAACTTCTTGATTTAATGTCCAATTTCCTAATGTACAACCACTTCCACCATCAGTAGATTTCCTCTCAATCGATAAAAGACATTGCTTTATGTCTTTTTGCTTGGGCTTTTGTAGACACCTTTTTAATTGATTGTGTAAATGCTTTGTTCCATTTGTACTATTTGCTTTCAATTGTTTCTTACAGTGTTTACACTCAGCAACATCATCCCCATTAATAGTTTTCTTCACCAACTCATTCCATACAATATAAGTTGACTTATGTTTGTTGGGATTATTGCTCTCATCAGCAGTACTTGTTACTTGAGAACCAGATGTGTGTGTTGGTCTTGCAGAACTCACATCCTCAGTTTCTAGTAGAGATGGAATTTCCTCAACATCATTATCATTCCCTTCCATGTTCACCTCAACTTCAACTGCATCTATGTTCTCTTACATAAAATAAAAGAAACCTATTGACATAGAGTTGGATAATACTTCAATTTATAGATAAATATCTATTTAGGAGAAACTAAGTCAGTAAGTCTCATAAGAATCACTTAGCTTATTATGCAATAATCACATCAACAAGCCTTAAATGAATACTATCATAAAATAAACAATGTGAAATAATATATTAAGAAGTATACATCAACAAGCCTTAAATGATGTGGCGGATTCATTATCTATGCTTATGTAACTTCAGTATATAGAATAAACAATGTGAAATAATATATTAAGAAGTATCAAAAATTAGTTTTGACATATATAATGGACCCAATAAAATAACTTCAAACAATCTATTGTGAATACTATCACAAATTTGCAATCTATCATAAGATACATGAATACTATCCCTGACCAAGTATGATTACAATATATGACAGCATATGCTGCTGTAGTGATCAGCAACCCAAATATAAAGCCTGTTTGGATATTGCAACTCCATGAACCTAGCTAACAATTAATGGCAAATATGGAAATCCAGACTATAAGTGTCAATACCACTGCACAATTTCAACTCATTAGGAGGTAGAAGAAAAAACTGTAGATCTGAGCCTCCAAGTAAGTGAACACTAGAAACGAAATCGACTAGCATGCGTTGAAAATTTTTCCATGTATCAAGATAACTAAGCCCTGTTGTATCAATTTGGCAAATTACCAATGCACATCCATGTATGATCAGCCAACCAAAATTGGAGTCCATTGTAAAGAGAGATTGGACATGATATAGCACAATTCCATGTCTCATTGGACTAAACCTTAATATAACTTCAAACAATTTATTGATTTTGATATGACAATCCTTCGAGTGGAAGAAGTTCCAATTCATCACATGTTGAGTCTGAAGAAAACAAAATGGCTCCATTAAGAGTCCATACGATCAGCTTACCATCCTTTACAGTAGAGTTACAAAAATGTACTTTACACATGTACACAAAAATAATTTCTGTTTAATAATTGCTCTTATTTTCTACTGGCGCTCTTGTTTTGACAAACTAAGATGACTACATCTTCCCCCATTAGATACTCACAAGCAGAAAAAAAAAAAAAGAACAGCAGAGCAACGAAGGGAAAAATCAATTTATGTAGACCTATGGTGGGGGTTGATGTTGGTATTGTCGTCCCTGATGGTACGCTTGTCCCGTCATCCTTTGGTGTATTATCAGAAGCTGTGGACCTTCGATGGACTGGTGGAGGATGTTTGGACTATCTCTGATGCCATCTACTTGCTACCTCTGTCCTACTAGAACAACAGAAGAAGACAGTCCATTAAAATGTGTGTGTGTGTGTGTGAGTGGAGTGTGAGAGAGAGAGAGAGAGAGAGAGAGAGAGTGTAAGAGAGATTACAAGACGACCGACGAGGAATGGTGGACTGTGGACTGTGGACAGCGACGACCGACGAGGAAATGATGAAAGTGAAGGAATTGGGAAATGCGACTAAGGTTGTAAATGTAAGTGAAGGATAGAAAGAAGGAGAAGGAAGGTCCTGAGGGTTGCGTGTTGTGTCATGTGTGTAGTGTGTACTGAGTGTAAGTGTTGCGTGTGTGGACTGTGTGTAGTGTGTTAGAGTAACACAATTGGAGCTGCTCAAGATGTCCGATCATGTTTTAAATTTTTTTATTAATTTTTCGGGTTGGGTTTTTATCCGGTCCATAACATTAACCCGAACTCGACCCGAAACCCTATAAGGTTCTCCCAATTGTTCCCAAAACTTATCCCGAAATTCTATAGGGTCAAATCCTATAGGGTTTTTAGCAGATCAAGCGGGTCGAGTACCCTATAACGACCAGTCCAATTGCATCCTTATTCTGACTTCATAGCATCAAGAAATAACACCCGTTCTGTTGATTTGTATCATTAAAGAAACAAAGATATTATGTTTTAGGTCTGCGTTAAGGAAAATGTTTGGCCTGATTTATTATGTTTTACATGATAGAGTGAAGAGGCTTAAGATAACTTGGACTCTTTCTTCTGTTTGTCATTAAACTAATTCAAGTGCATTTGAATCCAAATTTGTGGAGAGGAAAGGGGGGACGGAGGTGGGGAAGCAAATGGATGGCTAGCTTGATTAAGTGGAAATCAATTGAGTCATTAAGTATTCATTAGTCTAATAGATGCGGATTAGCTTTATAATAAGGGTTACTTACAAAAACATAACCTGTATTTTGATTAATTTGCAAATACATGATTTGTGTTATCTTTTTTTATAATTAGGTGATCCGAGTTTTATAAAAAAATATCAATATTATTAATTACTATTACTGAATGCGTTAGAGTCTTATTGGTCTAAAAAAATTAAATGTAATAAAAAATAATACTAAATAAAATAAAATAATTAAAAAAAAAATTAGAAATAAAATAAAATTAATTTTTATGACCAATAAAATATTTAAATGTATCATTCTAAAATTATTAAATAATATTAACACTTTTATATGAAACCTGGATCACCTAATTATCATAAAAGATAATATAAATTATGTGTTTACAAATTGATCAAAACACGGATAATATTTTTATAGTTAATCCTTATAATAATTGATAATAGAGATGCAGTTACGATGGGATTAGAATATGTCATGTAAAACTCAAAAAAGCCCCAATATCTTACAAGGTTTTTCAAAAATTCAAAATCCTATAAAATCTCTGTAAAGCTTTTTAGTGATTTGCAGTAAAGGTGTAATCGGGATGGTATCGGGACGAGTCAAGCTCACCTCCATACCTTTTTA
The DNA here is from genome assembly GCA_024138025.1 of Combretum micranthum. Lineage (NCBI taxonomy): Eukaryota > Viridiplantae > Streptophyta > Magnoliopsida > Myrtales > Combretaceae > Combretum > Combretum micranthum. The sequence goes on from JAMXBD010000079.1 coordinate 139,482, forward strand.
AGGTTTTCTGCAGCCTGACGCTCTATGGGGCTATTTCCGTTATATCTATCATTTGCCGATAGAATTTCTGTAAACTCACTAAAGAGTTCAGATTATTCCGAAAAAGTGAACGGGTTACTATTTATTTTTTATAATTTGGGGTTAGGGTAGAAGAATACAGACTGTTACATGTACTAGACTATTTATGTTTAGACCACCTACAAACAGACACACATACACATGCCAACCGAAACCGTTGGTTGTTGGACTTCCTTTCTTCTTATCAGACAGTGTCAACAGTGGTAATGGTCAAGTCCTGCACTTTTCTCTTCTGCTCAAGTCTATCCCGAAAATGAAGAATGCTCTTAACTTCTCCCATATCCAAATTCTCAACTAGTTCGCCATCCTTGCAACAGCTGCACCTTCATGCCAATATAAGAAAGGAAGTCCTTAACCAAACGTGGAATCCCTTTCCTTCCTCTGCTACATTTCTTTGGGTGTCTTGACAAGCAATTAAGTTTCAACCTTTCAGCTGAAAGATCAAGTTGGAGCAAATCGATACTTGCCCATAACCTGTTTGATAAAATGTCTCAGAAGGTTACATGGCTCCTTTACGACTGGTTCCATTCAGATTACTGCGAAGTGTAAATAGAGTTGTCTGAATTGAAAAGTTTTGGGAAAATTCTATGGTTTGTCAATTTTATACGGATGGTCCCGCACAGTGCAGATTTATATACATCCATGATCAAACAATTGAGCGACTTACTGTATTAACTTGAATGATTATTTTAATAGGTCTGCTAGCGGCGATCATAGTGTGCTTTCGTTATGTTTTATTTATTTATTATTTTTTGTGCTTTTTTACTTAGTATTGTTATGTTCCAGGAATTGAGGCGTCTATGAGCAAGTTATCACCAATATTTCATTCTGTTCGGGTGTCTTTGTATCTCTGAGAAAGAATTGGTATATGGCTCTTTCTTATATCTCTCCAATCCAGTTTAAGACGTGCACACTGTCTTGGAACAATCCAAACCCTTTACGGATACCTTATAGGAACATGACAAGTAAGTGAGTTTCTTTTGATTTTCGATATTGGAATAGGATACATTGCCTGTTTAACTGCAGCTGAAACTTTGGTTGGTATATGTGTAGATGATGCTATGAGGGTGAAGCCATTGGTTATCCAGGCAAAGGCCAGGGGAAAGGCAAACATGAAGAAGGAAAGTGTGAAGATCCGAAACAGAAGGATTAGGAAGAAGGTATGGTGTGCTTTCGTTTCATGAGAAATCATGTATGTGAAAAAAGTAGAATAATTTTTGAAAGAGATTTTAGAAATCCTCAAAAATTTCTTGTAATACCTGTTGTGGTGCAGCTGATGTATCATTCAAGCTTTTAGGAGAGAATTCGTAGATTGTTTCTTGAACTTTTATTGTTTACTAGAAACAAGACTTTCTTTACACATACCTGAATTGGGGAAAGGAAAAAGAATAAGATTGTTCTGCACAAAGTGGGTGTAGTCTTTTTACTACTCAAAGTAGACATTTAGTGAATAAAATTGGTTAATATGTTGATTATATTTACGTACTATCAAATTGATGATAACTATAGATAAATTGAAGGGCTCCCGTGAATTTTTTGACTAAGAAAGAACTTGGAGATGTGTAACTGCTTCCTTTTTGATGCTATAGTAAGGGCAGATGATGATGTAATTGTGCAGGAAATTTTGGTGTTTAGAATGTTTACACTCGTAGATCGTTGCATTATGTCGGTACTGCTTTAGCTGGATGAATTCTTGTTTTGGTAGCTTTTAGCATTTTTCTAGTTATAACTTTGAGTAGATATACTGACAAAGGAAGGGCTGGAGGTGTTTGTAATTGAGTTGACTGCTAGGGAGAGAAGGGACGTTGGTGATAAGTAGTTGAAAAATAGGGCTCAGCCTAGGGTTAGAGAAAGCAACATTCTTATAGATTTTTCTTTGCCTAACTCAAACATTACTAAAAGTAAGGCTAAAGGTTAAGAATTTCCTGCTTTATACAAATAGAAACATGTGGCTGCATCTTAAATATAGGATGGAGAAATTACTAGTGGAAGTACATCTGCTTTGTGGAGTGAGGAGAGCTTTATCTTGCTGTCATGGAACATTAGGATTCAGAAATATGACTTCTTTCTTAATATGAATAATGTGGCATATATCAGGGTGTCTTAAGCAGATGAGCTGTTCGGCTCATCCGCAATATTCCCAATTCAACAGAATCCTTAAGAGAGAAAATAGTCTCTTGAATCCTAATATCCACACGGAAGGAAATAATTCTGTCGTTGGACACAAAAAATTGTTTATACTGGTAGTTGCTTGGGCTGATTAGGGGTTTGTTTGTTTTGGCTTTTTTCCGGCAGATACAGACAATTTTTCAAACTTTTTTCTAACAAATTATTTATCAAAAAATAGATATAGATAAAAAAAAAGTTGACAGTTCTCATCAAAAGATTAAATAGAACAAATGTAATAAAATTTAGATGCAAATCGGATATATTTACACATATCATTATCTTCTGGAGAAGATGTCTCTTATATCTTTATCCTGCTTGCAGTGTTCACCTTATTCTCATACATCATCATTGTTATTTTGTAAATGGTGCTCATTGGTGTTACTGTCCACATGAGCAGTATAATGGCACTCCAACAAGACCACGCCTATCTGTGTTCTGTTCAGATAAGCAATTATACGCAATGCTGGTAGATGACCAGAACAAGAAGTGTTTATTCTATGGAAGCACCCTACAGAAGTCCATTCGTGATGATCCTTCTTGCACCACAGCTGTGAGTGAAGTCAATTAACGATTTCCTGCCCTTTTTCTTTTCCAAATCATTTTTAGGGTGTTCATTAACTTCTCTAAATCTATCCGTATTTCCATTGATTTCAGGAAGCTGCTAGGCGTCTTGGCGAAGAGCTTGTGAAGTCTCTGATGGAACTTAATATCCATGAAATATCATCTTATGATCGCAATGGTTTTGCTAGCGGGGAAAGGATGCAGGCTTTCGAGATTGCAATTTCTCGTCATGGACTGTTGCCTGACTAGCTGTTTTAAGTTCAGTCATGTATGATATACAAGAATGAATCTAGCATGGAGTCATGATTTTGGGTTTCAATCCTATTATTATATTTTGGTATATTTTTAAAAGATGGAATCACAATTTCTGAGAATCGACTGTCCTCCTTAATGATATATACCCAAACAAATAAACGAATATCATTTTATTGCTTATTTCATTCCATTACATTCCTCCTATGCTAATTTGCTCCAATCCGAAGGATTGTTTAAAGAACATTAAAAGGTAACAAATAAAGTTGTGGATGGAGATGTATATTTAAGTTTTGTCCTACAGTGTATGAGACACAAGTGAAGAGTGGACCTTGTACTACTGGGATTTATAAATTGAGCGTCCTCTGTTAATTTTGAGGTTTTAATTTTGTTTGAATAATTCAAAGGCTTACTTAAATACTGCTGCTCTTAAATAGATTTGTTTGTATAATTTTTGCTCATGTTCTACATATAAAGCCTAAATATTTCTCAAACCTGATACAGTATTAAAACCTAGATCCAAACCATTTCCGTTTCTAACAAGCAAATTTCCTTATAGGAATTATTGGGCTTTTCTAATCAATTATATGTTCTTTGAGGATGGGCCAAGGGATTTGAACTTGAAATTAAAACATTCCCATGCAGAAACTGAATTTGTACCATCTAACAGGGTGAATACATAATAATGGCAGCGTCACTCATTCGCTAGCAAGCAATGAGGACATTAGTTAAAATGAATGACATGGAATTCTTTTGATTGCCTCTTTAATAAAATACCCCTACTTTAATCCTCAGCTAGGGGTGACTTGGGTTTTTTTTTTTTTTAAGCATAATTGCAAATTAATCTCCGATTTTCTAAATTTTTTAACATTCTATTTGCACAAAGTTTGATGAGATAATTTGTAATTCCTCTTATTTAAAGGATAATGTTAATTTTTCTTAATAATGTTAATTTTTGAAAGTTTTAGAGGTCAAAAAGTACAGTTTAAAAGTTTAGAGAGGTGAAGGTGAGAATTAATGGAGTAATTTGCAATGTTTATTTGACTACAATTAAAATCTTTATCAGAGGAAAACTGATTATTCAAGTCCAAATTCTGTTTGAATGATTTTCAAAGAATAAATATAACCAATATGGGTGCGATGTGGAAAATAGTGTTTTTAAATTTTCTTTTTTTTTTTCTATAGCCTCATTTTTACATGAACAGACGGATAAAGATAGAGATTCTGCCTAGTTGAGATTTATAATGCTCTGCTGTCCATCTCTCCTGGGAGAAACGGTTTGCATGTTGAGTTTTCTTAAGAATTAAATATTTCAATGATCAAATATGTCTGTCAAAGGACAGAAAAAATTAAAAATATGACATTATAGCACAAAAATAATGGGCGACAACATTGAGTGATTACGTCTTAGGTATTTAAGTTAATCTTGTAAAAAAAAATTGCTAAAATCTAATTTATAGAAATTTATTTTTGTGTCTGTGGTTTTCAAAAGAATGAAAACATTGAAATCATAAGTAATAAATGCAATTTTCAAGTTTAAAATCAGGTGATTTTAAAAAATATATACCATTCCTAAATCACATTTTACATATGTGATTTTTGTGTAAAATAAAAAATTATATACTTAACAAGGCATTTTGCATAGTATTTATGTAATTATTTTTATATAATAAGTATTTGTGTAAATAAATTTATAGCAAATCAATAAATAGAAGTTATCTCTGACACATAAACAAGGCAAGTTTATCTATTCTAACACGTCCAATCAATAGGGATGCAAAGGCGGGTTTTGGACGGGTCATGTAGAACCCGAACTCAACCCAATAAGCTATAGGTCTCTTAGAACCTGATAAAAACCTTATAGGGTTTTTTAATTGTTCCCAAAACCCGCCCCGACATAATTCTAGTGACTTGATTTCAACCCGACCCGATTATAACTAATTACAATTTTTTTTTTAAATTTACAATGACAATAAAAAGCTTTTGAATATTAATGATTCATGTCTAAACAACTTGCTGTGCATATCAATGCTAATGATAGTAAACAGAAATACAACTCAATTTGGAAGGAACTGTTGACCAAGTGATTCTAAATGAGATAAACAAAAGCAGTCAAAACTCCTTTCCATGCTCTCAAAGAAAGCTATTAAGCAAACTTGCCACTTTATAAATCCCTTTACCCATGTGAATATCAATGATAATGATAATAAACAAAATTCCTAAGGTTCTATAAGCTAGAATAATTACTAGAAATTGAAAATCATGGTCATACAAGGACCAATATAACACCATAACCTGTTTTTGTGGCCATATACTATATAACTTGTTTATTCAATATGCAATTGCATCAATAAAATCAAAGTGGATGTCAAACACAATACTATCATATCATAAGCACCAGTAAAGAATAGAGATGTCGATCATGATTCATGTCCTAACACACACTCAAACCAAATTCAAAGGAAAAAGAAATCATAATAAAAAAACTTGATGATTCAGTTGCTATAGATAAAATGTATTGTAATGGTCATTTACCCTCTTTTTTGGTTTGATGTCCACATGTTATTGTTATTGCCACCTAGGCATGAAGTCCTTTCAGTGGGACTCTTTAACTTTTTCTTCCCTATGTAATAGATGTCAATTATCTCTTTTCTCTTCGTGGTGCTGTCATACCCCCATAGGATATCGTAGAAGAATCTATGTAACATGTAAAAATTGGAAGTCATAGACATTTATTTTAATTCATCTAAGGCTCTCTAAAAGCCACATGAACCGAGATCCACTAGAATATGATGTGTTGCAGACATTTGAAACAGGATCGAAGGTTATATAAAGCAAGAAAGACATTGCATACATATGAGTCATATATAAGAATAACTTATACAAAAGTCAAAAGTCACCACATAATAATTTTACAAAATTTTCCTCAAAGACTTCACTCCAAAAATTGTAATACAAGGTGCTTCTAAAGATCACATTACCATTACTTATACCATTACAACATTATCTCCAAATCTCTATTACAAAACCAAGTTCTCTTTTGAGTCATGATTGCATAACTTTATTCCCTACACTAACTCCATAACTTGGTCTTGATCTTGGCTTCTTCTTAGTCTAATAAACCACAATTTAAAGGAGTATGAACATAACAAGCTCAGTGAATAATAGAACCTTAACATATCACAACAATTCACGCATGTTGATTAACATTCGTATGTAATGTAACAATCAAGCATATCCAGTAAACATAGTTTGCATAATCAAAATCTAAACTCATGAAGATTGACACCCTCTCTTGGGGATAAAGGACCAGCACTAGTAGTTCATGTCCACGAGACCTAAAGAACTAAGGAAGAGTAATCATTTTCAAACTTGTTTACTAGTTATAAAATATATATATATATATATAAATATTCCCAACTTCACTTAGGTTTCATAATTTCTACTAAGTATTAACATTCCACATTAACCTTCATCAGGTGACGTCTTTAAGTCTACTAAGTTCCTGTAGACTTAGTAACCCAATAGTAACCTCTATTAGATTAACTGGACATAAGTAAGTACTACCATAGAGCAGAAATAATAATACATGACATGAATACCATATAAATGTAATGATATGATGTAGTGTAATGCATGTTTGTTTCATTTAAAAGTCAAATCAGAAACATTTAGTTCAATTGGTGTTCAATCAGTTACAGATAATCAACATCATACTTTAACCAATCAATATCAAACAATTTGTCATCACTTTTAGTATTAAAATTTGTCGCTCAGTCATGTAACACATAACATACATTGCTCCCCAAACCCTACACATATATTCAATTTAAGTTGAACTTAAAGCTATATGCAACTATATTACAATCACAAATAAGTGAAAAGATTCAATTACTCATCAGTGCATTCTATCTAATCATTGTAATAATTGAACGGAAAGTTGAGTCTTAAGTTAAAGTCCTATAAAACAATAAAATACATTACTAAGTACACTACTACATAAAAGTTCCATAATATCGTAAGTCTAGATGTTACTAACTTAACATGTCACTAATGTATGTCTATATTTTCTAACTTAATTAAAATTCTATAAAAGATCGTGTACTCGTATATATATATACTTTATATCATTTATTTATTTATTAAATATATATATTTTATGTAAAAATGCAGGAAAAGGATCACAGGTCATGTCTATGATCCAGGCCGTGTACTGATCACGGGTATCATCACGTCCGTGATCAAAGGCACTTTATTTTACAAAAAGAAACCGAGAAGATCATATTCCTTGCTACGGCTATAATCTAGGCTATGATCACTATCACGACATCATCACACCCATAATGAAGGGCGTGGTAAAACTTCTACAAACCGTAGAGGAGATGATGCCTCAAGTCATGACCGTTATCTAGTCGTAATTCCAATTACGATCGTGATCATGCGTTTGATCACATATGAAAATTCTACCGAGGAAATAACGGGCTCCCAAGTTGTTTTCAACTTTGAAATTTTATACTTTCATACTTCTTTGTTATGATTTTGTTTCCATCAAAAAGACTTTCCTACTTACATACAAAGTCTATTACTTCTTTTACAACTTTAAAATGACTGTACATGTACAAACTTACATCACAACATGTATAGACCACATCAACTTTACCCGACCAACTAAAGTCCACTATACTTCTTTTTCAAGCCTTAAACCATTATTTTTGCACTCAAACTCTGCCTATCCACCACCAACAAACTTAAGATTCCATAATCAAGATTTATCAACATAACACCAACCACACTTATTTATTTTACTAAATAAACAAGAAAAAGATAGAAATAACTTACCTAAATGGATCTCGACTTGTAAATAGAACTTGAAATGGATTTTTGGAAGATTTTTAGGAAGTGAAAAGATAAAGAAAATGGTGTGCGTGTCATAAATGTTGCTTGCACTAGAAGAAGAAGAAGAGATGTTTTGATAATTTAATTTGATAATTATCTCTTATAATTGATAATGTAACTTTTTGACTTTTGAGGCACATTGAGAGTTGTTGTGTGTGTGCATGTGTAGGCTTATTATAGTGGGGAGAAAGCCACAAGCTTGCATCAAAGATTTGAGCTTGGGTTATTAATGCATGAATTAGGTTATCATGAATTAAAATGAGCTTCTTAATGTTTAATACATTAAGGGTAATCAAATTGGAATTTAATGTAAAGTTTGATCAACTAGACTTGTAAATCTTATTTATATAGAGCTTTTCTTATGAAAATCTATATCAATATCCTTTATAAATTAGAAATGAAATTTTTGAAATCCAAGTTTCTAAAGGAGTTTGAAAGTAAAATAATTTAGTCATCAATTCGAAATGATTTACTTTAAATTTTTAGATCTCTTAAAGTCCTAAAACTACTAATTATACCAATTTCTCATCTTGTTTACTAGTTTTATATATAACTTTCAATTTCTAATTTCTAATTTAACTTGAAGAAAAACTTAGGGATTATAGCTCCACTACATGATGGAAAAGTGGCTGAATGCGATGAATAAACTCCCTAAAATACTCATATTCTAATATTGAAAAAGGATGTTCAAGCAATAATTACCATTGCAAGTTTTTTTTGCATCTTCTTGATTAAATGACCAATTTCCTAATATCAAATCACTTCCACTATCACTATATTTCCTCTTAATTGTTTCTTATAGTGTTTACATTTAGTAACAACATCCCCATTAACAGTCTTTTCACCATCTCATTCCATATAATAGAAGTTAACTTACGTTTATTGGGATTATTAGTTTCATTAGCAATACTTGCCACTTCAGAACATGATGCATTTATGGGCCTTTTAGATGCGACCTCCTTCTTAGTTTCATGTAGAGATGGAATTTCCTCGTCACCATTATCATTGTATCCATGTTCATCTCAACTTCAGTTGCATCCATGTTTCCTACATTACATATAAGACATTCAAAACATAGTTCTATCTTTTAAAGTAAAATAAGGCACCGACACGCAAGATGCACAAGTAAACTACTTTGATAGGATAGACATAAATACTATTTTATTTTCAACCTATTTATTGTAAGACAATAGTGATTAAGGTTTCTGGTTCCTGAAAATGTTTGAATGCTAATGATATTATGAAAGTGTAGATAATGATATATAAGAGAACTTTACAAATAGGTTCATTACTTAGTTAAGATGAAACCCACAATAATATTAAGTAACACAAGATCTAGACGATCTGTATGTAAAATCATGATAATGCATTGTCTGTAAGGAGTTCAATTAGCAGTATTGGAAAGGAAATCACTTATAATAATTGCAAGATTTTATTTTTGAACCATGAATACAACTCCAATTCTTAAGATGCAAAAAAAAAAAAAAAAAAAACAATCGTATAATGCAATAAAGCTACAAGAACAATCTTATTATATAATATAATAGCTCTCACTTACAACTACTTTTTCTTTCTTCTTTTTTCCCCTTCCCTGCTAGGTACTTTGACAAATTACGCTTAAATACACCAAAAGATCAAAGTATGAATTATCTTTTAAAATAAAACATTGGCGAATACTACTTTACTACCAGAACTAGCAAATACATCTTATCCATAGATTGGAAAAAAGGATAAAAAAGAATATAGGCATGAGTGAGAGAGTGAGAGAGAGAGAGAGAGAGAGAGAGAGAGAGAGAGACAGAGATAGAGACCAGCTATGGTTAAGGTCGATGCTGGGGCTATCGTCCATTGCTGTATGACCAAAAGCAACTATGGGGGATGTTAGGGCTGTCGTCACTTGTCCATTGCTATACTACTAGCACTAGAAGCATAGGCCATTAAGAGTGAGAGAGAGTAGTTGTGTGATTGTGATGTGTGTCAGGCTGATGGCTTGACGAGTTCACCTATGCTACCATGCTTATGCAATAGATCGACAGGACAACTTCGAGGAATCAGACAAGGGTGCCAGGTGAAGATAAATGACAGAGAGGGTCCAAGGATAAAGAGACTAAGATAGTGGATGCTACTATATGAGACTATGAGTTTGTAATTGTCAAATACGGCTAGGTTTGAGAATGAGAGTTGAGAAGAGAACCGTGTATAACTATTGATTTTTTAAAATTCTTTTTATAATTAGACTAGGTTGGGTTTTTTTACTAGGTCACATATATGACCTGAACCTCAATCCAAAACCTTTTAGGTTTCTAATATGATTCCCAAAACCTACCTTGAAACTATATAGGGTCAAACCCTATAGACTTTTAAGTAGATCGAGCAGGTTAGATACCTTATAACGATCCGTCCGGTTGCATCCCCACTAGTCAATTAAAATTACTTGACCTGGTCATCATGGTACGTAAGAGTAAGGGTGCAAATGAATCAAGTCAATTCAGAAGCTATTCGAGTTTGGTTTGATGTCTACTTGAGTTTGATTTGAAAATAGTCAAATCGAACTTGAACTTGTGTTATTCAAATAGTTTATCAAGTTGAACTCAAATTTATATGTTTAGCTTGACTAGTTTACAAATCTAATCAAGCTCTATCGAGCTCAAGTCAAGTTTAAATGTTAATTGAATTTGAATGAAGTTTAGGTATGAATATTATTTTAATTATAATTTAAAATATGTTTTTAATAAATCGAGTCTAAATGAGTTTAATCGAGTTGAATTCGAGATTATATATTTTTATTTTGATTTGAACTTGAGCTTAAAATATTAAACTTGGTTGAACTCGAGCTTTGAAAATTTGAACCGAACTCGAATTTGAGCTCAGTACTGTATCGTCTTGATTTGACTTGTTAGAGTTAAGATTAAGAGATAGAACCAGATTAATAGAAAATCTATATACTTTGTATTTTAATTTAAAAGAAAAAAAAAAGAGAAACATGTAACTATATTAAATTACAAGTTCTAATAAATTGATACTTGAGTTTTTACTTAAATAAAATAATAAGTATAATATATAATTACTTATGCGATATATAATACTTATGTAATTTATCAAAGGATTGATAAAATTTGGAGATCATGATAATTTAAGGTTTGTCATGTTTTTAATTGAATTTCATTGAAGTTTTTAGGTTTATTTTTTATTTTTTTTAAATATTTTTTTATGTTACTTGCTTTCATAATAAAAAACTATAGCATAAAGATATTTTAATTTTCTACGAATACTATATGGTGGGGTTACTGTAACTGATCGATCACATGTAACAACATATTAGTAAACCCAAGAGAAGTCTTAAAATGATAACATGTGTAGATGTCGTAGGAAGAGGCATCGGAAGAGGAATAAATAAACTCGATATTCCAAGCATTTGAGTGTAACCAAAAATTAAATCAAGTAGACTTGACTGTTTTTTATTCGTTCTTTATATAGTAAGTGTTTTGATCTTTCCTAGGGTTATTTTAGCATAGTTTCCACATAACTCCAATCTTAACAATATGTTGAATGATCACAAATGAAAGGAGCAACCTTTTATTTATAAATGTTGAAGACTAATGAGAACCATTAGATGCCATTGATACGATGACCAAACTTCTTTATTATGAATATTAAGTAAGACCCACGAAAATTACAGTCCAACTCAATACAAGTTCAAGTCCAACCCATGAAACCAACGTATAGAACACAACATAAGAATGGCAAGAAAAATAACCCTCGTACTCTGTATTCAAATGAATGTGGATGCAATGTCAAGTAATGTCTCTCCCTTCCTTTCTTCCTTGTGTTGCACAATATAGAAATTAGGGTTGAGTTAGAAGATTATATGAAATGTTTTCTTGATCATATGTCTACAATCTAGCTCATATTTCTGATGATCTACTCATTGATGTAAGTTTTCTTTATTGTCTCTAAACTAAAGCTAATATAGGGTTTGTGTTTATATGCGAGGTAAATGAATGTGAAGTAGCTTGCTGATATTCAAGCTCCAGTTGGCTCCAAGAAGAAATAATGATGAGAAGAGAGGGTTCTAGTTTTGGGTAAAAGAATTGGTTGCCTCTTTATTTTCCAATCTTCTTATTTATATGTTGTTGTTCAATGACTATTATTTCTGTTATGTTGTAACAAGATATCACTAAGTATGCTTGAGTATTGATGTCGTATGCTTAAATCCATGTATGTAAATTACTCTATATCTTAGTCATTCAAATATCTTGGTTTATTATGAGCTCTTTTGTTTCTCCTTAGATCTTCGCTATCCATATGAAACATCTACATGGATGGTTAAGACTTAGTATTACTTCAGAGCATTGGATTGTTCTCATGGATTTAATGGCTAATATCCATCTTTTTTTTCTTTTCTATTTTACCTTGCATAGGTATAGGTATAAGCTTTAGATGTGAGCTTAAAAAAGTACGAGTGCTTTTGAAATATAAAAAAATTCAATATCTTTTAAAATAGCGTATCTTTAATTAAAGCTTATTTATTTTTTTTTTAAATTATGAATACTTTTATTGTATCTTTTCCCACACAAAACTCGTCAGCATGCCTCTTACTAGTTTTATTGTTGACCACCGACAAAAACATTGAAATACGTACCTGGTTTATAACGAGCAGCCTTAAAAGAAAAAGGAAAAAAAAACCGTTGAAGCACTGTAGGTGACACTACGTATTACAACTAAACGCCTTGACCCGGTCAAATTTTTCACTTTTCATTGGTAGGCCGGACATGGATAATGATACGAGAACATACAGTGGATTAAATTAGATTATCCTTCATTCTTATCCTTGAGGAATATGTGTTATTGTATAGTTACTTAAGCGTAGCCGCATTCTATAGTAATTTCACGTGGAATGATTAGAGAATAAATTATTGTGACCCGCCTCAAGTTTTTATTATTCACAGGCTGGCTGGTCGTGGATTGTAGATAATGGGAACATAACAGTCGATTAAATTATTGTCATTTTGGTGGGATCATATAAGACACCCTTTGTTAATATCTGTGGGTTATCATGTATTTGCCTAAGTTACCTAAGTTTCTATAATAACTTGATTGCTATCTTAATATTTTTTATTAGCATGATTGTAAATACTATGAGCTAAGTAACTTTGAATCATAATCAAATTATTAGTCTAAACTCATGGAAGAATTGTGAGTTTAGGTGTTGATTCTTTAAGTTTGCCACACTACTAATGTCAATTTTCTATAATTATTTTAATTTTGCACCTAGACTTGATTTGGGTTTTAATAAACTATGAAAATTAAGACAAAAGGAACTTTATTGGTATTAATACAGTAGATAATATATTAAGTATTTATATGATGCGATGACCCTTAAATCTAAGCTATGAAACTCACAAGACTCAACCTGCAAAAATTAGAATGAGAGAAAATAAAAAAAGAAGCTCAAAAATTTAAATCATGTCCCTGAAATCATAAGTAAAATGTTATGTTATTTGCTTTTTTAACTTATGTGGAATAATCTATCAACTCTTCTATTGAAGATCGTTCGGCTGATGATGAATGAATAGTTGAGGAGAAAGACGTATTTATTAATTGAATGGAGATTTGTTGATGTCTATTTTATTATAAAGGGCAAGCAAAAAAAAAAAGGAAAAAGTTTTGGAATGAAAATAGTTGGTACATATATAGATTTGCCAAATCTTGAGAGTGACCCAAAACGCTTTGGAGATTTATTGCGTTGATACTATTAAAAAAAACACAAATGGATACTTGATTAGACTTTCTGAAACACCTTAAATTTATGAAAATTTACAATCCATCATGTGTCTATATTAAATATAGACATGTGAAGGCTCCAAACCTACTATTAATCTATAATGAAATCTAGTATTTAATCCAAGCTCTCATAATTAGGAAACTCCACAAATAATAATGTCTTATTTAAAAATAATAATAAATCCAACAAAATACTCCATAAAAGTAGATGGCATAATACCATATGCCAATTTATTCATAATCTAATAAACCAACGAAATCATTTTATAACATAATCTAAACTATAGCAAATAATTTGAGTTTTTCAGTTTCAGCAATTTCAATCTAACACCTAATCCTAACCACTAGATAATCATTACCACTAACATCCTCTCCATAATTAACGTAGATTCCATAGCCATTTAAGTCAAACACTACGGGTTCTTCACCTGTTCCTAAAAAAGATAAAAAGGATTGAGTTGGAGCCCAGTATGCCAAAACCGTAAGCACATACCCATGAGCAATCATTACACACATTCACATGCAACATAATAATTAATGCATAAACCATGTTTTCATTATCTAAAACTTTAAGCTAACAACCAATACATCCTAGGGTTATCTGCGTTTAACCCTAAACTTGGAGCAACTCATGAATGCATAACAAACATATATAGATACTTATATATATATATATATATATTGGAAACACGTATACATATTGATGCTGGGTACTCCCCACACATCTTGAGCTCCATACTCATACAATTCCTAGCCTATCGGAATCAATTCTACACACAACTCTACTCGGGATAATTCCACACACAAATCATCAAGGTATCGTCCTAGTAACACCGGTACTCCTAGTCCACTAAACTAAGCCAAGCACAAGGAGCAAACAAATTATAGCCAAATATCAATTAGTTCGATTACATGTTCTACCTAACAAGCACAATCATCAAACAAGGTAATGACGTACCTTGTTCAACATTTGGAATATATGGGTCTGTTTGTTTTGGCTTTTTTCCGGCAGATGCAGACACTTTTCAAACTTTTTGCTAACAAATTATTTATCAAGAAATAGATATAGATAAAAAAAATTGACAATTCTCATCAAAAGATCAAATAGAACAAATATAGATAAAATTTAGATGCAAATCGGATATATTTACACATATCATTTTAAAAAAGATACAGATACATATGAAAAACAGACAATCCAAACAGACCCTATAACTCAATTCTACTAGAAACACCTAATCATATACAACAATTCCAATCTCAATATTTTTGTCATGGAATAAAACATACTCCTAAGGTTGCATAGATTCTTAAGTTATTAAGAACTACTACTTTCGATGTCTATATATAACTTCCTATTTAGGTTTAGGTATAGTTGAGGCTAAGCCAAGTGCTGCACGAGCCAAGTCTGAGCCGGTAGAGATTGCTCTTAAAAGCATCAAAGACAGGTTAAAGGGGCAGCGAGGTTGCTCGACGCGATCACTCCAACGCTCAAGTCAGTCTATGGGTAAGGATACAGATGGTGCAAATAAAATGTCAGATATGTTGTTTTTCTGTCTGTACTCTATGTTATTTTTCCTGTTCACCTCTGTTCTTCTTATCCTCTTGCCAAGAAGATACGGGGGATAGGGAGGGTGGGATTTATAAGGTTTCAGGATCATACCAGGATACCTAATACAAGACTTTGTACTAAGTATGGAAGTGGTGCTCCGATAGGAGGGCCTGGTATCATGGAGCACGGCTGAGCTATTGGTGTCCCTTTGGCCACGAGATGTGACTAGGTCGTGAGATGAGGATATGAGGTCGGGCTGGGTTGAAGACGAGCTGATTGACCTAGTGACCTGATAAGGTCGAAGAGGTATTATGAGGTGTGAACTTGAGGTTGAATCCTACACTAGCTCGTATAGCTAAGGTGTTATATTCTTCGAGATGAACTGAGTTGTTTCTTCCATGGGCTCCAACAAAAAAAAAAAAAAAAAAAGGTTTAGTGGGCTTAGAGCTATATTTTACCATCAACATTTGTCTCCCCACTCTTGAAGTGAAAGTAGAGAGAGTGTATACCCATGAGGTCATTGTCTTAAGGAGTTCAGGTCGGGGCGAGCTGAGCTTTCCATTTAAGTTGTATCCTCCCTTAGTGATGTCTTGTTACAAGAACCGTTGGATTTCCTGGTGGAATGTTGTACCTAACACGATTTACAATGTCCGAAGGGGTATGTTATGTTCTAGGGGACATGGATTTGAAAGGTCCTGACAATAGTTGCGTCTAGCTCTGACAATCGTGGTGATTAGTTGTGATGTCAGGGCCCTAAGGCCTACTTACGGATCTCGAGGGGGCTGAGCCTTTCCACTTTCCCCATTCTTCTATAAGTACCCTTTTCTTGTGAGGGTTTGTTGGCAGTATTTACTTTTTACATTCCATTGAGAGGTTTTTTGAACATTTCTTTCGTCTTTAGTTCATAGGAGTCTTCCAAGCTTTGTTGACAATGTCGAGTTCAGGTATCTCCACTACCCAATCTTTCTCGCTCAACTCGGTTGGTAGGGTTTAGTGGTTCACCTGCGAGGTGGGGAGAGAAGACGGAGATACTGCGTTAAGATCTAGTGGCTTGAAGTCAAGTGATAGGCATTGGTTGGAGAATGGGGGCTCTGCTTCCGTTAATGGCTACGAGGAGAGATTAGTCAGGTCTCCAAGGTCAGTACGGAGGCACCAAGGTGCTTCTAGTGTTGTTCCCTATGTTGAGTTAGCCATGAGACTTTATCAAGGTCCTAGTGATGTGTATCCTTCTAACGGTCATGAGAGGACACTGGTCGTCCCTTTGTACTCGGAGGCGATGTGAGAAGATAGCCCTAAGGGTGGCCACCCTCGTAGGATTCACAATAAGCTATTGAAGGGAGAGATTCAAGCAGTGTTTGAGTAGGAGATGGACAATGCTCCACAGGATTAGGTGATTGTGAAGCCTAGGAAGTTGGATCATGTGTGCCTCTTTGGTGGTCGACAATTTGCTTTGTACAAGAAGTCATTCGAGCTTGGGCTGAGAGTGCCTTTTTCTCCTTTCCAAAAGGAGTTTTTTAATTTTCATCGTTTGTGCCCAACTTAGTTGTTGCCTAACGCTTGGTAAATACCTGTGACTTTTGAGGCCATTTGTCTCAACATGTTGGTGCGAGCTACTCCGACCTTATTTTGGCACTTCTTTCTTTACAAGAGGTTGACAGAAGGGAGGTGGTACTTTGCTAAATAGCCTAAGTGTCCTCAGCTACTTGCCGGGCTCATAAGTTCGAGTGCGTTTGATTGGAAGCATGAGTTATGAATAGTTAGGCTAGAGGATAGCGTGGAATAGGGCTTTGATTTTTGGGTCAAATGGTGTAAGCCTATTTATGAGAAGTCCCCATCTTTAATGGCACATGATGCTAATGGGTGGATGGTATTAGAGGGTTCTTTACGAGACTGAGGTGGAAGGCCGTATGATGCCGTGCTCGTTGTAAGGAACTTTGTGAGCGGGAGGCTGATAACCGGTGGAGGTATGACTTAGCTGTTTATGGCATTGAGCTATTTCTCCCTCTCTCCCCCCTCCCCTGAATGACTTATCAAGTTAAGCTTTGGGGGAAAGGTTCTTTCTGCAGCCAAGGGGTTCAAGCTTATTGAACTCGGCTGGGCCGGCAACTAATTTTATGTTAATGTTGACTTAATTATTTTTTGTTTTTCACAACCTGCATTTCCCTTGGTAAACGTCGCCGATGTGTTGGTCGGTCCTTTAAAGAAATGAAAGAAGTCATTGGTGAAGAGGCCTAGAGTTGAGGAGCGACCTATTGAAGTCGAGGGTGCCACTGAGGTCGCCTTACCCATAATCGACGTTGATAAGCAGGAGCTGAGAGCTCGAGAAAGGGCTATAGGAGTTAGAGGTGTAAGTGATGCTGGTGGGGTTGGTACTAGTGTTGGCATTGGTGGGGAGGCATGAATCTGCCTCGTTTTGTTCAATTTTGGGAAGAACGAGGTTCTGCCCTTGCTCTCCCCCATGTCGGCATGGGTTCGAGCACTTATTAGTGCTGATGAGGTCAGTACGAGTAGTAATGCTAGCATAGAAGGTTGACTGTTGGTCTGCATGCATGAGAGCCAATCAGGGAGGAGTATTGCCAGTGCGCCACTTGATTTCATTAAAGAGAAGGTGCTGAAATAGAGTGATGTTGCGGTGAATTGGTCATCCTTCGATGAAATTGGCCAGCTTAATAACCTTCGGAAGTTGAGGGCGTTCAATGATGAATTGTCGTCGATAGATTCGACCATAGATTTCTCTTCTCGAAAGACTTATGAGGTAATGGTGTCGTTGTGTTTGTAGTTAAGTGAAACTAAGTTATGTTTTGCGAGCTATGTTAACTATTCTTTATTGTAGGCTCTGGTGACTGCTATTGAGGCCTCTTAGCTGTTGGGGTAGAGTTGTAGGGTAGTATGTCCTATTTTATTGCTGCTTTTTTTTTTTTCTCTATTTCCTCTTTTTTTTTGTTTAACACATCTCTTTTATGTAGGGAGCTGCGAGGCACAGAAGGTGAGCTTAGAGAAGGAGCTTATCGAAGTGAAGCAAAGTGAGGTACGGCTGAAGGGTGACTTGATTGCTCTAACCGACGAGCTTAATAAGCTGCGTGCTGAGATGGAGGATAAGATCATATAAGCGTGGGCTAACGTAGGCAACATGAGGAGGAGACAGGCATCTACAAAGATAACAGCGAGCAAGTTTGAAGACAAATGGAAAAATGTGAAGGAGGACCGAGACATGCTTTCTCACATGGTAAATGAGATGGAGACTACCATGAAGAGACAAAGATGGGAACTTAAGGTTGCTACCCAAGAAAAGGGGAAGCTATTGGAGAGCTTCCACTCGCTAAAGGGAGACTGCAAGAAGTTGAAGGTAAGGTTTTCTTTGTTTTTAGTCACATCGTTCATTGCTATTGTAACGACTTCCTTTTGGCTGATTATCACTATTTTTGTAGGGTTGCATCGTAGATCTTCAAAGTGGTCAACTCATTCTTGAGGTAACCAAGAAGCGGATGATTCATGAGCTATTTAAGAGCCATGAGTAGAACGATACACAAGTCAAACTTATCTAAGATACCGTAAAGTTGATAAGGAGCGACCTATTGGAGAAGTATCCAGATTTACATGTTAACTTCTTAACGGCTTGCTTTGGGGAAGTTCCTAAGGAAGGCTTTAGCTATAAGAGTGATGATAAGGGTGATGGCGAGCGAGGTGGAGAGGTTATTGCTGAGCGCGCAGTCGAGGCTACTATAGAGGAGGCTGCTGAGGTCACTGAGGAAGTGGAGGTCATTGGTCGCCAAGGAAATGGTGATCCTGATGCTCAAGAAAGCCTTAGTGAGGGTGCCGTAATGAATCAGGAACCTGACCAGGAGGTCTTGTTGTAAACGACCTCTTATGTTAGTGGTATGCCACAATTCAAAGGCTCTTTCGAGAGGCAGGTCGAAGGTGGGCCTGTTGAGGGGCCAAGTGGTGCTAGTGATGTTCCTAAGATCGTCACGAGTGATGAGATCTTTAGGGCTTGCGGCGAGTGAACTAGGTGTTTAAGGTCTTTTCTTGTTGTATTGCAGATTGAGAAAAACTTTTTTTTTTTAGCATTAATATAATGTGGAATAATTTATTCCTCGCTTATTAATAAAATTTGTTTCTTTTTGACCTGATCTTCGTTCAATAATTAGAGTTTCCCCATTTTGTCTTGTTGTTTTTCTATTGGTCTTCCCGACCTTGCTTTTTATTGGATTGCATCACCTAGGCTTTGTCGCATTTTCCTATGACTAGTTGTAGGTCTGCAAGTACGGACTTCTCGAGTGGATGATAATGTTCTGCTAAGGGGGTTACATGTGTCAGAAAAACTTTCAATTCTGATGGTCATGGATTCCCTATGCATAATCGGACGGTTGGGGTGTCTTGTGCTCAAGATTCTCGACGTTTGGTGGCATTGGTTATCGTGGCTATGAGAGCTTTATAGCTTTATAAGTGCCATTTGTGTGTGAATTTCCTTCACTAAAACAACATTCTTGCTTTTTTTTATTGCCATCGTCAAGCTTATACCAATTATACTTGTAAGAAAGTTGTGAGGAGTCATGGGAGTCATCTTTATCATACTTCATTGGCTTGAAGGCTAAGCCCATGGGCACCTCGCCAATCGAGGTGCTGAGGGAGTCTTACTGTCTCTATTTAGATGGGTTGGGAGTCTTGCGGTCCCTATTTATGCGGACTAGTCACTTAGGTCGTGTAGTAAGTTGGACGGGTTACCCGAAGTGCATTTCTACTTGTTTCAATGGCTATCTCATTTGGGACTATGTTTCTCTTTTGCAGTTGTTTGAACGAGATGTCGCTGGCACATATTCTTAAGGTCGGCCGTGGTGACTATGGTAGTTATACGCATGAATGGGGCCTGACTTCGTTGAACAGTTTGGGAGAAGGTCATCGTGGAGAGGCTACCCAACCACTTTTCCTCATTTCCAATCAATCTCGTGTGGAGTCCTTGATGGGAGGTGGAGGTTGTTGGAGCTGAAGGGTGATGATCTCCTTTATAAGCTCGGTTTAGTGTCATCATGTTAATGGGGGGGGCTTACTAAGGAGGTGGCTCTTCAGTCCTTGTTATCTAACAGTGCCAAGCTTAGATTCATTGAGGTTCATTTTTGTTATTATATGGAAAAGCTCAGGTCGATGGTTAAGGACACAGAGTCATGGTATTGCCTGATCTCATAAGAGGACTTCTCTGGTGGATAAGCTTGTGTCAAGTCGTAGTCGGATGGTTCTAAGAGAGCTTTTCTAATTTCAGGTTCAGATCCTTGTCGGGACCCTTGAATTCGCGGTCGAGTTTAGCTCAAAGAACGCCGTGTTCATGTCAATACTTTATTGTACTGGCTAGGATGCCAATGAAAAAACTATCCTGGTAGTGATGCCGGTCGAAATTATTGCAACAATTTGCTTTAATGGAATCAATGAAAAATGACCATGATTTCTCGTGTGTTTGATTGTACTTTTTTTTTTTTGCTCAGTTTCTTTTATTTGGCCCTTTTGGGTTTTATTTGCTTGATTGTGCGAGAGTAGTTATTCGAGGGGAGTTGTTTGAGGTGGTGATGGTAGTTACTTGTAAAGGGGAGTTACCCAAGCTCTTTAGGGGAGTTACCTATAAGGGGGAGTTACCTATAAGGGGGAGTTACCCAAGCTCTTTTCTTTGAGTCGCAAGAATTTGTTTTGAACATCATCATGACACGATCCTTAAAAGGAATCTTGTTTTCATTCTTAAATGCTTTTCTTTTTGCATTTTATGCATCTCTTTTCTTGCTACTCAAAGAATCTTCTTAGATTATTGGCGTTTCAGATCCTAGGGATGAGCTTGCCTTCTAATGTTTTGAGCTTGTAGGCTCCAATCCTTAAGACTTTCTTCACCCTTACTAGATCTTCCCAGTTTGGGGTAAGTTTTCCATAGGCTTCTTCCGAGCCTATAGCTTCTAGTTTTTTGCAGACAAGGTCTCTAAGGAGGAAAAATTTGTGTCGAACCTTTTTGTCATAGTACCGCACTGCTCTCTGTTGAAACATAGCAATTATCTTGCTTACAGTGTTGCGAGTTTCCTCGATGGTGTCGAGTTTGGCTCAGAAGCCGACCTCGTTAATCAATTCATTGTACAAAGCTATTCGAATATTGTGTAATTCTAATTTGATGGGTAGAACGGCCTTGGAGCAAAAGGCAAGTCAAAAGGGAGTCTCGTCAAGTGGTATAGTACCTCCACAAAATACTAGGTAGTTCATCTGCCGATTTTTCACTTTGTCGATCTTCTCATGCCTTGAGAGACTGCATGATGGTCTTATTGATTGCTTTAACTAGTCTATTGGCATGGGGGTGCACAATGGAAGTGTAGTGAGGTGTTATGCCATACTTGACGTAGAAATCCTTGATTTTCTTTGAAAACCGAATTACCTTCCGTTATCCATGATTATAGAGTGTGGGATGTTGAATTTAACAATGATGTTGTTGTAGATGAAGCGTTATCCATTTATGTCTGTGACCGTTGTGACTGCTTCGACTTCTACCTATTTGGTGAAGTAGTTACATCCCACTATGATAAATTTTCTCTATCCTGTCGATGGCAGAAAGGGTCCCAATATGTCCAATCCCCACATGGCAAATGGCCAGGGGTTAGTAAGGCAGAGTGATCGGAACTTGAGGTATTGGTGATGGGAGCAATCTTTTGGCATCACTCGTAACATTGGATAAATTCTTTTGTGTTGTTCTTCATGGTTGGCCAGAAATAACCAGCCCATGTTACCTGGTGGTGCAATGGTTGAGCTTTGACGTGATTGTTGCATTCACCAGCATGGAGCTCTTCGAGGACTTATTGTCCTTCTTATGGCCGTGAATATCGAAGAAGAGGGAAACCGAAACCCCTTTTGTACAATTCTCTATTGATTAGGGTATAGGTTGTTGCTCAGCACATCAGTTTTTTGGCTTCGAATTTGTCCCAGGGTAAGGTACCATCCCTGAAGTAAGTTTTTATTGGCATCATCCAATTGGTGGCACCTTGTGCTGAAGATCAAGCAGTTCATGGGGTTATACCATCGTAGACTTTTTAGGTAGATATTCTGTGAATATCCTTTCTTCGATCTTTCGCAATTCGGGAAATATCATTGATGGTAATTTTGAAAGTCTATTAGTGTTGGCGTTGTCGGTCCGCGAGATCTTTATTGTGTCCTACGAGGGTAAGTTCTTTGTGAGGGACCATATTACTTATAAGTATCCTACCATCTCTTTGTTCTTAGCCTCATATAGACCCTTGACTCGTTGGACCACGAGTTGAGAATCAGATAAGATCTTGAGGTTCCTTGTGTCTACCTCGAAGTCTGTGGTGAGCTTAAGCCCGGGTAGCAAAGCCTCATATTCTGCTTCACTGTTGTTCGCGGGAAATCTGAACCTCAGGACGTAGTTTATTTTCACTCTGTGGGGTCCTTTGAGGGCAAGACCAGCTCTGCTTCCTCCTTGTGTGGAGGAACCATCGACGTAGAGGGTCAATTCGAGATTTCTCCCATCTTCCTATTCGCGTGAAGGGGGGGGGGGGGGGGGGGGGGGAGGGGGGGAGGAGGAGGTGGGGAGGGGTGGCACTGGTGTATTCGGCCACGAACTCTGCTAGGACTTAGGCTTTAATGACGTCTCGAGATTGTTACTGAATGCTATAGGTGCTTAGTTCGATAGTATACTTCATCATTCTTCCTAACACGTCTGGTTTTTGGAGGACTATTCTTATCGGTACATTAGTGAGCATGACGATCTATTGTGCTTCAAAGTAAAGGCGTAAATGTCGTATGGATATCAAAACTGCTAAAGAGAACTTTTCCAACTTGGTATACCTTAGTTTAAGGCCTTAAAGGATGTGGCTGATGTAGTATATTGGCTGGTGTTGCTTTCCTTTAGCCCGTATCAAGACGAATGAAAAGGCTCGAGTGCTGATTGCAAGGAAGAGGTACAAATTTTCATCTTCTATCGAGGTTTTCAATATTGGAGGTGAAGTGAGGTATTGTTTCAATTCGTCAAAGGCATACTGAGATTTATCTGTCCATTCAAACTTATTAGGCTTCTTGGGAATCTTGAAAAATTCAAAGCATTGATCTGTGCTTTTAAGGAGGAATTTGCTCAGCACGGTTATTCTGCCTGTGAGCTACTGCACCTCTTTTATCGATTTGGGCAGGCTCATGGCCAGTATGGCTTTGATCTTCCTAGGGTTTGCTTTGATGCCCCTCTGAGATACCACCTATACCAAAAAATTCCCTACTGAGGTTCCAAACATGCTCTTTTGAGGGTTCAGCTTGAAGTTGTAGAAACGAAGTTGATCAAAGGTTTCCTAGAGGTCATGTAGATGGTCTTTAGCTTCTCTACTTTTTACCATCATGTTGTCAACATAGACTTCCATGTTTCGACTTATCGAAGGTTTGAACACCTCGATGACCGACCTTTGAAATGTGTCGCTCGTATTCTTTAACCCGAAGGGTATCATATTGTAACAATATGTGCCGAATGTCGTAACAAACGACGTATGGACCTCATCCGAATCCTTCATTTTGATCTGGTTGTAACTAGAGAAGATGTCCATAAAGCTTAACAGCTCATGTTCCGAGGTGTTATCAATGAGCTAGTCGATTCGTGGCAAAAGAAAGTAATTATTCGGGCATGCTTTGTTGAAGTCGGTGTGATCTATACACATTCGCCATTTGCCATTGGACTTCTTGACCTGCACTACGTTACCTAGCCAAGTGGGGTATTTTTCTTCCCTGATAACCCCAGCTCGAAGCAACTTCTGAACTTCCTCTTCAATGGTAGCCTGTCTTTTTAGGGATGAAGTGTTGGATATTTTTTTGTACTGGCCTAAGGGCTTTGTTAATGTTAAGTTGATCCGTGATGACATTAGGGCTTACGCCTATCATGTCAGCTAGTGACTAGGCAAATATATCTTTGTTGCTTTCAGAAAGGCAATTAAATCCTTTTTGACATCGAGTCAGAGAGTTTCCCCAACTTTGATCATGGTTGGAAGTATCGTTGAGGGAAATCTCTTCCCCGAGCTTAGCTGGCTCACTGCGTTACTCAAGATTTTGCCTAGGCTTCACTGCAATCGTCCATATACGATCTCCTTTCAAGGCTCTAATATACAATTGAAGGGACTGTTGCTAGTCTCCTCGGCACACGCCTACTCCTACTGGGGTGGGAATTTGGCTTTAAGGTGGGGCTGGGAGACGATAATAGAGAATATGGATTGACTGCCTTCTGCCTAATATCACGTTGTAAGGAGACCAACAGTCAATTGTGATAAAATAAATCAAATGTTCAATATCATATGGCTCTTCATCGAGCTGTAGAGGCAGCATTATGATGCTTTAAGGTTTAACAGGTCGGTTGTCCAATCCATATAGCTCATGATCATACGGCTTCAACTCGTGTTTCATCTATTCTTAAGCCCAATTAAAGAGTATGTTCGCGCTACTTCCAGTGTTGATTAGTATCCTTTTGACCTTCCATCATGATATGTGGGCGTGACAACTAGGGCGTCCTAGTGTAGGGTTTGATTCCCTCATAATCTTTATTGGAAAACGAGATGGTAGAATCTGTTCTCAATTTCTTTGGTTCCACATTCATCACCAACTAGGACGTATTAGGCGGCAATCTAACCTTCGTGAGGTGATGGGTCCACCAATTATGGTATTAATCTTGCCATGACACAACCGACGAGGATACGGGTGATCTGGGTGGTCCGGAGTGGCCAACATCTTCTCATATTCATCAATTTTCCTTTTTTGTTTTATGCGAAGGTTTTGATTTTAGTTTGTGATCCACATACTATTTTGGCCATTGTCGGTGTATGGCGTCTTCTATGGCACTTTTGAGCTGCCAATTACTCGTATCATGCCTACGGTCGTGGTGATACTTGTGGTACTTGTTAGTGTCTTTTCGTCGTGGACTTGGCCGCATAGGAGGTAGGGGAAGGAGACCCCAGTTCCTTATTTTGAGGGACACGTCATGCATAGGTAGTTTAAGAGGAGTGAACTCGTAATACATCGAAAAGTGTTTGTGCGTTATCTTTTACTCCTCGGTTTTTTATCTATCCAGCTGGAGTCATGGTGATCCCTTAGTCGATTCCTTTCTTGAGGAATATTGTCATGATTTCCTTTTGATTGTAAGCTCATATTACTTTAGCTACTAAATCAACCATCACACTTTTTAATTCGAATTTGCAGCATTGTGACCTTAACACTCATTTAATCTCACTACTAATCCTTCTTAATCATCCCACTTCATTCCTTTTTAATCTTTCAACCTTCCAAATATCAATTTCATTTGTTATTATTCTCTACTCTAAAACTTTTGCTCATATCTCAAAATTACTATATTATTGCTATATATAATATATATAACTACTCTGGATATTTACGTTCTTTTTATCATCTATAGCTCTTTCCTCTATCAAATATCTTCAATTGCCTATTTTAATTCCTCTAGCAACTCTTCTTTTGCTTGTGCTCTTACATTTCCTGTTAGTAAGGCAACAATCATACTTCTTTACTCCCTACATTCATATTATTACAATTTCTATACTTTCTACATTGTTCTTAATTCTTCTAAAGATTCATATTACTTTTCTTTCGTCTTTTAAATTCTAACCCATACAACTCTTTTGTTATTTCCAGTCTTTAATTCTAAACCTTTTATTATCATCCTTCTATTGAGTCTCCCATGATTATAATGATACATTTTATAATAATTGATATTCATGGTTTCATATAGATTCTTCTAGGAAACTCCTCAATAGCTTATAGTCATAACTAAGTCTAATCATCATTACTACTTGTCATTCTTGGATTTGTCATACGTTGCAATTGACCAAGATCACATTTCATTTTTGGAATTACTTCTCTCCATGTACGTCCATATTCATTATAATATTTAATTATTCTCTTATTTAGATTGGTTATTATTATTGTCCATCACCCTAACTCACTAAGATCACATCTCCTTCTTGTAATTGTTGTTCTATATATCCCTTCATATCTTTTGTAAGATTTAACTATTCTCTTATTTATACTGATTATACCCAAATTCTTACCATCTACTCTTCGATATGATTTCTCTCACTTACTCTCATGTCTAAAATTTGATCTTAGCTAGGCCAATAATCTCATCTTATAATGTCAACCATCTATTAGGATTTTCATGCCTTTTAGTTACACTACTACTTCCTTCTAGTCAACTCCAGTAATCCATTGTTTACCTTTAAAAATCTATCTACTTGGTACCTTTAATATTGTCATCTTATCTCAATAGCAGTCTTTATTTTGCTCCCATTTCACCAATCATCTTCTTACATTTCAGACAATTCATTGTCATACTAATACTTGTTATCTCAAACTTTATTGTGAATCACTTTGAATACTCCTCCAACCACAGTATTAGGATTTTCTCTACCCTTACATTTGCCAATAAACCTTTCAGTAAAGTAGTCATGATTATTTTTCAACTTCAGACTATGTTTACTCACTTTACCAAAGGAAAGAAAAGAAAAATACCATAATTACATATATAAATAAAAGATATGATTATCATTGTTACCCTCTATAGGGAACCCTAGTAGTATTGACACCCCTTTTTGCAACAATTTAGAATCATGATATTCAAGTAAGATAACTAGGGCCTTTCAAGAAATTATGTGGGCATCAAACTAGTAGGATACTTTGTGGCGTGGAAAATTAAAACAGGACCGTAAGAAATTTTGGATACATATAAGTTCCATACAACATGTCCTTTATATACAACTTAAGGTAAGCTCCTAACTATTACTTTACAATCTTACAAGAAGTATATATGAGATAACCTTATGCAAAGTACTATTTTCCATTCTCACGTAAGCATTGGTTTCCCCCCTGTTGCTTACTACATTCTTTCATCGAAGGCATAGATCATCTCTATGGATCCCTAAAAGTACATAAAGTCTGTACGAGTGTGAACATACCACAAATTAGTGAGATAACATGACTAAACCACACTTTAAACAAATTTTAGATAAGTATGTTTCAACCATATGCAGTGCAACACTCAACCATATGAGATGTACAGCTTGGATCACCGGAATCTAAACTAACAGAGATTTACACTCTCTCTTAGAGTTAAAGGACCAACTCAAGTAGTCCACGCCAGGAGAGACTGAGAACTACGAAGAGAAGTTTTCTAAATTTATCTAGTATTATATTTATTCTTATATACGTATGTAGCATAATCTCAACTTTACTTTAGAACCTTATAAACTCTACTAAGTATTAATACCCTAAAGCCAACTCTATTCGGGCGACGTCCTTTGATGCTTGCTTAGTTCTTGTGGAGCTGACAACTCTATGTTAACCCGCTCAGATTTGCTGGTGTGATAATGTATTACCATAGAATCGAAATATCAATACATGACTTGGGTACCATGCTAATGCAAGTATGCTGTCGTGCAATGTATGTTCATTTTACTTACGGGTCAGTTAAGTATTAGATCAAGTTATTAGTGACCATATAATGTTCAAAAATCATCAAATGCATTACAAAACAATAATAGGAAACTGGTTATCACTTATGGTATTAAAATTTGTCACCCATCAAGACACCATACAAACACATTATTCCTATCCCCATACATAGTTAGTTATTTTCATATGAAGATCGGTGCAACTACATTACAAGCACAATGATATGATAAGATCGAAGTTACTCACTTGTGCATTTTGCATAAAGATCATAGCAGTCTACAAGAAACTTGGATCTTAGTTAGTGGTTCCATGAAATCAGATGGCATAAAACCATATGCCAATTTATTCCTAACCTAATAAAACCAACAAAATCATTTTATAACATAATCTAAACCATAGCAAATAATTTGAGTTTTTCAGTTTCAACAATTTCGATCTAACACCTAATCTTAACCATCTAGTAGTTAGTTGGATAATCATCACCATTAACGTTCTCCCCATAATCAACGTAGATGCTACAGCCATTTAAATCAAATACTACGAGTTCTTACCTGTTCTTGAAAAAGATAGAAATGATTGAGTTGGAGCCCAGCATACCAAAACTGCAACTGCAACATGATACTTAATGCTTAAACCACGTTTCATTATCTAAAACTTTAAGCCAACAACTAACACATCTTAGGGTTAGCTATGTTTGACCCTAAACTCGAAGTAACTCATGACTCCATAACAAACTTATATAGATACTTTAAGCCAACTATGCACGGACTTAAACTTTCTGAATAAAACCCTTAGAAAGTAACTCTTTAACCTACCTCCTCAATTCCTCATGTTTTGTAGGGCTCATTCAATAATGTGTCCCATTTGGAAGGGTTGCACTAGGTACAAGATCAATTTGGTGCTAAATATCATGTAATGGCGGTAGCCTATTTGGCAACTTCACGGGAAACACATCCTGGAACTCTTCCACAATTGAAACTGCCACTTTAGGTATTTCCATCTCCTTTCAACCTCCTTCCCCACGGAGTAGAAACAATATTGCATCCAACATCTCCTCTTTCGAATCTAGCTAAAAACAACATATTGGAACTAGTACCAGTACCTTGTTTAATAGGTTTGGACTCAGTAGCATCCTTGTTAGGAACCAATACAATCTTCACCCCTTTTTACACAGAATTATACATATTAGCTCTTCCATCATGAGTCACACCCCTATCAAATTGCCAAGGCCTTAGCAATAGCAAATGGCATGCATCTATTGTACTATGTCACACTAGACAAAGTCCTTATATCTAGAACAGATGGAAAATGTAATCAGTGCTGTTTAGAGAAATATCTCGCTAGCCTTCTTTAGCCATGCTAGCTTCTAAGGTTTTGGGTGTTGTTTAGGCTTAATGTCCAACTTCTGCATGGCTTCTGTGGACACAATATTCTCGTAGCTTCCTGAATCGATCATGAACTGACATATTCTGACTAAATAGTGCAGGTGGATTGAAAAATATTGTTCCCAAGCCACTCTTCCTCAACTTATCATATTTTTCATAAAAATTTCAAAGCTGTCATTGCTTCTTTTTCCAAAATTTGAAATTCTTGCATGAAGTTTTGATTTTTTATGTCAATAATCTAGGAATTCTTAGAATCAATAGGTGTTGAAGATGCAAGCTGGGTATTCGTACATGAATCAACGTCTTGCGATAAATCCCTAGTTAACATATTGCGCTATTAGATGATTGATTGCATGATTCTATAGATTGGACTATAGAAGCTCCTATAAGAAATGCTTCGATTTAAGTACATACTTAGTATATTGTCATCTATAATTAAAGGGTTTTTTTTAATTTATTTTTATCTAAAATTCTAACAAACCAAAAGCAGATTTCTCGTCATATGAAAATTTTTGACATCTTAAAAGTTAGATGAGACTATAAAGATTGGATATGGTTTCAACAAATATTACTGTTATCTATTTGAATGTTATGCTATTATTTACGCCAATTTTTTAATTATGATACTTTTGTTACTGCTTTTTTTTATATATAGTTTTTGTTCATTTCCATCTCATTAATATATCAAATTATGATTAATATTTATTTTTAAATTCCACTAGTATAGACTTTTTATCCTATTTTCCACATTTCATTCTTGTGGATCAATAGTTTCACTAATAACTTGATATACAAGGACTATAATGACATGATTACCAGGTACTCAAAGCTTCAAACCTCATTAACATGCTCTACGCTCTGTGTTTTGCCTCACATATGAAAAAATCTCTACATCAAGGAATGTTTCGGCCCCTAATGAAATAAGTTTAAACTTTTCCCGTATGACAAATCCACAACGGAATATGGTCTCTCGAACTTTATGTCTTCCATCTTGGTTGCTTCCTATATGCATTCCAATGCACTTTCCAACAATGGAATCTGTTGAACTTAATGTATCAATCAAGGCTCGTTTGGATTATTAGATTTTTGTCAGTATTAGATCTGTATCGGATCAGCATTATAATTCATTATTATCGGTTTGGTTTGGTTAGTTTATGAGTAAAATTATTAATTTTTTATCAGTATCATATCAGTATCAATCTAATATCAGTTCGATTTAAAATAAAAATGATACCAAACTAATATACCCAAACAAACCAGTAGCTACCCTCTATTATTGCTAGATGGGATATCTGGAATGACATATCTTTAGCAAAACATTATTAGGAAATCCACCTTGAGCCTCGTAATGTTCGGAGAGAACAGAATAATGCAGCAGACTGACTTACTAAGAAGGCTAGGAGGACTCAAAAACGTTTTTTGTTTTCTTTAGAATCTCATTCTATGCCAGAACAACCTCAAAGTTAGAGATTTTTGTCATAATTCTTACTAACTTTTCTATTTTCCAGTTTCATAAACTATTTAATTTTGTTTTAGGCATATGTAACATATTGTAACGTAATGTAATTTTTGCTTATGTTTAGGACATTTTGGAAGTATCTGGGTAATTTTACTCTTCATCAAAAGGTTACTTTTTGTCATATTAATTGTTGGATTTGATTTTCAGGGGAATAGTATCCTTTTTCTATTTATTATATTTTTAGGTTTGTTTTGTTCATTTTAGTTTCTATAAAACTTTTAAGCGATCGTGGACAAATCGAATGTGAAATGATAGGGAAGGAAATTGGTTGATTTTATGCTATTTGTACTCAAAGGTTGGATCAAATGTGGAACAAGACAT
Source organism: Combretum micranthum (assembly GCA_024138025.1). Classification (NCBI taxonomy): domain Eukaryota; kingdom Viridiplantae; phylum Streptophyta; class Magnoliopsida; order Myrtales; family Combretaceae; genus Combretum; species Combretum micranthum. The sequence continues at coordinate 170,464 of JAMXBD010000079.1, forward strand.
AGTAAAACAACGAAGAGCACATCTCAGGTGCAGCCCATGTTCTTACCATGCACTATTTTGCTATTATGTTTTTAATTTGTATTTGAAATAGTTCTTTAGGAAAAAATATGTTATGACACTTATACTTATACCCTAAGATTGTTAGGGGACTAGAATTAAGGTATTGAAAATATTATTTTCATAGATAAGTTAATGAATAAAAACCATGATAATCTTTTTTATTGATACTTTGTTTTTTCAATTCCTATAAATTTTGACAAACATTTCTGTTGAATTTTTTCTACTATGCATCATATCGATTAAATAATTCGAAATCCTTATTTTCTTTTAATAGTGCGTCATATTAACTAAGGATCAACAAGATCTTGGTTTAGGATCGGATGTATGGATTTTTTGTATATGAAATTCTTATTTTCTTTTGATAGTGCGTCACATTAACTAAGGATTAACAAGGTCTTGTTTAGGATAGGATGTATGAATTTTTCGTATATAAAATTTATAATTTCTCTTAATAGTGCGTCATATTAACTAAGTTTTGGTTTAGGATAGGATGTATGGATTTTTTGTATATAAAATTCTTTTTTCTTTTAATTATGCATCATATTAACTAAGGATTAATGTACAACGTGGCATTGATTTAGAATAGGATGTACGGTTTCCCGGTCCATTTGTTCCTTCCCTTAAAGTGTTTTAGTTTAATTTGTGTGGGCTGATTAAAAAAGAAAAAAAGAAAAATCCAATGTGCTTGGAGTCAAACTCTTGGTTCTTTTAAATCGTATGGGCTGATTAAAAAAAAAAAAAAAAAAACAATGTGCTTTAAAGTAGTCAAACTCCTTACCAGTGACCAAAAAAAGCATGAACAACGTCATACACCACTAAGTTTCTTTTTCTTTTATTTTTAAATATTACGTGTCATATATATCTAAAGAATCTGATTTAAATATAAAGTAATGCCCTATTTCTGGATTTTTCATTCTTTTTTCTCAAGTGCCCTATTTTTGGGATTTTTTAAATATATATTTTTTCCTTACCCCATTCGTTATCATTTGTTATTGGTTATAATATGTAAACAGAATACCTTTCTATATGTTTCAAAAAATAAAAAAAAAAAGAAAAAACAAAATAATAAGTTTTTTATTCAGTAAGACTTGTTGGTTTTTCTTGTTAGGTTTTCCCCTCACGTGGAAGCTTCACTCTCTCTGCATTAACAGGAGCCAGGAGAATTCATACTAGTCCTCTATAAATAGGCCTTTTAGTGATGGAATCTATTATCACCAACAACAGAGACATATTATTACACACTTCACCATATATTATATGGCATTCAAAAAAGGTTATTATCTTTTATTATGCCTTTTCCTTCTTTATGATGAGGAGTAAGGACTGGGAAGCTACATATGATGAAGAAGAAGAAATTTTGGGGCATACCCTCAATACAATACCACCAAGTTCAATAGAACTTCTTTTCCTACCAATTTCACATTTGGAGCCTCCTCAGGTGCATATCAGGTGGGTATTAATATATAGCAATAGCCATATGATATACATAAATATACATATATATATATGTAAATAGTATTTTTATATATACATATTTTTTATTTTGTCAGTATGAAGGTGGAGTCCATGAAGATGGCAGAGGGCGTACTAATTGGGACACTTTCACCCACAAATATCCAGGTTTCTTATTATTTCTCTAGAAAGTAGAGCACACAGCACGTAATATATATATATATATATATATATATATAAATGCATTTTAAAGGTTCTTAATTCGCAAAATTTTATTTTATTTCCTATTAGCTATCTTGATTACAAGTGAAAGCTGTAAAGTCATATTTTTCATCACTATAGGCGCTTGGTATATTCTCGTGAAGTTCGATCAATTAAAATTTCTAGCATATGTATAGGTTTTGTAGGGTTTTGGATCTTTTCCATTTAAACATTGTCCACTTTCCTCTATTTATGCCTTTAAAATGATGTGACGTGGTTTAATAATAACAACAGTTAAGATTAACTTCTCTTTTTATTGCATCATTAAACACCAACTAATATGCTTACAACTTATATATATAATATGGATTTGGGTTAATTGCAAAAACCTATTTGTGATCATATGGTTGTGTTAAATCTTTTGATAAATAGATGATGTAATGAGTTTCTTTAAAAAATATTAATATTATCTAATAATTATAGAACGATATGTGTTAATATTTTATCGGTCTTAAAAAATTAATTTTACAAATTTTAATTTTCTTGTATTTAAAAAAATTAATATCATAATTATTTATCCTTATTTAGTATTATTTATATTAAATTAATTTTCTTAAACCAATAAAACACTAACATATATCCCTTTAATAGTACTTGATTATATTGACATTTTTTCATTAAATTCAAGAAATCTATATGTTAAAAAGTCTAACTCATGTCATATGTTTGCATATTAGTTAGAGTACTGATAAAGTTTTTACAATTAATCCTATGTATTTAAAGTTAAGAAAACATAATAAGCGTAGTAATACTGTCAAATAATAGCGAAAAACATCGACTCCCTGCACCTACTTGCTTTAGAATTATTTTGGAAAAGTGGGAGTCGGTGGAAATGGAATAAATTACTGTACAATTCTCTTCATTTTTGTCCTACAATATACATTAAAAATTATTTATGCTGTTTCAAGGAAATAATTATATTAGGATTAATATTAGTACCAATGTCACGAATAATACCTTAATTTTTATAAAATATGTAATTAGATATTTTGATTTAAAAATTAATTAATGCAGTACTTGAAAACTTAAAAAAACTTGATAGAGTTAAATACCTAACTATATATATTTTATCAAAATTCAGATATCGTTTATAACATGGACTCTTAATATTATAATGCCTGCCAGGCTGCACGTGAGCTTAGAATTCTTCAAGACTACACGTGATTAATAGTTTTCATCAGCTGCACAAGGCATGTATACAACTGAATGATAATTTGGTTATGTTTAACCTACGTAAAAGATAGGCTATTAGGGGAAAGAAAGAAAGAAAGAAAGAGAAAGAAATCTTCATGGCAAATTCCTACGAAGGCCAAAGATAAGCTTAAATTACCATTGCTAATCCATTTAGATAGATAGTTTTCATGGCTTGATTTTAGCTGTTTGTGGAGTAGACTATCATTTATTTTGTTTAGATCTAGTGCATCATTTTTATAGAAGATTGTACTTATTTTTTTCAACATTGTAATTGTAGAGAAAATATCGGATAGAAGTAATGGAGATGTGGCCAATAATCAATATGATCAATACAAGGTACAAGATGTTATTTCATCTATAGAGTATTCTTATTTATGAAAGGTGTTGATATTTTGTAATCAAATTTGATCTTCTATGCAAAGTATATATTACTTTCATAATTTTATTGAGGGTGTAATGCCGTAAATTTAGGGTTATTTATAACTCGTCATGTGTCCATATTATATATGGACATGCAAAGGCTTAGAACCTACTATAACTACAACAAACATAATAAATACATTAAATTCACTCATGAATCAATCACTCCACAATTCATAAGATCACTCGCTTGTAACCATAATCAACTATATAACTACCTACTTATATTCCTTAAGAGTTTAACTATCATCTACCATACTAAAGTTACAAGGATTATAGCTTATCATTACAAGATATATTTCTTTTAATAAAGACTAAGCATCGACTACTCATCAAACTAACTGCTTTAATCTTCCACAAACTCTACTCATCATCTGGAGAGTCTTCATGGCTAGTGATATTCCCAGCCTACTATTCATAAGCACCTAGTGATATAATAGTTTACATGCTCATCCCTATACCTGAAAAGAAAAAAGTGAGCCAGAGCCTAGTAAAGTATACCAACAAACACAGGCACATGATTTACAAACACACATTCACATACAAACCTACTAGTAGTGCAATAGCTAACGTTTTATTATTTTGATTTAAGCTGGGCAAATAACATAGGGATAATTTAGCATCCCTTCACACGTAAATAGAATAATATATATTATATATGAATATATATGATGTTAGGTACTCCTCAACATCTAAGAGTCCAAAACATGAATATTGGGAACTCCCTAATATTTCAAAAACCGAAACACCTAGATCTACTCAGATCATTTCATGCATAACTCAGTCGATACGTCATCACACATGGATTATTGAGTTGCCGTAATAATAGTGTGGATTCCCTCCACCTATTACCAGCATCCACACAAACAACAAACACAATATCAAAGCCAGATAGTTAATTAGTTTGTTTAAGTTTCTATTTTAAACAAACACAGGTAACAAACAAGGTATATATGTACCTAGAAGTAGTTACGTTCCAAACCAGTATCCACTATCAAATTATGCACAATTAGATTATTTAGAATCTTCATTTGTCTCATTTAAACTCTCATTATATTCCTATCGCATCTTACATGGTTATAACTTAGTTCTAAAATCTTAAAGCATACTTAGATTGTGAAGTATATAGTTTAACGAATCTATTCATTTTGAAGCTAGAAAAAAGAGATTTCAGGGTGTTATATCATGCATAAACTAGTATAAAAGTGAATATAGGGTTAAATATCACTTAAGTAAAGAAAATTGATCATAAAAAGGTCCACGAAAGGAAACACAGGGGGCATACGGGGGGAATACGACTTAATGTATCTCCCCTTGTTCTTTTCAGGCAAAGTTTTGAAAAGATACAGAGAGAAACACGATCAAGAACACTGTGTCATGTTCATATTGTGTTCTTTTGATAGTCTCTTATTGTGAAAACACAAAGAGATACACGGCTGGATGCATGAAGCCACATACCAACTGTGTTTTTCTGGAAAAGCATGAATTCTAAACATAATGAGGTACATAACTTGAAACATAGGGTCATGCTCTAATTGTGTACTTCTGGAAAATGCCTTTTTTCAATGACTTACTCTTGATCTGATCCGGTTTCATTCCAAACTTGTTTTAAACCATTTTATACATGTATCATCACTCCTAAAACATTTTTAAATTGACCTTTGTACTCACATTAACACTTCCTCACCAAAGTTCGCCATCAATTATATAAATCCAAAGGAAACAACACTTAAAACAACAAGAGCATGTTAAGATTATGTTGCCTTTTCGATATTCCTTAATCCTTTTACCAAACACATTGTCTCCCTCTTTTGCATTCAAAAATTTCTTTAGAAACTACTCTTACATTCTCTGATTCTCCTTTAGAGCGATATTGTCATTGTTTAGACACCATGACATCATAACTTATGTGTTAGTCTCATAAGAAATCCTAAGAAAAGGAAAGGAATATTGTACTTACCGTTAGATTGTCTTGGAATTCATCCAAAGTTCTTGAAGAGTCTATAAAGAGATTGTTTATATAATTAAGGAAAAGGAAGGAAAAACAAAGCAGTTATTTTGTCTACCATTCTTATACGTTGGTGAAACAACATACCTATTGAAATTGAATGGTAATGGACCATTTGACCCCTATTTTACTTTTCAAAATTTACCTCTTTATCCCTTCTTATGATATAATGAATTTAGGGTATTTTAAAGGAGAACCATAAATAAATAAATTGCATGAATTGTTCTTATTAGCTAGGAAATTGGCTATCTTAAAATTCCTTCTATTTGTCCCAAGATCTTAATATAATTTCATAACATAGATATATGCTCCTCCAAATGTCACAGGTGGATGTTGGTATCATGAAGAATATGAACTTAGATGCTTATAGATTCTCCATCGCATGGTCTAGAATATTACCCAGTAAGATCAAATTGGTTCCCTTATTTGTTTTAATTAGTTATAATATGACTTATAATTTTTTATATTATCTTTTCCTTACTTATATACCATCTCACAATAATTGTGCTGTTTTCTTCTTCTGCTTCTTCTTCTTCTTTTAATCATGACCAATTTCAGATGGAACACTAAGTGGAGGAATAAACCAAAAAGGCATGGATCACTATAACAACCTAATCAATGAGCTCTTAAAAAATGGTCTCCTCTCAATCTCTTGATCTAATTAATTTATATGCACATTAATTACCGAACTTGATTTCTACTGCAAATTTTAGCTTTAAGCACACGCTCCTCCTCCTTTCTCTCTCTATTGGATCACAAAGCTTATTGTGGTTCTCACTCTTTCTCATTTATTTATTTATTTCTCTTATCTTGTTATTTATTCACAAATTTATTTATTTATGGTTTATTTATTATTCTTTTGGTCCAATCTTTTTATTGGAACCTTTTTTTAGAATGATATTTATTATAATTATAATATTATTAATGATAAAGATTGATAATATTATAAATGAATTTGAAAGATTCAACTGCAAATTAAATTAATCAATCATAGAGTTTGGATAATTAAATCACAACACTACCCTGAGATGATGATCTTCTTCTATGTTATACTATAAAAAATTGCGAGATTATTGTGTTGTCCTTAAAGACCACCCATTTTGAGCAATCTTGGTATTTGGCTAATCTATTATATCCTTTTCTATCTCTTGCTTTCTTGATAATATGTAGGTATTCAACCGTATGTGACAATTTTTCATTGGGACCTTCCTCAAACCCTTGAAGACGAATATGGCGGTTTTTTGAGCTCTCGGATTGTGTATGTACTTAAACAAAAACTCCCTTATAATATTATGTGATTTCATATTTATATCCCATTAATCTTTTAAAGAATTACCTCTTAATAGTTTTAACTAATCTCTATACATTAATGACAACTATGTTGTAAAACTCATTCAAAGTTGACACTATAATATAGAAAGTCAAAAACTATTTTATCGACATTCTAATCAAAGTAGATGTACGATTTTATTCAAACATATTTTTTACTTAAATGGAGATAGTTATTTTGTTTAAATGTTGTTAGCCACTAAATATAATTATATAATTTTACATTACATTACACAACTTTCATGACTAAAAAACGATTCAATTGGTATTATATTTCACATGTTAACTATATGTGGTGTATAGAACATATATAGCATGTACAAATCATAGATGATAATTGTTTTGAAAATTACCTTTCTCTTCATTATGTGTGTAAAAATTTTATTGATATTTGTACATTACATATTCATATACCCAACATGTAGTTTGATGAGACTTTTTAAATGAGTATACTTAGCATGTGATACTAAACTAAATGAAAGGCCAATTGAATGTCATGAAGTGTACTAAAATTGTAAAGAAATTGTGAAAGTCATAATTTGAAGTAACTTATATGATGCAAAACCCAAGATTTCTTGAATAAAGGCAAAACCCCATTTATGGACTAAAACATAGACAATTATACCATGTAGGGGAAAAGAAGCTATTCATTGATATAGAGAGTAAATTTACCTAAATCAAACATATAAGGTATTATTTTAAAATATAAATAGATGAGCAAAGTAATAACTCGGTTTCACATTATTATAAATTACTTCGAGTAACTGTAGTCTCTTAATATGGAAGAGAAAAACTTTATAAATACTAAGAATTATGGTTTTTTTTGTGTTAAATTGTCCAAAAATTGCAACTAAAAGTGTGTCATATGCATAAAAGAGAGCAATTTTTGAAAAAAAAAAATTTAATTATATATATATATATATAATATTGGATGGAATTCCACAAAAAATCTAGTAGACTATGTTAATATAGAAGTTTAAAAGAATATAAAATGAACCTTTCTTCATCTTAATTCTAGACCAACTTTCATATTTATTAATTTTTCTTTAATGTAGGAAGGATTTTGCAAACTATGCTGAAGTTTGTTTTAAGGAATTCGGTGATAGGGTAAAACATTGGATGACAATGAATGAACCATATGCATATAGCAGTAGTGGATATGGATATGGAATGACAGCACCAGGCCGATGTTCTGCTTGGCAACAATTGAATTGTACCGATGGAGATTCTGCCACTGAACCTTACATAGTTTCACACAATCTACTTCTTGCTCATGCCGCAGCTGCTAAATTATACAAAAGAAAGTATCAGGTGCTATATCTAGTACATAATAATATTGGCATTACAAATAATTATTACTAAATAGGATAAGCAAATTATAATGAAATTTGCAATTGGCGTTATTCAATGTGATTAGCAAATGGATCGAACCACTAATTATAGCAACATATGTATGAAATCTAACCAATAATGAGGAGCAAGAAGAGTCACTTGTATTAACGATACCTATTATAAATATTGCAGGTACTTTCTCATATTTGTTTAGCAAGTATTTTATTATTTATATAATGTTTAAAACTTTGGAGTTAATCTCATTAAGTGATATTGTGATGTAAAGTCTAAACCAAAAGTAGGAGGTTTTAGGTGACATACATAGACATAGGCATAGCCCGGGTTGAATCGTCCAGTCGGCTCGAATCGTCACCCACAGGTCATGACCCGTACGGCCGGGCCAACCCGTCGGCTCAATGGGTCAAAACTAGTTCAAGACCTCAACCCAAACTTGGCGAGTAGGGCGAGTCAAAATAAAAAAAAAAAGGCAAAATAAGAAATAAATATTCAGACTCATTTAATGTGAATAGATGGTATTTATTATGAAATTATCTTTTTTTTTTCCCCTTCATTTGTTCAAGTATGCTTTTTTAGTCTAAGTGTGTGCACTCTAAAATAACTTTCCTATTCAAGTATGCTTTCTTTAATAAATTTTGTTTGTTTTGTAGAAGTTTGTAATTTAAAATTTTTTATATATCTATTGTATGATGATCTAATTATGTGTTTTTCTTATCAATTTAATTAAAAATTTACTATAAATTTGTTTAAAAAATAATTCAAGAGTGAAAGGGTCATGAGCCCACCTTGAACCACCGGTTTGAACTGGCCGATCTAGCCCTTCATGTCCATGGGTTGGTTCCAGTTCAACCTCGGCCTGAATTGTGGCCTAGTGGTTCCGAGTTGGCTCGAGGCTGGTTCAACTCGGCGCCTATCTCTTGACATACACAATGAAGTAAGTCACGATATTGGTTAATATTGTTGATTGTGTTTGCAAGCAAACATAAAGCCTCTATGTATAAAACTTATGACACACATAATCTATACTTATTTGGAAGTAAATGTGCATTTTGCCTATTGTAATTATCCCATTCTTATAAAATAGAAGTCCCCTAAATTAATATATACCAGTAATGCTACAGGTATATTAGCCTAATGAAGCAAAAAAGCTATTTTATCAAACATAGTATGTTTGATTCATCGGTTTGACATCAATTTGATATGTGTTTCAATTAAACTATTTGTTAAAAATAGATACAAATAAGAAACATACATTTTATTCACAAATAGACCTTACAAACTGTATATAATCAGATACAGATAAGATATAGATGAAAAACAGACTATCAAAAAAAAATCTTTTATAAACTCTTTGAAAATTGAGTGGGTCTCTTTAGAAGATGGTCTTTCAAATTAGAAATTTTCAATGTCAAAGAGCTTGATTGGCTAGAATACGTGCTTTGATCAGATATATGATCTATCTACACAAACATGAGGAGATGTTGTGCTGCATGCTTGCAGGCAAAGCAAAATGGGCAAATAGGAATAGCACATGTGGCTTCTTGGGCTCTTCCATTCTCAAATTTCACACCTGATGTCGCTGCAAGACAAAGATATGCAGACTTCATCCTAGGATGGTGAGTTTATCCTTCAATACTTCTTTTAAATGTCTTTAATATTTAATGACTTCCATTCCTTTAATCCGTTGTGTAAATTATAGAATAAATCTGCTAATTTGAAAACAATATGTTAGAAATAAAAAGCAGCGGCTACTGAACTCTTCTGGGGAAAATATGACTAAAATAAAGAAAAGGGTAATTTTTTTCTTAATTCGCCTGAAATATGACAAAGTCATTGCTAATTCAAAATAAGATATAGTTTGGATCAGCTAACTTAAAAAAATAAGGACAAAAACCAAGCTTATTCTTATAAAATATACATTATATGTAGCGTGTGCTCTCCCTTTTCCATTCTTCTTTAGATAATGTGTTCAAATTGAGCATTTTTTAACTTTAATAAAGTTTCCATATACCCATCTTACATAATTGTCGAATATTAAGAAATTTATATGTTTTTTAGGTAATAATTTTATGATAAAAAGAGAAAGTCATATCATTTGTAGTTCTATGTATATATTTATTAGGGATTGGATGCTACACCTATATATTTAAAATCACATCAAGGAAATCATGGGCTTTGTTAGTAGATCAAATAACTATCAGAAAAGGAATTCTTCGATGCCTTAATTCCAAGAAATGGAATTATATCGTAATATTGGCAAGGATTCTCTTTTTTTTTTTTTTTAATGAGCTGTCTTCAAATGTTTTATGCGCAATTTTATGCATCATCAAATATAATACATGTTTAGCCAATAATTCTATTCTTTTTTTTTTCTAGGGAAAAAATATAATCTTTTTCCTCTTATCCTTTCTTTAATAGGTTTTTAAACCCAATGGTATATGGTGATTATCCAAAAAGCATGCGGTCGCTTGTGGGAAGCAGGCTACCAAAATTCACTAAACAACAATCCATGATGTTGAAAGGGTCATATGACTTTATTGGATTAAATTATTACTCTACTTGTTATGCACAAGACTCACCAAACTCCAATAATAGTCTGAAGAGCTTTACCACAGACCCTCAATACAATACCACCGGTAAGAAAATTTGAATGTACTCTTTTCTCCATGTGAAATTGATAAATTGCAATTTTTTGTTTCTTTTCTTTTTTCTTTTTTAATTTGACAATTGTATTGCTCCATGATTACTCAATAATATAAACAGCATATTCATTTCTTTAGTAATATACGCAAGTTTACCTCTTTTTTTATTTAAGACAATGAGTGTCTACACTAGATATAATCGACAAAGATAATAAAGTTATATTACAAAAAATTTCTTCCTTCTAAGTTTCGGACTTTATTTTGTTTTTTTCCCCCTTTTTGGTCAAAGAAAATTATTTGTATATTACATATAAATATATTCCAAAAGTAAAAAGAAACAACATCTAAAATATTTTCTCGTCAAAATTCCTATATTCTTGAGGTTTTGAAACTACTTTTTCAGGAGAGCGTAACGGAGTTCCAATTGGTCCTCAGGTATGCAACACTTTGCTTTCTTTCCTTTAATGCCACATAGCACTTGTATCTAAGATACTTTTTACATGGGTTGTTTGCTTTCTATAATACCACGTCTCTTGAAAAGTATTTTTCTATAATTTAGTAGTAGCAACAACACATAGAATAGATAATAAATATCCCTTTAATGATTGAACTCTCAAACAAGACTTTGTCTAATGTCTCAACACTACGTACACACACTTACGCAAATTTTATTTTATAAAAAAATTAAAAGAAAATTAAGGAACCCTAATATTATTCATAAAAATGAAGAAAATATGCCACTGAGTAAAAAAAAAAAAAAACTTTCAACAAATAATATTAGCTCCTTCATCACAATCTTGACTCATTTCCCTTGTTGACGGTGCCACCGTCCATAAATATTAAATCAGTAATTTGCTAAAATTATATATTGATATTAATAATTACATGGGAGGAAAAAAAGAGTCATCAATTTTGAATAATTAAATTGGGAGATATTTTGACATAATTTTTTTTTTCCTTTTAGAGTTTTAAGAGTGCTAAAGTACGTTGTTGTTGTTATAAGTTTATATGAGTCTATGCATCACATTAGTAGTGTTCTTTCTTATATTTCTAGTAAGTTTTAGAATATCTATATAAGTTTTTATTGTTCCTAAGTGTTTATAAACTTCTCTTAATAAAATACAAATGTACATATAAAATAATATAAAATACAAAAACATATGTTTTTTTTTTTTTTTTTACTTTACATATCATATCCTTTTTTTCATAAAGGATACTTTACTATGTATCAATATTGTAAATTGTCTACATCTTAATGTTTATGCATCATAGTTAATGAGCGTCGTAAAAATTCGCTACTGCATTCCACTACCTATTCTTCTTTCAATATCCTATTTATATTTTGTTGCAACACAACCTGATACGCCGGAGACTTACTCATAGGAGTTATTTTTAGCTTAGCACAAATGCTTGCTGCAAGAGTTTCATTTAACCCCTTCATCTCTTCTAGATCACTGATAAAAAGATATGGTCTTTCCTTTAAGGAAAAAAAAAAAAATTATATTAAGCTATGACTTTTGTCTTTCTTAACAATATACATCAACCAAAGCATCCTATAACCTATCTTACCCTAAAAATTGTAAGATAACTACTCACCATAGATTGAAATTTATAACCCTGTCACACATTTCAAAGTCAAATTTAGTTGATACCATTATAATTAACAAACAATCAACAAAAACACTAAATGCGCCTAAAGGAACTGTGTATGTGGAAAAAAATAAAGACAAAAAGCTCCTTTTAGTACCTGAACTTTAATAAATTATATAATTAAGTACTTGGAATTTTAAAAAAATCCAATTTTATACTTAATTAAATTTTGTGTGTTTGTTTTTGGTATCTAAACTTTTAAAAAATCTAATTTAATATCTAATTAAACTTTTCGTGCCTCTTTTTACTACTCCCACTCTTTTATTCTTTTTTTGAAGTAGTTGACATATGTCAGATAATAATTAAGTAGGTAGTATTAGAGGTATGAAAAGTTTAATTAGATATGAAAAATTAGACATTTTAAAAGATCAAATACCTAATTTTTTATTTCGTCAAAGTTCAGATATCTAAAGAGGCATTTTTCCAAAAAATAAAAAATATGTAACTCAGAATCAATGCCAAAATTTTAATCTTTAACTCTAAAACCAATCTATTATACATTTGGTAGCTGGAGTAACAATTGTTATCCAAGAAGCCCCACAAAAGAGAGAAAAATTGAGGGATATGGAGATTTAATTTGGAATGTGAGAAAAAGAACAATTGGTGAGATAAAAAAATATCTACTAATAATTAAAGAAATAAATAAAAAGGATCATAGAATCTTACGAGGTTTATAAAAGTTTTTCTTCAAGATTATAGTTAGATTCAAAGACCTAGACAACTGAATATGACATATACATATACATATACATATATATACACACACATAGAGACATGATCTAAGAACATATACATGGTTAAGAAACAACATAGTGACATAAGAGGATTGAGGAAGAAAAAATGGGTGCATTCTTTGATCCATTAAGATGGTGCTTCTATCTACTAAAGTGATGCTTTAGTGTATTGGATTCGACTAATTCATCTAAAGCTTCTTAGGCCAATAAATCCTCTCATCTTCATAAATTCATCTTGATGATAAGGATTCAAAATACCTAACTCTAAGTCGAAATTAGTTTTTTCGATCTCTTATGTGTATCGATCATGTCTATGAATGAATCAAGTCAGTCATCAATATAATAGGGATTATTAAGTGCAAAGTTTGCAACTTGACAACTATAGTTTACTACAATAATTAATGTTTGTAACTCTGAAGTGTATTAAGAAAAGAAGGGGAAAGAAAACTATCCTAGAATAGGATTTTAATGGGAAAAAAATGGTTACTCATGCACCTCTAGCCAAAACCTAAATAAGTATTCTCATGTAAGCCATTGTCACAGCCTCTTTAAAAGAAGTGGCATGTTAAAGAGGCAACATTTCATCAAAACCTTGGATTTTCATTCCATAAAACCCATTGTAGCCAAGCAAAGCTTACATTTAGCATCCTACACAAACATCTTCAACCCTCTCTCTCCTCATTATCATACTTTATATCTTATATTCAAGATATAGATATAACAAATTAATATAAGCAAAAATAAAGAGAGTTGTTTCCATTAAACATATTATCATAGTTTATATCCTTCGAAAATGATGTTCATTTTCCATAGGTGTAAATTATACATAGTTGTAGAGTTTTAAGGATGGATAATGGTACAAAAGTAAGGGAAGTGATACAAAACACACATTAATTATATTAACTTATTTGTTAAAACAAGTCGAATTAATCTAATTCTTCATTTTCCTTTCACATATCATTGTAGGCTGGTTCAAGTTGGCTATATATTTATCCACCAGGAATTCGAGATGTGCTACTATACATAAAAATAAGTATAAGAACCCATCAATTATTATTACTGAGAGTGGTAAGTATATATTTTATTTCTCTTTTAATAATGAAGTAAAATTATATACATCATGCACGTAGGCTTTCTATGTGTTTGGTTTTGCTCTAACAATTTATGGTAATTAATTAGGGATGGATGAAGTGAATAACACAACACTACATTGAAGCAACAATTAGCTGATCCTTTGAGGATTTATTATTACTATCATCACCTTTTGTACCTTCGAAAAGCAATAGAGTAAGTATTGTGTTTTAATGAATAATAATGTTAAAATGGTATTAGTTGATGACCTAATGATGATAATGTTTTCTCTCTTTTTCTCCCCTCATTAAACTTTTAGAGATGGCGTCAACGTGAAGGGTCACTTTGCTTGGTCGTTACTCGATGATTTTGAATGGAGCAATGGGTTCACGACTCGTTTCGGCATCAATTATGTTGATTTCAAAATTGGACTCAATAGATACCCTAAACATTCAGATATATGGTTCAAGAGTTTTCTTAAAAGGCGTTATCAAGCTCGAATTTTGATCCTTATCCTCCAAAAGATTCCAAACTGTATTAAACTTAACCTCTTTAATATAGAACACTCAACCGAAATCAATGGGGTCTTGTAATATGCCCAATTTTGAAAACAGTTTTTTACAGGACCATGAATTGACATTGGAAAAAAAAAAAAAAAAAAAAAGTAAACCGAAAACCAAATGATGGTTTGATTTTTAGTTTGGCCACTAGTCAATATGAGCCAAAAATTACTAAGTCTAGGGACTGCTATTTTAAAACTCTAGAAAGTTATTTAGCTTTCAAGGGCTTTAGTAATTTCAATGTAATGGACCAAAATAAATATTTCATTTCAATAATTGTTCTATCAGTTTTTTTTTTTTTGTTGTTTTTAGAAAAAAACTCTATGAAAATATATATTTACTTTTTGTGAAAAAGGTCTAAAATGGGAAAACTATTTTTTTTTTTTTTATAAAACGATTCCTAAAGAAGATTATTTTTCTTTTTTACTTTTATTTTTATTAGGTGCCTATGTCATTAATTGGAAAAGGTCCCTGTAGTTTGTTTCAATTTTATAGAATCCTTTAGTATGTTGGTTGAAAAAACTGCCAAGTTTAAGTTGTTATCTAGTTTTGATTTTGTTTTTGAAATGTCCTAAAAAAGTCTACTTTATTCCATTGTTTTGAAAAAACATCTAAAAAGAACTTTAGTTTGAAAAACCTCCTTTTATTTTGAGATAATTTAGAAAATAACTAAGTGATACTATATTATATATATATATATATTAACCAACAATACGGTTTTTATACACTAAGATATGCCATGAATGAGAAGAAGTGAAAAGGATAAAATTTTTATTCTTTTTGATGTTTTTCCTATTTATTTTATTTTATTAAGATAGGCTAGTATATACAAGAATCTAAAAATATCTATAAAAATGTGTTATATATAAGTAATCTGTCAAAATTTCTAATTTATCAAACATCTTCACGAATCCTATTAAATTTCTTATCCTTAGTGAACATGGCACATATCACAAGTTCAATATTTACAAGTCTTACTGATTATATCAATCCTAATATATTGTACAAGTTCACATGAAAACTTTTGTCTTTTTAATTCTGATCTTAACAATATTGTACATTATTTGTAGCAATTTTACTTACCGCATGCATACTAACAAACAAGGCATATATTAAAATTTTGTACAGCATCACATGGATCGATAGCGTATTCATATTAGGATAATATTAATAAATAAACCTAAAACAATTTTTTTTAATTAAATCTTATGTACAAATCTATATCCTATAAAGTTTTATTTACAAATTTTAACAAATATAATGAATACAATAGATCAAATTACAAAAGCATGACAAGTAATAGTTTCTTTATTTCAAATATTATCACGCCTTAAATAGGTCTAGAGCTCCAATTGTTCTACTATGTATAATACTTAAACATTATACGTAAAGACTATTCTTGACTAAGCAAGCTTCTAACAAATTTTAGATTAAGAAATTCTTAATTAGGATTATAATCAATTGAACAATAAAGGAAAATAAAGATAAAATAGTCTCTCAACAATACAACAAAAATTCTAATAAAATTATTAACTCTCATACAATAACATTACAATATTCGACAAATATGACATCAACTCATCTAGTCTCGCACTAATATCTAGCCCATAAACCATGTTGCCATAGCATCCAAATCTATCATCTTCACAAGCTGAAAATATAGAATAAGCCAAAGCTCAGTACAATAACAATACAAGCACATATGATATGCTTACACACATTTATTCTAATGCAAATGCAACAACCAACCATTTAGATATTTAATTTAGGTGTAGCAAAACAACATATGACACTCATACTCCAGCAACATGCTATAGGAATATGGAGTTCTGAGTAGTAGCAATTGTTTAGGCGGTTATATTCCCTAGAAGAAATTTTCTCATATAGGAGTCACAACTATTACTCATCTCTACTTATCATGGTCACAATATAATACAGCTCAGCTTATCCCATTAACATGAGTTATGATATATTATTTCTCTCTGATTTAGATAGATGTTGCCCGATACCATTCGCCTTATCAGTTACTCACCAAGTCACCACCAGTAGCCTAAGCGCCTAAGTACTGTGTTAGTAATGCCACACAAGGTTATTACTTCTTAGACTGGATTAAATGATATAACACACTCAAGCAATTGATTAGGTCGTTTTTAAGTATTAATTCATCTTAAGATACATATCCTAACAAGCCACACCCAATTCACCACGTACCTAAGCTCAAGTAATAATTCTACCTCAAAGCATATGATTGCAATCTTGGGAATAAGAATTTATATAAGGAAATTATCTCAATAAGATTTAATTCATCTCATTCGGTTAATTATTAACTAATTTGAAGTTATACATATTTATCATTTATTCCAATTTAGGTTTCACCTAATTCCTTTACTGAAATTAATTCCTAAATTAACATCAAGTTGAAAGGTAAATTTAGCTTTCAATGGTATTATAGCCTAGTAGCGTCTCTAGTCTCTTAATTGAGAGATCCCATGTTCAAATTCCCTATCCCTAGTGTAATAGCCAAAAAAGAATTGTAAATTTAGTTTTAAGTCATTTTTATATAAAGTTCATTTTATATTTAACCTAGTCACCTAAACTCATTATATAGTAACTAGGTCCTTTAAGTGATATCTTTAGTGACATATCATATCCTTGATAACCTAACTATGCCTAAAAGTATGTCAAGTAACCTAAATTAGCTTCCTAATAAGTTTAATAATCTTATAATGTAATATTTATACCTATTTTTTAAAATAATTTCCTACAATAAAATTGTTTAATTACTCATCTTAAAATTCATATTTTGATATGAAAATATATTATTTACATATATTTCATATTTATTTGATTAAACTTAAACTCATTTTAATTCCATTATTTCATTTCCTATTGAAAACTGGTACGTACCCTAGCTTAATAGCCAGTTCACTAATTTTTAGATCAATTATGCAAACTACTTAGCTTATTTTTTTACATGTTCATAAGTTAATTTGGCCTAAAATAATTATATAATAAGGGTTTTAAATTTAATTACATATAACTTGGTCGGAAACAAGGGATAACACTAATGACGAGCCAAAGTTTTGCTAAATTAGACATGATCCCGACCGGTTCTTTATACCATATCAAATAAACTTAGTAAGCTTTCAAACTAGTATACTCTTACCCCAAAAAAGAAGAAAAATTGACCCGTTCAGCCCTTTATATTCACGCTAGTGCTGCTTATTAAAACACTATTTTACCTTGTGTTTGCTATTTGATAATTTAATTTTTAAAAATAGTAAATGTATTTCAAAAATCACAAAAATTTTCATTTTAATCATAAACACATTAAAATACCATTCCTACAAATTTCATTCAATAATAAATTCTTTTATATTTTATTTAGATTTTACGTCTTAATGATTTTCATGATTTCTAGCTTATGTTCATTACAACAACCATTAACCATTCATCTTTTATTCATCAAATCATCAATCCACAAGTGAAATCTATCATCACATCACTAAATAATAAATCATAAATCATCAATCACATAATCAAAATGAAAAATAATGATTAAATAACTTATCTACAATGAAGAACACACAAGCATAAACTGCCACTACTATAAAGGCATGCTTGTTGAATAAGCTTCTCACACTCCTTCCAAATCTTTGTTAGTTCTTATTTATTCCTATGATTAATTATTATCTTATATTAGTATAGTAGATTTAAGGATTAAAGATATTAGAATATGTTTTTTACTCTTCTCTTCTTTGAATCATGTTGAGGAAGTTAGCTAATTCCAAATGAGGAGAAATAAAGAGAGTTTTCTTCCTAAGAAAGTTTGAGTTTTAGAGAGAATTGACTTTTTCAAGAAGTCTTGTAATGTGAAAAATAAGAGGTGGGAGAAAAATTAAGGTTTTTATATGGGGGTTTGGAACCTTAAACATATAATTATATTTTTAAGATAAAAAAGACATCAATGTCCTTAAATTTGTATTAGCTTAGGTATGTTCAAGCTTAAATGACCACCTAACCCTTCCATATAATTTGTAGCCATGTAATCTAATTATTATCCTTATTTTTATTTTATTTTATTTTTTATTCTTTTTTATTTAATTAAATTATAATTTTATTTATTTTATTTCTTCTAAATAATTTCTCATTATTTTTAATTGAATTTTTTATTGTTCCAAATAAAATTATTATTATTATTATTATTATTATTATTATTATATTATTATTATTATTATTATTATTAACAACCTTGTATTAAATTTTTGGGATATCTCAAGCATGGCATGAAATATACAATATTACATTAAGATAAAAACCAAACCTAAGTCTTTAAAATTTCATATACAATACTATATCCTAAAAATTTTATTTACTCATTTTAATGAATTTAATGAACCTTAAAATCACATATCTACACAAATGACAAAAACATGGCAAGTTTGAGCATGGTATGATGAGATCATAAATCATAGGTTGGTGTTTGTATTTTGCCAGCTTATGTGTAACGTATATGTAAAGAGTCATTGTTAAGACAATGATATGTTAGAGAGGGTTAATCCAAAATGAACGATTGGTGAAATAATTGTTTTATAAGCGATAGTTCGTCTTCCTTTTAATTGTTGAAAATTTCTTCTGCCACTAACATAGAAATTGTTATGTAATTTTTACTAAATAGTTTTCACAATTTGTTGATGTTTTTATCTCCATTTAAGTGCAAAATGAAACAATATGAGCTAATTTAAAAACAACAAACTATTAAGTAAATTTACATTTCGCTTGTTACACGTTGAATAATTTTGTTATGAAGGCTATACAATAAAAATATCATATAAATATTTTTTGCATCCAAAATTAGATAAATTTTATTTTAATGATTGTGAAGGAAACTTTATAAATTAAAAGAAATGCTCTTGATTTGAGGATAATTTCAATATGCTATCATCTATAGTTAAAGGTTTTCTTTATTTTCATTTAGACCTCTAACCAACCAAAAGCTAAGTTCACATAAGACGAAAATTTTTAACGTCCTAAAATTTAGGTGAGACTATAAGATTGGAGATGGCTTCAACAAATATAAATCGTTACTTATTTGAATGATATCGCAATCCCAGAGATGGGTCTAGCATGATTAGCGTTGTATAGAGTGTGTATTTGCAATATAAGGGTTGTTTTACAAGTCAAAGTTTATAAGATTTTAATTTATTATATTTTTATTTTCATATAAATATATTTAATTGTCAACAAAATAATTTTTTATATCAATATCTCACGGTCCACTTGGTCCGTAGAAAGTCAGATACCATACCAAAATGTAACAAAAAGTATAATAATACTCTACAATTACAAGCGCAAATCAATGTATAGTCATTAGAAAACTCATTCAACCTTGGGTATCGGCAATTGGAGTGCCTTAGACATTCAAACTCCGCTTCTCTGTCATCTAAAAAAGAAAATAATATTGAAAATGAGTACTTTGTTAAAACTAAAGCAGAGATCATTCTAGATTCTATTTTTTCCTATTATAATGTTTCAATTGGCACATTTTCTTAATTTTGTGATATATTGGTCATTTGAAATTTTTTTAGTGAATGGATAGTCCGTTTTATACACTTCAAATGTAATTTTCATTGGTTATATTATTTTTATTAAAAGTAGCTTATAGTTTCATGGAGAGAAGGATTCAAATTTGGAAATGAAGCTTTCTCCCAATAATTTCAAATGTTCTCAAATTCTAATTTACTAATTTACTAATTTCACTTCCAAACTCATCTGTGCGTAATACTCAACCACTAAACATGATTATTGACACATTTCTTTTGGGATAAGTGCAAAAACAACCTCTAAACTTTAAGGTCTGTGCGAGTTGATCCTTTAAACTTTCAAAGTGAGGCTTTTAACCCTTTAAATTTTTAAAATTTAGCACCATAAGGTAGTCACTTGTTTTGATACAAAGGATGGGGGATAAATTCGCAATTAGACAAAATTTTAGGAAGTAAATCCGCACATTTTTCATTTGTTTAAATAGAAAATGTGATGTTTCCTTAAAGATGGCAAATTTTTTAACTTTAGAGTGTTAAAAATCTCATTTTAAAATTTCGGGGGTTAATCTATACTACCCTTAAAGTTTATAGGGTGTTTTTTCAATTTTCCCTTTTTTTAATCATAAGTCTCATTTGATTTTGACTTTCTTCTTATCATGACCCCAAATAGGGCTTAGTAGGAATTACTAGAAGCTGTCATGCAACCTATGTACTCGTTACATAATAATCGTTTTGTGTGTCGAAGGTCATAAAACTCTATGAAACATTTAATTACTAAAGCTATTTATAATACATATATATTTTCGAATATAAAAATAACTATAAAATTCTAACTTTTCCCTGATTGATAGGATCGTAGAGGATCGGTATCATCTACGAAACAGTAATAGATATCTTACATTTATATAAACTTGAATAGCAAAAGGAGTTTTATTCACGATAGATGATTGGATTCTCTATGTCCAACTTAACTCTTCAAGTGTCTATATCAACTATCTTGGGGTAAGCTGACTCTCATTCACACCAATCTTATCCCATCTTGCTTTTATGGAGTTACCTGCAAAATAACTTGTTGGTAGGTGATAAAATTTCTACTAAATGAGATAGGAGTGCAATTCCCTCATCACTACTCATCAAGCACAAATAAACAAGTTACTTAACATATGCTTGCCTGAAGAGCCATATACAGTGCAGACATCACATGTAGTCTTCCATAACTAGCATGAAGTCTAGGATTTAACTCCTTCTTGACCTAGGGTTTGGGGAATGCTTAGTTCTATTAGCATCCATGTCATTTAAACTTAAATTTACTCATCATAAGCCCTAAGGTATTTAAAAGCTTACCTAGGTTGATGTTTCTTAAAACTTACAATTTGATTCGATATGATGGTCGAGCATGGCTTCGTAGTCCATGACTTCCTCAGATTATTTAGTTCATCTTATGAAACCAAAACTTAAACTTAAACCTAATTTTCCTCACGGAGGCCTTAAATGCTCAATCTGGAGGAACTTAAACTTAATTTTTCCTCATAGAGGTCTTAAATGTTCATCCTAGAGGTAACTTAATCAAAGAATATATCTATAACTTAAATTCCCAATCATTCCAACGTCAAATAGGGTGACAACAAGTAAAAATGCAATGTGGTGCAATGCATGTCTAGTTTTATTTTTGGCCCAAATATCATTAATAAATTCACAATGACCAATCTTTACATATTTCACTCCAAACAAGTAAGATAAAGGTAAAAGTAGCAATCCCACACACGAGCAAATTCAACTTCATTCACCAACATTAGTGCATCAGTACTCATTAAGCCCTTCACATATACTCCATGAACTTAAACCCATATTCTTAGTATTAAGCTTAATTTCACTTTTAAAGCGTTTAATTTCACATCTTAAAAGTGAAAATTTTTTAACTAATATAAGTAGGCTATACTACTTGTGTAGAAAGCTCTTCGATGGTAGAAAGCGACTTATGCAGCTTACATGGCTTAGAGATAAAGGAAAATGGTTCCAAAGGCTATATATGACCACTCATACACAAGCTATGTTCGAGGGTCATGTAGATTATGGTTAGCATACAATTATTTCATTATGCCCAAATTTACACATATACGACTATTGTACATAGGCTGTGTATGGTGGTCGTGCAGAACATGATTTATGTCTAGATTGTAAGGTTTATAAAATTACACATACACAACCAACGTATATGAGCTACATATAGGGGTCATGTAGAGCTCATTTTGCATCCATAATGGATCATTTTATCAATTTACATATACATAACCAAGGTATGCGACCATGTAAGATGGTCATGTATATTGACTGTCATTTTAAACTTTCTGTTGACATTAAACTTATGCTTTTACGACTTACAACTCATCTAGAAATAGTCATAACTTAATAAGATCACCAACACGGCATAGAATAGTAGGAAAACGGTAGTACATCACTTGAATGAGTAGTAAATCATTAAAAATCCCACTCACCTTAGTCGTATTATGAACTTAATTGATATAGTCCTCGAATGGACCATTCAATTGCTATTTATCCGTAAAACACATAGAAAGAGGTTCTAAACTCGGTAACCTCAAATATATCAGTTAGGATCAACAATATTGAAATTTGAGAATCTTACGAAATCATTATAGTTTATGGCTTCATCGAACTCTCCATTACGCCGCTATGGGGTTGCATAAAATCTTATAAAGCAAATTTGAAAGTACATTGCTATGATTGCAATGCAATTTACAGATTTGGAAATGAGGGGTATTTTGTGAATTATGAGTATTGAAGTTTTGGAAGTCTGTCGGTTGGTCAATCCATCATCTGGATGTTTTCTAAGGTTGAAGAAACTAAAAAATGAAAGGGAAAGGAAAGGAGTGGTCGTCAAATGGATTGAGGTATGTATATATATATAAGCAATGTGGTGATGAAATTGTATTGAATAATTTTCCGATATGGGTCCAATTTCTACGCAATACAATACCCTATCACAACCAAGTATCCTATAGTGTTTGAAAGTGAAAACTTATGTATTTACTAATTTGGATGCCTTGATCACAAACGTATACACGGAATACTTGGTTGAAGCGCCTAAAATTTTAGCTTTACTATATGCTAGAACTTAATATAAATTTAGGGTTTTAGGTTTCAGAAATAAGGTTTATAGGTTCGGTTATTGGGTTTTTAAGTATGTTTGAGGTTCTATCACTAATCGAATTGTCAAACAATTATAAATCCCTTTTTTAGGATAGGGTAAAATTATGAGGTGTCACACTTATTACACATTTACCCTAATAACTTCAATACTCTACTTCTTACTCCATGATCCACTTTATCTCCAAATTCATCAATCCCATCACTTTTTATTGATCAAGTATACTTAAGAATCCTACATGGTGAATCTCAGCTATTTTCCTAAGAGAAGGATCATGCAAAAATCCTCAATTTTCCATTCTTAATCTTGGTCATTTACATTAATAAATTCAAACGTCAGTTTAACCATATCTATCAATAGAATTTTAAATGCAACTATCCTTAATCTTATCTAAAGGTCTCAACTAATGCCATAAATGGATGGATTCATGTGATCTCTCTACAAATTTTATAATGTAAAATTATAACCACATCATAAGGTTCATTAATAATCTACTAAGCCATTATTTTGATTTTCGGTTCAATTTCCTTTAGTCTAGTTAACATAAAACCTAACCTATTTAATACAAACTCTCAACTAAGAATTAAAGGAAATTTTGATTTTCTTTTTTAAAAAAATTTAGAGTCGCCATCTAACTAAAGTCGGGGAAAAAATAAATTAGGATTAATAGGTAAGTTGATCTTAATTTAGCTACTAATATGCAAAAATTGTTTTTGAAAAACAATAACTAGAATATCATGAGTTTGACGCTATCTTATTAAAACCTAAACAATTACTACTTTTAACTAACCAATTATAATTTGCTTCCTATTATATCCTAAATAACATTCCTATGTGATTTTATAATATATTTATAAAATATTTACTTTCCTAGTTTATTATAATTTAAAAAACTACTCAAATGTACTTTCTTATTCTCTTAAGATTTACAATGTGAGTCAATTATATCAAATTTTAGAAAAAGGAAACTAATATTTACATGTAATAAATTAGGAAACTATATCTACATGGTGTAATTTCCAGTTTTATCAAAACTTGCAAGATAAGTCAATTAAATCACATTTTACAAAATAGCTAACTATCATCTACACCAAATTCAAAAAAATAATTCTTTTGCTTTTTCAAAATTACCTATTTGGTGCATATGTACTCACTATTCAAGATTAGACATTATGTTGTTCTTTTAGATTGATGAAAATTTTAGTTTGTGGATTAGTTTTAGGAACTTGAAATCTTGTCACTTTAAGTTCATTAAAATTTGTTAAATTTGTAAAAATAGTTTTTTATTGTGAACCCTAAACCTATCAAATTAATTTTTAGTAATTTGTGAAAATTGCTTTTCTAAGTGACAAAATTTTGAATGATGAACTACGACAATAACGGCAAATATGTCATGTTATTGCAAATTGAGTCGTAATAAAGGCTTGTCCATATTTAACATGTTGATCAAGACAAAATTATGTAGTTGTGTAATTAAATCTCACACCTCATCTTAATAATAAGATCATTATGAACACATACATATACATGTACTTAGGTATTCACGAGATTCAAAGTTTTCGAAAGAAATCACAGTATAATGAGATATCGCATAGCAATCATAAATTTTATTTACATCAATATATTGATATCATTAAAACAAGATTATTAATTGAACACATATATTACATATCTATATTAAGATGTAATATACAAATAAATAATTTATAAAGAGAGGCAAATGTGTCATTTGATTGAAAACAAGAGGGTTTTATGGTCAATCATGAAGTACATTTATATCTTTTAATGAATGGCAAACACGTGATTGAAGATGAATGGACGCAGGAAATAAGCCGGCCAAAGGTCGGCCTTTGACTTAATGTCACCAGCATTGCACCTGTACATTGCCAGCTTACATGTTCTAGCATTTGATCTGAGAACGAATGGCCACCAGCCTTCTTATTTAGGCTGCCAGCTTTCCTATTAGGAAATTAAAGCGTTTTTTTTTCGAATTTTCATTGTAACATATGTATCCCTCTTCTCCAAAACTTATTCATAAACTTAGTTTTCTCTCAGAACCTCTCCGTTTGTGATCCTAACATCAAAAGGAGATCAAGAAATCAAGATCTAGGTGACTTGGTCTTTCAATCCCTTAAATATTTTAAAGAATAAGATCATTCCTTAAAGTTCTCTTGTTGTTTGAAGAGACATTTTGGAGAAAATCTTAGGACTTGTTGGGAGAACTAGGGATCTACAATCAAGGAGGAATAAGAATCAAGAATAGGTAAGAATTATCTTTTTCTTTTGGTGATTTAAACGCATGATCTTTTCCTAAGTTCTTAGTGGATTTTTAAAGGAAATCAAGTTCTTAGAAATTTTTAGAGGAAACCCTAGTTTTTGGTGTTTGGAGAAATTGTGGTTTATAATCAAAGGAGAAAGGTGTGTAAGATTAGGGTTTTTTTTAGCTCATTGCAGATTAGGGTTTACATGACAAAAAAATGTGTTGTTTTATGAAAATATGTTGAGAATGAGTTTTATCTTTAGTATCAGGTGTATCTGTGAATTAGATTTCTATTCTTAAAATTGATTAAAGGTATGACTTTACCTTACTTGTTGGTTGTGCTTGTAGGCTTAGAAGTATAAGTTGATCTAATTTTTATTTGGTTTAAAAATTGAATTTTTGTTGCTTGTGCTTTGCTATGGTTAGTAATGACCGATCAATACTATGAAACTAATGCGGTGCCTTAATGATCTATGAATGAGGTCGTCTCGAGTGAACTTGTGCATAGATAAGATTCTGGTAGTTTAAGAAGTGGTAAGATTGCAGTACTCTAGGTGTGTAGAAGATTTCCAACACCATATATGTATATATTATCTATTTTTAATATTGGCTGTTTTTATGGAGTCCTGAGTTGCTTTGGGTTTGGGGTTAGGCATGAATGAACCTAGATTGTGCTATTTGATGGGTAATAAAATGATAACAATTTGTGTTTGTTGCATTAGTATTTAAGATGTATGTAAAACTGTATAATGCTTGTTCACGTGCATATATATATGGTATGACGTACTAGGCCTTTGTGCTTAGTCTTTTATCTTTTTTCAAGAGCAGGTGAAAACCTAGTGGTGTTTGATTTAACATGATATGATGTGTTTATAGACCATGGGCAAGATGATAGTGAACTAGACTTTCCTACTGATTTATAGATAAAGTGAAAGAAGGAAATTAGAACTTAAGACTATTT
This sequence comes from Combretum micranthum, assembly GCA_024138025.1. Taxonomy (NCBI): domain Eukaryota; kingdom Viridiplantae; phylum Streptophyta; class Magnoliopsida; order Myrtales; family Combretaceae; genus Combretum; species Combretum micranthum. The sequence continues at coordinate 197,125 of JAMXBD010000079.1, forward strand.
TCATGGTTTATGTTTTGAAAGATCTTATAAGACTTCTTTTATGAAGTTTTAAGTTTTGAACTATGTTGGCTTTGGTTTATGCCAACTATGTTATCATAAGTTATTATGAGGTATCTATTATTATTAAACAAGTGCCTCTTTTGTATGAGAGTTTGATGGTATTTCTATAAAGTAGTTTAATATCATAATAGTCTTAGCGTATCCATCTTCAGTAAGGACACGTGATGGGTTGTAATACTTTTAGGTTAAGGCATTACAAACAAGTTATCAAGAAAATATGTCTAACCATGTTAAGAATCACAAAATCTCAATAGGACATGTATGTGGCATAGTTGAAGACACATAATCACACAACTATATGGCATAAAAGAATTTATAATAGGAATTTTATGATATAAATTCAAAAATCACAAAATCAAGATTTAAAAAAAAAAGAACACTATTACATGTATTTCAAGTTTTTTTTTATTGCTCTTATTATTACAACATTGTATTATTATTATTATTAAAGAAAGGACACTTACTTGAATGTGCACAATGGGAGGGGAGATCGGCTGTTTAGGATTGAGCGGGTTGAAATAGGATTTGACTACTAGCAGAGGTGGGTTCTGGGTTGCTTGCAATGGCACAACTTGGGGTGTGCATCGGAAGGAGGTTTTGAAGGGTAGTGAAAACTCCGGTAGGCTTGGTTTCATTCAAAAACCACAAGAAGGTGGTGTTTATAAGAGAGAGAGGTGGTGGCATGGTTTGTGGTCCTTTGATGACAACCTCTGAGTTGTTTTTAACGGCTACCAACTACTGAGATTTAAAGATCTTGGCCTCCTAAACACTTCTGTAACTTCCAATTTCTTCAATTCCATTTGTATTAGGAATTTAGCCTTGAAGCTTTGAAACCCCATATCAAGAACAAAAACACAATATTAGTTATTCATGTAATTTGAGTGCAATTCATGCTTGGGTTGAGTTATTTGTGTCCTATTTATAATGTCTAGGGCTTCAATTTTTTAATAAAACTTACCAATTCAATCAATTCAAAATTTGGGGTTCTTGAGTTATATTTAGCATAGAATTTAGGGCTTCACCAATTTTGTATATAACTTTCCAATTACACTAGATATTGACCTCTTATACATGTATTAAAAGCTTCCCATATCTTTCTAGTTGCTTAAAAAAAAAAAAAAACAAATTTGACGTGGATTGTGAAATTTTTAGGAAAGTAGAATATTAAGTTTTTCAAATTTTCAAGCTTCAATTTAACCTAATAAATGTTCACGAAACCCTACAAGTATAATATCAATTGGAAGCTCTCCATGCATAGTTTACAATTTTGCCATCAATTGGGTGAAATTACAAGATTAAAGTGCTCAAAAATCGACTTTTAACTATAAAATTGGTTTATTTGATAAATTAGGCAACCCTGGCTTTTAGATTGAAATGGGCTTAGACACTTACTTATGTCTAATTTGGCTAAATAAATTAAAACTAACTAAAATTTAATTAATATGGGCTTAGCTAATTCTTTAAAGTCCAATACCTTGATTTAGCTATTTTTAGCTTATTACAAAACTAATGGATATAAATTACTCAAATTAATTTTCCTTAGAGCTTTAGGGCCTTAAACCACAATAATTACCAAACTACGCTTTATAGTTTTGTTGACAGCCTATTTCAAAACATGGGCTACCTAACCTAAGCCCAATATATATTCAAGCTAGACCACTTTGCTAGGACCAAACCCCACCGATAGACACCTTTAAGCACGAGCTTACCCTGACGCTACTAACCTCGACATCCACTCAGTCTTCTATACTCTGTTAGTTACTCGATATATATAGCTTGATCGAATGAGGCCTCCAAGTAGTGGACTATTGGATTTTCCTTATATCCTCCACTACTGCTGTCAACTGCCCACTCACCTACTAATCCATGCCATTTGTAGCCGCTATGCTAACCTCCTATAAATGCTAGCCCACCTCTCTAGAGAAGGGTAATGTCACACTTGACCACTTATTCCTATTTAATTTACGGACTTATTATGACAATCTCTAACTTAAGCATTGGAGTGGCCATGCTATGCCCATGCTTGGTGCGCCACTAACTAGGTTTCTATTTTTGCAGGCTTTACACTATAACAATTGTTACAAGCCCAAATCCTTAAAGTCCAACCTCTGCCAGATTTAAGCAAGCGCCAAGTTTAAATTCCAAATATGGGTACTATAACCCTAATCTACTAAAATTGGGCCTAATCCAAAATATTTAAGTCCATTATCAATTTTTAAGTATTGAAATACCTAATGGACTTATGTAACACTTCTTAAGCCCCCAAAGCCCTAAAATACACTTAGTAAGCTTAGATAGGAATTTAGAAGGCACAATAGTCTTAATTAAAAATAACTTCAATTCTTTTAGGCTTATATGCAATTCTTAGGCCCAATACCCAATTTTACTCAATTGGGCTTAACATAATATTTAAGCCAAATCGACTTAAACTATAATCCATATTACTTAATGTGCTTAGTCATAAATTCCTTAAGGCCCATAATCCTAAATAATACAATACTTAGTTAAATTGTTATTGGGTCTAGTTTAGAACCTTTAAAGGCTCAATACTTCTAAATAAGAAATTTAGTCCCTAATGTTCATCGGCTTAATCCAAATCATTCAAACTTGATACCTTCAAATAAAATCAACTTAAGATATTAATATCTTATATATAAAAACATATATAAGAACTTACCTTAAAGAATAATAAAACATAATTGAATAATCAATATGCATTTGATAGTTAATTATATACTTAATATTCATATGAGATATCTTTTATACAAATATTGTCACTTCTAACCTACCTTCTTACTTATACTCGGCTATCAATTCATCAGGTATTCAATGACTTACATATTGCTTGATTAATATAGACATTCTAAATGAGTTAATACTTAAAGATGACTATTATTAATTGAGTGTTTGATTGTGCGTGGTTGTTTCTTAAACCTAAGCCAAAGGCGATAACCTTGTTAGGCAATTTAGCCCGGTAGTTAGACACTAGGTCATCGAGGATGGCTCGGTGGGTAACTAATAGTGGAATAATAGTGGGATAACATCTATTTACATTTGATGAGAAGCTATACTTAAACTGTTAAATTCATATTAACCTTTTTGTGAAAACTATCACATATAAAACCTTAGATCGTTCATGTTTTTTCATTAAGAATTAAACAAAATAAACGGAAGTGTACTTGAATCCATAGCAATCAATGACTTAAGAGCTGTGTGGTTAGCCTTCTAGATCAATACGTTTTCCTTGAGAGATCTTTTTAGTTTTCTCTCCGCATTCTCTGATGATGGGATTTAGATTAGACCAAAAAAATATTATACATGCGACCTGGGGACCAAACCACTATTTATAGAGATAACTCTATGTTATCTTTTGGTATTTCTATTTTAGCCCATCATAAAAATAAAAATTACCCATAAGGTCTCTATATATAAAAAGGTCATACCCTATTAGATACATTAAAGCCCAAATACACAAATCTTATTGATCAATTTTAATTGAGCTTAACTTAATGTGACAGCTCGTAACACATAATTATTTCACATATAAGGCCAACATTAGATTAAGGATCCAACAATCTTCCACTTGGACTATATGTGTAACCTTATAATTATGTTTTGCCAAAAGACAACCATATGAGCTCAAAGTCATCACAACCAAAATGTATCTATAACTAATATGGTCCATCAATCATATCAATATAGTGTCAAAGCGGTATTCATTATATTTATTGTAACTCAACCCATTAATGGTCACAATGTCAACACAATTGAATGACATAGATCATGATATAGATGTGTAGCAAGGAAATTCCACGCAATGTGATTTTAACATGTCTATTTCCTATTGGTCCATCATAAATCAAACCACAAACCAAAATTAGAGTGTAAGCAAACAAAAATATCCTTAAAATGTAATAAACGAAAACAACCAATTAGGGTTTGTCTATGACATAAAAGCATTTAAAATAACAAACTCCCACTAAAACTAAACATCACTTAAGGACATGAAATGACTTAGATTTACTTTTAATCAAATCTCATGTGTTTATTAATTTATTTTAAGAAGTTGAATTGAATGAGTATGATTATATGTTAGTAGCTTAAGATATACGATTTTGTATGTGTGTATGTTGAAATTAATATTTTGTTTTATATGCATTAATGTGTGAGTAATGAAATTATTAATGTTGTCTTGTGCACATTAAGATATTAAGTTAAATTAAATTAATAACTCAACCATAATTTTACTTAAGTTAGTTGATTGAGCTCTTGTAATTAAGCTAGCATTTATGCCCTAAATACAAGCCAAATGAAGTTCAAATTAAAGCCAAATGCATCTTAAGTTATTATATGCATTAAGGGGTAAATTTGGAATGTGAAAAAGTCAAATTAAGCTAAATTGATTACTTTTTGGGGCAGCTCAAGATTTTATCCGAATTTTCCTTTTCTTTCTTCTTTTTCTCTTCTTCTTCTTCCTCCATTTCCATCTTCATTTCCAAGCTCAAGTTAGGGTTATATCAAGTTGAAAATCAAAGTTATTCTCAAGACAAGGTATATATATGTATGTATTTGAATTGATTTAGTTGTGATCATTGTTTTGTTTTCCTTTCTTGTAGTAGTTATAGGGTTGATGGGTGAATTGAGCTTGATGTTGATCAAATACTTGTTCATGCATGGGATGAGTTGAGAAGGTGCTATATGAGTGTGGGAGAGTATGCATGTATTGTTGTATGAATATGAAGAGTTGGGAAGTTGTTAAGAGGATTTGTGTGGGATAATTTAGAATTTATGGAAGTAGAAATTGAAGTGTTTAATTGTATTGAATTCATGCTTTGAGTGGCTAGAATTGAGTAGTGTATGTTGGAGTGAGTACATGAAGTGGATGTGTAGTTGAGCAAAGTTTTAAAGTGTATTAAGATGTAAGTTTACAAAGTTGAAAAACAGGGGATTTGAATTTTCGTATAAGCTTGTTTTTGTAACGTACGCCGGCATCTGGGGATTCTACGCCGCCGGCGTAGAGGCGGTGTAGAAAGCCCACAGAATGGTTTTCCCTAACGCCGTTTGCAACGCCGCCGGCTTATATGCCGAAAATTTGCCAGCGTCTGTTCTTCAGAACGTTCGTCGGCAATTTGAGTCTCTACGCTGCCGGCGTAGAGGCGGTGTTGAAAGTTCACAGAACCAAATTTCTTAAAGCCGACTGAACGCCGCTGGCTTTTTTTCTAGGAAGTCAGCCGGCGTTCTTTCTTCTAACTTGTACGCTGGCTTTTGGGAATCAAGGCCGCCGGCGTAGGTTACAAAGGCTGACGGCGTACGCTTTGAACGCTGCCAGCGTTGACAGTGTACATTTTCAGAACAGTTAACACCGGCCCAACGCCGCCGGCGTTGAGTGCCAGCGTATCCCCTGAGTTTTTGAATTTTGAGAACTTTTTCTAGAAATTTCCCAAAGTTGTTATTTGAGCATTTGAGTATTTGGTAAGCAATTTGGGATATATTAGGACGTTTAAATGCCTAGTCGTGACTGTATATTCAATTATGTGAATTTCTTTGATAATTTGTGATATGTGGATATAATATGTATATATTTGTGAGAATGAAATTTATAAATGTTGATTTATTAATTATTGTGACATTTATATTACAGTTAAGGATTCTTCGGTTAGTTCATCACCGAGAGATCCTAGTTCTATACTAACGGGTTCAGGTACGCAATAATTTGTCTGATGATTGCTAGGACCAGACATTTCTAATTTGACTTAAATTGATCCGATTTAACATTTGGATGAATTGGATGTCTATTACGCTGTTTAATCTGGTCCGAGGAGCAGCAAACCTGTCATGATGCAATGACATGTTAGTTAGGCGCTTAACCAAGTCATGATGCAATGACTTTACCATGATGCAATGGTACGCTATGATGCAATAGCGATTCTTTTGGTTAAGTGGGTAGCCGATAAGGGGAATTGTATCTGTGTAACGTTTGCTTAAACTTAGGGGGAAATACCATGATTTAGTTCAAGGTTTATGGGAACTTGTGAACTAGGCTCATGTTATGGACTGAGTTTAAGTAGAGTCGGGCAACGGCTTTTAAACCCTAGATGAAGCTATTATCTTTATGAAATAGATATAGGAGATATAAGTATTCGGACTGCTTATATCAACCCCCTGAGCAGCTGCTGTTACTCAGGATCCCTGGATTCCCGGAGTGTGACCGGGGTTTGAATACCCTCTTGTTGATTTGTGAATCAAAATGTAATAAATATAACCACTTGTTTTATGATGCATTTACATCATTTGGATGACTTGTTTTGCATTGGTTATTGTGTACTGGGCCTCTGGCTCACTTTTGCCGCTTTGCAGGTTTTGGAGACGAGTATTACGATGACTTGGGCTATGGGTCCGATTTTGAAAGATTTCTGGACGAGTGGGATGAATAGGATCCGATGACCCGGGACTTTTAGAAGACTTTTTGCTAAGGACCAGCTTTGTATAGAAGGCTTGTTAGTTAAGCCAAGTTCTTTTGTAATGACCTTAAGATCCATTAGGATTCTCATGTTTTGAGAAATCATGTAATTGTTTTGTTGTGTCATGTATTGACACAAAGCAATGTTTATTCAATGTAAATATATGTATAGATTGCTTATGGTAGCAATCTTGTTTTATTTAAAAAGTTCTTTACAAAGTTTAGTGATTTGATCAAACAATTTACATAAACTGTTAGTTTTAGGACAACCTTACATATAATGTGAAAACGTTATATGTGGTTGGGGATTCGGTACTCTAAGTCTCGGGATTTAGAGGATCGGGTCTTTACAGGACATGACACCCATATGAGCAGTGTGCCCATGAAACATCTTGGGTTGCACTCTTTTTATAAGCAGATCCGCAATTATAGAGTTTTTTCCTATATGCTCTATAGACAATTGTCTACTCTAAACTCTTTCTTTTACAACTAGGAACTTGATGTCTATATCCTTTGACTTCATCAAGCTCCTATTGTTGTTAGAATATAGAATTGCTAACTTATTGTCACAAAATGATTTAAATGGTCTATTAACAATATCATAATGCACAGCCCTATGACAAAATTCCATACCCATATTCCATGATTGGATGCCTCATAACATGCTACAAATTCTGCTTCTATAGTAGAAGAGGCAACAAGAGATTGTTTGACACTCTTCCAGAAGATAGCTCCACTAGCTAGCAGGTAAATTTAGCTTGATGTAGATTTCATACTATCTTGGCATCCAGCAAAATCTGAATCAATATACCCAACGATATCAATCTGATCTGACTTTCAATAAGTGAGCATGTAATCTTTTGTTCTTTGTAAGTACCGCAAGACTTGTTTGGCTGCTTTCCAATGGTCTTATCTTGGATTACTTAAGTATCTACCTAACATTCCTGTAATGTGCACAATATCTGGTTGCGTACAAACCTAAGCATATATTAAACTTCCTACTACTGATGCATAAGGAATCTTTTTCATTTCTTTTTCCTCAAAATCATTCTTAGGGCACTGACTAAGACTGAATTTGTCTCCCTTGGCCACTAGGGAATCACTTGGTCTGCAATCTTGCATGTCATATCTTTTGAGTGCCTTTTCGATATAGCTCTTTTGTGATAATTCGAGAGTACCTTGAGAGTGATCTCGATGTATTTGTATTCCTAACACAAAAGAAGCATCACCAAGATCTTTCATCTCAAAATTCTTAGATAGAAATCTCTTAGCTTCGTGTAATAAGCCTATATCATTGCTGGCAAGTAAAATATCATCAACATATAAGACCAAGAAAATGTGCTTGCTCCTACGAAACTTATGGTATATATAATCATCAACCAAATTCATCTCAAAACCAAACGAGATGATCACTTGATGAAATTTGAAATAACATTGTCGAGATGCTTGCCTAAGTCTATAGATGGATTTCTTAAGTTTACAAACCATATTCTTTGGATCTCCAGACACAAAGTTTTCTAGTTAGACCATATAGATTGTCTCATCAATGTCACCATTGAGAAAGGCAGTCTTTACATCCATATGATGTAACTCAAGATTGAAATGTGCCACTAATGCCATTATAATCCTAAAAGAGTCTTTCAAAGAAAGCGATGAGAAAGTCTCTTTATAGTCGATGCCTTCTTTTTGCGTAAAGCCTTTTGCAACAAGACGAGCCTTATACCTCTCTACATTACCTTTCGAATCCCTATTGGTCTTAAATATCCATTTGCAACCAACAAGTTTTGTACCTTCTGGCAATAGGACAAGATCCCAAACGTCATTGCTCTTCATAGACTTTATCTCTTCATTCATGGCATCAATCCACTTCCAAGAGTTAGAACTTTCAATGGCTTGACGAAAGTTGATCGGATCATCTTCCATCAGTCTAATGTCAACCTCAAATTCTTGAAGAAATACGATGTAATCATTTGGCACTGCACTTCTTCTTAGTCTAGTGGATCTCCTTAATGGCATAGGCTCTTGAGATGGTAGAGTTTGTTCTTCTAGAACAGTATCTTGAATGGGATCTCCACCATTGTATAAGTCTATTGTGTTTTGAACAAGATCAAGAATAGAATCTTGACCAAAATCAATAACACCTATGGGAATATCAACGTATTCCTCTTCAAAGACAATGTTTCTAGCCATCCGCAAACTTGACATCCTTAAAGAACCGAGCATTTCCCAACTCCAATATCGACTTAGTTGTGGGATCATAAAATTTGTAACCCCTTGATCTTTCAGAGTACCCAACAAAATAGCAACTTATTGTTCTTGACTCTAGTTTCCTTTCATTAGGCCTGTAAGTCTTTGCCTCAACTTTACATCCCCACACATGCAAATGCTTTAAACTAGGTTTCTTACCTATCCAAAGCTCATTTGGGGTTTTGTTAGTTGCTTTAGTTGGAACCCTATTAAGGATATGTGCTACAGTTTTAAGTGCTTATCCCTAAAGTGATTCTGGTAAGGTAAAGTGACAAATCATACTCCTCACCATGTCCTTAAGCGTCCTATTTTCAAGGGTCGAGCCTAGGTGAGCACTTTCAATCTTATCTTGCTTCAGCCTTTCCTCTTCTTGAAAACAATGTGAGATGAACTCATTTAGAGATCAGGTCTCTTTCTGACAATTATGGCTCACTTTAAACTGGCTAAATTGTGTTGAAAGAGATATCAAAACCAAATACACTAGCAAGTCCTCTATGAGGTCTAGTTTAAATACTCTTAACTTGGAAGCAAGATGAGATATCTCCATGATATACTCCCTAATACTACCCTTACCCATATACTTCACTAAGATTAGGTTTGTCAAGAGTGTGCTTATTTCTGCCTTTTCATTCTTGGCAAACCTTTTCTCAATTTCATCAAGGAACACCTTAGCCTTAGTTATCTTTTTCAGATATCGTGCCTCTGAATGCTTCAAGAATGGCCTTCTTCATGATCATCATATACATGTGGTTTGATTTCTCCCACTTTTCCATCTCCTTCTTATCATTAGAGGTTTTCTTATTAGCAAGAGGTGAAGGAGAATCAATCCTTAATGCAAGGTTGAGATCCATGATTCCAAGTACTATCAAGAGGTTCTCTTTCCATGACTTAAAGTTAGTGCCATTAAGCATAGGAATGGAATTGATATTGGCAGTAATATTAGCAGGATTATTCATAGCTGAATGAGAACAACAAATAAATAAACAAGCTCACATAAGTCTCAAAACAATAATAATAACAATAATAATAATAATAATAATAATAATAAATAAGGTCAAAACCCCATCTCAAGATACTGGGCAACCCATTAATATTTCATGTTTAGACAAAATATTAACTACTAAATGGTCTCTTGGTATAGTAATTAAATACTGACAATAAGAACAAATCAAATAATAAACCTTCCTTTGGACCGATTTATTATTCACATGTAAAAACAAATAATTGTCACGTATTTACTACTACAGGTGTACTTGCAATTCTATTAAACATTAACCTTTGTTTGGGCTGGTCAAATATCCATATAAGTTGTAAGCACACAACTTTTTATATTTTAAAATAAATTAATTTCCACAAGAGAGACCACTTTGGCGGTATGTTGTTCCAATTAATTCATCTCAATATATAGATAAACCTACCAATATTCAAATTTAAACTTATTTGACACTTTGGATCAAAATCACGATTAATCAACTTTAATTTTGGTAAAAAAAAACTTATTGAGTCTAAGAACCCATATCTAAAATATGATCCAAAAGAATTGTTGTTCTTTTACTATTAAAGGTTGTTAATCACATTCCAAAACAGATTTCAGTATTAAATCAAGATTCACATATAAAATTAAATAGCCATTAATATTCCATTAAATTTTTCAAAGACAAAGCCCAGACTCAAGATTTGACTAGTGAAAAAACGAAGAAAGATGGACACAAAATTTCATAACAGACATGAATAATATGGATTTAAAATAAATGAGATGGAACTCTAAAAGACTTGAACGTCATTTCATCCTAAGAGCAATTTCATAACAGACATGTACAATAAGGATTTAAATTAAATGAGATGGAATTCCAAAAGACTTGAACATTATTTCACATGCGACCCTTTGAATTCCTTGAAACCTAACCCTTAAAGAACCCTAATTAAATATTCTTCATATATAAATATATATCATATTCATGTATATCCTACTGATTACGGAAACAAAACGGAATCTTTATTTTGATCGTAGAGCAACATGGAAAGCCGCTTTTCAACTTCCTCATTTTGTAAATATATGTGTAAATATAACAAAAGATCTTGATTCACCGATAGAATTTGATGAAATTTTAATCTTTCACTTTATCTCCTTAAAGCCCTAAACCTTTAAAAAAAAAAAAAAAAGGGAGAGCAATACCCTATATATATATATATATATATAAATTATGAAAGAAATTCCTAATGATCAAACATATATGCTTTGATACCACTTGTTAAATCCATATTAATCTTTTGTGAAAACCATCACATATAAAACCTTATATCATTTATGTTTGTTCATTAAAAATTAAATAAAATAAGCGGAAGCATACCTGAATACATAGCAATTAATGACTTTAGAGCCGTGCGGTTAGCCTTCCAAATCAACACGTTTTCCTTGAGAGATCCATTTAGTTTTCTCTTTGCACTCTCTGACAATGAGATTCAGAACAGACCAAAAAATATTGTACGTGTGACCTGGGAACCATAACCACTATTTATAGAGATAAATCTATGTTATCTTTTGGTATTTCTATTTTAGCCCATCATAAAAATAGAAATTACCCATAAGATCTCTACATATAAAAGGGTAATACCTTATTAGATACATTAAAGCCCAAATACACAAATTTGATTAATCACTTTTAATTGAGCTTAACTTAATGTGATAGCCTATAACACATAATTATTTCACATATAAGGCCAACATTGAATTAAGGATCCAACATAGACAACTTAAGATCATGGGTTCCATTAAACTAAACAGTGCGATGGATTCAAGTAAGTAGGAATACATAACAATGTAACCTATAGATGAAGCTATTTCTGAGTAGAGATAGGAGATATAGATATTCAACTTATCTATATCAACTGCTTGAATAGTTGCTATTACTTAGGACCCTTAGGTCCCGAGTGTACTAGCGGAGTCTGAATGCTTTACTATTGTTTGCCACACTTAAATAAATAGATATAAATTGTTAGTTGCATTGCATTTATATTACGTGCGTGTGATTATTTTGTATGTGCTTATGTTGCTCTTCTACTGGGCCTTAGCTCATTCTTTATGTTTTTAGGTTTTGATGGATCGAATGAGGATCATCATGATTGCAAGGGTTTCCAATTAGATCTTGCGGGATTTCTTGAGGAGCTAGTGAGCGGTATCGCAAATGACTTGATGTTTATCCATGGGAGGATCATGTTCACTTAGATGTGTTTAGATATAGAGGGCCTTTTGTTGAGCTCTATTTCTTGTTGGATTTCAATGTTCCATTTTGATACCTATTCGACAAGACACTTTTGACTAGGTTTATATACTTTGAGATACTTTATTTTTTGGTTAATTAATCACTGGAGTTACCTTTTTGTGAAACTTTTATAAAATCTTATATGTTTGCTAAATATAAAATATTTTTAAAACCTAATTGAATGATTTCAAAATCTAAAACTGGTTAGAAAATGATCACATAAATAAATTTTTAGGATAGTCATTGTGTATAATACTTAAGTGTTGAACATGGTGAAACTAAATATGTTTTGATTCTATTTGAGGCGTAATAGTGGGAGGGGAGGAGAGTGAGAGAGAGGAAAAGCTTTATGAGCAAGTGTTACATTGTAGGCTAGTGTTTATGTCATGCTTTCTCCTTTAATCGTGGCTCCATACTTTTTGGAGGGCCACATTCTTTTTGAGGAAGATACTTGAGGAGAGTAAAAACTTACCAAGCAAGTAACTTGGAGAGAGGGGAAGATTTTTTACGAAAATAGAAATTAAAAAGAGAAAGAAAAAGAGAAAATTGAAAATGTTTTTGTTTGTGTGCTTGTTTTGTAGTTAAGCATTACTCAATAATGTCATTTAAGGAGAGAAAGAAAGAGAGAAAATTGAAAATGTTTTTTACTATGTGCTTGGTTCTACAATCAAGCTTTACTCAATAATGTCATTTAATTAGAAAATCTTTAAAAAATCAATTTTAGTGACTCGTAAAAATAAGTACATTAGTTGCACAAATAGTATTGAGTGAGAAACCAAGATCATATTTTGTACGTAAAGTGAAGTTTTTAACCCCCCTAAACTTCCAAAAATTAGCATGGTTAAGGACACAACATTTTTTATTAAAACAAATGGAAAAAAGTATGGATTTAGCAGCCCTCCCACCGCTTCCCCCTACCCTAACCCACCTATCGACCCACCCCCACACACTCTCTTTCTCTCATACACACACCAAAAGAAAGGAAAAAAAAAAAAAAGAAACACTTTTTATTTATGTGCAAGTTCACTCTGTAAACTTTTATCTATGTACAGATTTATCCATTCTCCTCCACAATAAAACAGCTAACTATTGTTACAAAGTTAATTTTTGAAAGTTTAGGACGTTAAAAACCTAGCTTTGAAAGTTCAGGGGTCAATCCACATTATTATTAAAGTTTAGGAGATGTTTTTGCAATTATCCCCTATGTTATTCCAATTCTAATATGAGAAAGCCCGTTTTGAGGTTTTCATATTTTAAACTATAAGAAACTACTCCTAAAAATTACCACTACAAATTATCACTAATTCACAGCTAAAAACTACACTAAAGTAGAACTTACCATGAGAAAATGTTTTCATTGCACAAGTGTTGGATTATTATTAGTAAGGAACTCAAATAGAAAATTATTTCGTTAATTAGTTTTATTTCTTTCAATGGAAATAGAGTAGCCTAGCTCCTTCACTGGGTCAGATCTGTCGATAGTAGCTCGGACTATTGTTGAATTTTGTTGGAGTTCTTTGATAATCTCGGCATGAGTTTGAATCCAATTTTGAATTATGTTGGAGCGCTCGGCATGATAGTGACGAAAAGGCTTGGATGTGGCAGCTACTGCTCAATTTTTCGCTAGCTCGGATGCTTTCCAGTCGAAATGCTTGTTTTTGTTTGGTAAGAGAGAAATCAAGTTGGTATGCTCTGACGCTCAATTGCTTGATCAACTATCAAGGTTGAAATTTAGTCAACGCTCGGCAAACGAACACATGCACTCCTTGTGACTCGGTGAGCACTCCCATTGTAGCAAATGGGCATTGAGTTCATTTTAATTGGTGCTCCTTGATGGCCTTCTAAGCTTGACATGTTGCAGCCCGGTTGAGATCCATGTGAAACTTGGATATGTCTTGGTCAGCTAGTCATTTTGATTTTTTTGTATAATGCACAAACACAAATAAACAAATTGGAAAAGGAATAAAATTAGAAATATGAACAAGAGAAATTTTGTAACTCGGTTTGTGCTGGGATTGAAGTTCTATAAAGCCTCTAATGTTTTAGTTGATTATTGAGATCCAATAGGTGCAGTCTAGTTATTCTAGTCGATACTTCGCACCATGTGATAGCTTCTTGGATTCTATTTATCATTTATAGAAACTTGGCCATTCGATTTGCTTCGATTAGTCGCTCTTGACAGGCACTCTAACTTGCAAGAATGGGTGCTCAGAGTGCGAGCATGGGAATTTAGCTAGGACATTAGGTGTAGCTTCGATTCAGCTCTTAAGTCCACTCGACTGCTAAATTTTGCACTTAAGGATGTCTAACCAGATTTTGATTGTAGCAAGCTCAATTTGTCTCTTTTACAACAGTGGATTCCTGCATTTTGGCTTGACTGGTGTATTGTATACTCAATTGCTGGACAATAGCTCGAATTAACAACTCAACAACTTGATTTTGCCAAATTCGAGTGGGTAATCATGTTAATATGTGTGCTTGAGTTAGGGCCATGCTATGTTATAACTTAGATTTTTGCTCCAAATCTACAATGCTCTATTCTAGTTTGTCACTATAGTTTGGAAACTTTAAGATTGCTAGCGATGTAAGCGGACGGGTTCTTATACAGTTTTCATCTGTTCAACTCGATAAATACATTATAAGGGTTGGGACGAGTTTTGAAATCATTAATAAAACCGTATGAGATTTTGGGTTTGATTATGTGACTGGTATAAAATTGGTTGGGAATCCAAACCCATTAAAATACACACACACACCAAACTTAGGATTTGTTTGTTTCCTTAATATGTAAAGGACACATAGATGTTTTTAAGTAGATTATTTATCAAGAAATAAATATAGATGAAAAAAGGATATTATTAATCATAAACAGATCAAACTGACTAGAGACGTATTAGATATAAATACAAATACAGATAAAAAACAGCTTACTCAAACATACCCTTAATTTTTTCATGGCTATATTGTCATGTCTAGTAACAATAATCAACTGTCCTCCACTCCTTAAAAAAAAGTAAAGCCATTTTTTTAAACGCTTAAGGAAACTAAAAATACCTAAATCACATTTCATTCACTCACAGACACAGTACTCTCCTCACTCCCTCATTCACAGCACTTCTGCCGTCCCCAGTTGTCCTCCTCGCGGCTTGCGGACCTTGCTTCCACTGGGAGCAACAAATGGCTCAACTAAGTTACTAACACACCTCGTTTGGTCTCCACAAATTGGAGCTTTAGATAACTAAATTGTCTCAACAAAAAGTTAAAAGCTCATATCTTTATCTACATCTTTTATGCAAATCCACAAAATGACATCTCTTTCTTGTTTATAGATGTATTGTGTATCAAATATTCTGTCATGGGTTGGTTTAGTTATCTTGTTGAACCAGTTGATTGAGTTTGGCTGTTGAAATGGATGTAAGGGTCGATTCTAAATTTGGGTCTTCGAAATTTGTAAATTTTCAAGAAGTTTGTTTAGCATACTTACTGTAAATTTTAGCCAAAATGTTTTTTAACACGAACTAAATGGAATCTTCAGGTTCGGTTTTCAAAGTTGAGGTAGTGAAAACCATATGTTGGATTCAAGTTTCAACTTGAGGCTATGTTGGCTCCAGGATGGTAAAATTGTGTATATAGGGGGGCGTGGAGAGGGATTAGGTGTTGCGGTTTGAGTAGAGCTAGGTATATGAGCCGCAGACCGACTCATCAATCTGCTTAAAAAAGTGGGTTGTTGGCAAAATTTTTTGGTACTTTTAAAAGCAGACCATCAAAAAGAAAGAAAAAAAGTTTAAAAACAAGAATAATATAACATCTTAATAATTATTGATGTATGTTATGGAAGAAGAATGATGAATGCATGTATCATAAGTATTATAACATTTTCTAAAATACATATTTATTGATTTAAACGTAATATGATATACAATAAATTATTTTAAATACTTGTTTTTATATATAAATAATCAAAATAATAATAAAATTGGTTGTTAATATATATAAAATCTTAGAATATATAAATAATTCTAATTTTCACATAAACTATTATTAAAAAATTAAAATTGAAAAGAAAAATATTAATTTTAGCTTGTGAACCACGTCTAGACTTAAGAATTTTGGCCCGTTAAGGCTAGCTTATTTAACCCGTAGGCTGAAGCAGACTGAGCCGAGTTGGTTTGTTTACTTGTTTTGCTCACCTCTAGCTCTGAGGGGACCTTTGCTCTCTCAAGACTTTTTTTTTATAGTATTGTCGATATGATTAGTAAAATTAACTAGAATAAAATAAATTGTAAGGGCCCCTCAAGACTATTTTTTTTTTTTTTATAGTAATAGCGATATGATTAGCAAAATCGACTAGAAGAAAATAAATTGTAAAGACGGTGTAAGATTTACTGTGAGTAATAGCCTAGCAGTTTAGGATTTTGTTTTCCACATTTGACGTCATTGGATCGAACCTCAATGAGCGTTACTTTTCTTCACAGCAAAATTTACTTTTGACAAAAATGGTCCAAATTGCAAGGTCTTTATAATGATTTTAAAAAAAAATAGAAAAAAGAAATGCTATTTAAATAATTATTCTTATCTTATATCAAATTCAGGTGGAATAAAACTCTATAATTTTTAAAACATTTGTAATGAAATATCTATTAAATTATAAAAGATAATTTTTCCAAACACTTTGTTTAAGTGAATTTCTTTTTTGTCTCTTTGTTAATATTATTACAAGTCACTTCATAATTGTACAAGACATTTTATGGTACTACACATCTTACTCTTTATGTTTCCAATAAAAGCAATATTATTCAATAAGAAACATATCATGAAAAAAATTTCAAACAATAAGTTAAAAACTTATCATAGCTTGATCCTGATACAAATAGAAATGTAAACAAGGATACAGGATTTGGACAATTAATTCAATAAAGGATTTTGATCCTCTAATAAAAATAAATTTTATAGTAATATTATAATTGTCACAAACTATCGCGTATATATAATGAGACCCTTCAATTATAGGAACCACAAATTTCATTTTTTTTCTTTTTTTACTTAAGAAAAAGACAGTCCGGCCCTAAGATAGCAATTATGTGTTCGCCCCTATGTGTGTGTATATATTATAGGGATTGTTTGTCACCTTATACTTAGGATAAAAAAGACAATGTCTTCAACATTTGGGATGATAATTATTGGCAGTCTTATCATGCTAAGCATGTTCATAAATGTGTCTTTGGGTTGGTAAAACATCCTATTTTGCATAAAGATACATAGACTAAATAAGCATCTTAGTGTTTTTTGCTATTCCAATAAAATTATAATTTATAAGCAAATAGTATTTCGGGTCTGTTTGCATTATGTGATTTTTATTTGTATTGTATCTATATCAGATTTACAATTGTAACTTATCTGCATCAATATCTGTATCATATCAATTTGACTTGTTTATGAGTAAAATTTTTAATTTTTAATTTTTCATCAGAATCTATTTCTTAACAAATATTTATTTGAAAACAATAAAAATATGATGCCAAAATAACCGGAATATGATGAAACAAACCCTATATTAATCTTTATTATTTCAAATTTTGATGAAACACCAATCAACTGATCAATGTTGCACAAAATGATGTCAATAAAAATTTTGACAACCTTTTCTCCTATTTTGATTTCTTTTTTCATGTTGAATTTAATGTATTGGAAATGTGTGTATATATATATATATATTAATGTATTGGAAATATTTATCATTTTTTGTCCCCTTTTATTTTGGGTATGAAGATAGATGAAGAAGAAGGTGAAGATGAGAAGTGAAATCTACGAGGATTCAAAGGTGAAAGGAGAGTTGTGAGAGATGGATGTTGGACAATGCTGTCTTTACTTTGTTTAGTTTATATTTCACTTTAACTTTTGTACTATGATTTGATAAATATTGTGATGAGTATTGCAATTTGGATTCCTTTTAATGAAAGATGTGATTGGAAATGGGAAATTACCAAATGAAAAGAAAAAAATTTTGGACATATTATGAGATTACCTTATAATTCTTTTTTTTTTTTAATATTTATTCAATAAAATTGTAATTTTTTATTAGGTGATGGGTTTGGGTTCGGGTTTAGGTAACTTGAGTTTGTTTAGTGGGTTTTGGGTTCATTGACAAAAACCTTATAGGGTATAGGATGGGTTTTGAAAATCCTATCCCAACCCTACCATGGTTGCTTTCCTAGAGATTGCAGACAGGCACTCCTTTGTGTAATTTTGGCAATATGTTTTGGACCAAAGGCATACTAGATTTCAACATAGCTGCTGTTAAATTATTATTATGCAGTTGTAATTTTAATTTTTTTTTACTAGATGCTAAGGATCAATAGAATAAACACTTCTCTTCAAAGTTAAATTGATATTCAGATGTAAGAATTGAAAGTCTTGCTAACTAGCATTGCTGCTCAAGAACAAATAACTTGTTAACACAAATTTCTCCTTACTCTACTCTTAATTTAAAATGATGTATTCCAATCATATGTACTTCTCACTTGAATGTGCATATACAAATTATCTAGCTCTTACTCTCATCTTTTTATCTTCTTTTCTTCTTTTTTTTTTTTTGTCAATTTTATGCAATCAAACCCATATCTTTATTTCATTACTTGTATTTGAATATCACAATAAAATCTCAGTGAAAATGGATCAAATTATGCCATTTCATGCATGATACACGTTTATCAAATATCTTAAGCTTAGATCTTTACTCATCTTCAAGAAAATTTATATTTCCATTTCAATACCATGGTTGTCAAGAGGAAAGCAAACACACTTTAGCACACTCAAACAAACCACTCTTAACATCAACTTCACACATGTACCAAAATCAAAGTTTTTAAGCACAAATGGAAGCAACTCCATTTTGCATGTTAATTCAAGGTTCAATCACCACAATTCAAACTTCATATTGAAGTGACTCTCATTCCCTTTATTACTCAATAAATCAACATTTATACAAGTCAGCAATAAGATATTTAAGCCACAAATCCGTTGCTCAATGGAGTTATATCTGCTCATTTACATCATGATCTTCTTACTGTAGATCAAGTATAACATCAAATAACCAAAGAAGAGATCATCATACTTTGTACACTAGACTAGCATGAATATGCTCCTAGTTCATATTTCAAGCACAATACCACCAAATAAAAGACACAAAATTTTAAACTCTTCTTTTACTTTGTTTTTTCTTAGTTTTTCAATTTTTTCTTTGCTTTTTGCTTTTACTATTGAACATATATGCATACGCATTATTGAATTTACTTTGCATTTGCGTAAAGGAGCTCTTCGTTCTTTTCTTTCCTTTTCTTTTCTACACATGCATCCTTAAGCACATGCTTAAGAAACTTTTCTTTCCTCCTGTTTTACTAGCCTAACTGCAAGACTCGATGAATCCCATTATGAATTATTCATTCATAAAGATGTGCCTTGCACATGATGGGTAGCCCCACAATCATGTTTACTCTCTTTTCTTATGTTTTTTACGCAAATGAACTTTTTATCTATTTGGGATAGCATTCAGGATAAGCTCAAATTTGCATAATTTACATAATTATACTGAGCTCAAGAGCTTCAAAGAACTTGGGCACATGCTAGTGGACTTAAAAATGCAAAAACCTAGTCCATAGTAAATGAAGAGTAACTAAACAAAGTAATAATTTCATGGATTATATCTATTGAAGTGAAGAGTGTCCGACTATTGGATCAAGTTCCAAGAATGTATAAAAAACAAAAAATTTAGGTTACTTTTACCTCTTTTCTTGTGAGAAATGCAACTAAAATTCCATTTTTTGAAAAAAAAAAAAAATTGGTGCATATGAAGGGATTAATTGCACTCTACCTAGGCACATAAGGATGAAAATGCACATAAACCAAGATCAGGTCGGCCACACATATATCATGTATAAACCAGTAGAACTATGATATGTCCAACCAATAAGAAGTAAACAATAATGTTCAACACTTCACATGGAAAATTCGAACATAAAATGTAATAACATCCATAATAGAAACTATGGAGTAAGCAACAAACAACAATTTAGCTCTTTAATCTAAAGTTCAACCATCATATATAAGAAAGAAAAACAAATAAGCTCATTACGACTAGAATCAATCATAATTTCACTCCTCCCTACACAAAATACTCACAAACTAGCCAACTTCAATTGCCAAAAAGTGTTGTACTTACTTCTAACTTAAAGAATTATAATGTCCTAAGCTTATAGAGAATGAATGAAAAGAAGAAAGTAAAGGTTAGAAAGATCTCTTCTGAAGTGTTTAGACTAATTTATTATGGAAATTTTCTCAATTATTCTTTAAATTTTTTCCTATGTATCATATAAAGTCTTAAAATCAAAGCAATAATATGACAACATGTCATATCGAAGTTTGGTAGTTTTGGAAAATAGGAAATATTTGTCTAAAAACTTTTTTTCCACTTCTTTCCAAGTAGTAATTTAATTCTTTTGCAAAAAAAGTCAACCACTGTTTTGCCCTACTTCACAAGAAGATAGTAAAGAGCTTGAGTTCTATAGCATCCTTCTCAATGGCTCCATTGATTTTGAACGCATCATAAATCTTAAAAAAAGTCTAAAGGTGAGTGTTAGTTACCTCATCTGGGAGACCATCTGACTAGACACACTGCTACACCATCTGAATGATATTAGGTTTAATGTCGAACTTGTTGGTGACAATAGCTGGTCTAACAATGTTAGAACAGTTGTTTGGTTTACATACTTTGGCATAGCTTTTTTTCTTTTTTTTTAGCATTGTTGTTGTTGTTGTTGCTGTTGTTATCTGCCATTATGTTAAGGTTCTATGCGGCTTCTTGGTTGCATCTTCTTAAGTTTGCTCATAGTTGCTGCTAATTTTCTGGTTGAAACTCAGCTAATTCCCTAAAATTAATCTTGGTCATGCCCTGCAAAAGAAGACAAAATAATTAGAATGTTAGAAGGGAAGAAATGAGAGAGAAGAAGGAGATAATGGTTAAACAAAAAAGATTGTAGGTTTTTTAATTCCATCGATCCCTAGCAACAGTACCAAAATCTTGATACACCGATCATATATAATCCAAAATCAAATCAAGTTAAAATCTCAAACTTAAGTCTTAGATACAATCGTGTAAGGCATGTGGACCTATTGATACTATAGCATAGGAATTACGTACGAGTATAATTCTCATGGGGGTCAGTGAGTACTAATAATCACTTTATCTTGTTATTTAGCCTATAGATTTGAGCGAATCAAGATATCAACTAATTAAATATCAATAATCACAAGTCAAGTTTTAACAAGGATTAACCAAACTGTAAAAGCATTTAGATTTTTAAACCCCACTAGCTATTTATGTGATTTTGTTAAATATATATCTAATTTTATTATTGATATTCTTGAACAGTAGGAATTTCTAAGGTATTCTAATATATCTTTCAAGATTGTTGAATTGTAATCCTAAATTGATTAATTGAATTTTTTTTGTAGTTAAAATCCTTAAGATAACATTAATAATCTCAAATTCCAATACCATATTTGACCCCAATCCCAAAAGTTCATGTTGTTCTATTATTGTTATTGCGTGTAACTAAAAACAATTAGTATAGACCACACAAATATCCTTGGGTTCATTAATAGCTAAACTAAAACTTCTCCATAGGAGTAATAAAAAGAAAACATGGAGTAGAAGAAAATATGAAATTAAGTTTTAATCCCATGTTTTACAACTTGATTTTAGTGCACAACTGACTTGCAATCTCTATAATAAGGCATGCAATTTCCAAAATTTGTGATACTTGCTATCGGAGGGTCTTCTCCTTTATATAAATGTCCTTCAATGCTCAAATTTGAAGTTTCATCTTCCTAAAATAGGAAGGTTGAAGTTTGAAAAAAAGAAAAAAGAAAATCTTCTTCTACTTGATTAGCAAATAAAGTTTTCGAACCAAAGCCAACCCCCCACACACCCCAACCCAAAGAAAGAGAGAGAGAGAGAGAGAGAGAGAAAGTTAATCTCTAAATTAGAAAAGTGTATAAACCTCATTGATGTAGAAATTAAAGACCTTAAAGACTTTCCTAAAATATTCCAATTTCTCTTTTTCTTCAATTAAGATCATGAAACTCCCCAATAACAAATTGACAATTTTAACCATTTTATTCTTTTTAAGAGACTATTGAAATCGTAATTTTCTATTAAATCAAGGGTTGTTATCGTAAATTGCCCTATAATCAATGACACAAGACTTACATAACTGTTCGCTTCTACCACTTACACCAACAAAATCTTTACTACAAGGACTACCTAAACTATAAACCATTTTGAAATGTCAATTCTACTAGTAATATGTAACTGCAACATATGCAACCTAATATCTTCGTCTCTTTTCAAATCTTTCTTTTTTATCTTTTCCCTTGTGAACTCTCATATCCTATTGACAGTTTATATTCCATAGTAAATGGCTTCTCTATCTGTCTACTTTAATTTAACGTACAAAAACATATTGATGGATAGTTCTAAACCGAGTAATCAATTATGTAAAAATGGATTTTATTTTAATATCACAAATTCAAAGAGCCTTTTTTTGTTAAATTACGCTCTATACAGGGAATCGATTTTGCATATGAGTTAATTTTCAGTTTCTTTTTTTTTTTTTTTTTTTGTGTTTTGATATGAAGATAGAGGGTTGTTTCTTAGATCAAACAAGGAATGTTGTACCCCCATCGATTAATTGTAATAAGGTAAGGCTGGTTTTCTTTTTCTTCTTCTTTTTTTTCAAATGAAAGAAAGTTACATTAAATGCGTAATGTAAAGAGTATACAACTATAGCCAAAGATTACTCTTAGTATTATAATAAAGTAACAGTAACACTTTAGTAGTTAAGTTTCATCAAGTTTGTATAAAACAAATTTATCATATGATTGGATTAAGAGCTAATGTTACGAACACTACCTAAACTTTGTTTAAATATTCAATTAATTATCTAAACTTTACTTTGGTCATTCTATGACATGTATCAACTTTTCGTATTCAAAAGAGTACCTCAGTTGACCCTGTTAAGTCTGTTTGCTTTGTTGGCAGTATCAATCTACCACTTGTTGACATGTGTCAGTGCTCCACCCAAAACATTTTCCACATTGATAACTCAAACATATTGTTGTTGAAGAAAAATAAAGAAATCTTTTAACAATGGTTACCACACAAATCATAATTGATTAACACTAACATCCATTTACTTTAAAACCCTATATCCAAAATTTGGGCAGATCACCATACATCTCAAATCAAAGTCTTTTCAAACCCAACATCCCCAAATTGATATCCATTTCATGGTTTGCTGGCAGTTCTGGATATTGTTAAGAATTATTTGTAGTCATTCCTAGCCATCTAAACAAATAAATAAGTGTCAAAAAGGCCTCCTAGAAGGCATGACGCTTAATGATTTTGAAATAGGTTTTGCATTGACTTCAAATTGTACAGATTTTTTAAACAAAATAAGCAGGTATAAGGTTTATTCTATGAGAAAGAAGGAACATATCTAGGATGCTTATGAGCTTCCCTTGTAATATGGTTTTATTTCTAAGGTGTCTGCTGGCATTCTTCTTTAACGATTTTATTTTATTATACTTTTTTCACAGATAGGGGCCATAGGGCCTTTTATTTTAAAACTAAATGCAGCAGACTTATGTTTCCATTTTTTTTTTTTTTTGGCTTCGTGTGAATCTATTCTTATTTTGGCCATAACTTGTAGTTCTCAATTGGAATGGTGTATTCAGATGTGTGAAGCATATAGTTAATGATTGTTTGAAAAATTAGTCCAAATCAATTTTCTTTCATAAAAAAAAAAAAAAGGGAAAAAAACTTGTCTGTTATAGTTACAAGTTTCAGCCGACAATTTGGGAACACAGGGGTAGTAAATCGGAGTTCTAAATTGCCAGCATGAGCATGCTGCAGGAGTTAACGAAAGAGACAAACAGGTAAAAGTGTTTGATTATTAGGTCGTTCAAATGAGAGTTTGAAGGAAAACGACATCATTAATTAATGGTAATGGTACTAATTACGTAGGAGAAGCTTCATTCCATTCGTGAAAATTGAGCAACAACAACAAAAGAAACAGACATGTAATCAGGAATATAAGGGAAATTACACACACACACACACAAATTGAAACGGAGAGAAAGAATCAAATGCCGTGAGGTTGAGGAGTTTTTTTATGTTGAATATGTTTAAACTTTTTAACTTCAAGAATTGTTCACGCAAATGGATCTCCGTCCTGTTATTTAAACGGAGAGAAAGTAGTATGTGCTTGTGTCGGTTGGCCTTTACGTAAGCAAGGTGAAGAAGAGGGAAAGAAAGTTTTGTAGTAGATCTTGTTGACAGTAATGGACTGGGAGTTCTCTTTTAGCTTACTAATTTTAGTAGTAAATGCTTCTACTTGCCTTGTCCTTGTTTAGTTCATTTTGGATGGTATCAAGAGGCAAAAGGGATGGATCTTTTCCAAGGCATTTAATGTCTGTAATCCATGAAGATTATGACATCTTTCCTTAAATTTTTTTTATGTCGGTTCATGTTGACTCAAGCTTTTAATTCTCCAAGCAGCATTTCTTTGCAGGATCAACTTTAACTTTGTCGATTATATTGTTGCAAGGAAAATCAATTACCTTGATGACATGCTTGTTAATATTCACAGGTTATGCATCTTGAGTTTTATTGACTTCTTTCATGGTTGGCATGCTTGATTATTAACCCCAGAGATGATGTGACGAAAAACAATTAAGTACACAAGTTTAGTTTGTGGAGAGGCTCATTTTGGTAATTAGATTTTTGGCCTAATTTAATGCCACGGGTTGGTCTTCTGGGTTAGTGATAGAGGTTAGAAGACTAGGTCTAATGAGGAATATCATGGGGAGACTCAGCTTGGTAGGCTAGGAATAAGGATTGTCAGACTAGTTTATTCTGTTCTTGGCCTGATTCAATTTTCTCATACGCAAAAAGTAGACTCCAACAATATCTTTATGTGATGATTTAGGCTTGATTTGACTAAAAAGTCTTAAGCACTTTAATATTAAAAAAGATTATTTGAAATGAATAACTGGTTTCTTTTATATTATAAAAAGCCTTTAGACTCTTTGCAAGTCTGTTTACGAACCCAGCCCATTACTAAATAAAAAAAGGCTTTAATCCCAGCTGTTGGATCCTTATAAAAGATCCAAAGGCTAGTATCAATTTTCAACATCTATAAATACAAGGGTCACTTCTCATTTGAGGAGGATTTTGCGTATTGCTAAATTTGAAAGAAATGCGGAAGTAGTGCTAGAACATCTCCAAAAAGGATTAAGACATCCACTTCACAAAAAAAACGAGTCAAGAATAATAAAATTTAATTCATTTAATCTTCTGTCACCCTCATATACTCGAGAAACCAAGTTTGTCTGTTTCTCCTCCTACGCATCTTTCTGTGACATCCTACACGTGTCATCAGTTCAAGACTCTCTCTGGGTCAATCGGAACGCTTGTTGATGTGATCGCCAGCTACATAACCTTACCATACAGTTTGTTGATTCCATTAATAATACTCTTGGTAAATAGTAAAGAAGATTCAATTGTCAAAGAAGAAGAAACGACACGAAAAAAACACTGCGAAGCCTATTCTTCATTGGATTGCCACTTTCCTTACTAATACATTTTCCTTAGGAAATACAAAAGCTAAACACATGATGACAACATGCTCACAATCCCAAACATAGCGATTAAATCAAAATCCTAATCCAAGTGAGAATTAGCATCATCATGCTTTGAAGCATTTTCATCTACTCATGTGTTGAATCGTTTGAGTCAATTTCATCCTCTTCTACCAACTGAACTTGACGGGTCAAATGACGAAACACGTTCCTTCTCATTTGGGAATTTGACTTTAGCATCCAAAGTCTTTCCACGTCCTCTACAAACAAAGCAAGCATGATCTTCTTCATGCGAGTGCCATGTTCATTCTTAGAAGTGTCCCATCTAAGCTCTTCATCATAATGCACCCATGTAAAGAGATTGCATCCATCATCCTATGTGGCAAAACATATACAAAAAGTGGATTAAGATATCATCCTATTGCAAGGAGCATGAACCCAAATAAACAAATCGTCTGCAAGAGCTCAATATGTCAAATCTTAGGCATTCATAGAATAAGTGACTCCGATTCATCTTTATCCTTGCAACTGCAAGCCTTGCTCTGATTCCACACCTGCAAAGCACATAGCCTGAAGCACTTCATCCAACTTGATGAACAAAATGTGAAGATGAACTCGTAGCTTTTACCATCCTTGATTGCTTGAGTAATTGACATAAAAATGATTAGTTAGGGTTTTGGTTGATTTGGGAGCAGGATTTCGCACGACTTTGATTTG
Organism: Combretum micranthum; assembly: GCA_024138025.1. NCBI lineage: Eukaryota > Viridiplantae > Streptophyta > Magnoliopsida > Myrtales > Combretaceae > Combretum > Combretum micranthum. Next base: position 223,570 of record JAMXBD010000079.1, read on the forward strand.
AGATGTGTGGTGATCTACCTGAATTTTAGATCTTAGGCTTTGAAGTAAATGGATGTTAGGTTTATTAATTATGATTTGTGCAGTAACCATGGTTAAAAGATTTCTTTTATTTTTCTTTAACAATAATTTATCCATGTGGAAAATGTTTTGCATGGGACCATTTACATTTGTTAGCAAGTGGTAAGTCGATACAGTTAATGAAGTAGACAAACTTAACTAAGATAGTTTTTTGGACACAAAAAGTTGACATAGCTAATAAATTGACCAAATTATAGTTCTGTAGTTAATTAAATATTTAAGTAAATTTCATTTACTAACATTTTACTTCATTATAATTACAATTTCATTATATCCTTATGTCTTATGAATGGCTATTCTGGCATTCATTTGAATCATTATTACAAAAAATATTGAATAGTCATTTCTTTCTCGAACTTATGAGTGGCAATTCAATGATGTAATTGTCTTTTTTTTTCCCAAAATACCCTAATTTTAAATAAAAAATTAATAAAAAAAATCCTATTACTAGGAATTCCATTACAATTTTATTCATTCATAAAGTAACGAACTGTTAGTATACGTAACTTTAGCCATTAAATTAAAAAGAAAAAAGCCAATACATGTAGAGAAATTACAAAATAATCCATTAATTAACATAGAGAATATTTAAAGATTTTAAAGTGTAGTGTACGTACCACAAGTTACGTAAGGCCATATTTATTAATGAGTTATCTAAAAAGTTATTTAAAATGCCACATCACCATTTTAAGCAACTTTCTCTGTCAAGGAACTTTCCACTTTATCCTTTATTACTTCTACAAAGTTACTTAGCTATTTTTTAAAATAAAAAAATTATTCGATATGATAACATTAATTCTATAATGTTAGCAAAAAAAAGCAAACAAGGAATGACGCAACATAAAGCGTTTAAAGAGCAAAGAATTGCAAGAATAAGCAAGTATTTTAGAGAAAAGTTCCCTAGTATTAGAATTTCAATTGATGGAATAATAATTGCTCAAACAAAAGACCTAAAAGACTACTTATAGTCTCAAAAAAACAAGGAAAAGCCAAAAAAACTAAATAAATTAGACAAAACAAAAGCTACCAGCCTTTACAAATAAAAGTCGATGGCCTTAAAATCAAACTAGCGGCTCTGAACCTATGCCAACCAAAGACTAGCGGCTTTGGCTGCTAGGCCGACGGCCTTATAAGGCAAGGTCGGCAACTTTGCTTTGGCCTTTGTGCTGGTCAACATCACTTCTTTCTATCCTTCTTGGCTGCTTCTATCTTGGTCAAATAGGTATTAACCACGTCATCCACATCAGTCTCCTCTACTTGGGAAAAACTCGACCTCAAGTTTGATTGAAGAGCTAGATAGAGTGGAACATTAGAATCATGGAATAAGGATAAATCTACCACATGAAATGTTTTGGAGATACTCATACTTTCCAGTAGATCCACTACATAAGCATTGTCATTTATGCGTTGAAGCACTGCATAAGGACTATATTTCTTCAGTTGGAGTTTGTTGTAGGTGCCGACTGGGAATCTCTCTTTACACAAGAAAACCATAACCTGATCGCCAACTTGAAACACCTCACGTCTCTTATGCTTATCGACGGCTTGCTTGTATCGCTTATTCGCTTCTTCAGCCATTGTTTCACCACTTTTTGCACATCAACCACTTGCTTCGCCATATGCTTGGCTGAGATATTAACACTTTCTCCCTTAGGCAACTTAATTAAATCAAGAGTGTGTTGTGGTACCTTATTGTATACGACTAAGAATAGAGATTGTCCAATTGCATTGTGTATAGCACTATTGTAAGCGAACTCAGCCTGTGGAAGGATAATGTCCCATTGCTTTAATTTGTCACCGCAAAGACTACGAATTAGATTTCCCAAAGTTCGGTTGACTGCTTCTATTTGGCCATCAATTTGTGGATGGGCTGTGCTGCGAAATTGCAAAGAAGAATCAAACAGCTTCCATATCTTCTCCAAAAGTAACTCAGGAACTTGCTATCTCGATCGGAAGTGATGGTTTTGGGAACTCCATGCAAACGCATAACTTCCTTGAAAAACAACCTAGCCACACCAACTGCATCAGTAGCTTTCCTGTAAGGAATAAAATGTGACATTTTGGAAAAGTTGTCAACTACAACAAGAATGGAATCGAATCATCTTTGTGTACGTGGCAATCCCAGCACAAAATCCATGGACAAATCCTCCAAAATATTTTTCAAAACTGGTAAAGGCATGCATAGTCCAGTATTCTTAGACTGGCCCTTTGATCTCTAACAGACATAACACCTTTCTACAAATCTGCTCACATCTCACCTGAGCTATGGCCAATAAAACCTCTCCTTCACTACTATCAGTGTCTTATCACGCTCCAAATGACCAAACAATCCACCTCCATACAGCTCACTAACTATCTGCTCTCTCAATGAAATTTTTGGTAGACACAACTGATTCTCATGCATTAAATAACCGTCAAATAAGTAAAAACCAGAAAAACTAATTATTTGATACCTGGTGCCATATTTTTGAAAAATCATCATCATACTCATACTATCTTTAAGCTGCTCAAAACCCAAAATCTTCTAACTCAAAGTCAGCAACAAAGTAGCTTGCTAACTCAAAGCATCTGCGACTTTATTCTTAGCTCTTGATTTATGTCGTGGCCTGAAAGGAAACTTTTGTAGAAACTGACTTCATCTCGCATGCATGTCATTGCTTATCCTTTTCTGGCCATTCAGATATTTTAAGGCCTCATGATCTAAATAAAGCACAAATTCTTTGCTAATTAGATAATGCTCCTAAGTTTTAAGAGCATGTACTATTAAATAAAATTCCTTATCATAAATGCTCCACTTTCACCGCCTGGCATCACTAAGCTTCTCACTGAAAAATTCAATCGGCCTTTTTTCTTGGGAAAGAACAGCCCCTATGCCAACCTCACTAGCATCACAATCCACTTCAAACAACTTCTCAAAGTTTAGGAAGGCAAGTACTTGTATTGTATTCAATTTCTCTTTCAAGACTACAAAGCTAGTGGCTGCCTCATCAGTCTATAGGAATTTTCCCTTCTTCAAACACTCTGTCATGGTTGTAGCAATGGTGCTGAAATTCCTGATAAACCTATGATAGAAAGTTGCCAAACCATGAAAGCTTCGCAGGGATAGGCTAATCTCTAATTGCTTGAACTTTTGTCTCATCAACTCGTATACCTTCAGCCGAAACAACATATCCTAAGAAAAGCAATTTATTTGTCATAAAACTGCACTTCCTAAGGTTAATATACAACTTATGTTCCTGTAGGGTTGTTAGTACACTCTTCAAATGTATTAAGTGCTTATCTTCATAGGAGCTATAGATTAGAATATTGTTAAAATACACCACCACAATTTACCCAAAAATGGTTTTAATACATGGTACATTAGCCGCATGAATGTACTAGGGCATTAGACAGCTCAAATGGCATGACTAGCCACTTGTACAACCCCTCCTTCATCTTGAAGGCGGTCTTCCACTCATCCCCAGGCTGGATCCTAATTTGGCGGTATCCATTCTTCAAGTCAATTTTTGAAAACCACTTAGCCCCATGTAGCCTGTCAAGTATGTCATCCAACTGTGGTATCGGGAATTTTTATTCCACAGTGATTCGATTTATAGCCTTGCTACCAACACACATTCTACAGCTTCCATCCTTCTTAGGCATCAGTAAAGCCAGAACTGCACATGGGCTCATACTCTTCTGAATCAAACCTTTCCTTAACAACTCCTCCACCTTCTCCCTATGAACCTCTTTCTCCTTCGGATTCATCGTGTAATGAGGAAGATTAAGGAGACTAGCTCTAGACATAAGATCTATCTAATGCTAGATGTCCCTCAATGGTGGGAACCCAGCTAAAATATCATCCGGCATCAATTCTTTAAATTCCTGTAACAAACAGCACACTAATTCTAGATGCTACTCCACTTGCAATTCAGCATCATTCATCAGGACCTACTTTACAATCAATGGATGAACTTGCCTAGTTTCTTTAATCTCAGCCCTAAAATCCTTCACCACAAACAAAAACATACTCTTATCTAGCAAAAGTAGTCTTGTCTTTCAGTAATAGCAAAGTATACTTCACTCCTTCCTTTTCTAACTTATGCACATTACTCTTACCTGAATGTTGTGCATCTACATCATATTGCCATAGTCTACCAAACAAGAGGTGACATACATCCATATCAACAACATCAAAATACACAATAGCATGGTACTTACCTATGGAGAATGGAACCTTACAACGTTTCATCACTTCAATTTTTCCTGCAGCCGACTTAATTCACCCTAATGTATGGGGATTCAGATGCTTCTCCAAAGGCAATTTTAGTTTATGCACTGTCTTCTTCCCTATTATGTTCTCACAACTGCCACTATCAACAATTACACCAAACACCTTACCATCAATAGTGCATCTAGTTCTGAACAACTATTGGCACTGGGTATGATCTTCACTCTTTAGAGTCAACATCAACCTTCAAACAACATACACCCCTTCATATTCTTCTTCATATTCTTCCTCCTCATCTCCATCAACTTCACAACAAATCCCCATCATCATCCTCTTCTCTTTCCACAATATTAACGGTTTTCCTCTCAGGGTACTCATCAGATTTATGCCCCAATTGACCACAACGAAAGCACTTCTCAACGATCCGCTTCACATAAGGATTATCCGCTTTCTTAGTCTCTTTATCATGTCCTTAATTCATATGATGTTTTTTGTAGCCTTATCCTCTAGGGTTTAATTCTTAACATTCTAACCACGATTTGATTGTAGCTCCACCTCTTTAGTTTTCTCCTTTGACCATGCAGTGGATCTATATCCCCCAAAACTTCTATTTCCACGTTCTTGTTGCATCAACTCAGCTTTCAAGGCTAGATTTTTTGCCTCACTCAAAGTGCGAATAACTTATACCCTGATTCTGTCCCGTAAGACTGGTTTCAGCCCTTTTAATTACCTAGCCACCTACTAACCTTCAAACTCCAAGGGATTATTATTTCCTTCTAAACTCATAAACTCAACAGTAAATTCATGAATAGATCTACTTCCTTGCTAGCATCTCTAATATTTCTGGAATAGAATCTGTTTGTAATCTAACGATAGGAATTCCATCTTCATCAGATATTTCATCTGGTACCAAGTACAAACTGGTGCCTTTCTCTTTCTTTCCTATTCTCTTATATTGAATCTGCTCTAACAATGTAGAAGCCATCCCTTTTAAACGACATGCCACCAATTTCACTCATCTTTCTGGAGGAGTCTCCATATAATCGAAGAATCGGTCAACATCTATAACCTAATCTAAAAATTCCTCAATTCCCAAATTCCCATTAAAATATGGGATGTCAACCTTCAATCGAAAGTCTCTACCATCCCTATCATCATATCCATCTCTTCGATACCCGTTATATTAGTGATAGCAAAAATTCTCGGCGTCTCTATCATCAAAATCATTCCTTCTTTGACCACCATAAGGTAGATTAGGTGGATTGCGAGCAAACAAAGGTGGTTCCACATCTCTTTCTTCAGATTCCTCTTCATAGACTGGTTGTCTATGTGCAGGAATTAGTCTGTCCATAGGTTGACTACGAGCTACATCGTCCCCTGACCTTCTATTGTCATTCCTTCTCCTTTGCATTGATCCCACAAGCATCCAGACGATCCACAATCTCGTCAAAATGTTCCTCAAAATGCTGAAACATATGATCCATCTGTTGCTCTAGATGTCACTCCAATCGTTGCAACACCTCGTCCTCCTAAGGGGATCCACTTTCCTAAACACCATCACGGAGAGCACCGCTATCGCTGTCAGTAGCCATCCCACTCTAATACTACCTAACACAGCGTAAAATGTTCAAAGAACAAAGAATTGTAACAACAAGTGATTCTTTTAGGGAAAAGTTCTCTAGTATTAGGGTTTCAAATTGATGGAATAATAGTTGCTCAAACAAAAGACCTAAAAGACTATTTATAGTCTCAAAATAACAAGAAAAAGCCAAAAAAACTAAATAAATTCAACAAAACAAAAGCTAAACGAAAGCTGCCAGCCTTTACAAATAAAGGCTGGTGGCCTTAAAATCAAATTGGCGACTCTGAAACTACGTCGAGCACAGGCCGGTAGCTTTCCAAGGCAAGGTCGGGGCTTTGGTCCACCTTAGTGCTGGTCAACATCACTTCTTCCTATCCTTTTTGGCTGTTTCCATCTTGGTCAAATAGGCATCAGCCACGTCGTCCACATCAAGGAAAAAACTCCCTTCATCCGTTTAAAAACTCCATATGGACATGTTCGGCCTTGCTCTTTGTGTCAAGGACTCCTGTTAAAGGTCCTCTAAAATGAAAATAAAGGAAATTTCGACATCATGGCCTATAAATTTGTCCTGTTTCGTTCGTCTTCCTCCGAGTTAGCTCGACAAGGAGCCAATATACGTATCGGCTTTGATTCTATTCTTCACATGCTTCTTCTCTGCACAAGTCTCCTGTATGTGTTTTTCTCCAATGCCGGCTGTGAATTCCTTTTATTCCCTTCGATATGATTATGTTTAGTTGGTCGTATCTGATAAAAAGGAAAAATTGAATTTTAATTTATCAAGAATGTAAAAAAGTAGTAATCACTATTACCACTTTGCTTGGTATAGTGAAATTAGGAAGGAATGATTATGAAGGAAGGAAATGAAGGAATTAAATTCCTTCCATTGTCTGTTTTGAAAGGGAAAGTCGAAAAAAGGGAAAATAAATGTAGTATTTTTATTCGTTCATTTTTTCCCCCTTCAAAAAGAGAGAATTAAGAGGAAAACTTTTGAAATTACTTTTATACCATTCTTTTTCTTAATTACTCATTATTTTTTAAGAGTGTATAAATAATTACTATTATAACTTATTTTATCTTTTATAATAATTAATGTTCCCTCTATTTTCTTCACCTTCATTATCTAAACACATTAAATAATTCAAATTACTTAGCAATTCGCCCCTCCATTTTTTTTTCCCTTTCTAAATTATTCAAGAATGCCAAAAAACTATACATGTTTATTTACAATGTTCACTTATAAAAATTAAAGCAAGTAATTATTATAATAAAAATAAAATATCTATATTACTCTTTTTTTAATTATAGAAATATGATAATTGTATATGTGATATTTTAAAGATAAGATATTTATGATAAAATGTTAAAATAAACTATTGAATAATAAATTATTTTTTGTAAAGATATGAATTGCTGTTTATTATTAATAATATAATATTATAAATTGTTATTTTTAATTAAATATTATTATAACAGTTTTATATAAAAAAAAAGGAAATTAATTGCTATTTTACAAGTGAACCAGCTCCTATGGGTGATGGTGCAGGGATGGATTGATGAACCTTAAGCATGGAAGTTTGGACTTGAAAGTACATTTTGTGGATCCGGCTTGTGTTCACAATGGAATCCATAATAGGCTGGTAACCTATGATGTGTACAATTTGAATGGTTTGCAAATTGCAATGGACCATAGGCATGTTACGATAATGAACCCATAAATTGCCGGCTGGACTTGATCCATAATGGCTATGGATTTCTGAATATCAATTTAATATAAAATATTGAATTTCAATTTTTGGGCTTCCTTTCTAGATTCCTTAAAATCCAACTTTGCTCTATAATGATTTCTATGTATATTTTATAACGGTGCATAATTTACATGTTGAAAACATAAATATGTATATAAGTGTAATAAAAGGTCTAGTAAAATTATACCTTAACATGTTACATGTGCAGGCAAAAAACAACACCCACAAATTCAACTCAACATTAGTAGACGAGAACTTCACACCAATAATTGATATAGAGCCAAAAAATATAAAGTCAAAGGAAATTAGATAAATGGCATATAAGGGTTTTTCCTTATGAATCAGTCATCAATACTTACACTATAATTAAGGAACCAATCAATTTGGGCTAGAAAGATCCTATAATTGAGAAAAGTCTATAATAAGCACAAACATCATTATGCTTTGCTTCCCAATTCTACACCATGATTTTGTAGATAAATAGATCAAATGATTCTCCTTTGCTTACAACTCTCCACCTACGATTAACATAGAGAATTTAGAATCTACTCTTATTTTTAATAAAAAAATTCCAACAGAAATGAAGAAATCTATAACCATTATGATGGGAGTGAGAGTCCCAAGCTTTACTTCAAAGGCTCAAGGAAGAAACAAGACTTAATTAGGTCAAGACAGGTTCATAATTGAAGGAAGAATCTTAATAGAGATTAAGTCTAGGATGTACTCCTTATAAGAACTATAAAGATAATTTTATTTGTTTTCTTCTTTTATTAGGATGACAATGTAGTATTTCTAATTGTATAGGACTTTAGCTACTTTAGCAACTCCTATAAATAACCTTCTTTACTGTACTTCACTTTTACTTTTGTCATAATAAAAGTTCTTCAATTTTCTTCTTCTTTGTTCAACAATAGGAACATAATCAAGACTTTAGATCTTGTTTTTCACATGGTACAATCTCTAATTGCTTTCTTGTTATTGTTCAGCCATGAGTGTTAGTAACAATCAATCTAGTTCCATAGTAATGGATTCAAGTATTTCCGATCTTTTCTTTATATTTGGATCAAATAATTCTAATTTGGTGATAGATAATTTGATCTTTAATGGAACTAATTACTTTAGTTGGAGTGGATTGATAAAGTTATGGTTAGGAGATAAAATGAAGTTAAGGTTTGTGGATGGCACAATTACTAAACCAATTGATACTTCTCCTAATCTAGTACATTGGAATAGGATTGATTATATGGTGAGATGTTGGATTCTTAATTCAATAATTTCATAACTATCTCAAGGGTTTCTATATGCTCGAATTTGCAAAATAACTTTAAGAAGATATTTAAGAGCAATATGGTGTATCAAATGGTCCTTTAGCATTTCAATTTCAATATGAGATATGTAATTTGAAGCAACATAATGAATCTAAAGGAGCTTATTATAATAAGCTCAAAAGATGCCGGGATGAATTGTCTTAACTTAATGCATATCCGCAGTATACCTACACAGCAGAGTGACGACCCGAGAGCGGATTCCACACGTACCTATTAGAGTATAGTAACTATGAATTGAAGGAACAAATTCTTGATTTTGAATCAAACAACAAGTTGATGCAATTTTTTATGGAACTCAATAAAGTATATGAAGGTGCTCGTAATCAAATCTTGTTGATAGATCCTATGCCTACTTTCACTAAGGCATTTTATATAGTTTAACAAATTGAGAAACAATGTTAGATCATCCTATAGTAGATATGGTAGCTTTTAATGTCAGAAGGATAGGTTTTAGTGTTGACAAAAGGAAGAATAAATCAAAGTTAATGTACCAACATTATAAAGGGGTAGGACACACAATGGAAAATTGTTTCAATTGATAGGCTATGAAAGGGTGTTCCTACATATGCTACACCTTTTGAGCAGATCAAAAGCATGTGTGTTATGAAAGGGAATAGAAGTGCTTATGCTAATAATGCTTACTCAAGTGCTGAAGCAGTTGATTTGGTTGTTCCTACATATGCTACACCTTTTGAGCAGATTAAAGATGTAAATCAGGCAGTTGATGGTGAAATTGATCAACATATGCTGAAAAGTCTTTGTCTAGAGGTGACGCACATGATGAAATTCAAAGGTGTATAAGGTAAGGAGCAAGGGAATTATGTTGAACCTTTGCTAACATGCATTTTGCACATAACAATTCTCTTAACTTCCATGCTTTAGGTAATGATGAGTGCACTTGGATATTGGATACCGGAGCTACAAATCACATGATATCCCATTATACCATATTAACCATTATGCAAACACTTAAACACCCTATAGATGTTTGACTTCCTAATGGATCTGGAATACCTATTACCATAATTGGTTCGATTCATTTAACTAACCATCATTTTACTACTATATTTGATGACAATAACTGTCACTTGCAGGACCATAATGATTGTCACATTGTGGTTTCAGCTGGTGTGGTGAATGGACTATAAGTGTTTAGGTCTCAAGGAGCTTCTTGTACACTTTTCAATTCCTTCTTGTTGGTTCTAAATATGTACAAAATACTTATTAGTAAATTCATTCTTGTCTTTCTGATGTGGGTTTACATTTGTTGCATGCTCATCTTAGGACTTGTTTAATTTTAAAGCTTAGTCGTTTAGAGTTGTGTAAGTCCTATGATCATAAAAATTTGCTTAGTAATGTGTGTCAAGAAGCCAAATCTCATAGGCTTCCTTTTAATAAATGTACAAGTGTTTCTACATTTGTGTTTAAACTTCTTCATATTGATGTGTGGGGACTGTATAGAGTGGAATCCGTTACTGGTGCAAAGTATTTCTTGGCCCTTGTTAATGATTTTTCTAAATCAACATGGACCTTTCTTCTTGTTTTAAGAGTCAAGTTTATCAAATTCTTAAGCAATTGTTTACTTATGTATAGAAGCAATTTGGATGCTATCCAAAGAATATACGAACTAATAATGGGCTGGAATTCATTTCAAAAGAGTGTTAAACTTTGTTAGTAGATCTTCGAATAGCACATCAAAGAATAATGGTATAGACACCTCAACAAAATGGATGTGTTGAAAGAAAACATAGGCATCTTCTGGACACTTCACATGAAAGAATTTTGGAGTGAATGTGTTGTAACTTTTAACGGACATTTTTTTGATTGATAAAATGCCTATAGAGAGTTTATGTTGGAAAAAACCTTATGAGGTCTTGTATGGTAAGTCTCCATCTTATGATCATTTTAGGATTATGGGTTGTTTATGTTTTCTAGACAAAAAACCAGTTTCATCAGATAAATTTGAGCCACGTGGAGTTATGTGTATTTTGCTTGATTATGATAGTGGAAAAAGAGGATATACGCTATATGATTTGGCTCAGATTCTGTTTGTTGAATCTTGTGATGTTCTTTTTTATGAACATGTTTTTCCTTTCCATGATACCAAATAATTAAATATACATGATACTTTGCTTCATCCTCCTATTTCTTTTAAAAGTTCCAGGTTAGAGTTTCCAGTGATTTTTCTTGGTCTTCTACTGAGATTGCAATCAAACACATGCATTTTCTAGGTCTTTGGTCATTATAGAAGATTTATTAAACACTAATCCTTTTGTTGTTATTTCTAATTGTCATCATATAGGTCACCAACTTAGGCGTTCCACAAGAAGAAGACAAGCTCCTCAATGGTTAAATGATTTTGCACATATAGTTCAACACTCAACCATTGTAGACACAAAGATAAGTTCCACTACCTCATATTTATATTCCTTATTAGATATTTCTACTTTTACTTCTTTTCCTAATGCATTTTTAGCTTCTTTAGCTATTGTTTTAATTAACCAAGGGCCTCAAAATTATCTAGAATCATGTAATAGTCAAGAGGGGAAAGTTGCTATGAAAAAAGAATTAGATGTTCTTGAATCCAATGAGACATGGAAATTGACTAATTTGCTTAAAAATAAGAAAGCCATTAATTGCAAGGGGGTCAATAAGATTAACTATAAACCAATGGCTATATTGAACAACAAAAGGCAAGGGGGTCAATAAGATTAGTAGCCAAGGGTTTTACTCAAATTTAGGGGATAAATTTTTCATGATACTTTTTATCCGTAGCAAAATTAAGTATTGTTGGGGTATTGTTTGCTATTGCTACTGCATCTCATTGGCCTTTACTTCAAATTGATGAAAACAATGCTTTCTTGCATGGGCATCTAAATGAAGAATTGTATATGTTGCCACTTAAAGGATATTCTAAAGCCTTGCCTAATCAAGTGTTTTGTCTTTGCAAGTCCTTATATGGACTTAAATAAGCATCGATACGATAGGATATTGAAATCTCACAATTCATAGTTTCACTTGGATTTTCTCAATCGGCACTTGATCATTCTCTGTTCATGCATCATAGTTCTATTGGCGGTGTTTTTATTTTGTTGTATGTAGATGATATGTTGATCACTTAATCCAACTCTACACTTGTTGAATCAATTAAACAACAACTTTTTGAAAAAAAAAAAAAAAAATCAATTGACTAGGCTTGATTACACACACATGCATATTGTAGAAGCAAAAGCAACAAGGCAAGTTTTTAAACCAATTTTAAGCGCACTTAATCAACCATTATCTCTTTAATCCTTTTACGCGTAATTACAATAATAATAATAATAAAGAGATAAGGGAATGAGAATATTACACTAGATTTAACATGGAGTTTGGCCGGTCCGTTAGTCTCTATGATCCACAATTTTCCTCATTCAACAAGGACTTCACACATTTCATTCAACACGAACAAATGCCTTACAAAGAGGACTTCACATTGCCTCAACAAAAGACTTCACTCAATGCCTACCCAATATGAGGACTTAAAAAATGCTTACACATACGTAGGACTTTACACAAGTACCTCAATACATGAGGACTTCACCTATTGCCTCAAAAATAGGAGGACTCCACTAAAACACTCATACAAAACATGTGAATAGGCCTTATAATATTAGTTTACTAATCTCACGAATGACATTATTCACGTGATAAAAACAAAACACAAATAGAGAGTATTTTTACATAATATCTACAAGTTAAACTCTACCCTCTGCTAAAACTCACCCCAAGACATTCTATATATATATTAGGTTTAAAAATATAGATGTTCATCCTCAAAAGAACCTCCAATGGTCAAATTCAAAAGTTTGCAATGGCTATTTTTTAAACTGTCGTACCTCAAATTTATGCCTTGACCAAGTCTGTTCTCGTCAAGCTTTAGATTCAAACTTGTCGCATCCTGGAGCATGTTGCCCCTTAACTTGTCATGCCTCAATTTAGCCATCGACCAAGTCTGTTATCTTTATCTCATCAAGCTTGAGACTTAAGCTTGTTGACCGTTGCTTTTGAGCTTATCGTGCCCTAACCAATTAACATGTCGAGCCCTTGACATGACTCGCAACCAAGCCTATTCAACTTGTTTTGTTCCACTCATCACACCTTGGTTTTACACTTATCATGTCTTGGATCAAACTTGTCGAGTCCTCAATTTGCCACTTGATTTTAAGCTGTGACCAATGCTATGCACCATAAATATGCTCCTATTTAAGCCTGCACAAACTCCACAGAACACGCAACATGCACATATATGCAGATTCAAACTTAAACATATCAAAAACAAGTTTTACTTATTAAATGTAGCTTAACTAAGTTGTAGAGCATTTGTGCAATATATTTTTCATTAAAATAAGATTGTAACTACCCATGGTTCATCAATCTCACCCTTTTTGATGAGAATAATTATTGCACAACATTGCTCCCTCTCAACTTAGCACTCTCCCTTAATTGAGCATCCAGGTAAAAGCTCACTTATAAATGATATGCTTAATTGAAGGTTCATAAGCTACATATAATAAACAAATTATTGAATGAAACTTAACTCCCTCAGTTAAGCTTTCTGAGTAAAAACTCATTTCTAAAGATATGATGTTCAACTAAAAGACTTATATTATATTTAATAAACAACTCATTTTTAAGCACACAAAAACACGCAAGCCTAGTGTTTTCAAAAACCACAGAAACTTTTTCTCTAAGATGTAGTTAAGCACTACCCTTAGAGATTCGCTCTGATACCAATTGTTGAAAAAAAAATATATATCAATCGACTAAGCTTGATTACATACGCATGCATATGATAGAAGCGGAAGCAACAAAGCGGATTTGTAAACCAATTTTAGGCTCACTTAACTAACCATTATCTCTTTAATCCTTTTACACACAATTATAACAATAGTAATAAAAAGATATGGGAATGAGAATATTTCATTAGATTTAACGTGGAGTTCAGCCCACCTCTTAGTCTCCATGGTCCACAATTTGCCTCATTCAACGAGAACTTCACATATTTCATTCAACACAAACAAATGCCTCACAATGAGGACTTCACATTGCCTCAACAGAGGACTTCACTTAATTTTACCCAACAGAAGACTTCACAAATGCCTTAACATGAGGAATTTACAAATGCCTACACACATGTAAGACTTCACACAAGCACCTTAACACATGAAGACTTCACCTATAGCCTCAAAAATAAGAGGAATTCACTAAAACACTCATACAAAATATGTGAATAGTGCTTTACAATATTAGCGCACTAATTCACAAATGGCATTATTCACATGATAAAAATAAAATACAAACAGCAAGTGTTTTTACATAATATCTGTAAGTTAAACTCCACCCTCTACTAAAAATCACCCTAAAACATTTTATATATATATATATATATATATATATTTCAGGTTTAAAAATATAGTCGTTCATCCTCAAAAGAACCTCCAATGGTCAAATTCAAAAGTCTACCATAGTTATTTTTTAAACTATCGTGCCCTAGAGTTGTTGCACCTCAAACTTATCGCACCTCAAATTTACCCTTTTGACTAAGTATGTTCTCATCGAGCCTTAGATTCAAACTTGTCACGCCTTAGAGCATGTTGCGCCTTAACTTATCATGCCTCAATTTAGCCCTTGACTAAGTCTATTATATTTCTCTTATCAAGCTTGAAACTTGAGCTTGTCGAGCCTTAACTAATTAACACGTCGAACCCCTCAATGTGATCCGCGACCAAGCATGTTCAACTTGTTTTGCTTTACTCGTTACACCTTGGTTTTACACTTGTCATGCCTTGGATCAAACTTGTCGAGTCCTCGATTTAGCCCTCGAGTTTAGGCCATAACTAAGGCTTTGCAGATAGATATCTTCCTGTTAAAACTTGCACAAACTCCACAAAAACACGCAACATACACATATATGTGGATTAAACCTTAAACATATCAAAAACAAGTTTTGCTTATTAAATGTAGCTTAACTAAGTTGTGGAGGATTTGTGCAATACATTTTCTCATCAAAATAAGTTTGTAACTATCCATGGTTCATGACAACTTGATGCTAAGTTTACTATTAAGGATTTGGGTTTAGCTAGATTTTTCCTTAGGCTTGAGTTGTGTAAGATTGATTAAGGTATCTTGATCAACTAAAGGAAGTTCATTATTGATGTTTTAACATATGTTGGTTTGTCTGGTTTGAAACCTACTTTATTTCTTTTTCCAGAGTGTGTTTCATTTGATAATGAGTCAGGTCAATTGCTTACAAATCCTACTTTTTACCACCGTTTGGTTGGACATCTTTTGTACATCATGTTGACATGTCTTGACATTAATATGTAGTAGACAGACTGAGTCAATTCCTTTCTCATGCTCGCTTCCCTCATTTACAAGCTCTCTTTCATCTTATTCACCATTTGAAAGGTCAACACTTTTTCTTTTTTATTCATCAACTAATAGTCTTAATTTGATGAGATGCTTTAACTTAGAGTGGGGCTCCGATAATGAAGACTACAAGTCATTCTCAAATTATTGCATTTTCTTAGGAAATGCTTTGATTTCATGGAAATCTAAGCGCCAATGAACTATTTCTACATCTACTATAGAAGTGAAATACCATGCTTTAGCTTTAGCTACTAAAGAACTATTATAGTTTCCTACATTTTGCATGATTTACATGTTCATGTTGATCTTTCTGTGTGCTTGTTCTACGATAATAAGTCTACTATGCTACACACAATCCTATTTACATGGTAAAACAAAACACATCGACATTGATGTGCATTGTGTTCGTGGTCACGTTTCTTCAGGATTTCTTTAGCGATTATTTATTCTCTTCAAGCTCAACTTGTTGATGTTTTTACTAGCTTCTTAAGTGTAGCTCGTCATCATGAATTTTGTGTCAAGTTAGACTTACAAGAAGCTCCAAGTTGAGGAGGAGATGTAAAGATATATTTATTTGTTTTCTTCTTTTATTAGGATGACACATGTATTATTTCTGATTGTATAAGACTTTAATTACTTTAGTAACTACCATAAATAGTCTTCTTTATTGTACTTCACTTTTACTTTCATCATAATAAAAGTTCTTTAGTTTTCTTCTTCTTTGGAGTTCATTACAGGATGTTTCTTCTTCGTTCAACAATAGATACATAATAAAAACTTTGGATCTTGTTTTTCACAAGAACTCTCATCAAAAGTTCAAGTTATTCATCAAGGGGGACCTTTAAAGTTTTGATGCCAAATCTACTTCTTGCTTTGATAAATATTCTAGAAAAGAATTTGGTGCCGTTTTCAGCAAAGCTCCACTATTTTTTAAGGCATTTCAAATCAAAGCTTTTGAAGACTCTATTTCAAAAAATAAAAGAAAGGAAAAAAAATAAAGCTTAAGGCATATCATGATCATATTATTAGCTTACAAGAGACTTAGATCCTTAGATTTTTATATAACTTTATTTAATTCCATAATTATTCCTTAATTTACATAATCTCACTTTTATTCTTATTTAGATTTAGTCTAGTATGAATATCCAAATAAAACCATAAAATCATAATAAGGGGGAACATTAGATTATTATTGATTATTATTCATCCTAAGTACTTACAAAACTCTTTCTTTTCATATTGAAAGTGTTTTCTTGTTGTTCTAATCTATAAAAGTAGGTTCTTTAACTATGGCGATACCTCAATTAAGTTTATTTGAGTCATATCAATTAATCTAATAATTTTTTCTATTATTTAAAAAAAAATTGTGGTCACATTACAATATCTTAATTACTGACTAATTTAATTATTGAATCTAATTTGATAATTGATCAGATCTTTTAATCTTTTGGTCCACACACATATAAATCCATAAAATTACTCATTTTTGTTACTAAATATGTAAAATATAAAAAACATTTCATCTTTCGAATTTGCTACATTTTACAATCGTGCTAATAAGATGTATTTAAGGATTTTAGATACACCATCCTTTTGATATCAAAGTAGTGGTAGTGATATGCCTTATGTGTAAATCTCATACCTCAAATATTGCTCAAAAATTTCAATTGAAATTATGATTTTTTTTTTTTTTTTTGTGTTGTACATGTTAGTTGTGTCTTGACATGAGGCTATGGTTTTCTATTTGGATTTATCAAAATTTATTAATTTGAAAATACATGATGATAGTGTCAAAACAATTTTTTAAGGAGTACGGAGCCAATGATGGTGTCAAGCCTCATGATGCACCAAAGGAATATTGAAACAACAAATGTTCACTCTTATGAAGATGTTTTAGACTATGATGAAAACCAAGATGCATAATATGAGTACTTATATGATTATGATGAATAAGAACCCTAGATAATGATTGAATGTAGATAATAGAGAGGGTATTAGTGTGATATGTTACAAAGGCAATAGAAACCACTAAGACATTATTTAAATGTTTGAAGGTGAAGGTTGCGATGTTGGTGTGGTAAGAGTAAAAGGAATCAACAAACTAAAGAGATTGAAACACTTAAACAAAATTTTGCAATTTTGATGGGCATGGTATTTATGAAAATTATCTAAAGATTGAGGGTATCAAATGGAGCAATTATTTAATTGTTATAAGGTTCTGATTGGTTGAAGAATTTGAAAATTCAAAGAAAAAATGATGAGGAAGTTGAGGTGACCATGTGGGACATAATAAAAGGATTATTGTGATAGAATTTTATATCTTGGTATTACAAGTAAGAGTTATTTATGAGGTTGCAGTCTTTGTTATAAGGAGGAATGAGTCTAACGGATTACACATAAAAGTTTGAGCCTCTTTTGATTAAATGTGATGTGAAAGAATGAAAATAATATATAATCACTAGGTTTATCACTATCTTAAAGATTGAATATTCCATTGTGGTTGAACTTTTTACTCTTATAAAACTTAAGCATTATGATGAAATTGGCTATTACAGTTGAAAGATAATTTCTACTAAACTAGAGTTTGGACATGTTAAAGAAAGAATTAAGGTTGGTTAATAGCCTAAGGAAACAGTTCAAAAAGAAAGAACATCAAAGTTTTGAAAAGAAAAATAGTAAAACATCGAGCCATCCTTGTTGGTTACAAATTACTTAACATAGCGAACTAATTAGCGTTAAAACAAAAAGAAGATGAGTTTTCGAAAACGTATCAAATGTGTAGAATTTAGACATTTAGCTTTAAAGTATCTAAATAGGCATATTATGGTGATTAAAGAAGATGCTCTTCTTGTTGGTTAATTCTTAAGGTAAGGGGTATTTTAAGTATTGGGCCTCGACTATGGGTTTCTCTTATGTACTTGAAGCCTACAAAAGGAAAACATGCAAGCTAAATAGTCGAGTGTGGTCCCAATATAGACATTATGATACTTAAGTTAGTAGAAGCCTCTTTTTGGGTTGTCAAATTAAAAATCAAGTCAATAACATTAAAAGGAGTATAGGGGTTTTACTAGGTAATGATGTTTGCTATCTCCCTGACTTATATATGGGGGGAAAGGGGAGGCTTGTTCCCTATTGGCCATCTTTATAATAGTTCTTTACGTGTATACCTCGATATTTGCAATTTTTGTCGTGCACACTTTGAGGTAATGAAGTGGGCAGATTTTGTAGAATTTTGGCTTAGTGGTAGATCTTCTTTTGCCACTTTTCATGCCTTTTATGTTTTACCCATTGGAGGAAGAGATTGTAGAATTGCTCCATAAAGTGCATACCTTACCTTATCACTTGGCACACTTCTTTTGGTTTACCTTTGTGGTAGACAATAAGGGATGGAAAACTATAGAGTTGTGAATAGGAGCAAGCTTTTGCCTATCACTTGGCATATGGTTTCACTACCACTGGAAATGGACGAAATAGGCTAACCTTGGGCTTTAAGGGCCCAAATGAAAATTTGTTATCAGCACCATCTTTAATGGTTATTCTCTTAATTTATTCTTGATCATTGATTATATAAATATAATAAACAATTATCAATTTCCACCATGTCATCCTTTTTTAAGTTGTCATCTTTGATTACAAATTATGTAGATCTAGTTTCTCTATATTTTTGTCTCATTTTTCTATAGATTCTAAGTTGAAGTGTCTTATCAAAATTCACGGATTGCAATAGGATTCATAATATCTCATGATCCATTACCGATTTCTAGATCTATGCAACAATCCACATTTATAATCATAACAAGATCAATGTAAGGTTTCCTATCCTACCAATGTTAGAATTTGGTGGTATCAATTCCTACAAGATAAATATTTCATCCTATGTGAAACCAATGATGAAATCATAATCTTATGATAGATTTTTACCTCTTTCTTTGTCTTATTCATCCATTAGATAGCAATGATTTCTAATAAAAAAACTTCATGATGTTACTATTGGCTCATACTACCAAAGATGAAAAATTGAAAGGTTCACAACAATCTGATCATTTAACAAAATCCTAAAGAGTCTTAGTGGTTTAAGAAGTTCTATCTTTCTAAAACTCCTACAATTGGTAGGATTATATTTTAGGAAGATTGATATAAGGCGCTGAGAATGTAGCAAAGTTTAGAAGGATATAAAAGGAAATTATATATTGTGATTTAATTACCATATTACCCTAATTGTGAGATATTCTTCAAGGTATTTCACATTTGCACCTAATCTTGAATGCTACTTCACATGCTTTAAAAAATTAAAAATGTTACATTTCTTTCATACAACTAGAATTGTTGCTAAAATAGCTAGTTGCAAGAAGAAAAAAAAAAAAATTAGGTACATATTTACTTTCCAACGAACATGGTATTAAAGTTTGTATAATGAAGCCTCTTAATATAATGCCTATCAAAAAGTTTTTTTTATTCTTTTTTATTTTTGACGTATGTCAATATAAAATAAAGAAAATAAATAAATAATATTTAAGATATTAAAAGGTACCTAGAGATCTTAAAATGAAGAATCTTAGATAAAATAAAGAAGTCTTTAATCTATAAAGGTTTTTCAAGAACTGATAGAATACCTAAAAACCTTAAATGACGTTCTTGTCATTGTATATAATTTATAACAACATTTGGTATAAATCTATTATGTAAGCTTTAATATTGAGGATCCACTTAACAAATCCTTAATGAGTTTCATAAATGGAGAGTAAGGACATATACTTTATATACTCCAAGACATAACATAACACAAGTCATTCTTAATTACCTATTCAATGATGAGACCCCAATTAATTGTTTAACCATTAAAATAAATATAGTAATGGAAATATTAATTATTTTAGTAGTTCGATCACTATTGGGTATGGTGCGAGCCATTGATAGTAACAAAACCAGTCCCGTTAAAATTAATTATAGGATCATAGAACTTTCTCCAATTTTATTGATAAGTCATGGAGTACGATATTTTAAAGTTGAAATCTTCATCCGTTACGTGTATATTCTCTGAAGTATGTGTGGTGGTTACTTCTTTCTAGCTTAAAATCTTTCAATATTTACCAAATCTATATTTAAGTTGTATTTTTTTTCCCTGAATTGTATGATTTGTAATATTCAAAAGTTTTTGTCTTAAAGACCCGTAGCCCGTTGGACTTTTATGTTGTATTATGTATGTAGTTTAATAAGACAATTAAAGTGTAGATTGTTGCACTTTATGATCTGGTTCTGAGTAGCCAACAAATCATTAAGAATGCTCTTAACATTACTTTCCTTCATTGATTTAAAATATTCGTAATTTGCATTGTGCATAGGTTTTTGTAGGTTGTCATTCTCCCGTTGAATTTTCAGTTACCACAAATCTTGAAATTTTGTGCATAAGTGTTCATTGTTGTAGTGATTTTCTCATCTTATTCATGCACGTCCGTGATCAACGTATCGAGAATGGTTGTTCTTCATTTTGTTAACAATGGACGAACTAAAATCATCAATGATGGCCAAAGTTCGGTGAGGATTTTGTTAGCATAAAATTCGATCTAAATTCAACACGAAATCTATCAAAAATGGATCCTGGAATGGCCCAATCCATCGTCATGGCCCATACATAATACAATGTTATAAGGGGAATAATCTATTTAACTTCAATATCTACCTAATCTAGCCCCGTAGCCCGTTGGACTTTTATGTTTCAAGGTGTACGAAGATGTCGAGGGCAGCGTGTGGATCTGACTGGGCTAAACAGTGGTACGAATGATTTTTCCATCATGTTATAGTAAGTCGGAACAAAGCACGCTAACGACTAGTATGAAAGAAAGAAGTTTTGCATTTCCCAATTAGCAGCCACTTAAGTTTTTTCTTTTTTAATTTAAACAGTTAGTTGTTGGTGTTAGCATAGTATAAAATTGAGATACACAAAACATTATAAATAAATATGCAAATATGCAAAGTGGTAAATTACAACAATCTAAGCATCCCAAGTGAAATTTGTCATATGAAAACGAGTCATTCTTCTATTAACGAAAGTAGTGTCTCATTTAGTAAGAGTATACATGCATAATGATAAGAGCATAAACAGTACTAAGGATCTCATTTAAAGACTTTAGATGCTATATCAGTTTCTTAAGATCTCTACCACTTCTTTGATTTATTGGGATGTTTGTTATTTTAGTATACCTTAGTGTCATTAATACCTTAAATATTGCCAATCCACCAAATAATTTTTTTGAATTTGTAGACCTAGTTTATTGATCTGTTCTAAATTTAAAATAGTTATATATGTTCCTTTCTTGTATTTTTCTTATGTTTGTTGAAATTTTCAATGAATTTTCTTAGAAAGATATGTCATAGTTGTAGCGTTTGAGATTTTAGGTGACCTTATTAGAACGTATACATGTTAAATACCTTATTTAGTGTTCCTATATTGTATCTTAGCTTTTTGAGGACCTCTTTATATTATATGAGGTTCTTCATTTTATAACCCCTATATTCCATTTAATATTTTAAGTATTATCAATTCAATTTTCCATCAGTTTATCTTGTCATTGCAAAATATTTAGAAAAACGAATTAGAAAGATCCCAAGTCCTTTAAAAAAAAAAAAAAAAACCTTACCACAATGGTGAAAAATCTCAAAAAGTAAGGTTTTTTTATCATGAGGAATTGTGTTGAAGACCTCTACAAACTCTTGCAATGGCGAAGTACCATAAAAAATAGGTCCTTAACATAGGAAATTATGTCAAGAACGTCCATTATACATGCTCTGATAATCCCATTGATCATTTGAGGTCCTAAAGTGTCACAACAGCTCCTTAATGACATCTCTCCTATACACTATTGGTGTAGGAGAAGCAAAGATAGAATATATTTATAGATTGAAAGCAATCAATAGCATTAATAATAAAAAAAAGAGAGAGAAGATACATAAACAATAATATTTAAATTCGAAAACTCTTAATTGAAGTAAAAACCCAAAGTACGAAAAGAAAAATTGTCACTATAAGAGCCGAAGTGTACAAATGAGTTATAGAGAAAGATTACCTAATCTATAATATTATGTGTTTCCGAAATTTCAATATAAGTGTAGTAAAACTCTCTTTCTAAGATGTTTTTTAGGGTTTTATGGTAAATTTGGAGATTGGATATTATGAGACTATAAAAAAGATACACCTACTATATTTAACATTTTTTAAAGGATTATATGGGAATGACATGCCTAATGTATGATAAAAATAAATAGCAAAGGTAAAACACAACTATTCTCCACCTTTTTGTGTCATAATCCCAAACATAACTCCACCTAAAACTCCACACATTTGCAATGGGCAATAAATACACACTAATACATTGAAAATAAACAAGTGTACACAAATATAAATAGTGATAAAAAAAATCTCGCCTTCACTTCCAAAAAAGGCATCCATAGCCTGATTTCCTTAAAACATAAATCAAGTCCAAACACAAGCCAAACTTGTCACTAAGAAATGTCTTCACTAACATGTCTATTGGATTATTTTAGAAGTCAATCTTTTTACCTTGAATGTCACCCTAGCTTACAATATTTTAAATAAAATAATATGGTAAAATACATCAAAAGGTATCAACACTTGAGAATAAGTTCATTTGAGATATCATTTCATAATTTCATTTAAGGTATCAACATTTAGGGATAAATTCAATTAAGGTCTCAACATTTCGAGTAATTAAAAAGAGAAATCAACGATTCGCAAATTAAGTCAAATAAGGTATTAACAATTAACCATTGACAAAAATTAAGAAAATTTAATTGAAAAATAATCCAAACGTTGATACCTTATTGAGTTATTTATACATAAGTTTTGATGATAACAAAAGTATTAGAAATTATTTAATAAGTGTATTACTAAGAATAGGCTAATTCAGCAAAAGTTTATTCAAATTTTGTATAATGAGCAGAATTGGTAGACATTAACAAAAGTTTTAGACAATAGTAAAATTGAATTCTTGGATGAGTTATTTCAAAAGTTATTTTAGAAACTTGTCTACATAGAATTTTTTCTAAAAGTTTTATTTTGAAAGTTGAAGATAAGAGACAGATAGAAGTTTCCACAGAACTTTTATGAACTATTTCCAGTGTTGTGAGAAAATTTATATAAGTTTGATATTCGGTATTTATGAAGACCCAACTCCACTTGTCAAGTATATTTGGATATATACTTGATGCGTTCTACACAAGTTGGACAAAATATCATGGGGATTTCTCTCAAATTTATTTAAGTTGCACTAGACTTTGTTTAATGATTTGTTTTGGGGAAAATATCATCTTAATTTCAAAATTATTCTTTCAAGATCAAATAAGAATGTGGCAGGATATCACAGTTAGAGAGATATGGCTCCAAGATTTTTGTGATTCATCAAATAGTCTCATCACTATTTCAGGATAATATTTTTAGTAGATCTTATGTAGATTACAGGTACTAATATCTATTGATGATTAAAGGGATTTTTTAGTTTTTGAAATTTCTTTCACGCCAATAACAAGAAAGATTATGTTTAACGAAGATATTAATCATGAAGGATAATGGATACAGTTCAGCAGTGTTAGTTATAAAAGATATTTATCCAAGTTATCACGACTTGAAGATTACAATTGCAGCAGATATTATGCAAGCTACAAGGCCTGATTTTTCGAGATTTTTGAAGGATCTTAACTAGATTGTTAAAATCAAGATTCAATAATGCTACGAAGAGATAATGTTGAAGAAATATTCGCAGGTTCAGTTTTTTATCGTTACAAGTGAAGATTATAAAAGAAGGTCTTTTTCAAATGATGAGAAAATATATAGAACAACAACAAAAAAACCTATGTGCACTGATTTGAAAGAAAGTCTTCAATTGCTCTTCTTCTTTACTACTCCAGATGCTTTTACAAAATTTTTAGTGTTGCAAAATTTCAATTTGTTTTATCACTTCTTTGAGTTTGTGAGAAATAGTTAAGAGTGTTCTTGTTACTATAGTGAGTAAATAGCTAGTGTAGCTAGATAGGCTCAATAGGAAAACTTTACCAAAGTTGTTTGGTTTGATTTTTTATACTCTCAATTATTTTTTTGATATAGTAGAACACAATCGGTAAAGATAAATAGGTCCCCAGCATGGAGTTGAAAGAAAGGACTGACTCACAAGGATAAATCTCTATGTATTGTTGCGTGATTTTCTCATCCTTTCTCTTTTAAATTTCTGCATTTTTACTTTACTATTATTTATTTGTTTCTAGCCATTCATTTGCAAAATTAAGAGGGAAAATTTTTAAGTTATTTAATTTGAAAAACTTTAAATTTTTCAAACACAATCAATTCACAACACCTCATCCCCCTTCCAAATCCTAATTATGCATTTGGAACCAACATATCTTAAATGAACATCATAAAAGATGATACCTCATTTAATTCACTTTGCCAAATGTTGATTCTTGTTTTTAATAACTCAAAACGTTGATACCTTAAATGAATTTATTCCAAACATTGATATTTTCAAGAGTAATTTACCCTAAAATAATAATGCACAAGAATATGTTGAGTGTGCTTATGATACATGGGATCCTTGTTGAGATGAATTGCACTTCAAACGTGACAAAATATGATGATGCTATCATTAGAAGATTTGAATTCAAACAACAAATCATTTAACCATAATGCTTTCTTAACTACTTTAGTCACTACCATATGTTCAGCTTTAGCAATAAGACTTTCCAGCTAACAACATGACCTCTTAATGAAAAAACATAACCTATTAGGATTCTCTTTGATCTAAATCACTAGCGAAATCAAAATCAACATATCTTACTAGATCACTAGCATTCCTCCTAAACCCTAAACATACATTAGTAGTCCCCTTCAATTATCTCAATATCCATTCCATTTATGCTAAAGAAGTTTACTATGAATAGTCATGTATCTTCTCACAATACTACTAGCAAAAGGTAAATTTGGACAAGTACAAACCATTGCATACATTAAGCCACCTATTATAGAGTATGAGACATTATTCATGTACATGAATTCATCATTGAATTGTGGCAATGCTACAGTAGGAAGTCTAAAGTGTGCATTTGATATTATAGAGATTGATTTTTGTATTTGACATGTTAAAACACTCAAGAACTTTCTAAATATAATGTTGTGGCAATAATTATAGCTTTCCAAAGCCTCTATGTTGATAGATCTCCATACATAAAAAATTGTTTTGCTACTCCTAAATTTTTCATGTCAAATTTAGAATAGAGTTAGGATTTAAGTCTAGAAATATTGGTTATATTTGACACTGCTAACAACATATAAAAGAAGAAATATATATATATATATATATATGCACACACATACACCGAAGAGCTTTTAAAAATAAAGACAAACGTCATAACTCCTCCAGACAAACCTAATGCTCCTAATAAAACAATCCAATGGCCTATACCATTACCTAGGGGTTTGCTTAAGTCCATACAAGGATTCTCTAAGTGAAAAAACATGATCTTATTCCCTTTAAACTATAAAACTCATAGGTTGACACATTATTATCTCCTCCTTTGCACCACCATGAAGAAATGTTGTCTTAACATCGATTTGTTTAAGTTTTAAATCCTTCATAGCTATAATAGGGAACAAAGCATGAATAATAGCATTTTTAATAACAAGTGAGGAAATGTTAGTATAGTTTATACCTTCCATCTAATTGTTGCCCTTAGCTACAAAACATGCTTTATAATAAGTATCATTATGATTAACTTCTTCTTTTTTGTTGAATACCCATTGGGAGCCAACTATTTTCTTATTGAGTGGAGGTAGTACAACTCGCCATGTCATATTACCATAAAGTGATGCCCAACCATCATGCATTTGGACTGTAAATGAGTTGAGTCAAGATGATACAATTTTAAGCTCGAACTCGACTCAGATGAAAGACTCAAAGCTTGAGCTTAATCAATTAAACTTGATTGTTCCTATAGAAATGAATTATACTAAAAAATAAACTGGGATTTGGGATCATAATGGAATTTCTAGTTGATTTGGTCTTAAATATAATAAAGGGATAATGACAAAAAAGGTACTTGAACTTTCATAAAAAGAACAATCATGTATCTAATGTTTGGTTTTGAATAATTTGGTACTTGAACAAAGTTCTCATTGAGATTTTTTATAGCTAAAGTTCGATTTTGAACCTGGGTTAATTACAAAAAACTGACCTGTGTTTTTACTTTTCTGCAATTAACTGACTAGAGTTATTTATTTATTTATTTTATAAAGGACTGACTTGAGATACAGACCGTTTTGTTCTGTCTAGAATAAGTTGTTGTTCTCTTACGTGCGTGTCAAGTGCCTTTTAAAATATGGCAAAAAAGTGCCTTTTGAAAAAAGGCCTACCTCTCTTTCCTCTCCACAAAAAACAATATTAGCTCTCTCTCTCTCTCTCTCTCTCTAATCACATATGAACTCTTTATTTTCATCAATATTTTTTTTGAAAGAAGAGGAATCATATTAGCTAATGAGAGATCATGAAGGTTGCGAGTTTGATTCGAAGAAGTAGAAATCGCAATTAACTGATTTCCATCGTTACATACTATATTTTATTTAATTGTTAGTGCTTTCTTTTCTGGTCTAGGGATTAGGATTAGAGTTCTAGGGGATTGCTCCCAAAAATTCTAAATGCTAGAAAACAATAACTCTAACAACCCTCAATGAGTGAGAGAGAGAGAGAGAGAGAGAGAGAGAGAGAGAGAGAAGAGAAAAGAGAGAGAGGTTTGTGTGTGTGAAAACTAAGAATGACAACTAAACAGACAAAAGCTAAGTTTAGGGAAGAGAGAGTTTCACTATCAACAAGAGTGAAAGATAAAGGAGGCCACCTCGGATAGACTGCCTTCATGGAAGGGTTTAGGAAGTGTATTTGGGAGCCAAACTCTCTCAATCTTCCCTGTGTCGTAATGTTGTTTTACTTGGTTAGGAGAATACAGAGAGAGAGTGAGTTTTTTTTTCTTCTTTTTTTTGAAAGGCATGTTTTGTAAAACTACATGAGAAACATGCAAGGGATTAACGTTTATTCTAGACAGAATAAAACAGTCCACATCTTAGGTCAGTCCTTTATAAAAAAAAACTCGGATCAGTTAATTGCAAAAAGGCAAAAACACAAGTCAGTTTTTTATAATTAACCCTTTGAGCAATTTGATACCTGAATAAACTTTTCATGGAATTTTTTCATACATCATTTTAATTTACTTTAAGTATGAAAAAGGTCAACAAAAAGTTTATTCATGTACGAAATTGTTCAAAACTAAATTTTAGATGCTTGATTGTTCTTTTTGCAAAAATTCAGGTACTATTTTCATCATTAATCCTATAATAAATATGGACAATTGACTACGAAGGGAAAAAAAAAGGTATGAAAATAGGCTTTAGAAAATGGAAAAAAACATTAGATATATAATTTTTTTAATAAAAGATATAAAAGGCATGGATAGGATCGTGAGCTTCTCAAATCAAGTATGCTAAAAATTGAACTTGAATTTGGTATCTACTCGAGTAGTCCATACTCGAATATGACTTGAATGCAGTCGAATTGGATTCAAGTTATCACTGAGTTGAATTCGAGTAGCTTGCAAGTAACTTATAGTCCTTAATCCTACAAAGTGACATGCCACTTATTAGATTCCATGGCTTTAATAGCCTCTTGTTAGGAAATATGATCACTTTACTCAATCCCATTTGCCACATTTAGTGCATAAGCCACCATATCATTAAATCCGATTGGTGGTCTAATATGACACTATAGTCTAGCCTGAGCTATTATAGATTGTTGGGATGTATTGGAAATATCTATTTGATTATTAGTTTGAATTGAAAACTATAAGATAAAATACTAGGTAAAGTTGCCATATGGTAAGCACCTCAACCTTTTTCTTGTATACTATTAGGGTGACATTGAATTATAGGCTATTTAACACTAGATTGTAGTAGTAAAGACTCATCAAATCCATATACCTACTAATTACTATTTTCTTGGCCTCTGAATTATATAACCTAAGCCCTTGTGGTATACTTGATAAAGTACATTTCACAAAATGAGGATTAAGCTTCCCCATATACACATAAGCATATGTAGGATAACCAAATATTTTTAAATGTAAATACCTTGGTAGATTATCTGACCAAAATTGTTCAATAGTCTTTCCATTAAGTGCATAATGGATTACAAGATGACAAGTGGTATTCACTGTCTTTGCCCAAAACGCATTACCAAGACTAGCATTAGATAACATACAACTAACCATTTCCAACAAAGTTTGGTCTACGCTCTATGCAACTTTATTCAGATTTAGAGTATAGATTATCCTATGATTTATCATCCCATTAGAAACACAATATTAATTAAATTCATCACTTACGAATTCAAGTTTATTATTTGTTCAAAGCCTCTTTATAGACTTTCCAATTTTCTTTTCAATCATTTTCTTCCAATCTTTAAAGGTCTTGAAAGCATTATATTTATTTTTCAAAACATAGACTAAAAGTTTCTTAGAAAAGTCATCAACAAGAATAAGAAACTACTTGGCACCACTTAAGAGGCAGCTAGAGTAAGACCTTGGAAATTTGAATGGATCTAATCTAGAGATGTCTTGGTCCTATATTATATTGACATGCTTTTACTTGTCAAATAGACAATGATCACACAATTCAAAATGATGTACTATCTCTAGTAGTAAACCTATGCTACATATATGTTGAATTCCCTTTTGAGACATCTGGCCTAACTTCATATGCCAAAATTCTCTAACACCCTACCAACCCAACACCCCCTCCCCCCCCCCCCCCCCCCCCCCACCCCCCAACCTAATGTTAAGAGGGCAAGAAAGAGCTAATCTAATGCTATTTGTATATATATATATGTATGCAGGCCAGGCCTTTTCTTTCGTATCGAGAAAGCCGCTTCAGAAAAGAAAGCGGAGCTGCTATGGACGTCTTTTATTGGATGGAGAAAGATATATTAAAGTGCCCTTTTTTTTTTTTTAGACTTAGAGCCCAAGGTAGAAAATGTACCAGACCCAATAACCATAAAAGCTTAAAAGGCTTATAATGTACCATTCAACATGTCTTACATCAATATAAGAGAACCATGAGAGATCCTCATTTTACCATTTTTAACACTATATGCTAACCATCTTTGTCAAGATTACTACTGGGGATGAGACTCTTAGATAGACAAAAAACATAGCAAACTTTCTTTAGGTTTTGACAATGCCTTCATACATTTGCACTCTAATTGTGCTAATTGACATGTCCTAAAAAATTAATATTATAAGAGTAATAACAATAATGAAGATAATAGTACAAATAGACAATAACAAAATCATATTGGAATAATAAAAAGATATATATATATTATAATGATCAATAATGATGATGATAATAACATTCAACAAATATGATAAGGAATTATTAAGAATAAATAAAATAATGTAACAATTAGCAATTTAATAAAATACAAGAATAAATAATTAGAAGGTGGATAATAACACATTACATGTCATAAGATAAGGGTAAAATGGATAATTTAGCTTGTAAGTAATTAAACCAATACAAAATACAAGGGCATGAAGGCCAATTCATTCCCAAACGTAGAAAATTGTACATTTGAGCCCCAAGTCCTCATATAAAATCTAATATTTTCTCTCTCCTCTCATTATTTCCTCTGCAAGACTCCTTAACCTCCCAAATCTTCTCTAATATCTCTAATCTTCCTTAGGAAGAAAAAAACCTCCCCCTATCTCTCTCAATTTAAGATTTAGTAAACTTACACCATAAGGTTCAAGAAAAAGAGATAAGAATCTTATCGTAATCATCATAATTATTTAGTCAATATTACTAATATAAAAATTAATCTTAGGATAATCAAGGATCAAAAGGAAGAGGAGGAGTGCTTGAGAAGCATCATCAAAAAGTAAGCCTTAATTAGTATTGGCAGTTTATAATTGTGTTTTTCTTCATTATAGGTAAGTAATCCTATCCTTACTTTTTTTTTATTGTATTATTGTTATAGATTATTTAATGATGAAATCATAGATTATATTCTTAGATCTCTGGATTTAGGAATGGATGATGAATGATTATGAATATTTATATTGAACAAAGGTTGGAAAATTGTGGAAATCATTGAGATGCAAAATCTTAATAAAATACTAAATGAATTTATTTTTGGATAAATTTTTTATTAATTGTAGTTTAATGTGTATATATTTGGATTGGATTTTTTTATTTTTTAAATACATTTACTATTTAAAAAATTAAATTACAAAATAGCAAAAATAGAGCAAAACAAAGTTTTAGACAAAATAGTTATAGTAAAATATAGGCCTAAACTAGTGACTTTTTCTTCTTCTTTTAGGCTCATAGTATGATGGTTTAAAATCTTAAGAATTCTATTTTAATATGATGTAAAGAAATAGTCAAAATCATCCTTAATTTTGTGAAAACTGATCGATCGACAATGTTGTTTCCCTATTTCGCTAGATTTGAAGTTTTTTATTTTGAAATCATATTAAAATAATTCAATTAGGTTGAAACAAATTAGAACATGTAAATAGATTACTTATGAAATTTACATAAAAATTTGAGCTTACAAACTGGTCGAAAAGTAGGTAAACTGATCCAATTAAGGCAATGCATGCTCTAGTTTTTAATAGGAAGTGAAATAATAAAATTAGAAGGAATTTACTTATAATCAAATAAATAGGGAATAAATGTAAATAATATATTTTCATATTAAAATATATATTTTAAGATGAATAATTATATAATTTGATTTTAGAATTTATTTAATAAAATAGGCATAAATAATGACCTATAAGATGATATAAGCTCACTAGGAAGCTAGTTTAAATTCGTTGGCACATTTTAAGGTAAAGTTGGATTACAAAGTATATTAATGGACTAATTATACCTTAAATGAGTTATTTTACTTAATAAAAGTTTATTAGAGCAATTATAAGATATGTTGTTAAGAATATCACCCTAAAGACCTAGTTATGATAAAATAAGTTTAGGTGATTGAGTAAGGTATCAAATGGACTTTAATACATGAAATGAATTAAAAACTAAATTTATTTTAGAATTTGATACTGATCTATAAAAAAAAATTAAAAAAAGGAGTTGAGTGAAATCTCTCTTAGAATAGGCAAGAGTCGAGTAATACTTAATTTAATGAAAATAGATGGTTGAGTTAGTAACTTAGAAATTATTTAAGATAATTTTCTTATATAAATTCTTGTTCTTTGGATTTCCTATCATTTACTTTGAGATACGATTCCTCCTTAAGTATAGGTACGCAGTAACTTGGTTGTTGCTTGTTAGGATAGTCATCTTAAAATGAATTAATAATTAAAGATGATACAAGAACTGACAACTTGCACAGCGATGCCAACATGGTAATTAGGCACTTAAGCCACCATAGGTGGCTAGGTAGGCAGCTGATAGGACGAATGGTAGTAGTGTAACGTCTATCTAGATTAGAGAAAAGTAATATAGTATGGCTCTTATAGGAGTATTGAGCCATATTATATTATGGACTGTGATAGGTAGAGTTAAGTAACAGATGTGACTCTTAGACGAGGCTACTTAATTGATATAGAGTTAGGAGATATAGGTATCTGGGCTACCTATATCAACCCCCTGAGCAGTTGCTAGTATTCAGGATCCCTAGGTTCCCAGTCATATTGCTGAAGTGTGAGCACTTCACAGTTGATTTGCACCACCTAAATTTATGATATAAATTGATGGTTGCTGCATATGCATTAGCATTAAAATGTGTGACTATATCGTGTGTGCTTGTGTTGCTGTTGTACTAGGTTTCGACTCATTCCTTTTTTTAGGTGACGATGATGATGCTGCTATGGATGCTTTGACTGCTTGGGCTATGGATTGAATGTTAGTGAGAGACTTGACGAGCTAGACGTTAGATGCATTGGATTTTGTTTTGTTATTAATTTGAGTGTTTAATATTTATGTTGTGAGGTTTTTGATGTATTATTAAGAGATTATTTGTTGTTATTTGCAAGTTAAATAAGGTTTTATCTTCATCTAAAATTGGTTAGAAACTCACTTAGGTAATAGTATCCTTTGCGTATAATGATTAAGTGTTATACGAGGTGGAAACGCTCTAAATCATAGTTAGGGTGTGACACTAGTACCCTAAATTAGGTAGGAAGTAGCATCACTTATAGAGACTAATCCACTATTAAAAGGTTTAAAAATAACTAACGAATCTCTACGAGACATTAAGGCTGCAAGTGAGTCGGGCTATTCGAAAGCTACTTGAACTCTGGCTTGGCTTGAAGTTGATTATTAAATGAGTTGAGCTTCAGCTAAAAGTGAAGCTCGTTTAGTTAAACAAGTTGAGCTCGAGCTCTGACTCAAGCTCATAGGTCGGTTCACGAACAACTCATTTAGAGCTTAATAGTAAGCTAGCAAACCAAGCTTGATAGCAAGCTCGCAAGCTCGATATATATTTATTGTATATAAAAATATTTCGTGTTATTTATATATTTAATATAATATATTCTATTTGATTATATTATTACATATTATAAAATGACATATTTTAATAAAAATAAATTCACTAGTTCTAAAACGTAATAAAAATGCTACTCTACAAAAGCGATAGCTTTCAAAAGCTCAAACAAATGAATTAAAGCCAAATCAATGTTATGTCCAGATTCATGTACGTGAATGCCAGCCCACGCCTATTATATTGTCACAGGACAATTAACCAACTAATGACTAATGCAATGTAAAAATCCTCGACTATTGTGTTCGCCTATTTGATAAGACCTAAGGGATGGTCTTGTTCTCCTCTTTCTCGCCTCTGTTATTTCTATCTGCAATATAAAGTGAGGATTTCTATCAACTTGGATTCAAAAACAAAATCTTGTAATTAGAAAGTAAATTTGTGATGTTTATGAAACGATCTATCTATTGATATGAATTTCTTTATGTGTTATTTGTACCAACTGGGTTTTGTCTTTATGGCTATATTGCAAGGAAAATGGAAAAAGAATGTAAAGAAGACCTACTGGACTTCGAGTTCTAGTGGAACACCAAGAAAATATTTAGTGAGATGGAAAAAGATGACTAAAGTGGGTTGTAACTTTCGTGCCCCTTTTGCCTTTCTTTTTCTGTATTTGTATCTTTTGTACGTGCTGTTACAAACCTATTATTGTTGTTGTTAGATTTGTTAATCTCTATTAATTCCTCTACAGTTTGTCATGGTTCTATTGAAATTGTGTAAAATATTCTGTGTGAAAATTTTAAGGTATATATATATATAGATCTTTATGCTTGGAAGGTGAAAGCTTTGATGCACTTTGTTCACTATGAAATTAAATGTATTTTCTTTTGGGAATCTGTGGTTAAATTTATGAATGGCTTTTTTTTTTTTTTTTTTGAAATGTGTAAAGATGAATGCTTTGGTTTACTGACACTATAGTAAAAATATAAATATAGCAAGAGAAAGAAACACATGTCTTCTTCTTCCTTTTTATTTTTCTCTTACATTTACTTAAAATGATGGACTTTCTCTTCTCTGTTAAGCTAAGACAAAATTACTTCTTATCTGGCTACTTTCACTTTCATGTCCGTACATGCCTAAAGTCCATGGTCTTTTTCCATTCCTTTATTCTTGTCTTCTTTGTTTAATGTTGTTTTTTTTTTTTCCTTCTCAAACTAATTAAGATAAGGGAAGTTCATGTTGTTTTGTTCTGAATTGGTGGTGTAAGAGCTAGGTTTTTGAAATTAAATTTTATTAATTAGTGCTTGAATTTTTTATATTTTTCAATTAAATTCAGTAAAAAAATAAAAAAAGGATAAAAATGTTAATTAATTTCCAATCGCAAATGATCTTTAAATGAGCCTC
The DNA here is from genome assembly GCA_024138025.1 of Combretum micranthum. Classification (NCBI taxonomy): domain Eukaryota; kingdom Viridiplantae; phylum Streptophyta; class Magnoliopsida; order Myrtales; family Combretaceae; genus Combretum; species Combretum micranthum. Next base: position 257,874 of record JAMXBD010000079.1, read on the forward strand.
AGCTCGAGTTCCAAAATGAGCTCGAGCTCAGGATTGTTTAAAGCTCATTACAACCTTGGGCTCATTTAAGCTCATTTAATTTAACAAGCCTACGTGCATAAGCTCAAGCTCGTGAATTCTTAAAGAGCTTAAGCTCAAGTTTGCACCTTTTAGACTCAATAAAAAGCTCAACTCAGTTCTAGCTTGTTAATTTTTTAAATGAGCCGAGCCCGAACCTTTAAATGTTTGGCTTGACTTAACTCATTTGTAGCCTTGACTTAGTTAACAAATTGAGGTTTTTATTCCAATTTATTGGTATGATGGACACAAATGTAAAAGAAATTTAAAGAAAGATAAAGAGAAATGAATAGCAAAATTTACATAGAAAAACTCTTAGTTAGAATATAAGCCCATGAACAAACTATTGCTATAAGAATTGAAGTGTACATACAAGTTGTAGAGAAAAGTTGCCCAATCTATAGTTTGTAATATGATTCCCAAATCTCAAATATCTAAAGCTAGTGATGTCACGCCTCAAAAATGGGTCTAGTAGGATTAATCTAAAGCTATCATACTATGTATGCACCTGTAATATGAGAATCGTCTTGTAAGTCAGGGTGTACAAGACTCTATCTATTTATTGATGTCTATCATCTAAATGATATATTTGCATATAAGCATGTATTTGAATTTTAATTATGGAATCCGATTTTCCACTTCTACCAAAACAGCAGAGAATTGGTATCCCTTACCAAATAGTGAAAATATGGTTTCAAACTTACAACTTACAAACTTCTATTATTATACAATTTATATAATTTACATTCTAAGCTTCTCATAGCCTATATTTCTATCTTCAATAAAGTTTTTGGAGAAGCTCTCTTTACATATTCTTAACCCAATCCCAACTAGTATTAATCCTGCACAAAAACTATTGGAGGATAAGCGAACCACGGGCTCAATGAGGTAACTTGACTAGACCATACATCAAACAAAAACAGACAAGTTTAATTATCAAGAGTATGCCATGCAATCAATCAACCATATGTACAAGTACAAGTTTGGAGATCCAGAATCCAAATAGGGTGAAGATTTATGCCCTCTCATCAAGGTTGGAAAGGAACACAATACTATAGTCCACTTACCCAGGAGAGACTAAACATACAAGAAAACAACAATACTCGCTTTAATTATCACTTTAAGTTTATCATATCTTAACACTCATTTTCTATTATTAGCTTTAGAATCTCCATTAAGTGTTAGTCATTTCAAGTAATACTATAAGCGGCGTCCTTCGTTTCCCATTTAGTTCCTATGGTACCTACAGAACTAAGATAATCTTACGGATAACTAATAGTTTTTTGCCTAGATAAACCAAGCATTACCATATATCCGAAATACTAACATGTAGTAGGCTACCACTTACTCAAATGTGGCTTATGTAAATTGTGCAATGCATGTTCGTTTCATTTATGATACCAGTAGTTTTTCATCAAGTTTAATGTGATCATACAATTCACAGACATCATCAACTTGCTTCATACATAATTATCATACAATAGATTTATCACTTATAATAGTATAGTTTGGCAATCAAGCATACATCATACATCATGCAATATACCCAATCCCACATGCATATCAATTGAATTTATTATTATCGGTGCAGCTATCCTACAAGCACAAACAATGTGATAAGGTCAAAGTTACTTACCTTTTTATACTAGCTAATCGTAGTAATCAATGGGGAAATCCTCACAAGTATCAAGGTCACCTATTGAGATGAATAGATATATTCATCAATACAACATAAATTATATAATTAAACTCCTATGAGTGTCTTAGTGTCCTATATTGGTATTTGGTTTTATTTTTATCACTATATTGGTAATGGTCCTATGATAATCAATTATAATTTAATATTTATTTTCATTTTTCTTTTCTTGATCTTGTTGGATATCTATATATTCTTATTGGGTAATTGTGGAATTTATATTTAGTGGATTGATATTTTATTGCTACCATTATCATCACTTTTATATTATTCTTTAGTTAACCTATTATAGTAACAGATATTTATTTACTGTTATTTAGTTCCATTGTGTTTCTCTTAATCTACTTCATATAATTATCTTGTCCTTTTTAGGATTCACATTATTCATAATTTTAACTTATTTAAATTTCCATTCTTATGTTTATCTATATAAAACAAGTATTTTACAATTATCTTAATTTTATGCTTATTGCAAAGTATACTAATATTAGCAATAATGATGATAATTTTATTATTAATAATAATAATAATATGTTAACAATATTAATATTAATTTTCATAATAGCATTAATAAAAATATAGTAATCTTAATGACAATAATAATAATAAAAATAGTGATAATCATAATAATAATATCTTTAATAATGATAATAATAATCATAATAGTAACATTACTAATAATGATAATAATAATAATAATCATTAATAATGATAATAATAATACCATAATAATATTGCTAGTAATATTAACATTAGTAATAATAATAACATTAATAATAATATTAACATTTAATGATAATCTGAATAATAATAATATCATTAGTGATAATAATAATAATGATAATGATAATAATAGTGATAACAACAACAACAACAACAACAACAACAACAATAATAATAATAATAATAATAATAATAATTATTATTATTATTATTACTCTTCTTTTTTTTTTTTGTGAAGCCAAGAGATACACAGCTAGGTACATGGCCGTGTTCCAACCATGTACTTCTGGAAACACGGTGCTTCACAAAAATTCATTACCAAGAGGAACACGGCTGGTTCATCAGGCCGTGTAGTACCCGTGCTGTCTTGCATTTTTTTACTATTCATCATCTTTCTTGCGTGTTTGATCCAATTTTTGATGATTTTTCATATCCAACTTGTTTCTAACTTATTCCTAAGTATTTTTACATGATATATATATATATATATATATACACATACATATATCATCTTATAACACATCAACATGTCTATAATCCTTGTTTTACGATAAAAAAGAGTGTAATTAGGGTTTTATGAAAGTTTACCTTGTTTTGGATGGTTTAACCTTCGTTTTTGAGTTGTTTTTTAACCTAGGATCAATAAAATATTGTTTAAGATAATGTTTAATGTATAAATTAACTTAAAACGAAATTAACTTACCTCTTTTGCTCCTTATCCTAGCTTGTTAATGTGTTTTAATGGAGTTGTGTTTGTGTGTGTTTGATTGTTGTGTTTGGGTTGTCTTTGCACGAATTTGTAGCTGCTTCAAGAGTGTTTTTGTGTACTGTGTGGAGCTTGGTTTGTAAGCTTTGTTTGATATGTTTTATATTGTTTATCTTTTACTAAATGATTGCATATATATATAGCAAAAACAACTCCACCAAAAATTCTTGATTTTGTGCATGTATTGGCTGCATTTGGTGAGGAGTTGGCTTGAGGTATTTTGATTGGTTTTTAGGTGTTGGATTGTTGACTTTTTGATGCACAAATTGAGCAAGTTTTCATGTATTTCGACAACACAAAACTCAATGTAATCCTAGCCATATGCACTCACAATTTGCACCGAAAAGTGAAGAAAAGTTAATTTAATATTATTTAGTTAATTATTTATCTTAGTTTTATAGTAGTTTATTAAGGTAAACGTGTACAACTATGATAGTTATTTAGGATTTTTATCTCCAAAAATTTATATAGAGTTCTACAAATTTTCTAGATTGTTATTGAGTTCAATTTTATGTTTAAAGTTTACGCAATTAATTATTTTTTGGATTTTATCTTATCCAATTAAGGTTTTCTAGACTTAATAGGTCAATTTTTGTTTTAGACTCTAATAGCTTAAGAATACTCTGATTAAAATAATGGTATGACCCAAATATTTATTTCGAGTCTAGATTATTAGTTATAGATCTGTTTATGTTTTTTTATTGTGTATTTATAATCCTAACGATTTATCTTTAGGGTTTTTTTTTTTTGGACATAAAAAGCATTTATATATATCAACTTAACCATTATCAAATACAACATCCGAAGGATTAATACCCGTCATACATAAATTGATATCTAAGAGGGCTAGCTTTAGGAGTTGGGAAGGGGGGTTGCACCACCAATCCATTGGACACATCCCTTTCCTAGTAGAAGTAGCTACCCAATCAGCAACCCTATTTGCTTTTCTAGAAATAAAAGAAATAATCGGCTTATCATCAGTGCCTTCAAGGATCCCTTTTATATTTTGCAGAATGGGTCTGGTAGCCCAATGGGCTTTTTCTTCCCGTTCTAAGCAGCTATGGACAACAGAGAGGCAGTCGAACTCCAACATAATATTGGACCACCCCATATCAACTGCCAAGCTAAGTCCCAAATGGATAGCCCTACATTCCACTTCCTCTACGTTTTGTCCGAAACATGTCATGGTTCGGCCTCCCATCAAATTACCTTCACTATCTCGAGCCACCACACCCAATCTTGCTCTTTCCCATTTCGATTTCCATGACGCATCCACGTTTATCTTTATCCTTCCCAACTGTGGTTTTCTCCAAACTTTCACCTCAGTTTCCTGGCCTTCTCTGGATTCCTTGTCTTTCGTTGCTAAAGAAGCTACCGCGTTCATCATAGCTCGCGCCTGAGCCATCACTTTCACTACATCAATTCTTCCACCTTCCATTACCGCTTTGCATCTAGAGGTCCAGATGCACCATGCTACTATGCTGACATTGGCCTCCGCTTCTGCGATTTGCTTGCCTCCCTCGGCTAAGACTTGAAGGATCCAATCGAAAGTGGACTTGATGTGCTGCTTGTCTACTCGGATTCCCAGGCACCCGAACCATATTGGGTGGGTCCAATCACAGATCAGAATTGCATGCTCGATCGATTCTCTCTCTCCATAAATTGAGCAAAGGGGATCAGGTAACGCTCTTCTGTTGTATAGCAATTCTGTTGTTGGGAGGGAGTTAGTGCCTATTCGCCATAGAAAGTGTTGGATCTTGGGGAGGGTTTTAAGTTTCCAGACTCTATTCTAGCTCGAACTTAAGATGCTATCTGATGTGGAGGCTATGTCTGCTAAAGGGTTTTTTTATTTGCTTTCAGGTTGTGATATGCTGATTTGACCGTGCACACCCCCTCTCTCGTATGCAGCCACACCAAGGAATCAGCTTTGTGTATTCTGTTAAGAGGTATGTTCAAGACCCTTGTCACATCCTTGGTTGACATAATCTGCTTTACTCTCCGTGAATTCCAAGTTGTTGTTTCCTGCTTGATGAGATTTTCTACTATGATGTCCTCTGTGTCCTCAACCCCAAGATAGCTAGGGATAGCTTCTTTGATTAGGGGTACCCATTTGTCTTTAAACACTCTGATTCTATCCCCTGTTCCTACTTGCCAGATCCCTTCCCTGAACAACTCATCCCTCCCTTTTAGGATGCTATTCCATACCCATGAAGGTTTTCCTCCTCTTGGGGCATCTCTAAATTCCTTGTTAGGGTAGTATATTCCTTTAAGGAATCTAACCCACAGATCCTCGCTGCCCTGTTCAATTCTCCATGCTAGTCTGGTTAATAAAGCTAGGTTGAATAGATGGAGGTCCCTAAACCCCAAGCCTCTTTCTTCCTTAGCTTTAGATAGCAATCCCCAGCTCTTCCAATGAATTCTGTTTTCCTCTTTTCTTTGCCCCCAAAAGAATTTGGCAATAGTACTATTCATATCCTTGCACCACTTATCTGGGTAACAAAAACATGACATAGAATACATAGGAATTGTTGCTATCACAGACTTGATTAGGACCTCTCTTCCAGCTTCGGTGAGCAAGTTCTTCTTCCATCCCTTAAGCTTCCTTACCACCTTTTCCTTGACAAAACCCAAGGCCTCATACTTCGAATGTCCCCACAGCATAGGCAAACCTAGATATAGCCCTAGATTTTCAGAAACTTTTATCCCCAAGCTACTTCCAATGTTCTGTTTCAACTGGGAATTCGTATTGGGGCTGAAAAAAATGCTTGACTTCTCTAGATTCACTTTTTGACCTGAGGCTTTGCAGAATTTATCCATGATAATGGAAAGTTCTTCAATTTCCTCCATCCTTGCTTCCGTGAAAAACAGAGAGTCATCTACAAAAAAGAGGTGTGAGAGAACCGGACACCTAGGTTTTATTTATAGACCCAAAAGCTTTCCACTCTTTTCGCTTTCTTCGATCCCCCAAGATAGGACATCTGCCACCAAGATAAACAAGTAAGGAGACAGGGGATCCTCCTGTCTTAAACCTCTACTAGGTTTAAACTGAGAAACTTTTTTACCATGTAGAATCACATTGAATTGTACTGTTGTAACACAGGACATGACCCAATTTATCTATTTTCCTTCAAAACTGTATTTAGCTAACACATTTCTCAGAAAACTCCATTCAACTCTGTCGTAAGCTTTATTCATATCAACTTTTAAGGCACAAAAACCTTTTTTTCCTTTCTTTTTGTTTTTTAGAAAATGGAAAGCTTCATGAGCAATGATGATGTTGTCATGGATCATTCTACCAGATATGAAAGCAGTTTGATATTCAGAGATAAGGTTCCTTAAGAGAGGTTTCAACCTATTCACTAATATCTTAGAGATGATTTTGTATAAAAAGTTGCACAGACTAATAGGCCAAAAGTGAGAGACATTTTGAGGGCTATGGATTTTTGGGATAAGAACCAGATCAGTATTGTTCAGGAAGGGGGGAAACGAACCTGAGACAAAAAAGTCTTTGACCGCATCAATAACCGATTCCTCGATGATAGTCCAAGAGCTCTGGTAAAAGATTCCTGAGAACCCATCTGGTCCTGAAGCCTTTAAACCTCCCAATTGCCAAACAGCCTCTTTAATTTCCCCCTCCTCTACTTCCCTACATAGGCTTCTATTCATCTCCTCATTCACCTTTTTTTCTATCCATTCCAGACAGCTTCTATCATTTCTTTCTACCTCCGCAGCGTATAGCTTCCTAAAGTGACCTGAGAATTCTGAGCTATTGCTTCTTCATCCTCTATCCACTTTCCTTCCCTGTCCTTCAGTCTCATCACTCTATTTTTGTTTCTTCTAATCATTGTAGATGGATGGAAAAAGGAGGTGTTTCTGTCTCCCCAATTCAGCCATTTGACTTTAGCTCTTTGATGCCAGAATTTTTCTTCTCTTTCCCAGAGTCCATTAAGCTCACCAAAAAGCTTTTCTTCTCCTCCAAATCCACTCCATTTGGGTCCTTCTGGATGTTTGACAGCTTTTGTAAGACATTGTCAATTTGAATTCTATTATTTGGGAAATTTTTCACACTCCATCTCCTTAGGTTATCCTTGCATAAATCGAGATTTTGGAGCAAGGATTTCCAGACATCACCTCTATTATCCCTCCTCCATGAATTATCTATTATCCTTTTACACTCATTCGAAGTTAGCCACATATTCTCAAATCTGAAATTTCTAGAATGCTTTCTTCCTTCCTTGACCAGATTTACCAGCAGCAAAGCATGATCAGACGTGCTCGAAGGGATGTGTTCCACTCTGCAATTGGGAAAGTTTTCAATCCATCCAACCGAAGCTACTCCTCTATCCAGTCTTTCCCTAACCAGATCCTCCTTTCCTTTTGTTACTCCACGTGAACTTTGGTCCACTAAAACCCAGATCCTGGAGGGCTGATTCCTCCAAAAAATCTCTAAAACCCCTCATAGTTCTTCTATCTACATTCTTCCTCCTTCCTTTTCATGTTCATATAGGATAGCATTGAAGTCCCCAACACAACCATACATCCCGACTTTTAGCTATATCTGTTAGGGAGTTCCAGATAGCTTTCTTTTGGTGGTAATCCGTGGGTGAATGGACCCAGGTCACATAGCCAATTCTATTTCCATCTTCCCAGAAAATTTGAGAGTCAATGAAGAAATCCGATTGGTTGACTATATCCACTTTCAGACTGTCATTCCACCACAAAGCAAGCCCACCAGCAAGACCTCTACGATTCACATAGTAGCTGCCCCCAAAACGGAGTCTACTCCTCAATCTTTCCAAAAAACTTTCTTTATTTTTTGTTTCCATAAGGAAAACCAAACTAGGATTGTATTTACAAACAAGGCCTTTTAGGTTGCGAACTGTCTCCAGAGGCCCGATCCCTTGACAGTTCCAGCAAAAGATGCTCATGGCTCCCGTGTGGCTGTTGAAGGCCAGCCACCACCACCTATAAAGTCTCTAGATTCAATCAGGACATCAAACCACTCATTAATCTCAGCAAAAGTTGTAATTTTAAACTCCTTCCTAAGTTTTCTTGTGACACCTCTCTTTTTCATGATCTGGGCTTTCAACATATTACTCTTTCCTTTCTTTGCCTTCAACTAATTCTTGGAGCCGCTGGATAGATTTTCCATACTTTCCTCTTCACTTCCTCTAGAAATAGCAACTCCTCCTTGTCCTTCGCGTTCTTCAGGATCCCTTTCTTAGCCTTTTTCAGTTTGTTCACCTCCAACTCCTCTCCTATCCTCTTAATGGATAGACATTCCATGTCCATGAATAGCTCATTTGGGGTTACATACGAATTAACATAGGTTTCTGTATATGGTTGGGTAGGTTTAGATTCCACCTATGAAGATATGTTGAATTCCAGCTCGCAAACCTCAACTTGTTTTGGTGAGGGAGGGCCAATAGGGAGGTTGTTTTAGAGGGGGGAACATGGGTTCAGTCAAAGGCTGGGAATGCATAGAGGGGAGTTTAGAGAAGTTGCCAAGAAAGGATGGGAGAAAATTAATTGAGATTGGGGTTTGTGGGTCTTTGGATCTTTGGGAACAGAGTAGAGCATTGGTTAGAGAGCTCAAGTTTATCTTGGTTGGATGGTAAACTTAAACAGGGCTGCGGATTGGTGGACTTGGATTCCGGTGAGCAAACATTTTCTTCTTACCCATGGAAATAACATTCTCAAAGTCTTTCTCCACCCTCCATCTTCCTGGTCCTCCCTCCTCCATGTTTTGTACCTTTTGCCCTTAGTTCAGGACCAATCCCCTCTTCGTTACTACTACCAAATTCACAGTTCTTGTTCTGATGCCCCAGCCTCCCACAATTAAAGCACCAATCATTCAGTTTCTCATTTTCAGAAAAACTCTATATTTTTCTCCTTTTCCATTATTTACCCATATACTTGCTTTTAGAGGAATATCCACTGGGAACTTAACTCTTACTCTAAGAAAAGCTCTTCGTTCTCCTCTATCCGAGCTTATAGGTTCAACTTCCATAACCTCCCTATTTTCATTCCAATCATCTTTGCTCCTGCTATCGTCATGTGGTTTAAACGAAGCCCATGAATCTGAATCCAACCCACCATCATATTCAAGGGGATTTCATTATTCTCATATTTCCATGCCATTCCTCTACTATCAAGCTATGGCCCATAACTGACCAAGGGCTTTCTTCCATTATCTTGAAGAGGTGCAGTTGTGATTTGATGCTTATAAGGTATAGGTTGGCTTCCATGTTGTTTATGGCTTTTATCCATAACCTTTCCACAAATTTTTAGGTATATTACTAACAGCATTCTTATTCAGGCTTTTATCCGTGATGATTTTAACCACAGCTACAACCTCCTTAGCTTCCCTTTTGTTTTGTTGGTTATCTTCAGGTGGATCCTCCAGGTACACTTCATCAGTCATTGGACTATCATGGGGAGAACGGTTGAAGGATGCTTCCATAGACCTAGTAAGCAGGACAAAACGCAAAGACAATGTAAACAAAGTCAGAACCGAGAAGAAAAGATAAACTATAGAGGATCAGGCAAGAACACCATAAGAGGGAAAAACAGGGGAGGAAGGTCAGAGGTAGACATCATCACGGGCGGTTTCCGAACCGGGAACCGCCCCGAACCGTCACCGCGGTTCCTGACCCGGAACCGCCCCGTCGGTGACGGTTCCGAACCGTCTAAGGACCCGCCGGAACCGGCGGGTCCAAGCGGTTCGCGTGGTGGAACCGGCGGTTCCAACGGGTCCGGAACCGCCATATATATTGAAATTAAAAAAAAAAAAAAAAAGAAGAAGAAGAAGAAGAAGACATGTGCGTGGGGATGTTCTTGGGGGGGGTTGTTCTTGAGGGGGGTAGGGTGTAACTTACACCGTGTAGTTTTGGTTTTGTTTTTATTTAAAAAAAAAAAAAAAAAAACGGTTCGTGGACCGGAACCGGAACCGCCAAACCGGCGGTTCCTTGGAACCGTGAACCGCCCCGGCTCTGGCGGAGGTTCCGGTTCCGGTTCCACGAAATGTGGAACCGTGAACGGCGGTTCCGGTTCGGGTCCGGAACCGACCCGAACCGTGCCGATGTCTAGAAAGGGGAGAAGCAAAAAGGAAGAAAATAAAAAAAGAGGATCAGCTGTACAGAAGAAACAGCCCAAGGACAAGGGATACAGGGGCAACAAATCAAATAGAGAGAAAGGGGAAGGGGGACTAGATATGAAAGGACAGGAAACTAGCATAGAGCAGAAAAAAGCAACCAATTCCAGCAAAGCAGTTCTAACTCCCCAGGAGAAGTACAAGTCACCCCAAGGATGAAAAGACTCTCCTACAGAGAGAAAAAACTCTCCAAAAGAGAGAATTCTGTACTTTGAATCCTTAACCTCTACAAAGTTTGAACTTAGTTATCTTTAGGTTATCATTTTCTAACTATAAGCGTAATTGGTTATTTACTCTTTGTCGCATTTAAAATCTTAACCAAATTATTCTTATATCTTGAGTTTTCGATACCCACTATGAAATCTTGTTAGTAGTATTTAATACTATCTAGATAACTTTGTTTTAAGGTTTGAAACCATATACAGTCTCACTACTACTCGTAGTTTTATTCTGTAGTTTTTATTTGGTTATAAGTTTAATATCTATTGTACATTTACTATTCTGTTTATTTTACTAAATATAAAAATATTCAGGTTACACTAACTAAATTAGAATTTTATTCTCTATAAACTCAAAATATTCTAACTAAAGTATCCATGTAATTCAAATAATTATAGTTTAGATTCTTTAGTGTTGATCGATTTTTGATCTCTTTGCATATTTTATAATTTTATTGGTTTATCTTTAAACTATCTTTGTATGACCAATAGGTTCTAAAAATTTAATCTTCTTTTATTGTATTTTGAATATTTATAGCCAACCACAGCTATTTGTTGAGTTATTGATCCGTGTCGTAGAAACATGTTCCATGAATTTCTTTATTTTAATAATTGCTATATATAAATCTTCTAAAGATATTTTAAGGTTGTAAAATGTTAGAATTAATTCAGAAATCATTGTTTTAATATTTTAACGAATATAGAATTATATTTTCTAACTATTGAACTTTAAGAAAACTAATTTTGCATTTTATGGTAACGATTGATTTATCATCAATCATCATTTGATTGAAAGAATTCTAATTTTTCTAATTATAATCAAATTTATTTATACCTTAATAAATTTTTAATTTGCAAAAAATTAGAAGTGATTTCTGTGACTTTTTATAATAGTTTTTCATAATTCTATATTACATTTTTAATAATTATTATAATTTTGTTATGTAAAATTATGGTGATTACAAGTGAAACCCCTTTCTTTAGAAGTATTTTAAGTGTTGTGATAAATTTGGAGACTTGATATTATGAAATAATGTAAACCCCCAAATTGTTGGAATCGTTTTAACCTAAACCCCTAAACCGGAAGTCAACTAGAACTCTAAAGGTCAACAAAACTCTAGTTAGACGTGATAGCTTAAGTCCGGCAATCCCGAATAAGCAACTCGGTAAGAGCAAGTAGGAGTTTAGAATATAGAATAGTGCATAATTATCTAAGGAAGCGTAAAAAGATTATATTAGTAAAACCGCAACTCGTTTCAAAACTCGATTGGACACAGTTCTTCAAAAAAGTGTCCCGGAGCCCGGAATAGTACAAATATTCCAAATATACCGTTAGACTCGTAAAAATATAAGGTTTTCAAAAATATCAATTTTATAATTTTTCAATAAGTAAAAATAGCATATATCGCAATTATATGCATATTTTCTTACTACCGGTACTTTATTAGTCATATCTACTTTACATTGCACTATTCATTAAAATTCTACACTTTCTTTTATCTCTACTTTTTCTTACACCTACTCTTACACATACCATAACCTATAACCTTTACTTTTTACCTTTCTCATAACTTATTTCACATCTACCTTACTTATTACTTCATTTAATCCACAAAATACAAAACAAAACTCTCTCTCTCCCCCTTTACTAGTCAAGGCCGCGCCCCGCACGTCGCCCCTCCCCCCACCCCCCCCCCCCCCCCCCCCCCCCCCCCCCAAACATCTCTCTTCTACAATTTGTTTCAATTTTTCTTTTATTTTAAACACACAAAAATTCACTCCTCATTTCCTATAAATACCCCCTCCTCTTTCACTTCTTTCACACAATTACTACCCACAAATTCCTTACAAACACTCTCTCAAATTTTTTTCCTCAAAACTCTCTCCAAATATTGTCCCAAAATTCTCTCAAAATAATTCCAAAACTACTTTCTACCTACAACAATACCCATAACCACATAACACACCAAAGTCTTCTTTAGGTAACCATTTCCTATTGTTTTCTTCTTCTCATGTCATGTAACTTTACATGACCATAGTGTGAGTTTCCAAAGACTAAATGTTATGGAAGCTACACTATGTTCATGTATTATTCTTGTTCATGAAAATCTATTTATGTTTATATATATTATTTTGTTCATATTGTTGTTATTATATCTAGGTATTATTATCTATATATATATATATATATATACATATTCTTTAGAGCATATAAGCTCATTTGTAATTTATTTATTTTATGCAATGCAATTTATTTATTTATTCCTTATTATTTTAAGACTAGTCTCTAGTCCTAGACTTATCCTCATCAAGTCAAAACAATTTTTTTTTTCTTTCTTTCATTTTATTTTTACTATGGGACTAGCCTACTTCTTAGTCCCGGGAGCCTTGAAGAAACTAAGACTCCTAATACTTGACCTTATTATTTATGTTATTTTGTTTGCTATTATTTCTCATAATTTATGTTCATTTAAATTGTTGTCCAAAATTTCGAGTTCTAAAAATAATTGACAAAAATGAGATTTTAACACTTAGAAATAAGTTTATGTGAAGTATAAGATCTATGGTTTAAACAAAAATAAAGTTATTTCTTTTCAAGTTACAAAAAGAACCTACTATAATTTTAGAAACTACTTTTGCTATGAAAAACTTCTTAGATCACTTATTATTCCACTTCGTTTTTATAAAGAAAATAATTTTTGGTACAAGAATGATTTCTATAAAAAACATAACATGAGGAAAGGGTGAGGAATTTTCAAATAAAGATCTTTGCAAACAAGTAGACAAAGAAAATTGTATAGGAAAAATAGCACTATTATGGAGAACTTTGAAGGAAGAAAATTTATTTTCAAAAAGGTTATAAAGCAAACATAAAACATCCTTAGAAAACAAAAGAAACAAAATATTCATTTCAAAAGATTTATAAAATAAATTCTTGTAAACTATGTTTTTTTAAAAACTCCAAACCGACATTATTTACTTAAGAAACATGATTGGACAACAAACACTTGAGCATGAATAAAATGAGCTAAGTAACCATAAAAAGAGAATTTTTCAACTATATAGATAACTAAGTATTTACAAGCAAATTTTGATTGGTTGAACAAAAGTTGTTTTTAAGTTAGAAATTCGTGGTGAATTTTATCGCCACTGTTTTAGGGCCTAAATGGTTTAGTTTGATAAAAATAGTTTTAGAAAATGATAGATCTTTTCGAGTAGGTAGAAATTGGTATATTATATGCGCGATTCCTAGTTAAAATGACCAAGTTATGGCCATTTTAAATTGGAACTTTCCTTTATACGAACTTCAACTTTCTCATGATATTGTTTTGTCAAAATTCAAGAAAATCATCAAGAAATACTCATTATAAATATTTTCTTTGGCTAGGTGATTTCGAGGAAGAATACCTATATCCTGAAGACTATTTCGATTGAGTGGAGTGTGTGAACGACTTATCCGTATAAGAAGAATAGTCGACATTGCATCGTGAGTTTATTTCCTTTAAATGTTATAATTGTTGTGCTTGTAATTTAGTTGCATTAGAGCTAGGAAAAGACAAATGGATACGTATGTAAAATAATTCTTTGAAAGAATCTTAAAAATATCGAGGCCGGAATTGGTTTAAATGTTTGTTTTAGTATAACACTTGATTTGTATGAGATTCTTTGATCGCCCAAATTTGATAATAATAACGTTATGATATCATAAATAAATGGATTCATGCATATCATGAAGTGAGTCACATTGCATTGGGTTATTATCCTTGGGTGAGAAGGATAGTAAGCTCATGTCGAAAACAACACTTAGCAGAGTGTCCAAAAGCGATTGCTTGGCGACGTTAAGAAAAATGCTTGGTGGAAGATCAGAAAGCAAGGCTCAATTCAAGTAGACTTCACATGCTTGGCGACATTGGTCGAAAGCATAAATCTTTTTAACTAAAACTACTTGTTTTGAGGTTACGTATCACCAAACCCCGAATGGAGGGCACAAATCCATTCAACATATAGTTTCCGAAAAATTATGCCTTGTTTGCCCACGTGTATGTTGCATTCCATTTGTTTGATTAAACAATTTGTTTGAAATTTTGTTACAAGAAGTTATTTATGTAAATAGTTCTCACTAAGCCTGTTAGCTTATACCCCCATAAATATCTTTTGCAGTTCCCTTATCTGTGGTTGAGGCCACGAGGACCTTGCAGTTAGGTAATTTCTTTTTGGATAAGGAAATTCTAGATAAAGTTTAGTGTTTGATAAGATGTACGAATATTCTTGTAATAGATTTGTGAATAAGGGAAATGTTCCTAAGTTTGTAAGATCATTGATATAAGTAAATGAATATTATGAATCCTCTTTTCTTAAATGTTATTATATCTTCTTAAGCTTCATAATTCCATGAATGATCCTCTAAATTGTGAGAGCACGCCTTACACTTAATATTAAAGCGTTTGGGAGTGGCCAAGGTTGTCATACTTAAGCTTTAATATTGAGTGTGGTGGACTGTTACGTTTAGGGTACCCATTGGGGTATGACAAATAAGGAACTTGTACGATCCTGTTATAGATAGTTAGCCCAAGATCCTATCATTAAATAATTATAAAAGGTTAACATAAAAGCTATTTTAATGGTTCTAGCATAGCTTGATATAATTTGAACTATTTAATAATCATATAAGATTCGTTTTGTTAAAAAAAGTACGAGACCATAGAATTTTTGTTATAAGATAACACAAAAGATACACTTGTTATATTTAAAATATTTTAGAGATCATGTGGGAATAACCTACCTAATGTGGGGGAAAAAAAATAAATAGTCGAGTAAAATACAACAAATAACATGTTTGTCATATCTCAAGGCTTCCATAAAAGTTCCTTAGATCATCTTTATCTATGAATTGCTTCGAGAGATACTTTACCACATTAACGTCTTACGCAACTCTTTATTTTATTGTTGGTTTATTTCGAGAGAGTTAGTTATATACTTTTTAATACTTTTCAAGTCCCATGCTATAATTACTTCAAAATAATGTTTATATTCGTTTCTTGTGATTAAATATGTATGAAAATAAATAAATAAAAATGCATTAAAAGTTAGTAATGATAATTTCTATTCTATCTATAATGATAATGATTTTTGAATCTCTATTACAAATTGCACCGTAGGAAATTTGTGGCTTTTATGAAAGATTAAAAGGTGGTAAATAAGAGGAGTTATCGAAATTCATGTGTAAAAACAAATTGTAAACTTGAGAGATTGTTATAATGATTATACTTTGCATTTAAAGTTAGATGTAAAAAAAATTTCATAAATTCTCATATATATATAATATTTATTGAAGGGGAAAAAAAAGACATGTTGCTTTTGTCTTTTGCACAATGGTCATATATTTAATGACATTCTTGTGTGAAGATTGAAAAGTAAAAGCCAAATGAATGACCTATATTTTAAAAAACGGCTATTTGGCCTACTTTAATTATATTAAAAAAAACCACAAGATTAGGGGGAAAAAACAAAAGATAAGGGGGAAAAAAACAAACACACATGGTAAATGAAGGAATGCCTTGCTTATGTTAAAAGGAAAAAAAAAAAAAGGAATGAAGAATAAATAAAATTATATGATGAGTGACACATGTCAACCATTAGAAATTAGAGAGAGAAGGTTGTTTCATCA
This sequence comes from Combretum micranthum, assembly GCA_024138025.1. Classification (NCBI taxonomy): domain Eukaryota; kingdom Viridiplantae; phylum Streptophyta; class Magnoliopsida; order Myrtales; family Combretaceae; genus Combretum; species Combretum micranthum. Next base: position 274,155 of record JAMXBD010000079.1, read on the forward strand.
ATAACTTTCCAAGGAAAGAAAATGTCAAGCAATAACTTTACAATAAACTCAAGCTTGGCAAGTGCAATAAAACTCATACTCAGCAACTACAATGAGGATGCCTTTAGCAACTATTTAAGTTTCTTTGAATTCCTTTGCTTTGTTACTTCTAAAGTAATACCTCTAAATCTTTTGTTTTATTGTGGTATTTGTCAAAAGCTAAAAAAAAAAAAAAAAAAAAAAAAAAGAGATTACTATGTCCTTCATAAAGAACACTAGGTTTTTCAATCTCATGCTTGGTACATATAAATGATTTGAAGTACAATAGATTGAAAAGAAATATTATAGAATTAGTAATAGAATAGAATCAATTCTTTTATTTAAAAATGTGTATCGAATCATTGGTTTTGTTGTATATTATGATTGTTTATATCAAACCCAAAATGAAATAGAATGTGAATTTAGTGACATTGATCAATAATTCATGTATGCAATAAATACTGATAATACATATGTGGTACTTAAAAAAAAAAGATATTAAATATATATTGGCCAGAGTAGAATGGATTTAGCATTTTTTTTTATTTATATGATTGCTTTCAAATATGAAAAAAGAAATGAAAATACAAAATAACAATTTCATTAGTATACATTTATTCTAACACATCAAACGTGCCATAAAAAAAATCCAAATTCTAGTGATGAAGAGCCCTAAAAGATGAGTTTTAATATAAAAAATAGTGCCAAGTCAAATATCCCTTTATTCATGCTCCAACTAAATTATATTCTTTTGTTACTTGTATGTATTCATTAATGCACGTTTCAGATCCAGCTTCAACGGCACTTGGAATAGAATCACCTATTTTTATGAGCTTACGTTTTAAAATGTAAATTTTAAAATCATGTTCCTAAAGAATGTAAAATACTTTATTGAATTATTCCCCACAAAAAACACATGTCAGCATGCCTCGCAGACTTCATTTTTATTATTTTTTTTTTCCGCTGGAAGTACTAGACTTATTCTTGACTACCGACGAGAACCTTGAAATCTGGACTGCCTTCAGTAACTTGAAGCTTTCTTTTTTCCATTTTTTTATCTTCTTTTTCTTTTGGGAGAACGAGAAGCACAGTACGCGTTGCCCCTTAACCCGCCTCAAATTTTTGACTTTTCACAGGCAGGTTGGACGTCCATAATGATTGAGATCATACTTTTGGATTAAATTTGATTTATTTTAATCCTTGAGAAAAACGTGTTTATACTTTTATATTATGCCGCGTAATATGATAAATAAATTATTAACCTGCCTCACATTTTTTATTATCCACAGTTCCTATTTGCTTGGGCGTGGCTTGTTGATGTTGGGAGCATACGCTAGGTTAAATCATTGTCCTTTTTGGTGGGACCAATGCATCCGTTAGAAAAGCTTGTAATCATGTAGATACCTAAGTTTCAATAATTTGATTGTTACTTACTAAGTTTCAATAAATTGATAGTTATATTATCATTATTTTATTTGCATGATTGTAAATATCTGGGCTAAGTGATACAAATTGTCAGTATAGACTCCTGTAAAAATTCGTGAGTTTAGGTGTTGATCCTATAAATTTATAATTTTAGCAATAATATTAGTTTCGGCTGATTTTATTCAATTCCATCAAGTCCTGTAATCATCTTAATTTGGGTCTAAGGAACTACTAAAATTAATGCAAAATGGGAAAAAAAAAATACTTCTACAATTTAAAACATGTCCTTGAAATCATAAATAAAATGTCATCCAATTCACTTTAACTTTTTATATTAATCTGATAACTTTATTATCGAAGATATCTTAGCTTATGAATAAATAGTTGAAGAAGAAGATATATTTATTCATTAAATAGGGATTGATTGGTTATCCTCTTGTAGTATAAAGGGCATAAAAAAAGGGTAAAATGCAATTACAATAGCAACATTGGTAAAGAGAAAGTTGGTAGTAGCTTTGATGATGAGAAATAATTAATGATTAATGATTTATATTAGTTTTATATTTTATCAGAATAATTTATATTGTAATGTGATTTAAATAGGCACTAATATTTATATTATTTTAGTTTTATTAGAATAATGATTTATGCTTGTATATATTTACAATAACTCATATAGTTACAAAAATATATATTAAATTTTTTATTTTTATAGTTTATTTTAAGGTTTTTTTTTTTTAATTTCCTTTTTAATCATTGTAAGTATATCATTCCAATAAATATGTCGTTTAGCTATCAAATTACTACTTACCAATTTATTATAATAGAAAAATGTTACTTTTAATAGCCAGGTTAGTTGTAATGGACTAAATTAGACATCGGCACGGTTCGGATTGGTTCCGGACCCGAACCGGAACCGTCGGTTCACAGTTCCACATTTCGTGGAACCGAAACCGGAACTGTCAGAGCCGGGGCGGTTCACGGTTCCAAGGAACCGCCGGTTCCGGCGATTCCGGTTCAGGTTCCACGTGAACCGTTTTTTTTTTTTTTTTAAAGAAGTAAACAAAAACCCTAAAATCAACAAAAATAATTACAACTTAATTATATCCAAAGTAAACAATTACAATTATTGACTTGTTTTGTTTTGTTTTGTTTTGTTTTTGTTTTTGTTTTTTTTCCCCCTCAAATTTGCGCCCCTTGGTACTCGTAGAGTTATTTGACGCTTTTTTGCGTAGAAACGATTGTATACCCAAATATTGACTGATTCTGACTTCATATAATCTTGCACAGTTGTGTAAAGTGGAATACTATATAGAACTGGATTTTTTAAGGATGGGGAAATCCAACCAACATTGCCGATCAATTTCATTAGATTGATAATTCTTGGAAATTTATCTGTAAAGAACTGATTCATTAGAACAGCAAAATCATAACTTTTCTTTTTACTTAATAAGGTTGAACCCCCCACCCCCCTACCTCCCTGCACACCCCCTACCCCCTGCACCCCCCAGCCCACGCTCCTTTCTTTGCTTTCATTCCCTGGTTTTTTTTTTTTTTTTGGCGGGTTGGAACCGCCAGTTCCGGACCTGGTTGAACCGCCGGTTCCACCACGCCTAACCGTTTGGACCCGCCGGTTCCGACGGGTCTCAAACGGTTCGGAAACCGTCACCAACGGGGTGGTTCTGGGTCAGGAACCGCCGGTGACGGTTCGGGGCGGTTCACGGTTCGGAACCGCCCCGTGGTGATGTCTAGACTAAATGAATGGTGTTTGGTTACCAAATTAATTAATTATTGCTCTGCAAGACTATAAGCTAATTTTTAGAAGTAAAAGCTTTTAAAATAGTTATATTAAGACAATAAAAATATAACTACCAAAACAATAACACATTTGAGATTTTGATTCAATCTTAGGGTTTGATTACTTTATTTTACTTTTGGCTTAGCCATTCACTTTGATCCCCAGTGGCAGTTTATTGACTTTGCATACTCGACAAGAAGTAATTTTGGTGCTTCACCCAATATTGTAGGAGTAGGACTATATAATTGGATTTGTGACCAATTGCTCCATTGGTTATGAAATTACATATTTATTAGCGTGGAGTTATTGTTTCACACGTTTATTTCCAATGATTCTTATTCTTTGCAGCTTCGAATATCACCACGTCTCAATTTTTAATCTTTTTGAGTATTATATTTGGATGAAAACCTAATTTAATATCATTAATTCTATCAAAATATGGATGTCATGACTTTATCCGTAATATTTTTTTCTTCTCAAAGAGAGCACAAAGAAGCTCCTACCAAGTGCATAGATCAGGTGACATAGAGCTATTCTAGCTTAATCAAAGATCTCGAATTCGATTCTAGGAATAAAGTTGCAGTATGATTCGGTAGGAAAAATTTTGCCACCCTTATGGTCCTACCCAGCTCCAATCCAGATTAGTTGGTACCCAACTTCGGATACCAGGTGCTCTAATAAGAGAGAGAGAGAGAGTACACAAAGAAGCTAATCTTTTTAAGGGGCAATACATGCTTTTGTGTGAACTCATGCCACAAATTCTTTACGGTGTATTGAAGCATTGTGCCATTATAATACGCAGCATGTAACTATTATTATAGTGGAAGAGAAATCTTCTTTAAACGTTATGGAAACATAGTTATATATATTAATATTATTAATCCAAAATTTAAGTATTTTGGACTATTAAAAAAAAAACTTGGATGCTTTTTATTTTGTCTATATTATTATAGTTTTTCTCATAAATATCAATTACCTCACATCATCGTCCTTCATCTGTGAATGTCTATATGTATATTATTTAAGTTAGCAACTTTTTATTCAACTCCAAAAATTTAGACTAAATCTTTTATTTGAAAATCTCAATATAGAATAAACTTTTAATATGGTAATTTTTATTATATTATTATTTATTCCATATACCTTTGTTTTTGTTATTATCATCTCTAAAACTTTAGTACACTAGGGTCGGGAATTATAGTCATAGATAAATAATATGGAAATCCCAATGAATACATGTCCTTAAAATTGCTTGATCAAGTCAATGGTTATGCTTATATCTAAATTATATATTGCTAACTGTACTCGGATTATTGTTATTTTAATTATGTCCTTCATCAAGGCTGTGGGACAATAGTTTATTGTAGAAACGCCAAAGAGAATCTATTTCACTTTTGTCTTTTCCTTTAGCTACATTATATGCATTTTTCTTAACAAATTTTCTTATATCTATTTTCTATTGAGTAGTTTTTATTATTGGAACATTGATAGGTTTTCTACAATCTACATAGGTTAAGACAATACCAACTATTTAACTTTACATCCTTTCTAATAATTAACTTACCAAAAGGTCTTCTCATGTCAATATATACATATCATTAGTAGAGTGAAAAAGGATTTAAAAAAAATCCAGTTCCATAATTAACACATTTCTATGCATTTTATTTATCCATATTATTAAGGTCAACATAGATTTGTAATTTGATCCACATTTTCAAGTTCGATGACTTTGTTACTGTAGATGTATGGATTCAAATGAAGTAGTCACATGCATGCTGTATGAGTATCATGTTAGACGTAGCCTATGAGTAGTGACCGTAATGACACATCAAATGTGATTAAGAAAGAAGTGGAATATAGAGGAAGAGTAGGCAATATCAATTATCTCAAACGTACTTGTGACAGGTGGAAGAACCATCGAGCATCGAACCCCACAAGTAATGATAAATAGGCATTTGATCTCTTAAGATAGAATTCTAGCAACACCTCAGTGTTTCTATCTAATTTCTTCCTCTTTCAAATGAAGAAGGACTTGGGGTATTTATAGCGTTTGACCATTAACGTCGTCCGTTAGATTATGTTGACAGTCGACGATCAAGATAAGTTTTTTTTAGTACACGAGCTATATTGAGAAAGATTGGATGACAGACAAGCCTGCTCAACGGGCCCTACTCTAAGCTCATTATGCTAAATCTCTCTTGATCATCCTAATGAAGGAACCAGACTCGCTGGACCCTATCACTCAACCTATGAATCAAGCCCAAATAAATAATAATAACATTTATACTTTAAGCCCATTTACAGTTACTTAGGAAATTATTTGCATCTTTAATTTTCAACTTTATATGGAGATGGAAGTTATTTCTTCACTTTAAAGGAAATGTCAAAAATATGACAACAGTGATTCAATACACCATTAAGATTATTTAGCAAAGTAATGACATAGAGTGTAACAATTTGATAAGATCTTAAGCATTCTTATCTCGTGACTACATGAAGAGCGGATCCCTTATTTGGATTGAAATTTTGCATTATATAATTCAGAGATAAAGTGAGTGATTTGCTTTGATTTGCGAACCATTTTTTAGTAATATAATAGGAATTCTAAAATCAATTATTTCTTTTAATAATGAAATTTGCACATTCCTTATTTGACCATATTATTTTATTTATTTTGATAGGGTATATGTAAGAGTCCATTGTCAAGTTGATGATATGTGTACTGAGGTTTAATCCGAAACGAATAGTTGGTGAAAATGTTGTTTTTTAATTGATAGTTCATTTTTATTTTAATTATTAGAAGTTTGAATTCTTCTACTCCTGACTTAGAAATTGTTACATAAATTTTAGAGAATGGCTTTGATAATTTTTTTATTATTTTAATCTAATATGTATTTGCTAAATGAAATAAAACGAGTTAATTTAAAACAACAAACTACAAGGTGAATTTACATTTTTCTTTTTCCATGTTGAGTAATTTTGTTATGAAGGCGTTACAACAAAAATATTATATAAACTTTATTCTCCAAACAAAATTAGATAATTTTTTTTAGTGATAGTAAAGGAAACTTTAAGAAAATTCAAAGAGAAATGCCTCTTATTTAAGTATAATTTCATTATATTATCATCTATAATTAAAAGTTTTCATTATTTTATCTCAAATTCTAATCAACAGAAAGCTGAGTTCACGAAAATTGTTTAACATCTTGAAAGTTAGGTGAGACTATGAATATTGAAGACAATTTTAACAAATAAGTCGTTACCTATTTGAATGATGTGCTATTTGCGTCGATTTATTAGTTTTGATACTTTTGCATCAACTTCTTTTTTTCCAAGTTTTTATCTTTTTTCCATCTTATTAAGGTTTCAAATTAAGATTTATATATATATATATATATTTTTTTTTTCATATTCCATTAGTATAGATAATATACTTTTCTTCCTATTTTTTTCCACAATTCATTTTGTTTCATTATATGTATTTCTTTAAGAGCAAAAGTTTCACCAATAAGTTGATATAAAAAGACTTTAATGACGTGTTTAATAGATAACCTTACTTAATATGGAGACATTTTATGCTAAAGACCGAATTTTCTAACTCGTGTCTCCTTCATTGTTTTGCAAGAAAATCGTGTCATGTTCGACAAAGCAACTTAATGACGTCATCATGGTATTACTACGTATCTTTATATTAACATTTATGGCATAACATATGCGAGCTGGCTGACAAACCATTTCGTTAAAAGTTGATTTAATATATTAATATAATATATAATTATTTATATTAATTTAATACTATAAATATAATTATATATATTATTATTTATATAATCAATTTAGCTCATTAAAAACTCGACTCCACTAATTAGCTAAATGAGTGGAGCTCAAACCTTCAAAAATTCGGCTCAACATGACTTGTTTGTGCCCATCTTTTGGGTATATGCATTTTATAGGAAAAAAAAGATTAAATACATAGACGTCTCCACAATAAGATTTTATTGTTATGAAATTTGGTGATTTTGAAATAAGGGATCAAGTCAGAGGGTGTGGATGATTATCGATTAATTTATTTATTAAACAATTAATTAATAAGCAAACTAAATTATTGAACCCTATTTCAATGTAACCAACTAAAATAGAAATCAATAGGAAAAACAAACATATTAGCTATTTCATGCAATAATCTAATTATCACAATCGTAATCTCAAAGAATCAATAAACTCCATGGAAACTTTTAGTATTGAAAGAAAATTGTTCTTATAAAGAAAAAAACTTAATAAAAAGATAGGAATGATAGTAACTATCTATCTATTGTTTGCTTAAAAAATAGTTGTTGGGATGGGTTTACAAGCTTATTCTAATCTCTAGCTTTTTCTAAAGAGATTAGAACGAGACTACTAATAGGGGCACGAGGGTATAATTGATAGAGAAGTACTTAAGAACCACAGTTACTCTTGCACCTTACTTTTAAAGTGAAAAGAAAGCAATTAATAACTTAACATAAATGGTAAAATAGTTATGTAATAAAAAATAGGATGTAGAAAAAATAAAATAATATTTTTTTTTCTTTGTTAGGGCTAAATGCTTTGAAACTTAAAGGAATACTTACAAAATTTTGCAGTATATTATGGTGTCGCCAACTTCATGTGTTCCAACTTGGTTGCTTGCTAACTTCATTCAAACATAGTTTTGGACTTGTAATACGATTTATCAACCCTAAAATCCTACCAATATATTTGTTCCAAACAAATTTTGGCCAATATACTTTGAGTTTCTCGAAACTGCTGTCCACTTCACTCAGAGTTTAGTGGGCTATGGGCCTTGCAATTCTTAGCTTGCAAGACAAAAACCAATTAGTGGAAGACATGGTATGTTCAACACAACTACTTCAATGCTTAAGTTAGTAAATGAGAAAACATGCATAATAGCAATATAGAAAGAACATAGGTCTTGGCTAGTTCAACTTTGCTTATATAATGCACTACCATTTTTACTTAGAAAGGTGAATCTTCCTCATAGGAAAGTTATCTAGAATTTAGAAGGGCTCACTCAGCCCATTTTAGGCAGGTGCCAACTAATCACCCAAAATTCCTTTTAAGGAAGTGCATAATCCTTTTAGGTAAGTGATAGACCCTTTTCCTTCATGTTGGGTGAATTTTCCTTTCTTTAAGCATCCAGATGGCAATTGCCCCCTTATATTGCCCCCTTATAAGAGTTCTATGACTTTCTTAGCCTATTGTCTTCTAGGCCAAGAGGTCAGCCTATATGATAATGAGGTCAGATTTAGTGCATGGGTTCCTTGATGAAAAATAGCTATCAATAATATCTACCAAATATATTGGATTTAAAGCGTTAATTAATTAACGGCCTCATGCTTTGTATTCAAGGAGATCATCCTTTCAATCTTTTAGGATGCAGACATTAGGAAATCCTTCTTTTGTTGTGTTTTTTTTTTTTTATTTGAGTAGCATAGGATTGCTTCATTAAAATTTGATTATCCTATTTGACATTTATATGACATAAATACTAATGGCATGACTCCCTTATATGACTCCTTAACCCACTATGGAGGAGACATCATACCTTAAACTTCATGTTGATTACTTAAGATTGCATACAATATTTGCATTCGTATGATCATTTATAAATACTATATGGTTAATAACTTCTTTAGCTTTACTTATATGCATAATAATGATAATGCGTTCAACTCTCATGCTATTAAGTTTTCACCTACCAAAGAAGTTTTGAATTATTCAGACCTTTCCATACAGATCACAAATAGAAGAGTTATCTAGGTAAGTTTTGATGATCTTTTTGGGCTTGATGTATGAATGATTTAGATAATACGACCTAATAGATGCTTGGCCAATCCTTATTATAGTTGTATTTTTTTTTTTATGAAAAATTTTGTAAATCAGATTTTTTTTGGTAGCCTAATAATCATGCCTTTCGAATATTCCATTTTAAGTATTTTTTTTTATGTAAGAAATAGTACATTTTTCTATAGTTTTATATTGTTAATCTATAGTTAGATGCTTTGCAAGTGTCTAAAAGGAATTAGGACACTTATGAAAGTGTTTTTCTCCCTAAAAGGTATTTGTAAAGGTCATCATGACTAAGCTGCCTTGCAAGGTATAACATTGGTTCACAAATAATGAAGCATATTTAACCATGCACTCATCCTCAACGGTATGTCTCTAAGAGACAATACCAAAGGCTTTTAAAACCAATTTCTATGTAAAGCCATCTTTCAATTGTTCACTTCTTCTAACTATCAACTGTAGACATATTTTCTTCTCAATATTCACCAAACATTCATTATTATCTAGGAAAATTTATAAGGACAATTTAAACTGCAATAAGGACTTATTATTTTATCAACTAATCTATTTTCATGCTGTACTCAATTCTATTCAAAACTTATTTCGACGCCTACAATTTAAAACACGATAAGGACTTTTAGCAAAACTTCTTCTCTTTATTGGTAAAACTTCTAAACATCCATGAATAAGAAGAAAGAAACTAAACCTATCCTTAAACACAATGGATATTAAAGAAATACCTCACGATCGCACCCAAAACATTTCAATATACATACTCTTCAACCAAGAACCTCTATTAATCTTGAGTTAAAGTATCCTTAGAAACACTTAGATGCCAAATTATCAAGTTCTAATGATTGTCTTGTAGAGCAAGTATAGATAGTTAGATTATGTCATTCTCTTCTCCACAATCCAAATGGAATCCAAAATTGGGGCATTAGAATTACCATAGGAATGTAAATTCACTTGTGGAAGTTGTTGCAAGAAAGAGAAAGAAGGATAGAGTAATCTATTCAAAAGAATATGGCAGTTTGATCATTGTTCATACCTTTTCTTATTGGAAGATCAATATTTATCCTACTACACTCCAATATCCTTGTGAAGGAATAGTTATTAAAAAGAAAAAAATGCATGTCTAACTTATTTTATTTTGTATAATTAAAAAAAAAAACGAGTTGGGATTTTTATTTTAAAATACTAAACAGGAAAAATTACCAATTTGTTCATTTTAATTAAAATTATTCTCTAAAACATTCATAATTGTACATGTAGTAAGTTTCATCTGTCTATTCTACGGTTAATAAAAGAGAAAAAGGATTGACCTTGGTAAATAATATTGACTCTAGAATTTCCTTTTCCTTTCTTTTTCCTGACAATATCAATTTTGAGTATTTTGCACTTTTCCCTAATTTGTCTCTTTATTGTCTTTTATGTGTTTTTTGGCCAAGGTCTCTTTATTGTCTAAGTATACCCTATTCCACAAAATTGACAACATTAGTACTATGTGCAAATAGTACTTTGATGATTGATCTGTTCAAATTGTTGGATGTCTTGGGAGGATAAAGAATCATTGGATGTCGTATGAGCATTACATTTAGCTGCCATTGGGAAGAATGGAAAGGTCAAGATATGTTTTCTTTTTTCATTTTTATTGTTACCCTAACAAGAATTATATGTATATATATGTATGTATTTCAACATAATATTTTAGTCACTACAACCAAATAAACCATAATTAGCATCAATCTAATTTTTACTTTATATTGATATACCTTTAAGCTTTTAAAATTAATTTCAAGTTACATTTCTCTTTTCTTTTTTTCCTTCACCCCTTAATGTAAATCAGTGTCTTAATTTCCTCGAGATTAAAAAACCAAATAACAATGGTACACATTACTTCACATAAACAAGTTCTGCAAACATTAATTTTTTTACATCTTAAATATTGACATTTGACATAGGTTTGCGTGCATAACATGTAGCATTTATTATTAGCGATAATCAATCTAAACAGAATTTCTCTATATTTGTAAAAAAATAAATATTAATAACAAAAGTTTCTTATTCAATCTGACATTTTGATGGGCCAAAAAAAAAAAAAAATCTGACATTTTGGAGTTTCTTAATTTTCCCCTCACGTGGAAGCTAGCTTGACTCTACACTATAAAAAGGGTCTTTGGTGAAGGGATCTAATATCACCAAACACAGCCAGGTTATACACTTAACCAGATATGGGATTCATAAAAGGCTATTATCTGCTATTAGGCCTTTTCCTTCTTTATGGGGGAGTAGGGACTTTAGCTGTTACATCATATGAACAACAAATTTTGAAGGCATACCCTCAATACAATACCTCAGCCCTGAATAGAACTTCTTTTCCTGCCAAATTTGTTTTTGGAGCTTCCTCTGCTGCTGTTCAGGTGGCTATAACTAGCAATATATATGCTACCCTCTACTCTCTGAAATATATAAATAATTCTCATATATTCATTACATATATAATTTTTTTTTTAATTTTATTATGTCAGTTTGAAGGAGCATGGAATGAAGATGGAAAAGGGGAAACTAACTGGGACTATTTCGCTCACACATATCCAGGTAGAGCACACAGCCTATGATTTTATTTTCAAAAATATATATTTATATTATTTTTAAAAGTTATTTATTTGTAAAATGTACTTTTATTTCCTATTAGCTATCTTGATTACAAGTGAAAGCTGTAGAGTTTTATTTTTCAATCAAGATATAGGCTTCTTGGCATTTTCGGATGGAGAAATAAATAATATATTATCATGAAGTTCGATCTATAAAATTTTCCAGAATATGCGGTTAAGATTAACTTCTCTATAATATAATTTAGATATTTATTGTAGTGTCACCATCTAATAATGTATTATTATATATTCTGGCGTATGAGAGAAGCATTTTTTTTTAAAGAGGGAGTTGGTGGAAGTGGGGGCAAAAAAAAACGGTACAATTCCACCTCATTCTCCGAAAATAGAAATTAAAAATTCGTTACACTGTCTCAAGCATATAATTATAAATATTTTAAAGCCTGTGCTAGGCTTGAATGTGAGCTTAGAAGCCTAAAAGATTGCACAAAGTTTTCCATTTTTTTTCCCTTTAAAAAATTTTTGTGGAGGTTTCGGTTTCAATTGCCATTATAGGATACCTAGCAACTATTCTCAGATTTTGAGGAGAGATCACTTGAGCAATATTATACTTGAATTTGGATAGAATAGGTGACCTATTAGCAATAATGTTCTAATGTTAGGAAGAATCAACTCTATGATCCTAGGTACAAGGGAAACACTTTTGTCTATGGCAAAAATAGATCCCTTGATCGAGGGCCAAGAGAGAATATTTGCTAATTGAGTCAATCTTTGCTAGCTAAGATTGCGCATAGTTAATAGGTTATATCAATTGTCATGTGCATTACAATTGAATGTTTCATTGATCTCCCATTGCATAATACACTTCATATGTAAATATCAATTATTGTTTAATACTTAACCGTATTCGTAAATCATAAATGGTAGTTATTTTAAATTTACTTAAGATTTCTTTCATATATCAAAATAACCAACACATGAGTATATATATGTTGTATATTACCTATAAAATATTTTCCACTTTTGAGTATTGTACTCGAAGAGTATTTTAAATTGGTTATGTTTAACCTAATTAAATAATAGATTATAAAAAAAAAAAATTCTTCATGACAAATACATCTTAAAGTCAAAGATGAGCTTAATTAGCATTGCTAATCCATCCTAGATAGATCGTTTTAATGGCTTGGTTTATAATTGTTTGTGGAATATATTATAATTTGTCTTGTCCATTTTATAAAGGGTTATCTTTATTTTTTTGTTTTCTAACGTTGTGATTGCAGAGAAAATATTGGATGGAAGTAATGCAGACGTGGCCGACGACCAATACCATCGATACAAGGTACAGCTGTCATTTCATTTATAATTTTTTTTTCAATTTGTAAAAGGGGTTCACGTTTTCCTCCTATCTATTTTATGCTATCTCTTATAGTTTATCCAAATGAGATGGAACAAAATGTACTAAAAAATTAATAGCTCACATTTTGTAAATAAAATATAGATAGTCTATACAAAGTATATTACTTGCATAATTTATGGAGAAAAAGATAGACAAGGAGAAATTTTTTATGAATCGATCTTATCGGCTAGGAAAATTGGTTGTCTTTCAATGCCTTCCATTTGTCCCAAGATATTAATGTACTTTCTAGACATTTCATAACCATAGATATATGCTCCTTTAAATATCACAGGAGGATGTTGCTATCATGAAGAAAATGGGCCTAGACGCTTACAGATTCTCGATATCGTGGGCTAGAATATTACCCAGTAAGATCAAATTGGTTACCTTACTTGTTTTAATTGATTATAATATGACTTATATTTTTCTGTGCTGTCTTTTTCTTTACTTATATACAATGTCACAATAATTATGATATTTTGTTTTTTTTTTTTTCAATTATGACCAATTTCAGATGGAATGCTTAGTGGAGGAATAAACAAAAAGGGCGTGCAGCACTACAATAACCTAATCAATGAGCTTCTAAAATATGGTCTCCACTCAATCTCATAATCTAGTTAATTTATGTGCACATTAATTACTAGACTATTTTCAATTAACCTTTATCATATAAAAAATGTCCCTAATTGGAAACCTTGGATGTTTTCTTTTTAAAATTTTCGAAGGTATTCACATGTTAAATGTCTTTGTAACTCCAAGCTTACTAATTTATGAGAGATATTACAAACATAGTCAAGTTTAGAGCTGCAAAACGAGTCCAACAGAGATAGTACACTGTTGAATCTAAACTTGGTCTCGACTTGAAATTTTAAAACTCAATCTTGAGTCGAGCTCAAAATAACATTACATAAGTTTAAGCTCCACTTGATTATGCTCATTTAGACTTGGCGTATTAAAAATATTTTTAATTTTAATTTAGATAATATTAATACCCAAATTTTATCAATATTGTCACTATAATTACCATTTCTACTATTATTACTTTGATTAATATCATTTTGCTATAACTTTAATCATTTCAACCATGGTTACTTGTACACTATATACCTAGCTTATTGTACTATGAATCTTCCATCTTCTATCTTGAACTTTAGAAAGTACAAACCAAATGTCATGCTGATTTCATGTGGTGAGGTTATATTGTTGTCCTTGAAGGCCACCCATTTTGAGCGGTCAAGATATTTGGCTAATCTATTATATCATCTCTTTCCTGTTTTTTCTGTAATGTGTAGGAATTCAACCTTATGTAACACTTTTTCATTGGGACATTCCTCAAGCCCTTGAAAAAGAATATGGTGGTTTCTTGAGCAATCGGGTTGTGTAAGTAGCTAAACGAAAACTCCCTTCTAATATCATGCGATTTCGTATTTATACCTCGTCAATCTTTTACAGAATTAACTCTTAATAATTTTTACTAATCTCTATACATTTAGTGACAAATATCTTGTAAACTTTATTCCCCTCATTCAAAATTAACACTAAAATCTAGAAAGTTAGACACTGTTTTATATATTTACATTCTTATCAAAGTAAATGTAAAATATGTATCTACTGAAAAAAGAAAAAGTAAAATTTGATTATATGTGTACAAATCATAGATGATAAATATTTTAGAAACTATCTTTCTCTTTATTTTGTATAGAAACTACCTTTCTCTTCAGTAAGTATATTAAAATTTTTTTCTGATATTTATAGTTACATATTTATTCACTAGCTTGATGAGATATTTATAAATGAATTATATATTTACCATGTAATACTAAACTAAATAAAAGGCTGACAGAGGGTCATGAAGTGTATTAAAATCGTAAAGAATTCATGAAAAATTATAATTTGACATAATTTATATCATGCAAAACCCAAGCTCCCATTTACTTAAAAACAAATGCACACATACATACATACACACACACACACACACAAAAATATGCCATGGAGAGGAAAGAAGCTACTCTGATTTTAAGGTGTAATTTCGTCCAAATGAAACATGTGAAGTTATTAATATAAAATATATAAATAAGCAAAGTAATAAATTTACTTAGAAGGTCATTACAATATATGATGTTAATAATATATACTTATATGTTTATAATAATTGGGTTTTGCAGTATTTTAAAATACTTCTAAGTAACTATAATCTCTCAATATGTATGACAAAAACTTTTTGAATTATTAGAGTTTTTGTTCATTTATTAAATTGTTCAAAAATTGCAGCTATTCTAAAAAGTGTGCCATATGCACAAAAGGATGCATTTCTTGAAAAGGAAAAAAAAACTTTTAAAATTATATATATATTATATAATATATCTATACATAAATATATATAAGATTACATGGAATTCCATGGAAAATTTAGCAGACCATGTTAATGCAAAAGTTTAAAAGAACACCAAATAAATCAATCTTGTTTCATCTTAATTCTAAACTAATTTTTGTATTTATTAATTTTGCTTTAATGTAGGAAGGATTTTGCGAATTATGCAGAGGTTTGCTTTAGGGAATTCGGTGATAGGGTAAAGTATTGGATGACATTGAATGAACCATATGCATATAGCACTGGTGGATATGGATCTGGATCAATAGCACCAGGCCGATGTTCCTCTTGGTTGAATCCGAATTGCACTGGTGGAGATTCAGCCACTGAACCTTACATAGTTTCGCACAATTTGCTTCTTGCTCATGCTGCAGCTGGCAGAATATACAAAAGAAAGTATCAGGTGCCATATCCTAATACCTAACAATATTGCTATTGTAAATAATTTGTTATCAAACGAGATAAGCAAAGTATAATGAAATTTGTAGTTGGCTTTATCAAATATTGATTAGCAAATGGATATAACCACTAATTATAGCCATACAATATATTAAAGCAAAGAGCTATTTTATCATATATAAACTTTCTGAAAATTGGGTGGGTCTCTTTGAAAAGTGGTATTTCAAATTGAAAAATTATAACATCAAAGAACTTGAATGATCAGAATACATGTTTTAATTAGATGTATGCTCTTCATAGACAAATATGAATAAATGTTCTGTTACATGCTTGCAGCCAAAGCAAAAGGGGCAAATAGGAATAGCACATGCGGCTTCTTGGGAGCTTCCATACTCAAATTCCTCGAGTGATCTTGCTGCAACACAAAGATTTAAAGACTTCACTCTGGGATGGTGAGTTTATCCTTAAATACTTTTCTAAATGTCATTAATATTCAATGATTTCCACGCCTTTAATTCATTATGTATTTTGATAAAATAAATTTGCAAATTGGAAAATACTATGGCAAAATAAGAAGCTTATGTCCATATAGAAAAATTATGTTTTAACAAAAATTGAATCTTTTCTCGATTGTTATATGATAGATATTTTCTTAAACAACCACAAAGTGCTATTGATTTGCCTATACTCACCAGCCAAAAGTCTATTAAGGGAGTTATATCTTCAATATAGACAAGAATTTTTTATGAGTTGTTTACAAATTTTTTATATACAATTTTATGAATTACCAAACATAATACATATTTAGTGAATGGTTCCTTTCTTTTATTTTATTTTTCTAATCTTTTGTTTTAATAGGTTTTTAGATCCAATGGTGTTTGGTGACTATCCAGAAAGCATGAAATCAATTGTTGGAAGCAGGCTACCGAATTTCACAAGACTACAATCTATAATGTTGAAAGGGTCATATGACTTTATTGGCTTGAATTATTACACTACTAGTTATGCACAAGACTCACCAATCACCAATAGTAGTCAACCAAGCTCTACCACAGACCCTCAATTTAGTACGACAGGTAAGCGAGTTTGCGACTACTCCTTTATCCATGCAAATTTGACAATTGTGTGACTTCACGGTTACTCGAGAATATAAGAAGTTAAATGTATATTACACGTAAGTATATTCAAAAAAAAAAAAAACACCATCGAAGTCCTAAGACTATTCTCTCTCTCTCTCTCTATACATATATATATATATTAAAAAAGGAAAAAGCATATAAATTATTTTCTGTCAAAATTTATAAATTTTTGAGGCTTTGAAACTTCATTTTCAGGGAAGCGTGATGGAGTTCAAATTGGTCCTGCGGTATGCAACAACTTACTTTCTTTCCTTTAATGGCATATAGCACTTTGTATATAAAATACTTGTTATATTGATTGTTTGCTTTCCAAAGTGCCACATTTTTTCACTTGAAAAATATTAGCATCTCAAAAGTTCTTCTAAATTACAATACAAGATCAATATTTACAAAACAAATTTCATTGATTTAGACTCAATGGACTCTATCCATGGCCATTGAGTTTTATGTCACATTTCCGACAAATGATCTAGGATGTCCTATCTACCAAGTAAGAGGTGAATGAATCTTGTAGAGTTAGCTCATCATTACTACTCATGAATGCTTCAAGTTATACCCAGCAACTAGTCTCATAATGACTCATCTATAAGTCATGTTATATTAATATCACAGTTGACAAAACATATACCAAGGGTACAGTGATCTTATATTTAAAGATTACTCACATTAGTTGATAAGCGAAGGACTAGACAAATATTCAATGTAGTATTCCATCAATTTTGAACTGTGTCCAAGAACTCATTAACTTTAGCTTTCCTATATGTATCTTCCCAAAACCTAGTTTCTTAATCAATGAATAGCTATTGTTGTCAATTGATGGCTAATTGATGGCTCACAAATACATAGAGAAAATTAAAAAAAAAAAAAATAAGAGACATGGAGATTTACTTTGGAAATTTTAATGTGAGAAATAGAACCTTAGGCAAGATAAAGAAATATCCAATAATAATTAAAGAGGTGAATAAAAAAGGATCATAGAGATCTTACAAGGGATATAAAAGTTTTTCTTAAAGACTATAGTAAAGTTCAAAGACTTGAACACCCTAATAAGACATATACATATACATATACATATACATATACATATGGTTAGAGACATGATCTAGGAATTTACACACGAGTTAAGAAAAAAAATAATGATGTAAGAGGAATAAGGGAAAGAGATGGGTGCCTTGCTTTGATTCATTAAGATGGTGCTTTTATCTACTAAAGTGATGCTTCAATTATGTATTTTTATTAATTCAACTAAAGCTTTTTAGTCCAATAGATCTTCTCCTTTACATAATTTTAACAATTAGTTATTCAAATGAATAAACTCTAACTTGAATTATTTTTTTTTTTTAGGTCTCTTATGTATATAGATCTTGTCTATGAAAGGAATCAAGTCACTCATCAAAAATAGTAGAGATTATAAATTGTAGAGTTTGCATCTTAACAACTATAATTTACTACAATAATTAATGTTGCAACTTTCAAGTATACAAAGAGAAAAATAACATCTATTTTCTTATAAATAAGCAAAAGAAAATATTACTCATTGGAAGAATCACCTCTGGCTACAACATAAATTAGTTTTCCTCTTGTAAGCCATAATAAACATTGTCATTGCTAGCCCCTTAAGAAGAAGTGGTTGGTTGACAAGGCAACCTTCTACTAAAACCTTAGATTTCTCATGACATAAAATCTATAACATGTTAGAGCTAAGCTTCATTTGAAAGACTACATGAACTTCTTCAACTCTCTCTCCCTCCTCATTATCATACTTTCTATCCTAAATTTAAGATATAGATTTAAGGAAGTAATATAAACAAAAATGAAGATAGTTGTTGTCATTAAACATATTGCCATGGTTTATTATTTTTTTCCATATAAGATATTTATGTTTTTATGTGTAAATTATACATAGCCGTAAAGTTTTAAGATTGAATAATAATACGTATACTATATAAGTGATACAATACACACATATTGATTATATTAACTTTTATGTTAAAATAAGTTGGTTTAATCTAATTCTTCATTTTCTTTTATTCTTTTCACACATCGACATTACAGGCTGGTTCAAGTTGGCTATATATTTATCCACCTGGAATTCAAGATATGCTACTGTACGTGAAAAATAAGTACAATAGCCCACAAATTGTTATTACTGAAAATGGTAAGCTTATATCTTATTTCTCTTTTGATAATGAAGTAAATTTATGTGCATCACGCATTTATGTTACCTACATACATTTGGTATTGACATGATAATCTGTGGTCATTAATCAGGGATGGATGAAGTCAATAACACAACACTACCATTGGCACAACAATTAGCAGATCCTTTGAGGATTTATTATTACTATAACCACCTTGAGTACCTTCGAAAATCAATAACAGAGTAAGTTTTGTTGTTTCTTAATGAATAAAGCATGTTAAAATGGCATTAGTTAATGACCTAATAATGATAATGTTTCTCTCTCTCTCTCTCTCACTTCCCTTAAAAAAATTGGAATTTCAGGGATGGTGTCAAGGTGACGGGTTACTTTGCTTGGTCGTTTCTTGATGATTGGGAATGGAGCACCGGGTTCACGATCCGATTCGGCCTTAACTATGTTGATTACATAAATGGATTGAAAAGATATCCTAAACATTCGGCTATATGGTACAAGAGTTTTCTTAAAGCGGGCAACTAATGAGATTTTTCTCAAAGTTTGTTGAATGATGATCCATTAGTTTTACTGTTTTCTTCAATAAGGATCAATATGAATAAGGGGATTTTATCTCTAAGTATGTATTATTGAAAGCATAATAGTTGACAAGCTTTATGTAATGGCCATTTATATGATCTTAAGAGATATCACATTCAGAACTTAAACTTTGGGTATTTTTAATGGGTTAATGTTACTTTTACTACCTGACGTTACCTTTTTCTACAATTAATTAACTTAAGTATTCTTTTTTTTTTCTTTTTTTTTTCCAGTTCATTTTGCATTAACTACTTAAAGTTTATATTTTTTTTTGCAATTACCTACCTCAACTTTACCCAATTTTACAATTAAATACTTAATGCAGTACCATAAAAATCTCAAAAATTTTATATTTAGTAAATTGACGCTTTCAAAATTGAGGTAGATAATTGTAAAAATTGAGAAAAATTCAAGCTTACGACTTATAGCATACTTTAAGGGTTAATGGCTCAAATGATACCTGAACTTTGATAAAATTCATGATTGACCACCTGAACTTTCATTTTGATCAATTTCATACCCATGTAAACCTTTCGAGCTCAATGTCAATACCTACTCTAACACCATTAAAAATTTTTCACAAGTGGTAGAATTATCCCATCACACATAACCAGCTGTGATGCATCCATTTCTTAAAAAGCAACCTTTATCCTACTAGGAAATCATCAATACGAAATATTGTATATCATGTAATTAAAAAATGTAAATAGTGTCGTGTCTAACTTTGGTTAACAACCATTGATGTGAAATGCACTGGGAATAAAACCCTAAAGCTTGCCTACCTCATAAATTAAGAGTGCACATAACACATATAGAAAAGGAAGAGAAACAAAGAAGTGAACAAACGCAAAACGAGAGAAGATGAAATTTAAGAAAAATGAAGTGAGATGAAACCTTTACTCTGAAATCGCAAACCTTAAATTTTGAAGGTGTTGCCTAGAATCTAGTGTTGTTGAGAAAATCATTGTGAGATTTAGATCAGATAGTTATAAAATCATATGAATCTCTTAAAAAAAAAAAAAAAAGCAAAAGTCTATACACATGGATAAAAAAAATTTTGATTTAAACTTACCCAACTTATGTCATCTAAGTAAGAGATTCATAAGAAGCAAGTCTCTGAAAAACACCATCTTCTTAGAGGATTGGCTCTCTCTCGAATCTCCATCAAAGGGCAATCTTGAGTTTTCTCTCTCTTAGCTGGTCTCTTCTCTCTCTACATTAGAACACATTTTCCATGACCGTTGAACTATTTATCACCTCCACATGCTGCGCTTTCAACACCAAAAGCCAAACTTGACACCAAGCTACTCTACCATCTCCTCTACCAATAAGACCATTGGACCCACACTAAAGGCACATAAGCTTCAGTTGACTCGTCGAGTTGACTTGGTCTCTACACTCAGTAAAACCTCTACAAGCATTCCATGATGAAGCCTCACAACTCGTCCACTACTACTCATCTTTGTTGTGTCCATTTTTGTTGGAGCAAAGGAGAAGATCTTGACTTATAGTTGTTAAAGGTATAGTTAATCCACATATAGAACCAAGTTTGGTACAGTCAATGGAATCTAATCTACTTTGTTGACCCTATCTTTTCTTTTCTCGGACCAATTTGTGATTGTGTGTGGTCGAATTCATTATCTCTTTCAAATAGCATATCTCTTTGAGCTTCTTGATGTCCATATACATACAAGTTAGGGTTTGGTTTCATGGTTCTTGTTTGTTCTATCTAACTTTTCATGTGTGTGGATTGAAATATCTCTCCTATTATTTTATTTTGTTCTTTGGTTTAACTTTCTGTAGTAGGCTAGATGTCTGGTGAGGTTAGACGTATGGTTTGTGATGCATAACAGATTGCAGGCCTATTCTTAGATAACTTGGACAAATCTAAAAAGCTCAAGAAGAAGCAAATGCACTTTCCATCTTCTAGAAGCCATAACTTTTAGCCTACAACTCTGTTTTCTCATTATATATGTACACAAAGTCCTTTTAGAGATATAAAAATCCTTTAGAAACAAAGTGGTTCTCAAGATCAAAAACCTTTGTTTAGGGCCCCAAAATGAGCCTTGAAGTTTTTAGTTCTAATTTTTGTATTTTGGATGGTTAGGGTTTTTTTAAAGACGATATATAATCGTCATTTTCTTATTGTAGAACGAGTTTTATCAGATAATAATATTTCACTATTCATTGAGTGAAGGATTTTCCTCAATTTTCGTTTTAGTTTTTGAGATTAATCATTTATTAATCTTGTTTGTTATGCTACTCGTTGCATCAGTTTGGTAAAATACTTTATGGGAGTTAAAAACACAAAGACATAATTACATTTAATTTTAAACATGGATTTTCTAGACAATTTGATGAATTGTCCACTTAGGCTAACGAAAGAAAGGAAATTAACGAAGGTATTAACGATGAGCTTGAAAATTTTACATAAGTATAAAATTGTTCAAAATGAATGTTCAGGTGGCTGATTGCACATTTTGCCAAAATTTAGGTATCATTCGTAACATTAACCCATATTTTAATTAAGTACCTGAACTTTTTAATTTTAACACATAATAAGCTTTCGTATGTCATACTTTTTATTGATGCATATGCTTGTACTTTTACTTTATAGACATAAATAATTTTTTTTTGTTTTTGTGTGTTATGGTTATAAACTTTAATCCTTTAGTGTAAATAGCACTTGTATTATACTATGCAATGTGTATAACAATACTTTCTTTTTCTTTTTCTTTTTCTTTTTTTTTTTTTTTGCGTTAGTTGTACGTATTATTGGAGTTGATAAAAGTTCAATTCGATCAAACTTCAGTCAAATTCTAATTCATCATACTTTTCATCTTTTCTTTTTCTATTTTCCTTTTATTATTTAGTCATCTACTTCTTCTCTATGGCAAGCCATATGTTTACACTGCTAGAACTCATTAGTTAGCTAGAACTCATTAGTCAACTACTCACAAAGATACAATCATAAGAAACCTCTTATATTGCCAGCTCACTCTCATCTTCATAATCTACCGTTTGATATGGTCACCCTTAATGCTAACCCCTTCATTGATGGTGACTAAACATCTCTCGGCCTCCATACTTCTTCGACCACCCATGTTTAAATTGTAATTAATGTCGATTGATTTATATTTTACTGGAGAGTTCTATGATTTGTTCAAATTAGTGATCTTTTCATTTTCAATTTTGTAATATAATTAATCTAAAAAAAAAAAACTTGTGTTATGTTATGATGGGATAAGACAAACAATGGCAAAAACAAAAACAAGAAAAAATAAAGAACACACAAGATTTACATGGATAACCCAAATCGAGAAAAACCACGGCCATAGGAGAGAGCAATCCACTAGTGTTGAAGAAACAATTACAAGAGGATGTGTACAAGTGGTCTCAAATCTCACAAAACTCATAAACCCAAGGGACAACAAAACAACACATATAAATTTTGCGTAGAGGCCGACTGAAGAGTCAAAATCTGAAAAGTCATATGTTTTCTTCATACGCTGGTGACGTAACCAATAAAGGCCTAAATCATGACCCTTAAATGTATAATGAATGAATAATAAAGGCTTAAATTATGATCCTTAAATGTATAATGAATGAATAATAAATGTATAGTTAAATATTCATTCATTAACATTTAACTATGGGAATTAGTTATAGAAATTGGGTCACGAACTCCAATAATCTCGGTATTTGATAGTCTAACGGGTTTGAGATTTCGTTGAGTCCATACTTGATGTACATTTTTTTTTTATGAACTTTGGCTCCTAATCGCGTATGATCCTTTAATACCAAACTCAACAATCTCGTTGTCTCTTTTTTCTTCACTTTTCTTGGTCAATCTGGTTTCTTTCATCCTTTGCAGAATATCTTGGCTCTCCCTATTTCCTCTTAAATGGGTCGAAATTAACTCCTCTATATTATTCCAGACAATTTTTATCCACAGAGTACTTCTGAGTTCCTCTCACAACTATGAGCTTTTCTCTGTCATTCAATCTTTCCTTTGTTCCTATCTCCCTTATCAAGACTTAAACTCTTCTCTCTTTCTGATCTTTGATTCCTTTGGGATCGGCTTATTGCAATGTTTGGAGATTTCCTTGATTCTTTTTAATAAAGTCAATTCTTTAATCAATTTGGAATTTCTTGTTTCTTCACCTTGACTAATAAGTGCTTAGCTCCCCAAATTGTTAAGTAATGCCTTCGAGGTGATAATTGACACCTAAATCATAATCCTGCTACACTCTTAACCTGCATTTTTCATATGGGTTCAAATACCTTTGATCAAATAATTTTCAAGACTTATGTATTCGAGATAACTTCAAGTTTTTGTTCATATGAGTCCTCTCATTCTTTTAAGTTATTTGAGTCGACAGCTAAGCTATTATAGTTGTTCTATAAACTCTCAATAATAACTGGCTCGGCTCAAGGGATTCTTTACATCTGTCACTTTCCTTAGTGATCTCCATCCCATGATCACTTGACTCTTTTTAGGTCTACCAAAAAGCTTCTCTTTTGTTATTTCATAACTCAAGAAAGAAATCCAATCCAATTCATTCAAAAACTAACCAATGATTTTGTTTATGTAACTTATGTTCTCTTAGCATTAGTAGTATAATCCACAAATATCTCTAATGCTACATTGGTATCTCTAAGTACACGAGTGTATCATCCATAAACTTAAGAACACACTCGTCCAACAAGGCTTGTATACTTAATACGTCAGTTTCTCTGAGATTGACAAGTACGTCCATTAATCTAGAGCTTGCAATTTCCTTAACAAGCTCATAAAAATTAGCCCTTCGTATGTCTCTCGGCTTTACTCTTAACTATTGGTATTCAAGTCTTTGATGAATACTAAGAAGTTCCAATTGAAGGAATCATGGGGCCTCAGATAAACAGGGTACTCGTTCTTGATCTTATTAGGTTCTCGGTGCTCCATCCATAACTTCATCGATTCCCATTCTTTCATCAAACTAAGCCAGTACTCCTTGTGGCGTCATTCTCGGATGATCGAGCCACTAATTGATCTTTCATTCTCAGTCTCTTAGTCCCATCATCCACGGAGTTAACTTATCGGTTATCTTTTCCGTGTCTTTCCTCCTTTGGATATCACTCGAGCGAATTTCAACCTCTAATTTCTTACAATGGCATATTCCTTTTAGATTTGATATTTCATCCATCTATATCTTTAGGACTCATCTCATTCTCTCCGTATTCCATCACATCATTGGCGTAATTTAACTATTTCATACCAAGGGCTACTTCGCACTTGATCAATTAGATTACTTAATGTAGGGTATGATATTCCTTTATCACTTCCTCGGTGGTCATTGAAGGTGGTGACTCTTAATAAACTTGCTCTTTAAGGATGGGTAATGAGCGAACAAGTGGCTTCGGTATCAAACAAGATATAGGCAGGTCTTGCTAGATACATGCACTTTTGCTAAATAGGTTGGGTATGATGCTCAATTCTTAGCTAGACATTTTGAACCACCAGATATCAAAATTCTATCTCTACTGACTTAAGCACATATAAGGTACTACAAACGATCAACTAATTAACTTAAGGTTAAGACTAACCTGTAACTAGGCAGTTGTGATCGCCTTCATCATCTTCCGTAGCATACAAACTCACATCCTTCCTCGTTACCAATTTCTTCACACATCCATTAACCTTCCTTGTTGTAAATTTGGAATTCAGGCATCGAGGCTCCAGGTGAATTCCTGTTTCCATTCCCATTCCTAATCTCCATCAAAGCTGGTGTCTCAAAAATTTGGGTATAAGCATTTTTCTGTTGTGGACATTCCTTCACAAAGTTCCCAACTTGTTTACACACATAGCAGGTGTTGGTTGACCTTTTTGGACATCCTGTCATTCTGTGGGTCGAGTCTCCACGAAAGTGACACTTCCCTTTCAACTGCGGGCATCTTCTGGGGTAATGCGTTCCTTTACACTTCTAACAGATGATGGGTTTCTTTGCTTGCACCATCTTTGGAGTTGTTGAAAACCTTGACTCTCTTTTGCGGTTGATTAAATCTCATTTCCCTTTGAAACTCTCTTATAAAAATCGGTGCTTCCTTTTTGAGCATTTTCCTTTTTCCCTTCTTGTCTCTCTTAACAATTCGTGCCCTTTTTACTAACTCCCTAAAAGATCTTATATCAAATTCCAGTAGCTTGACTTGAAAATCCTCGTCTAATCCATTCAGGAACACTTGTCTTTTCAACTCCTCGCTGTATTTGTATGAGTCGGGTGCATACCGGAGCAATCTACTAAACTCGGTCTCATATTGTTCTACAGTCCTTCCTCTTTGAGCAATCTGCAAGAAATCTGCACTATACTTCACTCGAAGGCTTCTGGGAAAGTAGTTCTCCAAAAACTCTTGACAAAACATTTCCCATGTGACTAGAGGTATCAATTCTCGCTTCTTTGATTCCCACCAAATTCGAGCATTGAGGCGAAGCATGTAGGTACCAAAGGAAATTCTCAAAGGTTGTGGTACCTCATAAGCTTCAAAAGATTTCTCGATATGTGCTAACCAATCTTCGGCTTCCCAAAAGATCCATCAAAGTATCCATTACTTTTGATGAACACTGGTAAAAGGTTTCTATATGGTGTGAGGAGTGGTGTTAGTAAAGATGCGTTTTGAGGTTACACATTTCCCAGGATGGGTACTTCTATATACACATGTGGTTCGGGTTGCAGCCGTACCATTGCTGGGTTATTCCATCTATAAGCTTCCATCATTTGCATGAATCGATTAAAGACAGCTTGCATATTTGCTTGAGGCTTCACATTCGGGGGGGTTTTGTGGTTGTGTGGTAGGTTGATTCATCTCATCTATAGGTTGGTTCGATGCACTTTGCTCCTGATGTCTCCTTCTTCTTCCACGACTGTTTAGATTTTAGTTAGATGAGTTCGATATTTTCTTTCAATAGCATTATTAAGTTTTATGCGGGTGTTATCAGAAATCATGGAAATTGAACTAATATGCATAATCACAAAAACTTGAAATAAAGAATCATGAAACAATCAAGAGAAATACCAAACCAGTAAATCGAAATTTTAAAAGGATAACTTCATTTAATAAGGAAAATAGATAGCGGGTTCATAAAACCTTACAATTGAAATAAAAGATTGCAAAATACAAAATGCAACAATCCATAAGGAAAACATAACATAACACTTTCCAAACAGAAGCTAAACTACGTGACCTAATATCCTAGGTCTTGGTTACAAAATCTAATATTGGACTTATAGGGTGCTCGATCTTCATCCTAACTCTTTCCCTTCCTACCTTTCTCCTTCTTTCTTCTTTCCTTTAGCCTACGGGGATGGTGCATCACCCGGATTATAGCTTGACGATCCTCTTTCCCAACTGCTTATGAATGGCCCCAAATACCTTGTCATGTTGCTTCTTCTTTCTTTAGTGAGCTCCCTTTCTTGTTCCGACATTTCCTCACTTTCGTCACTTTCCATAGTCATCACATGGTCTTGTTGGGTCCCTTCTCTATTGTCTTGATGAGGGGTGGATTCCCACGATGTGCCTCTCCTGCCAATCGGGTGCTTACTATCCATATATATATCCTTGCATACTTGGGATTCCAAAGCTTCGAGGTCTGACTCGGTATTTCTTATCACAGGAGGATTTGTTACATCCTCATTCCTTGAAGTAGCTTCTTGAATCATAGCAACTATCTGAGCTCGCCTTTCTTTACTGTTTCCTGGTTAGATGCTCTCTCCTTTGGCCCATATTGCCACTGCTCAGGTCATATCAAAATTTTCTTCATCCTACTCTTGCTCGGGTTCCTCCTCTACCCATGGTATGTTGGGATTTTCCCTTGCTGGTTCTTGTATTGGCTCTTTTTTTGGGTCCTCTTGTGAATCTTCTTCTTCTTCAGCTTCCTCCTCTTCCTCAAGTTCCTCGTTTTCAACCTCACCCATGGCAACATCTACCAATATCTCTTTGTCGAAGAGTTGAGTCCCGGTCTTGGGTGGTGATTGAGTTAGCATATTCCTTGGACCTTCAAGGATGTTTTGGTACACTCCTTGCCAGTAGAAGGCATCCTCAGAATTGGCTCTATTCCAATCATTGTGGTCTCTTGACTCATCATGAGCATACGCATACAGAGGTCCAATCAGATTCCATGACTGAAAATCTGGAAAGGTCAGCTATCCTTCCCTTCTCAACACAAATGTAGCCTCTCGCGACATGGTGTGTCCATATGCGTACGTCGCGATTCTCTCAATGGCATATATAACTTCTAACTTAGACCATCTTTTCCTCCTTATGAGACAATACTTTATTGTCTGAACAATTCCTTTCCATTCTATGTTCCTTAGTCCCCTTTTCCATAGGGTGAACATCTCCTTAATGGACTTGGGTCTTCCTGCTAAGGTAAACTCCTCACATAGCACTCTTAGTCTTAATCGGTAATTGGTAAAGGCCTCATTGGGTCTCTTATGAAACTATCGAGCTGCCAAAAGCACCTCACCTAGGGTAATCTATTCAAGCAAAGAGGAAAGGAAGAGAAAATTAGCAAACTTATTCTACCCATACTATCCTTTCTAATTTGGTTCTTATTACTTCTTAAATCTATTATTATTATTATTATCATTATTATTATTTTCTTAACCATGCTATGATACCAACTTAAATTGTCGTGCCTCAATAAGTACCCTAAATGCGACAATCCACCACACTCAATACTAAGGCTTAAGTATGACATCCTTAGTCATCCCGAAAGTCTTGATATCGAGTGTAAGGCGTACGTTCTGTCACCCCCCAAAGGGTACTCTAAACGTGGCAGCCTGTCACATACGGTATTAAAACTTAAGAATGACTTTCGGAAGTCATGCGGAAGTTTTCAACGCCATATGTAAGGCATCTATCACCAAAATAGGAGGCACCGTTGGGATATATAGTTCGAGATAATAAATACAACATACAAGAATTCTAGATAACCATCTCATTTCAACATTATAAGAATATAATCCTTACATTATCTTAGGGGCTTCTCCCCTATAAATCTCCAAATAATCATAATATCGTCTTAGTATTTAACATAAGGAAACAATACTAACAAAAGATATTAAATGATATTTAACCTAAGATCTTCAAAAGATTTCCAGAAGCTTTTCTAAAACATCATCCTACTCGAGTATGTGAAGTCCTTGGGCATACAAAATATAGTCCTGCTACAACAAAGGTCTATCAGAGTATAAGCATAACTAGCTTAGTGAGAATATTTCTGAATCAACATACTTGTATAAATAATTTCAAACAAGTTATTAAACAAGCATATGAATGCATCAAGCAAGTGATCAAGCAATACATATGATCTACTGGAAATCATATGTTTGAATGGATTTACCCCTCCATTCAGGGTTAGGTGTTTCAGGCTCTTTAAAACCTATCTTAAAATCCAACTCATGTAGTTTATTTCAGGTGCCTACTCACCCATCTTGAAATAGTTCTTTCAGGCTCCTAATCGTCCATCTCACAGATTTATGACTCCTGCAAACCCGGCTATTATACTCTTGTCCCATCGAATACAGTAGCTCATGAGATGAAACTAACTACGTGATATGTATGAATCAATTAATATAACTCATAATATATGATTAGAGTAATTTAAAGGTGATCACAAAATTCGCACATACTCCAACATAATAATAGTAAAACACAAGTTAATTAACAATGATTCATGTCTCCGTATGCTTAGCATTCTTTGAACCAATATTATCATACATAATTCATCTTTATCTTTTCCTGCTTCTAGTGCCTCTAGCTACAAGCACAACCAAGTACGTAAAAGGTAGGAAATAAACTCACTTGGTCATGAGGATCTATCTTTCTTACGGATGAGTCAATCGGTAAATCCATTAATCAAAATAATCCTTCGGGTATGAATACTCCTCTTCGGGATCACCTAATCAAGAAGAATACCCATAATAAGTATTTCTTGTTGATTCTATGGTACTTATCAAAACTTATGTCATAAGATCGTTAAAATTCGTATAGAAGGTAATTCCAACTTAAAATAGCCATAACTTGGTCATTTTAACTCGAAATTGCGCAAATAATACACCGTTTTCTACCTAATCGAAAAGATCTATCCATTTCTAAGGTTATTTTTGTCATAAAAAACCATTTGGGTTGGAAAATACTATGGTACAGAATAGTTACGAATTTATAGTTCACAAACTATGATTTTTCCAAACTTTTCTTTACTCGAAAATCTTTAAGCAAAATATATGGATATATATATATATATATATAGTGGAAAAATCCTTTGAGCATATATAGGCACTCATATTGCATGCATGATTTTTGTAATGTTGTTTCAATATTGATATTTCATAAACAATTGGTCTTTGATGGTTTTAAAAGATAAAACTTTTGAAAATTTCTCCTTTTTGAATTATTAGAAGGAAAACAAAAATATATTTTAGTTGTTATGTGTAAATGTTTTTCTATTATAATTTCATTTTCTCACTCTTTAAAAGTAAATCCATTTTAAAAATTTTGGTTCTTTAAGTAATCTACTAGCTTTATTTCTAGTGATTGAAAAATAAGCTTTTCAAAATATTCCTTAAGTTTTTGGTGTAGTCAAATATTTGAAGTTATATTAAATGTATGTTTTCCTCTCATTTTTTTTTAATATCCTTTTTCTTCTTTAGAAAATAGGTATACCTTTAAAACTTTACTTTCTTGGCAAATTTTATTTTTCCAAGTTGGTTTCCAAAATAGTGAGTTGATTTTATTATTAATATTTGTTAAATGGTAGAATAATTTCCTTAGACAAGTTTATAAGAAAAGTTTTCTTAATAAAGAATTATTAACATTAGAATTTAGCAAAAATTTCATTTTAATTTTGAAAAGAGAATAACAACATATAAAAATTAAGTTTTGAAGAGGCTTTCTTAGTATGTGATTTTCAAAGTTTATAATGAACCTATTTAAGTCTTATAAAAGATATGGTTGGGTTAAAGTCTTAAGTTCAAGGTTAAAGTTTCGATCTTTATGGAGTATTCAGTTTTGATTTATAAAAGAAATGAGTTTCTTTCATTTGAAGAAATCTTGGGCACTAATACTTTAAAACTTATGATTAACTTACTTAAGCTTTTAAAAACAATATTTAGACTTCTTTGTTGAAAACTCCTTTATTGAGAAATCTAGTTCACTTTTCCTTACTTAAGAAAGAACCCATTTTTATTTTTACTTAAGACAACAACATTATAATCATGCATGAATATGATTATGTAGCAATGTAAAAGTAAAGCTAATACATAATAAGATAGAAAGAAATACTTGCAAGTAAATAAACATAATAAAATAGTCAAGCATTGGAAATCTTAGCTTCATCAAGGTATCTCGGTCATGTATTGAGAGCCTTAACTTCATCAAGGCAGCCCGGGACTAAGAATAGACTAGTCCCAAAAGATAAGAAAAAAAAGAAAGAAAATTGTTTTGACTTGTAATGGACAAGTCTAAGACTAAAAAGACTAGTCTTAATAAATTGCATAAAACAAGTAAATAAATAAATTGCAAGACATGAAAATAAATAAATAACAAATGAGCTATATGCTCTAAATAAATATACATACATAATATACATAATACCATATAGAAGTTAGATTAGAGCAAAACATAATAATAACAATAATAACAACAACATAATAACATAATATACAATATGAACATGAACATGAACAAAAACAGAACATGAACATGAACAAAAACAAAACATGAACATATTGTTACTTCTTTAACTTATATGAGTCTAAGAAACATGCACTAAGCTCATACTAGGTTGTATGAATATGATAAAGAATATAGGTAGGATTTTTACCTAAGGTTTAATGGAGGATTTGGAAAGAGATGAATGGGTAGTGTGTTTGTTATTTTCTTCTTGAAGTTGTAGGAAATAGTATAGAGTATTTTGAGAGAGATTTGTTGGAGAGAGGTTTTGAGAGGGAATTTTGGTAGAGTTTTGTTATGTAAAAATGAAAGTATGAAAGAATGAAGGAGGAAGGAGGTATTTATAGAATTTTTGGAGTCAATTTTTGATGTAATAAAATAATTGAAAAATAAAATAAATGAGAGGAAGAGAGAGGTGATTGGCGCCGGCCATAGGGAAGAAGGAGAGAGAGTGAGTTCATTTTGTTTGTATTTTGTAAGAAAATAATTAATATGTAAGATATGATTTGATATAAGATGTATTGGAAATGTAAAAGTGTAAGAAAATAGGCATGTAGATAGTAAGAAATAGGTATAAGAAAAAGTAGAGATAGTGAAATAGTAATGAATAGTAGGAACAGTACTATGAATAGTAGACTAGACATATAAAATACCGGTAGTAGTAAAAATATGCGTAAACGGGCAATATCTGTTATTTTTAGTTATCGAAAAATTATAAAACTGATATTTTTGAAATCCTTATTTAATTACGAGTCTTTTAGTGTTATTAGAATATTTTTAATATTCCGAGCTCCTGGACACGCTTTTTCAGAACTGATCCCGTTCGAGTCTGAAGAACACTCGAAATTCGTGAATCTGATATGTTTATATTATCATCTATTTTTACGAACTATTATAAGCCACTAACTCAATTTTGTTTTCTAAGGTTTGAGAACGGGAGATTACCGGAGTTGAAATTGTTTGATTGTCTTTATCTTTGTTGACTTTTGAAACTCCGGTTTGACTAGGTTAGGGTTTAATCCAACTTTACCCTAGAAATTGAGGGGTTTATATCAGGGATCTGATAGGTGGATCTTCTCATCTTCGGGTTTTTGAATTGAACGATTATTCAACTTTCTATTTTTGTTTTTGAAGATTCTCTTATAAAACCCGTGATCGAAATTGCTTAAGATTCGGTTTTAACTTGGATCAGACTTTAGAGTTTCGATTCGGTATTCCAAAACCATTCTTGAGATATCTAAGAGGGTATAAGCTACAGGCTTAGTGAGATTTATTTCCACTAATAAACATTTGACATCCAATAATCAAAACAAGTTTATTTAAGCAACCATATGAGATGCATAAGAACGTGGTCAAACAATACATATGATTTTCTGGGAATCATATGGTGAATGGATTAACCCCTCCATTCAGGGTTAGGTGTTCTAGATCATACAGACCACCATCATATAACATAATCCCATGATATTTTTCGTTTTAACTACTTCCTTGCTATAAAAAAAAATTTATAATCCATTTTATTTATAGTTTATTTTTGAGCCACTACATAACTACCAGGTATGTTTTATTCAAATGTTTTATCATTACTAGTTGATTCAGACGATGCATCGTCGCTTTATAGAATTACAGACTCTATGAATCTCCTTAGTAAGCCTTTGTCCCACCAAAGACATAGTAATAATGCAATGAACTTACCCGATGACGTGCATGAATCAATTTAATTAAGTATTTATGGCATAATTAATTTTTTTTTCGGGTGATCATAGAATTTGCAGACAATCATTCTTACACTAGATTAAACATTCATTATAAACAATATCCATCTCGATCTACTTAACCATAATTTCAACCAAGTATGTAAAGCACATACATTTTCCATTTTTATCTTTGCCTAATTTTAATGCCACTAATTCTACAAGTAAAATCATAAGTACAAATATGTAAGAAATAAACTCACTCGGTCATTGGTGCAGATACTTCAAGTCAAGGAAATCCTAGGAACGCGGAAACTTGGTCTCCTCATTATTTAAACAAGAGAAATACCCCAAACGAGTATTTCTTGGAATTTCTACTTAAACATTGAAATTCTATTTTACTGAGTTCGTCAAAATTCGCATAGAGGGAAATTCTAACTTGACCATAACTTGCTCATTTTAACTAGGAATTTTGCATATAATATACCAATTTTTACCTACTCGAAAAGATCTTTCCATTTCTAAGGTTATTTCCTACATAAAAGGCTAGTTGGCTTCTTAATAAATTACGGAACAGAATCAAAACAAAAATCCCAATTTTTGAAAAGCAATTTTCAAAACTCATTTTTATTCAAAAAGCCTTTTAGCAAAATATAGATATGTATGTAGTTGAAAAATCCTTTGAGTATTTGTATAGACTCATTTTATATGCAATATTCTAATGGTGTTGTCTCAACAATTATTTTTCGTAAAACAATTTATCTTAAGGTGTTGAAAACTTGAATTTTAACAAATTTTTTTCTAAGGAATTTTGAAAGAACTTTATAATCTTTTGGGTTATATACTTATTTGGTTTTCCAATTTCCATTCTAAAGCAAGTAAATTTTTCTTAATCTTGAATTTATACAAAATTTTACTTCTAATGATAAGAAATGAATTTTTCCAAAAATTGTTATTAAGTTGTTGATATCTTATGATAATTTATATGTTTTTCCAAAAATTTAGCTTTGATAAACAAGTCTTTTCCTTCTTATATTTTTATTTCCTAACTCCTTAAAAGGAAATACATTTTATTTTCAAAACTTGGTCTTTCAAGTGTTTTACAAATTTTACTTGGAAGAAAATCATGTTTTAAAATTTTCTTAAGTTGTGGATAAGATCTATTGCTTTTGAAACTTATCATGTTTATATTTTTTTTAGTTCTTTGCAAATGTTTTTAGTACTTAGAAGCTTGGAAATATTCACCCTTTTAAGTGGGTTTATAAGTTGGTAAATTGATTTTCTTTTATCTTTGGAAACTAGTCTAGTTCTTGATCCTTATTAAGGATTTGATAAAGTTTCTATAAGTAAGCTTTTTGAGAAAAATTAGCTTTTCAATGAATTATTAATACTAAGCTTTAATAACTTTTATGTGATTTATCATAGTAAAAGAAAACGTTATTTTTGTTAGTTATTTCTTTTTTAGAAAATCATCTTCATTATCTTTTAAGAAAAGTTTTGATGAGTCTAAAAAGAAGTTGACATAAAATAACCTTCTTACATGTTTCATAGCAAAATCTTGATTTTGTGACAAAAAACATATCTTAAGACAATTTGGTTTCATTTTCTTCTATTAAAGAAAATTTCCTCTTAATTTTTGCTGAGACAATATCATTATGAGTATGCATGAACATGAGTATATGGTATGAAAATGATGAGAATATAAGAAAGATATAAGAAGCAAATAATAATAAGCAAGATAATAATAAACAAGATAATAATAATATCAAGTATTGGGAACCTTAGCTTCATCAAGATAATCCGATCAAGCATTGAGAGCCTTAGCTTTATTAAGGTAACCCGGTCAAGCATTGGGACCCTTAGCTTCATCAAAGCAACTCGATCAAGCATTGGGGAGCCTTAGCTTCATCAAGGCAATCTGATCAAGCATTGGGAGCCTCAGCTTCATCAAAGCATCACGAGACTTAGTCCCAAAAAGAAAAAGAAAAGCAATATAAGAGCAATTATTGTAATAGAAGCAAGTTAATAAAAGTTAGTGAGCATTTAGGCTCCAAGAAATATATAGATACATATATGGATAATAATATATATATATATATATATATATAGGGTTAGATCAGAAACATAATAACAACAATAATATCATTAATAACAACATATATATATAGAAGCATAATAACAAAATAAAATTGGAACCTTATGTGCAAGAATAAAACATTAACATGTTGTTGTTTTTACTACTCATATGAATTTCAAAACAATACCATGGTCATGCTTACATGACATGGGTAAACTAAATGGTTGGAAGAAGTTTGCCTAATTTGTTTGTGTGATATGAAGATGATAGATGAATGGGGTATTATATGGTTGACGATATGTGGTAGATGGTTTGTGTATAGAGAGGGATTTTGCGAGGAATTGGTTAAAGAGAGTTTTGGTAGTAAAGAATTTTGGAGAGAGGATTTGTGGAGAGATTTTGAGAGAGTTTTGTTATATGAAATGAAGGTGTGAAAGAAGTGACGGGAAATAGGGTATTTATAGAATTTTTGGAGTGGAAATTAGATATAATAAAATAATTTTAAAAGAAAATGAAATGAGAGAGAGGGAGAGGAGAATGGCGCCAGTTTTGGAGGGAATAGGAGAGAGAGTGAGTTGATTTTGTTTGTATTTTGTAAAAATAATTAATATGTAATATATGATTTGATATAAGATGTATTGGAAAAATAAAAAGTAAGAAAATAGGTGTATAGGTAGTAAGAAAAAATAGAGATAGATGAATAGCGATGAATAGTAATGAATAGTAGAGAAGCACAATGAATAGTAAGTAAGACTAATAAGTTACCGGTAATAAAGAAAATACACGTATAAATGTGATATCTATAATTTTTAGTTGCCAAAATATTACGAAACTAATATTTTTGGATTCCTTATATAATTTCAAGCCTACTGAAATAAATGGAAATTTTTTTAACGTCCTGTGTACCGGGGCGTGATTTTCGAAAACTAATCCCGTTTGGATCCGAAAGACACTCGAAATTAGCGAATATGATATTTTTATACTTTCTTATATTATTACGAACTAATATAAGCTATTAACTCCGTTCCGTTGTCTAAGTTTTAAGAGCGCGGGATTACCGAATCTAAACTCTAGGGTTTCGTCATAGGTTTTTGTTGACTAGGGTTTTCGGTTAACTTTTGATTCTAGGGTTTGAACTTACGAATCATCGAAAATTCTAGGGGTTGACATTCTAGATACTGCATCCACAACCATATTCTCAATTTAAGGCTTATATCATGCTTCATAATCATATCCCAACAATTTTATGAGATATAGTTGTCGCTAAAGTATCTGAATGGTCTTTGTCATGATCTCCTCCAAACTCTTTTGATTTGTTCTAATAATAAAATGGTGCCTTAGCAAGTAATGTCACCATTTGTTAATAGATTCCACCGTAATCATTAGTTCCCTCACATAATCACCCACTTTCTACTGTTTTAAACTCAATTTCTTACTAAAAAAAGCAATAGGTTACTGTCCTTTATATAGTAAAACATCAATACTCGACCCCGATGCATCAGTTTCCATAATAAAAGTAGTTTGAAAATTTGGTAATGCGAATACATGTGCCTTCATCAATGCCTGTTTAAGAGCTTGAATGGCATTATGAGCTTTGCATCCACATAAATGAGTCTTTTTTCAACAAACTTTTCAATATAAATGCAATAATTGCATAGCCTTTGACAAAACACCTATTATTGCAAAAATCCCTTAAGCTGTTTAGTACTTATGGGTGTTAACCAATTCCAAACAGCCACCATTTTATTCTAGTTCTACTTCACTCCATCTGCTGACACAAGTGACCTAAATAATCAATACTTGTTTCGGCAAAAGAACACTTACTTTAATTTATATAGAATCTATGTTGCCTAAAACAATTTATATCTTGCTCTAAGTGTACCAAATGCTCCTCAAACGACTTGTTATACATAATAACACAATAACAAATTTTCACAAAAATAAGCAAAAAATATTATTCATGATGGATTGAAAAGTTGTTGAAGCATTTTATAGGCCAAATGGAATGACCAAAAATGCGAAGGAAACATGTGAATTTGATGAATCCCATTGTAAAATCAAGCTTAGAAAAAATTGATGCACCCCATAATTCATCTAATAGCTCATCAAAAGTAGGGATTGAACTAACACCATTGCTTGATTTCAAGCCATATAAGCCACACAAAATCACTAAGTGACGTCTTTATTTTTCACTAATAGAACTTGAAATGATCCAAACACTAATCATTAGAAATAAAAAAATTAAATAAAGTCAATAGAATCTAATTGGACTTATGTATAGACTTAAAACAACTATGTTTTTTTCAAAGTTCCCAAATTAGTCCCAAATCGAAAACCAAAATTTTGAAATCCAAAAACAATTCAAATATCGAGATAAATTAAATTATAATTTCATCACAGTCCTTTAAATGAAAATTTCTGTAAGAAAAATCGAAACAATGTCATTAGAAGCTTTAGTTTTGCAAAATTCGATTTTATCCCTATTCAGGAACTTAGGTGTATTAAAAATTCAAAATTATAAATAAATTAGATTTGGATGATATATTAAATCATTATTAGGCCAAGAGATTAATTAAAAGCCCTAAACTATTTAAAACGAGCTAAAGGTCTTGTATATGTAAGATTTAGATGCACTGGATCGTGCCATGTGGCAAAAACCCTAATAAGGAGACCCTTTCCTTGTCTAAAACCCTAAATCTGCCCTTTCCTTTCCTATATAAATAATCCTTTTCTTTTTCTACCTCCTCCCCTTTCATGAAGCCCTCTCAAAACCTAAGGTAAAGTTCTCTAAATCCCTAGCTTCTTTTTAGTGTTAAATAAACGGGATTAGCAAAAGGGCAGCACTAATTAGCTTATGCGATGTCTTTACATGAGGAAAATAGAGAGGATGTAGTAGTGATAGAAAAGGAAGGAGACCCACCATCCCAAAAAAATTCATGTCAAGGTAAGTATGAAGTTTAAAGACATCATAATGTGATTATTTTAGTGTTTTAAGTATGAAAATTGACTTGGGTATGTTAGTCAATGACATGTATTGCAAGAAATTGGGTATTGAAGTGATTTTGGAGTTTAGAATCATCTAGTCCAACTAAAATAAGAGAGGAACAATACTTTGAAGTAAGGCAAGGTCTGGGACTAACTATTCATGTTAAGAAATTTCAATGAAAAGGAGATTAAACTATCATAATGGTGTAAATTATAGAATAAGCCTAATTTAGGTTAGGTTTTGTTATAAGTTGATGTTAGAAATGTTAAATGGAGGATTTCATCTAAAAATGTTAGGATATTTCAATGAAACCATGATAATCTTAGTACTTGCTGTTAAACATGCATGAATTGGGCTTTGATCTTGGATTAAGCATGTTTTAGCATATTAAAAATGATATAGTTGAGTTTAGGCATATACAAGAACATCTAGTACCATTAGATCACCATAGGGTTTGTTTAAAAACTTGTTTAGATGAAAAAAATGAAGTTTAAAAACGCAAAAACACAAATCGAGAAGAGCACGATGGAAACACAACACCGTGTTTCCTACCGTGCTTCTGTTAACATCTAAAACACGAATAAGAAGTGAAAAATAGGACAATACGATGGGAACACGATGTCATGTTTCCCACCGTATTTCTCTCGAACCAAATATGTAAAGGAAAATTACAAAACCCAGCTGTGTTCCAAAATGTCAAAATTCGCTGAGAAACACAGTGGCATACATACAACCTTGCTTCCCCCATTTTTCTCTCTACTCGCGACACTGTTTCATAAATTAATCATAACTTTTTCGTCCAAACTCGGATTGACGTGATTCAAGAGGCTACGAAAAACTTGAAAAGAGATCTATGATTTCATGTTTTAAGTTTTTGAAATTCTAAAAGTATCATGGACTAAATTTCCTTTGTTTCAAGCTATAATATAAATAAAAAAAGTTGAAATGTTGTTTTACTAGTTAAGTGTATGTAGTTAAGTATAAAATGAATCTTTTTGAGGTAAAATGAAATATATAAATTATGGTTAATGTGATATATTAGTTGAATGATATTATTAAGCATGAGTTTAGTGGATTTGTAAATTTAATAAATAATTTATTTAAATATAGAGTTAGATATAAAATGAACTTAGTTAATAATCTAAGTTCAACTTGGCTTATTGATCTTGAATGAGCTAGTTTAATCAACTTGACTTAGTAATTGAACTTCAACTTTAATACAAAAAACAAGATAAATGGATTAAAGATGGTTAGTCACAAACTGATTTTCATCTTACAAAAAACAAGATAAATGGATTCAAGAAGGTTAGTCATAAACTGATTTTCATCTCGATTATGAACAGTTATTAGACCTTGATCTAGAAATGAATAACAAGATTGGGTTGACAAACAGATACGCAATAATTAAGTGTTGCATGCTAGGTTAGTTGTAATAACCGGACTAAAACTTAAACTCGGTTAAAATGAGTTTTGGTTGCAGCTTGGCCGCTTACTCCATGAGTGGCACCCCCGAATGGGTTATGAGTCTAATTGCAACCCTGGGATGATGTGGTAGTAGTAGGCACCTGGGCACCTACGAAGTGCACAATAAGGACAAGTGGGTAGTCGATAGGGGAGATTTCGATATCTAATGGTTAATTAGGAGCTGAAGAGAAGTTGCAACGAAGTTATGCGAGGGTGTGGGCTCTTGCATAAAGTATTGGAATGGACCGTGCTCAATGATGGCTATCTATGAGGGATTGAACCGCACGAAACTACTTATTTCTTTTCTTTCTCGTAAGTACTGGAGACTTATTAAACCTGTGCATGATCCACTGAAGGAACCCT
Source organism: Combretum micranthum (assembly GCA_024138025.1). Classification (NCBI taxonomy): domain Eukaryota; kingdom Viridiplantae; phylum Streptophyta; class Magnoliopsida; order Myrtales; family Combretaceae; genus Combretum; species Combretum micranthum. The sequence goes on from JAMXBD010000079.1 coordinate 314,170, forward strand.
ACCCTATTTGTTTGGCAGGAGTCATGAGTACTCTTGTACATGTTTATATTTTTGGGATGCTAGGAATACTTAGTTATTGAATTAAAATTAGTTAAGCTTAAATTGTACTTGTTGCATTAGCCAAAGCGTATATGACGTGTGAGTATGTGCTTGACTACTATTGTACAAGGCTTCGCCGCTCACTTTATATTATTTCAGGTATCGATGAAGACTCGTATGTGGATCTGCAATATGACTTTATGGGATATGGGAATTACGAATGCAGAGAATATTTCTGATGAGTTGGATTTTGAAAGGGTACTTTGGAAAAAAACTAATTAAATATTTGTTGTTTCATGTTTAAGGATGACAGTAAACCATTAACTTTATTTTTACAATTAGGCCAAGTGCCGAACTTATTTTCGGGTTGAGCCTAGCTCCCCACTTATGACTATTATCTTAAAATGCTTTAAACTTTAAAATCTTCATTTCACTCTTTCTTATGGAACTTTTATGCTTATTGATACAAGATAGTTTCTAAACTACTTATAAATTCTTTTGAGCTCAATATGGTTTTACTAAAGAATATAAACATGATTGCTTAGTTAAAATGTGATTAGAAACTCACATAGATATCGGAAGCCTTGCATACGTCACTTAGAGGTGATGTGTGCGGCGAAACAATCTCACCCTTAAGCACCTTAAGGTTCAAGTCATTTCAATTGGTATTAGAGCTATAGGTTGAAATTAGTTAGGGTGCGATACTTAAGATGGCAAGTAATGAGAGTGGGATAAGATGTTTTGATTTGATTATGTTGCTTGATGTGCTGGCTTAAATTAAAAACCTTGAAATGGATGTGGAGTAATCAACTAACAACTTGACTAAATGTTTATTCGTTTATCATCTGTACCTTATTGTATTATAGAAAGTGGAACTTGAAACCAAACTTAGTTTGATATTTGTTTCGGGTTAAGGTGCATGTCACCTTTTCTCCCTTTTGATGTGTATGCTATCATTATTCCTTATCGATGGGTTAAGATCAATGGATTGAATAGAAATGTTGCTTTTACTTGTATGGATGAAATAAATAGTTAGTAGATGTATCAAATGTGGTTATTCCCCATGAAGAAATTCCTTCACCCCTTACACCATGAGATTTTGAGTACATCGATAACTTAGTGGTTGACATAATAAAGGAGATAAGGAAGTAATGAGTTCAATATGGTAGACATGTAAAATCTCAAGAGTGACGGTGGCTGAATTAATAAATTTTATGAAGAGGGTGCTGGAATTATTTTGAAATTTCAAACTTGAGCATGTTAGTTATGTGATGAATCTAGACTAAATTTTAGATGATGGGTGATTATTATATTTGAATGATTGGTCGTTTATAGATTATGGGATAGAATGATTGGAATAGGATAAAGTTTTCCTCCTTTGGAATTATTGCTTCCTTTGAATATGTTATGAGGAGATATTGATGAAATATGATATTGAGACTAGTAAGAACTGTTGTTATAAATGATGTTTAAATGATATCATGTAATGATGATGTATATAAAGGGCGATATAGGGTAATTAGGGATTATGGAATGCCTGATTGTTTGCTAGACAGATTTAGGAATGCAAAGTGCACTTAGGGATTATGGCTGGAAAAGCTAAAACAAGAAAAATGACTATGAGAGCATAGTATCATGGTTGTGTAATGAGATAAGGAGTTAATTACTCGAACTAGAAGGTACATAAGAAAGGACCGATATGTCATCTTAGGCCACTTTCTTAACTTTGATGGAGTAGAAATGTGCACACTTGAAGTTGTATAATTAACTCTAAGACCTAGAACAAGTGGCCAATAAAGAACAAATTTACCCTCTCACAGAATTAATGAACTATCAAGCTAGTTAGATATCAAAATGAAATTGACTTGGGTGTGGAAATTAATACAATGACATTGGTGTATAAATCCCGATCATGAATGAACAATAATTTGAGCTGATAGGTAGAGAGACATGAGAGGTGTTAAGTAATATTAAAAGGAGACTTGGATTTTTTAGTTTGAAGATTATAGATGAATCTAATTAAAATCTTGGCTTATTTCTATTGCCCAAATAAAAAATTTGATGTTGGAGACGACAAGTGATATCATGAAATATATGTAGCAGTAATGACCTTGTTTGTGAATTTGAAGGGTATACAATTGGTAATTGATGACTTGGATGATTATAGAGACAACGTTTATAGAAATCAATACTAGGTAAAATTCTTGGTTCAGATTTAAAGTTATGAGGATTAAATATTGCCGCATGTACTATGTGGCATCTAATAGGATTATAATAGATCAGTTATAGTGATGTAGAAATTAAGGATCAGGCTAGAAACCAGGTATACACGTTTAGTTTTGTTTATAGGTCATAAGGCATAGTATAAATGGTCAAATCAATCTATCATACCTCACTCCTAATAGTTGATAGTAAAATAAACTACCCTTAACCTCGGATTAAGAACGATTAAGAAGCCTGAAATAAAAGTAATACAACATCCAATCTTTTGTGGCTGATTATGGAACTCATAAGTCAACCAAGACGTTTGGTGCATTGTCAAAGTTCAGTGCATCATGAAAACTAAAATATTAAAGTCAAACACTCAAGTGACTTAAGACATTACTAGCTGACCAAACATCTCTAATATGTAGATGATAACATGACCATAATAAAATAATATACCTTAAATTGAAGTCAATGAGAAATTGTTACACAAAAGAACCTTCTAATACCACCAATGATAGATTATTATACAATGAAAACATATTAAAAAATTATAAATAATTGAAAATTTGATTAGCAAGAAACTTATGATTGAATGCTATTGACAATTAGAAGAATATTAGGTTGGCGCATTCCATATGCTCAATAGTATGCACATACGAATAAAATGGAATGGCAAATCTATGATGACTTATGCATGTGTTGAATTATCTTGTTATGCAACATCGACTTAAAGTCATGACAAGTCTTGTGTCTTGTCAATTTTGTGTCTATTGAGTCGAGTCATCTGTCGTGTCAACAATTGCATCTAGTAAATTCAAGTCCATGTTGGGTGAGTCCGAGTTGGTGAAGAGTCAAGATTTACCAAATCATTGTTATGGATATACATACTAAGTCACATGAAGCATCAATCCTATAAAATCAAGGATGGTAACTACGATGTTTAGCTATACAAAGACCAAATGACAATAATGGAAAATAAATAAGATGCAACATGATAGAAAGGCCAATCATATCATATAAGTCACAATAACAAAACAATATTGAGCATTGATAATTAAAAAGGGGGAAGAAGAAAATTCAAGGCTCAACGCATGCATGCTAAGGTATAAACTCTTAAAGGGAAACGATCATTAATATGAAAGAATTTTCTTGCGAACTCCATCACCTACAGATAGAGGAAGCCTTAAGCACCAAACATAAAGAAATCAATCATTAATCACCATGTAAAATTTTGGGGTCAAAATTTTATTTGAGGGGAATGATGAAATGATCCAAACACCAGTCATCAGAAATCAAAATCAAATAAAGTCAATAGAATCTAATTGGATTTATATACAGATTTAAACAACTGATTTTTTTTCAAAGTTCCCAAGTTAGTCCCAAACCAAAAACCAAAATTTTGAAAACCCAAAAAAAATTCATATATCAAGATAAATTAAATTATAATTTCATCACAGTCCATTAAATGAAAATTTTTGTAAGAAAAATCGAAATAATGTCATTAGAAGCTTTGGTTTTGCAAAATTCGATTTTAACCTATTCGAGAACTTACGTGTATTAAAAATTCAAAATTATAAATAAATTAGATTTTGATGATATATTAATTCATTATTAGCCCAAGAGATGAATTAAAAGCCCGAACTATTTAAAACAAGCTAAGAGTCTTGCATATATAATATTTAGATGCACTGGATCACGTCATATGGCAAAAACCCTAATAAGGGGATCCTTCCCCTTATTTAAAACCCTAAATCTGCCTTTCCTTTCCCATATAAATAATTATTTTCTTTTTCTGCCTCCTCCCCTTTCATGAAGCTCTCCCAAAACCTAAAGTAAAGTTCTCTAAAACCCTAGCTCCTTCTTAGTATTAAATGAACAAGATTAGCAAAAGTGTAGCACTAATTAGCTTATGTGGTGTCTTTATATGAGAAAAATGCAGAGGATGAAGTAGTGATAGAAGAGGAAAGAGACCCACCATCCCAATAAAATTCGTTTCAAAGTAAGCATGAAATTTTAAATGGAAGATTTCACATAAAAAGCTTAGGATATTTCAGTGAAACCATGATAATCTTAGTACATGCTATCAAACATGGATGAATTGTGTTTGATCTTGGATTGATTATGTTTTAGCATGTTTGAAATGGATATAGTTGAGTTTAGGCATATACACAAACATCTAGTACATTAGATTACCATATGATTTGTTTAAAAACTTGTTTTGATGAAAAAAATGAAGTTTAAAATGCAAAAACACAAACCAAGAAGAGCATGATGGAAACACAACACTGTGTTTCCCACCGTGCTTCTTTTAACATCTAAAACAAGAATAAAAAGTAAAAAATAGGATAGCACGAGAACACGATGTCATGCTTCCCACCGTGTTTCTTTCATACTGAAAACGTAAAGGAAAATTGCCAAACCTAGCTGTGTTCCAAAATGTCAAAATTCGGTAAGAAACACGGTAGCATACATACAATCGTGCTTCCCCCGTGTTTCTCTCTACTTGTGATACTGTTTCATAAATTGATCATAACTTTTTTGTCCGAATTCGAATTGATGTGATTTAAGAGGCTACGAAAAGCCTAAAAAGTGATCTACAATTTCATGTTTTAAGTTTTTGGAAATTCTAAAAGTATCATGGGTTAAATTTTCTTTGTTTCAAGCCATTATATAAATATATAAATAAAAGTTGAAAACTTGTTTTTCTAGTTAAGAGCATGTAGTTAAGTATAAAATATCTTTTTGAGCTAAAATGAAATATATGAATGATAGTTAATGTGATATATTAGTTGAATGATATTATTAAGCATGAGTTTAGTGGATTTATAAATTTAATAAATAATTTATTTAAATATAGATTTAGATATAAAATGAACTTAGTTAATAATCCAAGTCCAACTCGGCTTACTAAACTTGAGAGATAATTTAATCAACCTGAATTAATAATTGAACTAAATAATTAAGTCTATACAACTTGGGTACAACAAACAAGATAAATGGATTAAAGATGGTTAGTCATAAACTGATTTAATCTCGATTATGAACGGTTATTGGACTTTGAATTGGAAATGGATAACAATATCGGGTTGGCTAACAGGTACACAGTAATTGCGTGTTGCATGCTATGTTAGTTGTAATAACCGAATTAAAATTTAAACTCGGTTAAAAGGAGTGTTGGTTGCTACTTGGTTTCTTACTCCAGGAGTGGCATCCCCGGACTGGGTTGCGATCGCAACTCTAGGATGATGTGGTGGTAATAGTAGGGGATTGGGCACCCACAGAGTGCATGGTAAGGACAAGTGGGTAGTTGATAGGGGAGATTTCGAAACCCGATGGTCAATTAGGAGCTAGAGAGAAGTTGCAATAGAGTTATGTGGGGGTATGGGCTCTTACATAAAACATTGCAATGGACCATGCTCATTCATGGTTGTCCATGAGGGATTAAACTGTACGAGACTACTTATTTCTTTTCTTTCTAGTAAGTACTGGAGACTTATTAAACCCCTCTCTTCTGTGCATGATCCGCTGAAGGAACCTACCTCATTTGTTTGGCAGGAGTCATGAGTACTCTTGTACATGTTTCTATTTCTAGGATAGTGGGAATACTTGGTTATTGACTTAAAATTAATTAAACTTAAATTATGCTTGTTGCATTAGCCTAAGCGTATATAATGTGCGAGCATGTGCTTGATTACTGTTGTACAGGGCTTCGCTGCTCACTTTATATTATTTCAGGCACCGATGAAGACTCGTATGTGGATCTACACTACAACTTTATGGGATATGGGAAAGACGACTATAGAGAATAGTTTCAACGAGTTGGATATTGAAAGGGGACTTTGAAGAAAAACTAATTAAATGTTTGTTGTTTCATGTTTAAGGATGACCATAAACCTTTAAATTTATTTTTACCATTAGGTCGTGTGAACTTATTTTCGGGTTGAGCCTAGCTTCCTACTTATGACTGTTATCTTAAAATGTTTTGAACTTTAAAATCTTCATTTCACTCTTTCTTATGAAACTTTTATGCCTATTGATACAAGATGGTTTCTAAACTATTTATAAATTCTCCTAAGCTCGATATGGTTTTACTAAAGAATATAAACATGATTTCTTAGTTAAAATGTGATTAGAAACTCACATAGATATCGGAAGCCTTGCATACGTCACTTGAAGGTGATGTGTGCAGTGAAATAACCTAACCCTTAAGCACCCTAAGGGTCGAGTCATTTCAGAACAGGTGAAGAAAAAGGATTTGTACTTGATTGTATCACTCTTGATTCCAAAATCTCTTTGATTAATTTTTCAATTTTAGTTTTCCAAAAATATGGTTAAAAACAAGGATATGCATTTTATAGGTAATGATTTATCTTTGAGGTAGATGTGATATTGTATATCTCTAAATGGAGGCAATGATGAAGGAGATGCAAAAACATCTGGAAATCAGCCTAATAAAGCATCTAAAGCTTTGTTGTTATGGTATCCATAAAGGAAACCTCTAACTAAGCCACAAATGAAAAAATAATGCAATATGATTAACTTCAATCAATTTGTCAACTGAGTTTATCGTAACGGCTTGGGTCAAATTTGCGAACTCCCATGTGATGTTACTATTTTTCATTAAATTAAAAAGACATAGTCAAATACTTATAATCCATGGATACAAGCCCCAAAGTTGTGAATTATTGTACTCCTAGCACTAAATCAGCTCCTTGTAATGGTAAAATGTAACAATCCAAGTAAAAAGATACCCAATACAATCTAAATAGTCTTCATTTCGTTACCTAAAATAACTTCATAACTAAAATGGGTAATTTAAATTGGTGAGCCATGCAAACATGTAAAAAAAGTTATGGCTACTCCTTAAATCTATCAAAATTGACAAAGTATGAGATATAATTAGCCCTTTCATACTAAACCTTTTCGGAGCCATGATTTTGGTCATAGCTTGATAGCTAATTTCAATCTCATTATTACTTAAATTCTATAACTCCTCTTCCCCATTAGTATTTGCATGAATGTCATGTTGAAAATCCTCAATTTCATAAATAGATTACACCATTAACAAATACTTTACCTTACACACATGATTCTTATAGAAATTTCTCATCACGATTGTAACAAAGGCCCATCTCTCTTCTTTCTAACAACTTGAAGTAGAAAGCTTTTTAATAGGAATTGATTTCACTTGTGAAGCCATATTATCTCCCTTTCTAACAGACGATTCTATAGATTGAGTTTATTGTAATGATGGCTTTGAAACTCACTTGAATGAATTTGTGGATGATATTGATGAAAACTTTGATGTTTTATTAGACAACTGAGTCATGATAGTATCTGAAATACCCCAAATTTTCCTATATTTAAGTTAGAAATAGTTTAATCGAATAGTATAATAACTAGTTAATTTTGAACTTTGATTTTATTTAATTTATCAATTGAACATAGATAGTTTAATAAAATAAATTAAGCAAAATAAGTAAAGAATGGAGTATGATTAGATAATTTGATATAATCAAATTAGTAAATAGGTTAATTGAAATTTGAGTTTCCAACTATTGCTTTCATTTTGTCTATTTGCTTAATTATCTTTTCCAATAAATCAAATTGTATCATCATCTCTTTTAATCATTAATTTGAATTGTCATGCCCTGAGGGGTACCCTAAACATGACAGCCCACTGTACACAATATTAAAGCCTAAAAATGACTACCTTAGTCATGCAAAGGCTTCTATATCATGTACAAGGCGTACATCACAACCAAGGAAACGCATCAGAGTAGCACAATTTACATTGATAATGATTAAGTAACAAGACAATGAGAATACTTATCATAAAACATAACCATGGCTGATTACAAATCTTAGGGGCATACCCCCGCTATTGTCTTCAAGTTTATATAAATATATTTCTCAAAAATCTCTAAAATACTAACATAGCATATATCGCATATAAGGAAATTACAAAATAACTTCATCCTATGTTCCCATTGCTTCCAAAAGAGTTTAAAATACATCAATGGCTTTCTTAATGTCATGATCTTCGAATAGAGCCATGGGTATACCTATTTCATAAAGATCTATAGGGGTATAAGTTTACAACTAGCTTAGTGAGATATTCTCTTTCATTCACACCGTGATATCAAACAATTTATTTAATTTTCCACACATATGCTATGCATCAAATCACATGATTACACAAATATAAATAGTTACTCAAAAACCATATATAGAACGGATTTACCCCTCCGTATCGAAGGTTAAGGAATTGTTGATGAAGATCATCTCGATCTTCTATTGCTAGTCCCCAGGTCTCATCCAAAGTTTTCAGTTGGCTCGGCTCTTAACCTAGAGTCGCATTCCCCGAGTGATGTGGATTCTCTAGGAAGGAGCATGGCCTGTATCCCAGCACGATAACAGCTCATTCAACTCTATCTGGAGGAGTAGCAGCCTCTCGAAAGAAATGTGACTCGACGGATGCTATGCCTGAATTTTTTATTTTTCTTTAGCCAAACATTATTAAGGTTTCTTAAGGGCGATCTAATAATTTAGCAAACAATAAGTAAGTGTAAATGTAAGTAGACAAAATACTTAAACAAACAATTCGAAGTTGCGATATTCTTAATTTTCATTTCATCACATAAGCATAGAATCATATATATACATATCCTTGAATTCTCCATACATATTCTCTTTTATCTTTTCTTAGTATGCTAATGCCACTACTTTAAGTACAAGTAAGGTAACGAAATTAAGAGGGAAAACTCACTCGTCCATTTCGCAATCTTCTTAGTCGTAGTAATCATCAGGAAGGGAAATCCCGTATCTCTCATCACCTAGACAAAAGACATACCCAGGTTGAGTATTTCGTAGGAGTTTTACATAAACTTTCTAATTCTATTTCACTATGTTCATCAAAAATCGCATAGAATGAAATTCAAACTTAAAATGGTCATAACTTGCTCATTTTAACTTAGAATTTCGTATATTATATGTCGTTTTCTATCTACTTGAAAAGATATATCTATTTCTAGGATTATTTTTATCATGTAGAGTCATTTGGTTTTGGAAATGGTAGGGTACATAATCATTATGAAATTCCAATTCCTCAAAACACGATTTTTCAAACTTTTCCTTATCCATAAATCCTTTAGCAAAAATATATATATATATATATATGGTTGAAAAATCCTTTAAATACATACATCTAAATATATATATAGACTCATATTGTATGCAAAATTTTAATGGTATTGTTTCAACGATTATTCTTTTCATAAAACAATTTGTCTTACGGTATTGAAAACTTGAACTTTAACAATTTCTTTTCTAAGTGTTTTGAAAGAGCATTATAAATTCATGGGTTATCATAAATGAGTATATTCTTATTTTGTCTTCTAATTCCTTTTCTAAAATAAATTAATTTTTTCCTAAACTTTTATCTTTTAGGATATCTACAAATTTTATCTCTAGTGGTAAAAATGAAGTTTTCAAAATTTTTCATAAGTTGTTGATAGTTTCTTAAAATTTGAGTTGTATTATGTGTATTTTTCCTTTTAGATGGTTTTGATTGAAGATTATAAATAAGTATTTTCCTCTTATATTTTTATTTCCTAACTTCTTTAAAGATAGATTTTTTTTCCAAAAACTTGGTCTTTTATGAAATTTTTACTTAGAATAATCACTTTTAATATTTTATTAAGTAATTAATAATATCTATTGTTTTTTAAGCCTATCATGTTTATATTCTTCTATTTATTTGAAAATGAGTTTATCATTTAGAAACTTGACAAACTTTTATTTCTCTATAGGATTTATCATACTAGTGGTTTGATTCATATCTTAACTTTAAAAATTAGTTTAGTTCTTGGTTTTTACTATGGAGTTAGTGAAAATCTTATAAGTAAGCTTTTATGAAAAATTTACTTATCAATGAATTATTAACACTAAATTTTAATAAACATCATGTACTTATCATAAAAAGATGGTGTTTATTTCCTTAGATAATTTCTTTCGTAAAAATCATCTTTATTGTCATTGAAGAAAATTTATGATGGGTTTGTCTAAATTTTTTTAAAGAATTTATAAAAATACTTTTTCCATGTTTGTTATGATAAAATCTTTGTTTAGGTTCAAAGTTAGATAATAAAAGAGTTTGGTTCCATTTTCATTTATTAAAGAGAATTCCACTTTAAATTTGTTGAGACAATATCACTATAATGATGCATGCATAAGATTATGTAGTTATGAAAAAGACTAAAATATCACATAATAATATAGAAAATATAAGAAGTAATAACGAGCAAAATAATAAGGTCAAGTATTGGGAACCTTAGCTTCATCAAGGTATCCTGATTAAGTATTAGGAGCCTTAGCTTCATCAAGGCTTCCCGGGACTAAGAATAGACTAGTCCCAAAAAGAAAAGAAAAAGAAAGAAAAGAAAAAGCAATAATAAGAGCAATAATAATAGTAAGAGCATGTTAGTAAAAGTTAGTGAGCATTTAGGCTCTAAAAAATATATAAATATACATATATTTAGTAATATATATATATATATATATATATATATATAAGACTAGATTAGGAGCATAATAACAACAAGAATAAAACATGAATATGTTGTTACTTCCATAACTCATATGAGCTTTAAGAAACAACACCATGGTCATGCTAAGTTACATGATATGAGAAAACAAATGGTTGAAAGCTTTTGCCTAAAATATGTTTATATTGAAGGAAGAAGATGATGGTTGTAAAATTATGTGGGTAGTAACATGTGATAAATGATTTTTGTTTAGAGATGAATGTTGGAAAGAGTTGGTTAGAAAGGATTTGTATAGAGAGAATTTGCGGAGTGATTTTAGTAGAGTTTTGATCGGAAAAATGAGAAGTATGAAAGAAGTAGAGGGAAATGGGGTATTTATAGAATTTTAGAGTAAAAATTAGATGTAATAAAACAAATTGAAAAAGAAAATATTGGGGAAGAGAGAGGGGGAGGGCTGATGCATCTTAAGAGAGAGAGAGAGAGAGGGAGAGTTTTGTTTGTTTTGTATGTTTGTGATGAAAAAAAATAATTTGTAAAGTGTGATATGAATAAAGTTGTATGAGAAAGGTAAATTGTAAGAGATAGGTATGGTAGTGTGTGAGAATAAGGTGTAAAAAAATGTAAAGATAGTAAAATAGTAATGAATAGTAGACATAGTTCTATGAATAGTAGACTAGACAATTAAAATACCGGTAGTAAGAAAAATACGCGTATAAATACGATATTTGATATTTCTAACTATCGAAAAATTATAAAACTTATATTTTTGAAATCCTTGTATTATTAAGAACCTATTGGTGTTATCGGAATACTTTTGCTATCTAGTGTACCAGGACATGGTTTTTGAAAATTGATCCAATTCGAATCCAAAATACACTAGAAATTTACAAATATGATATTTTTTAAGCTTCTCTATATTATTACGATCTATTATCAACAATTATTTCAATTCCGTTGTTTAGGGTTTAAGAGCGTGGGATTGTCGGATCTAAACACTAGGGTTTATTGTAGACTTTGTTGACCTTTAGGGTTTTGGTTTTATTTCCGACTTATTGATTTATTCATAAAATCATAAAATTTTGGGGTTTTGAACTGCGTTATAATTTTGGTTTAACATTTTAGTTTTATTTGTGATTTATTTAATATTTTTTAGCTCTTGGGATTGTTTAACTAAGTCTAGGGTTAAGGGTTGACTCCGTTTGACTTTTGGTGGCAATTGAAAATTTTTGTTCTAAAATTCACTGAAGGATTTAAGGTTTTACTATTTTATCGTCGAGTGTTATTTGGATATATCATCTTGATTTGTGTGTTAGGGATCAAATAAATGATTTGATTAACGTACAGATGTTGATCAAATAATTATTGGATTTTTTCATTTTGTTTTGATGGTTCTCTTTTTCTTAAGGTTAAGAATTTTCTTATTTGATCTTATTTAGAATTTGGTTTTAACTTGGGTCGGTTTTCAAAATCTTGGTTTTTGGTGTTTAACTTCTAGGATTATTTTCTAAGAATTATGAAAAATTCAATGGTTTACATGAATTCCTTTTTTTTTTTTTTTAATTTTCAAATGAACTAAATTTCTAAAGTTCAATTACTTGAATTTCTAAAAGGCCTAAAATTAGTTATTATAATCGAAATCCTATTTTCTTAATCCTTATAAATTTTGAGTTCAATTGCTTATTTATAAATTCCAGTTTTTAAACCCAAACTCAAATTAAATATCAAATTTTTACAAATTAAACTCCTAAACTAGATTTTTGATTCAAGTCATTAATTTCTATTCTATAAATTATCATATTTCTTTCTAATTATTTTAGTACTTAAGATAATTATTTGAAAAGCTTAGAACAAAACCCTTACCCATAATTATCCTTATCATTTTTCCTTCCTATTTCATTTCCAATTAATGCCCTTTTTTCTTTCCTTTCTTCTTCTTTTTCGTTTCTCTACCTCTTCTCTTCTTCTAGGTTCCTTTCTTTCTCTTTTTTATCTCTCTAAGATCAAATCAACATCTCAAATTTAAGGAGATCATAGGAAGAATTGAAGATGGAAAACAAGATAAGAGTTGGGAGTTAAGTTAGAAAAAGCTACATCAACTTAATAGGAGTAGTAGCAATAAATATCAAGTAGCCCATGTTTGCTAAACAAGCAAGTTGTTACCTTGTTTTGATTGCTGATTATGCATAAAAGTGATAAATTGGAACTAAAAATATGTAGGGATTGTGATAAAATTAATAAACATATGATATATAAAATATGCATATCAAAACTTAGGTATATGTTACATGTTTAGCCTAGAGATTTGATGAAATGAATTGATAATATGTATGTTGAGTTTGTAGTGCAAAACAATGGTTAAATAGGTTAAATTTTTTAGAAATAAACAAGGAAAAACATGAAAAACAAGATCTGAGCAACGATCACAGGTGTGATGATGCCTGTTATGCTTGCAGATTTAGAAAATTTTGACCATTACGGGCTTAATCCATCCCATAATGATCTCTGTTTTGCAAAATTTCGGTCATCATGGGCGTGATCAAAGGCATGATCGCCTCTGATCTTTTATTTTTCCTTGATCACAGGGGGTGATGAAGGCAGTGATTAACCCCCTGGATTTAAAAAAAAAAAAAGGAAGAACAAAAAAAGAAATAAAATAAATATATGAATGAAATAAATAATAAGTAATATATCTATATGCGGTGTTAGAGATTGTTGTTTGCAAAAAATATTAAATAAATATAATATATTTTAAAATTAATTAGATTAATTCATGGTTTTATAAGATATATAACAATGTTTTAGTAGAATAACTAAATATGACTTAGTAACTAGATTAAATGATTAATTCTATACAACTTAATTACATTAAGTTATGTTTATATTAAATGTAAGTTGAAATATAATAGGCTTAACAACTAATTAGATTAAATATAGTTTTTAAACATAAAATGAACTTAGTTAATAAATCTAAGTTCAATTTGACTTAATGAACGTTAATGAGTTAAAATGAATTAGATTGATTGAGTTTAATCAACTTGGCTATATTAAGCAATATAGACTTAACTAGAATTAGCTTAGATTAATGTGTTAAGTTAAACTATAAATAGTTAAGGAATTATATTGTTTCAAATGTATTTTTGCTAAGAAAAATACATATTACCTATTAGCTAATCATTTATTAAAAGACTTATAAAAATAATAAGAAGTGATAATAATTTTAGAGCAAATGAACTATAAGCAAAGGAAAAGAAATGAATTGACAGATAAATGAGAACTGTCCGTATCTTGGCATGGCGGTTTTCGCAACCATGGCATGATTCCTACTTAGTGTCTGATCAAATAGGTTTTAAAATAAGTTTGATATAAATGAATAATAAATTTGATTTCTTATATAATCTAATTTCTTAAACAAATGAATAGATAACTGATCCATCCTCTAATCTTACTTGGATTTCAGAAGTTGTATAAGGTACACAATAACATGTATGTTGTGTATTAAAATAGACATCTCAAACAAATTAATATTTAAAGATGATTTAATTAATGAGTGTTGCTTATGCTTGTTTCGTTGAATCCGGTCCGAGGAGCGACAACCTTGCTTGGTGCTGCCAGTATAATAGTTAGGTGCTTAGGTCACCCCCTCAGTGGGTAGCTGATAGGCCAAACGGTATCAGAATAACATTTTACTTAAGCTCAAAGAGAAGTAATATAATATGACTTACGTTTATGAGACCAATTGAGCCGTATTATATTATAGACTAAGATAAGTAGAGATGCGTAATGGCTGAAAACCCTATAGGAAACTATTTTCCTTTTTTGGTATATCACATAAGAGATATAGGCATTCGGGGTACCTATATCAACCCCTTAAGTAATGCTGCTACTTGGGACCCAGATTCCTAAGACGTGTTGCCAGAGCATAAGTGCTCCACAGTTGTTTGTTAAAATTTAATTTAAAGATAAAAGCTATAGTTTGATGCATTAGAATAAGTACATGAGCATATCTTGTTTATGCATGTGCTGCTATCGTATTGGGGTTTGGCTCATTATTCTTTTCTTTTCATGTGTTGATTGGGTGATGGTGATGATTGACTCGGGTTTTGGGCAACTCTGGAGAATCTTTTGTTGATGAGTGAAGTGGATTAAGATCACTGGATTTTATTATATTTCGTTTTCTTTTTTTTTTATAAAAATTAGATTTATCTTTTGAGTTTGTAATTCTTTAAGGCCTTGGTTGTAGAGTCCACATGTTTTGTAATTAGCTTTTAAGCTTTGTTTTACCATCTTAAATGATATGTAGGATACTTGATGGTATCGTTTTGATTTATGAAGTTTGAACTACTCAAGAGAGCAGTATACGGTTTCATTTTTTTAAGGTTGATGTACTCATGTGAGTAGATATGAAATGTTTTTGCAAATATACGGTTTGATTTTTTTAAGGTTGATCTACTCATGTGAGTAGGATATGAAATATTTTTGCAAAACTAGTTTCACCATTGCTAAATCCAATTAAATTTCAAATCTAATTAAATGATTTCAGAATCTAAAATTGACTAGTAATTTTTTGACATAAACATATATTTTAGAGTAGCATGTGCGTATAATATGAAGGTATTACATGTGGTGTTTGGATACTCTTAGACCTTGTTTCAGTGCATAACAATATCAATCTTAAATTCATGAAACTTTGCTAAACTAATAGCATGTAAAAGGCTAGTTGGTTGAAAAGCAAGTATCTTTTGTTGGATGAGTGGTTTAAGTATAGAAATAAAACAACTCTTCAAAATCCTTCTAAAAGTCCTTGAATGTTGTTGGACAATGTTTCAAACTCATGCTGGTATTATGAAATTGAACCAGGTTTGATAATTTCTCTTCAAAATCCTCAAATGGTGATAGTCCAAAGTGATGTTTAAGAGAATCGTTGAACCCATTACAAGAATTAATTAATTGATTCGTATGAATCCATTAGAACTACTCATATGGCTCCCCATCCAAGGCGAAAGATGCCACCTGCTCCGCCACCAGTAACTTATGGAAATGAAAAATAAGAAGTAAAAAAAAAAAAAAACTAAGTAGTTTTGAATATCCAACTTGTTGGATCTCAATTTGCAAATCTTGGTAACTTTAGTTTGATCGCCTTTGCATGATGATGAAACCACTCTAGGGAAATTTTATTCTTTGTTTTCTCCTTATATGTTATGTAAGGACAAGGGAGAGAAGTAGGGTAATTTTGGTTTTTTTTTTTAACCTTTACACGTGTCATTTGCACCTACCACATGGTTTAATTAATTGAATCTTGAGCGGAACAATGAAGAGAAATACGGGTCAGTTAATGTGAAAAATGAAATAAAATAACACTTGTCATGTTTTATTAAAAGCACAAAAGCATAGGTCACATTTTTTGTAACTAACCTTTTTAAGTCACAAATTGAACTTTTGATTACATGATATATTAATACATAATTTGTAATGTCAAAAATATTTTCATTGACTAAAATACAAGTTTTAGTTAAAGTGGGCATAACAAAAAAGGACTAAGTTTGGAAGAATTAATTTTAATAAAATTTGTCCCTTTTATAAATTAACTCGAATTTAGTCATATATGTATTGGGATTCCATTAAAGTTCTGTTGACCTTTAAGAAAAATGACTTTGATCCAATCCGCTTTTACCATTTTTTTTTTTTAGGTTTTCATTTTTATTTTTTTTTTTTTTTTGTATTTTTAGTGTAAACTTGGCAAAATATGAAAAATAATGGGAAAACAAAAATGGGTATCTGCTATTATATCCGTCCTTTATATCTTATTTTTCAAATTAAATCTGGTGACTTCTCAATATGTGAGCACATATTGTACACTATATATGAAATCTCTGGGAGTTATTCCTAGACTTCCATACCATATGTGGTGAACCGTTACCTTTCGAGTATCCTTAACCATAAATTGGTGTCGAGCAACTTATTAGACACGCACTTATAATATATAGGTAATGATATTTTTTTTTTTCTGCCACCTGTTTATGTAAACTTACGTTTTAAAAATAGAAATCTGGACTTGCTTCTATAACGAGAAAAGCTTTTTTTTTTTTTTTTTAATTTTTTGGGAGAACGCGAGGCACAGCAAGCGACAAGTGTTACCCCCTTAACCGGCCTCAAATTTTTGACTTTGCATTGGCGGGCTGGACGTGGACAATGCTATACCGTTGATTAAATTCAATAATCCTTCATTATCCTGAGAAAAACGCATTATTACATAGTTAGTTAAGTAGAGCCAAATCGTACAATAGCTTCACATGGAATGATTAGAGAATGAATTATTAACCCCTCATTTTTTAATTATTCACAGGCTGGCTTGATGTGGATTGGTAAGATATTAAGAATACACGGTGGACTAAATTATTGCTATTTTGGTGTGATCTTGAAAGATATCATTTTATTTCTATTCCATGAGAAGAACGAGTTGTCATCTAGTTATCTAAGTTTCAATGATTTGATTGTCATGTTTTTCTTTATTTATTAGCATGATTGTAAATATCATGAGTTAAAGTAATAGGAAATGAGGGTTTCTAAGTTGAATCAGAATAATATTGCTAAGTGTAAAATCCTAAAGGATTCATGAGTTTAGATGTTGCTTTTATAAGTTTGTGAATTTACCAATTATATTCAATTCTACCGATTTCGTTCAATTCTATTAATTCTACTTCTCGTCTTGATTTATATCTAATGAACTATCAAAATTAAAACAAAATGAAAAACATATTTCTACAATTTTAAACATGTTCATGAAACCATAAGTAAAATGGTATCGCATTTACTTTTTTAACTTAGAATGATGAATCTACTAACTTTATTATTAAGGGATAATGAAAAAAATGATATCTAAACTTTCGCAAAAAGAACAATTATGCACCTAAAGTTTATTTTGAACGATTTGGTACCTGACCTAAATTTAGTTTTGACATTTTGTACATGAACAAACTTTTCATAGACTTTTTTCATATCTCATTTCACTTGTTCAGGTATAAAAAAAGTCAATGAAAAATATATTTAGGTACGAAAATTATCAAAACCAAACTTTAGGTATAAAAAATATCAACGAAAACTTTGTTAAATATTCAAAACCAAACGTCAAGTACTTAATTTTTTTTTTCTACAAAATTCAAGTATCATTTTCATCATTAACCCTATAATAAAGATCTCTAGCTAATGATCAATGAATAGTTGTTTTTAAGAAAATTTATCATAGAGACTAATGCATTTGGTTTAGAATTGTAGTAGTTCTACTATAGATAGATCATCCAAACTTATTTTAGCAAGAAGCCAACATTATATTTTACTAAAGTTTTTACTTATGTTAGGGAATCACCTGTAGTATTGGAAGCTATTAGAAATGTAGGCAATATTCATTAGAATCTCATTTCATAATTAAAACAATTTTTAGAGTCTTAAGGAGCTCTTATCTTATGTCATTCAAAAACCTGAGCACATAGATACCTAAATACTAGCATATGGTTATTCTATAGTTTATAAGTTAGGCAAGGTAAATGGTATAGCAAAAACATTGTCACAACAACATGAATATATATTTCATTATTTCGTTTACCCTAAGCCATGTTTTATTTTTATTATGAACTTAAAAAAGAGTGTGTGATAATGATATGAAGAATGGAATGCCATTAAAATAGAATTTATAATCAATGAATGGTCTTCTTAATTTTAATGAGAGACTTTTTCTATATCCTACTTCTATGCTCATTTAGAATCTTTACATGAGTTTTTAGTCTTCTTACTATGGGATATTTTAGAGTTTTAAAGACTTATAAGAGATTAGGATCTTAATTTATTGACAAGGAATGAAACATGATGTGGATGATAGGAATGTATTGTTTGCCACCAAAATGAGTATTATATTAAGATACTAGCAGAGTTTTGGTTCCATTACAGATACCTAGACAAGATTAGGAAGATGCTTCTATGGATATTGTGACTTATTTAACACAATCATAGGGATATTCATGTAATGATGGTAGATCGACTTTATAAGTGTTTTTGTCTTAGCCCACTTGACTCAAGATTTAATGCGACAAGGTAACTCAGTTGCTTTTGCAAATTGTTGTTAAACTCCATAATTATCCCAAAACTATTGTATTAGATAGAGATGTTTTTCATTAGCATAATTGGGATAGAATTATTTTAATTAAGTGGCACTAAACTCTTTATGAGAAGTGTTCATCATCCTCAATCAAAAGGGAAACAAACGTACTCAAGAGACTTATTGAATTGTATTTGGGATAATTTATGATGGATAAATAAGAGGATTAGGCAAAGTATTTAGCTCGAGTGGAGTTTGTTTATAGTACCTCATATCATGAGGGAGCACAACTACTAAATTTGCGGTAGTCTATGACAAAAACCCTCCACCGTTACTCTTCAATGAATGTTAAAGGATTGTTAAGGAGATAGGTTAAGATTGTCTTAAATTTTCACTGGTATACCTCCAAGTAAATGGAAACTTTAGTGAGTTGTGGTACTATCCAGTCTGGCTATTCCAATGCTTAAGTTAGTAAACGGATTAAGAAGATAAAGTGGCAAGATGTCAGTTAAGAGACTTCATATGGTCTTTATCAAACTATCTATAGAGGAAAGTCAGAGTGATTATTATGGATGATTGCCCTTAATGAGGCAACATTCCCCAAGAATATTAGAGGTCCTAACTCCCCACTGATGCACATTTTGAGATTATCAAGATATATTAGAAATGTTAGGCAGGTTGCTTTTACAATATGTAAAAGCTAACCTATTAAGTCAAGTCAAAAAGGTAAACATGTTATCTACACAAAAAATGTTTCAAGCTCTTCTAAATATTTCTAAGATATAGGATTTTTAAGAATGTAGAAGAGGAGGTTAGATGTGTTTTTAATCATGTTGTAGCTATTCATAGTCATTTCTTCAATGATTTTCTTGGCCTATGGAATCTTTTGCTAAATGTTTTCACTTGCTGTTGCATTTATCATTTTTCTGTTGTGTGAACCAAGACCTTTATCAAAAGTTTGGACTTCCATCCGTGTTAAGAGACCATGATGTGGGCATTTTGTTAAAAATTCCTTAAAACGCTCCCAAGTGTTGTAGAGGATCTCAATCTTAGTTTGGTTATTTTAATGAAAACTTTTATGAAATTTCTCATTTCTTTTATAGGAAGATAGAGGATATAAGAATAGACTTACCATCCAATTGGTCTCCCAAGAATTTACCCAAATGGTGATTAGGGAAGAAGAGGTGCTAGCTGATGCCTACTCTAACCTTTTAAATTGTAGATTACGCCTCTTGTCTAGCTGGTGCCTACTCTAACCTTTTAAAGTGTAGATTATATAGTAGCTATTGAGAGCATGCCTAGTGAAAAATATTTCTCTAAGAATTTTTGGGCCATTTGAAGCCATGTTGTAATAGTGCCTCTTGGCAAGTCTAAGAACCTTTCTTTTTGTTTACCTTATAATGAAAATAGAAAGAGACAATTTAATTGCATCCTTAGCATAATCATTAAATTTATAGGTCAGAAATTTCCAAAAAGCCTGCAAGGTGGGCATTACAATCTTCATTTGCGAAGCCATCCAACTATAATGATTGTCGAATCACCTAAATTATGTTTAGCTTGATTTCAAAATTATTCGCCTACATTAGAGATCTAATTGCCGAATATAGTCCATCCAGAGTAGGTCTAGAAAAATCTTTTATTTTCCCTGCAACAAATTTTGTAACTTATATCCTTGTGCTCCATTAATAGGGATTCAATGTTCTTCTATTAATCTTTGTTGATCAGTTTGTTCTCCATTGGAGCAACTTTGTTTTCATCTTTAACTTCAAAAGAATTTCATGGATTTGAAACTAATCCAGTTGCATAATTATTTTCTTTCGATTGAGCCTTGCAATTTTGTCTATCTCTTAATTAAACTCCACTAAACCTTGTGGGATTATTCCTTGTCATACATTGAGAAGAAAAAATATTAGCACTAAGATGTAGGGTGGATTTAATAAAAGAATCCTACAGTGATATCACCATTAATTGTCTCCTTGGCTACGATGCTTCCAAATCATGATGGTTGTTATGGATATAATGTAAAAAATTGTCAACTAAATGAAGTTTATAATTCTGTTCTTGTAATGCATTAAGTCGATTCACACTTCATCTCTAAGTGAGTGTGTCTATTGATACATAGCATATAGATGAATGCAGGTAAAATTCTCAATGAGACTTAATTAAGATATTTGCCAGAATATATATATATGTATATATCCTTTTTTATTATCATAATATTCTTCTCAAGATCTTTTATGAAGTAAATTTGTAAGCCATCTTCCTTCATTTTTTTCCTATTATGTGAAAGGTTTATAAGATAGAAGACTCAATGACAAGGTATTTTGTTATATGTGGTGTGAAGCCCATGTGTATTCCTTCATATGACCCATTTGTAGAATTCCTCTCCATTGAAGACTTCTCCTCACCTTAACAAGTAATATCAATGCTAATGATTTAGTTTGGAGAATCTCATGGTTAGCCTCTCCTATGTGAAAATAAGAGTTTGTGTGGTGGTGAAACATATGAAAATCCTATAAGGTGTGAGCAAGTGGATAGCAAGTCACTCAAAAAGCAACCTTAGTAAAGGCAATTTAATAAACTCTTAAAGCGGTCACAAGGTTTCCACTCAAGGGGGAGTAAGACCTAAACCCATTGTAGAGACTTACACTTTGGGGGTGGAGGGAGAGGTAAATCATACGTGGAAAAAATTTGGAAAGAATTATAGGAGAAAAACTCATTAATCTAATATCTTAAGATTTTGAGTTATATACGATATCAAACTCATGAGTGTGTGTCCTCCACAATACCTAGAATTTCTCCCCCATTGAAGCTCATCCTCTCCTTAACAATATATATATATATATATATATATATATATCATCTTATTTCAATATATATACACACACACACTTTTGAAAGATGCCTTGGTATATGTAAACCATATTCCAATGAGGCAAAATGCAAGCATAAACCCATGACAAAGGATATTACATGTAACTCTATGAAAAAGTTAGCAAAAAATTATGAAAGATCTGACAAGAGAGAAGATAAGGAAAATGGTGGGAGTTAATAGCTGGTTTATCTTGGACAAATTGTCCTACACGCCCCAACACATTATACGTATTCCTTGATTGATAGGTGAAGCAACCTAACCAAAGTTTTTAGCTTCAATGTGAATTGGTTTTAGGTTTATAATTTTAAATAAAAAAAAAAAACTAACCAAATAAGTTTATTTATGCTAATTTATCATACTTAAATTTGACCTTTTTTTTTCTTTTTGTTTTTTAAATCGTAAACTAATGCGGATTGATTTATAGTTTAGTGAAAGATTCTATGATGTGTTCTAAATAGTGATCTTTTATTTTAGTTTTATAAATTGAGTTGATTATCATCATGTTTCATTATAATGAGTACTTCTACTGTTTCTTCATAATTGTTTTCTCTGTTCTTTTTCTTTTTTTTTTCTTTTTTTTGACAGATAACAAATTTATCATGCACATTATCCGAATTTATGGCTTTCCTCTGTTATTTTAAACAAAATGCTAATACGACCTTGTGAATCGTACATTATTTAGTAGTGAATGAACCTTGCTTAGGTCAAAATGTTTACTTTAAAACTATTTTCCAGCTTATTTCATTATTATATGTTATGGTTAAAGCTAAAAAATTTTAAAATCACATCTTTCTATTACTAATGGTTTTTGATTTTCCTTTTTGTAAATTACATTAAATGAGATCAACATTTTAGGATAAATTCAAATAAGATATCAACACTATGAATGGTAAAAAAAAAAAAATCAAGGATTTGCAAAATAGATCAAACAATGGATTAATATTTTAAATGATTAAAAAAGAGATCAACTTATTTAAAATTGTGCAAAAATAAGGATCCATTTTTAACATCTATTTGTCATCCATTTAAAACATTGATCTTTTCTTACAATCACTTAATTGATCACTTATTTCATCCATTTTACGAAAATTTGATTTTCGTTTTAACTACCCAAGCATTGATACCTTATTTGAATTTACTTTCAAGCATTGATGGCTTTTTGTGCAATTTTCCTATTTTCTTTTTATTTACATTTACTTTTCATATTTGTATTGTTATTGTATATATAGTTAATCATTTATAAAGAAGGGTAAAAGTGTCATTTGATATATTATAAGAAAGTTTTATAGTCCCCCCCTAAAGTAAAGTTATTTGTTTTATCAAATATCAGAGATGTAATTGAAGAAGGAAATCCACAACTATAAGCTGGCTAGTATGCCCCTAGCTTAAAATGCTATACTGCTGGCGTATGTTCTATGGCTTCGGTAATGTAGACGCTAGCTTTGAAATCAAAAAGTTATGTCTGAGTTGCGTTGGCCACCAATTTAAGTATATACACCACCAACTTTGGTATACGTCATCATTGTCGTACATATCGGCTTACATGTAAAAAATATTGATACGAGAGAAAATGGCTGCCGGCTTTAGCATTTACACCACCAGCCTTTGATGTACGCCACCAGCCTTTATTTAACACTGCCAGCTTTGTCTGTACGGAAGATGAGAAGTTTTCACAAATTTCTTTAAACCTAGCCTTCTGTTTCTTTTTCAAAAACATGCCTAAACCTAGAAAAACCTCTTTGTGCATGATCCCAGTATCAAAGGAGATTGAGAAGTCAAGATCTAAGTAAGTGAATCTCCTTTTCTTTAGGATTTAAAAGAAAACTATCAATTCCATAGGATTTTTGTTGGTTTTGAAGGAGAAATTAAAGAAAACCCTATATTGCTTGGAGATTTGGATTTTTAGTGATCAAGAAGGATTAAGAATCAAATTTTAGGTAAGTTTTAATGTTCTTAACCCTTATGATTATATAGAAGTGATTTCTATTGATTTTGGTTTGATTTGTATTAAATGGAATTCTAGGGTTTGGAAGGATTGCTGAGGAAATCTGTTCTTTTGAAGAAATTTTATGTCTTAGTCAAGAAGAAAGGTGTGAATTATGATTATGCTGAGATTAGGGTTTTAGGTGATATTTGAATTAGGTTTATTTTATGAAAGATATGTATTGAAATCATTTCTGTTTATGTGATCAAGGTTTTGGTGAATTAGAATTTTGTTCCTATAAATTGATTCAGGTATTACCTTACCTTGCTTATTGCATGTGCTTGTAGTTTAGAATTGATAAATTGACCTAATTATATTTGGTTTCTAATTAAATTTGTTTACTGCTTGTGTTTGGCTATTATTAGTAAAGACCAGGTAGACTGCAATACTAACGATGGCGCCCTAATGATCTATGTATGTTGTTATCCTTAGTGGAGTTGCACAAAAATATGATTCTGATAGTTTAGGAGTTGTGCAATGACTGTACTGAGTATGTGGGGAGTACCCAACACCAATATATATAAATATATATTACCTATTTTCTATGCTACGTGTTTTTATGGTGTCATGAGTTACTCCAGGTTTAAAATTAGATTGCAGATGACTCTAGACTGTGTTGTTTGTTGGTTATTAAAAAG
This sequence comes from Combretum micranthum, assembly GCA_024138025.1. Classification (NCBI taxonomy): domain Eukaryota; kingdom Viridiplantae; phylum Streptophyta; class Magnoliopsida; order Myrtales; family Combretaceae; genus Combretum; species Combretum micranthum. The sequence goes on from JAMXBD010000079.1 coordinate 338,549, forward strand.
ATAATAATCTGTCTTTGATGCATTAGAATAGGTTGTATGTGATTATGTATGGTATGTGCTTATGTTCTTGTGTTTGTGGTTTAGCGTACTTAGCTATTTTGCTCGCTCTTTTATCTTTTTCAAGAACAGGCGAAGATTAGGTATTATATGATTTATCTGGATATGATGTTTTTGTGTACTACGGGGAGGACGATAGTAGACCAGACGTCCTTGCTGATATTTAGAGATGTTGATTTGGAAATAGACATGTATAGCAGATTTTATAGAATCTTTATGTTATCAAAATTTGAAAATAATTTTATGAGATTTTTTTTATTCTAATGTTTTAAGTCTATATTATGTTGACTTTGGTTTATACCAACTATGTTGTCAAAAGATTTTATATGATGTTTAAGAACAAGTAATCATTTATATGTGAGTATTGAAGATATGCTTTTGGATATTTGTGAATTAGTGTTTCATAGCCTTAGCATGTTCATCTATTTTAAGGACACATGGTGGGTTGTAATGCCATCAGGTTATGGTATTACACATATACACAACTTTCTTATAATATCTAAAGCCTTTAATCTCCCATTAAGAAGTATGTCTATTACTTAGCTTAGTTTTTGTTGTAAACTTTTCTTCCTCTTTGTTTTTCTTACAAGTTATAATGTAAGTCCAAAGGTTTGTATCTTTTCCTTTGTGTAATTAGATTTTTCATGTATCTCTAGGAAAATTTATTATGTGTAGATCTTACTTCCTTTGTAAGAACTTGTCACGATATAGAAAATTCATTATGTTTAGATATTACTTCCTTTATAAGAACTTTTTTTCTACCTAGCATTTGTAGTATCTTTTAGAGAAATCCCAAAACTATGTCCATATTAAGAAGTAGCCACATACATAATCATGGGTTATAATTGTTGAAATACTTGATATATTTCTATGGGGATAGTATCATAAATGATACCTCAATTTTAACAAAATATGTAATTAGATGTCAGTATTTTGAAGTTAATCAATTTTGCATCTAAATTTTGAAATTGATTAATTTAATAACTGAAAAACTTCGAGATTGATCAATATAGTGTCTAAAAGAACATGACAGGAGTACTATTGATGTACGCGAAAAGTTTTTTCAAATATTCAATTGATTAATTTCAAACTTCAGATACTTAATTCTATATTTTATCAAAGTGCAAGTGTAACCAAAATCACCACTCACAAGTTTTCCCAAAGTAATGTCATACTGAGGGTGTAGGAAAAGAAAGTATATCGTGCCTCAATCTTAATGGTTCCACGTGATCAAAAGTTTGATAGGAGTGTTTTAATGCAAACATATGAAACAAAAACAATTAAAAGAGGGACTAATGGATACGCCTCTTAGTTGGATCAATAAATAAGAAACGGATTAGGATGGAGTAAATATTGGTTTCTCTTTTTTAATTTATAAAGTTAGTTGATCATTCAAAAATTGAGGAAAGTAAGATTATCATTGAAGGAATGCTTTAAAACTTTAAGGAGTGCCTAAAGAACATGTTACATTAAAAAAAAATTGGAAACCAAGGCTTCTCTTATTGAAGATTAGGAGCAAATGAGTAAATAAACATGCAAATACCCCTAAAATAAAAATTGCCAAATCTGATCAGGGTTGTTTCAATGCCTTAAAAGCTTCAAATGCTAAAAATAATAATACCATATGAAAGCAAGTTCAAAATCCTACAAAAAAAAATATAAGATTGCAAAAATAGACTAAAAATGAAAAATATCTCAAAAAATACAAAATCTTACCAAATCTAGATCTGTAGCAAATTTAGGGTTAAAATTAGTAAGTTTTTTTATATAATTTAGTTCCATAGTTATTTGAAGCATTGTTCTTTTATGGATGTGATTTAGGATTAGGTTTTTAAATACCCAATAACTATTACAAGTAGTCATCAACATGGTTGTGTAAGTATTTTTTTTTTTTATAATTTTTGTATTTGTGTTGTATTTATAGTATAGTTTCACCTAAACTATCCTATTTGTTAAATTGGTGAATGCCTAGGTTCAAGAAATTAATTGTATATTATTTTTATGAGGTATTTGTGGGAAAATACTTTAAATCATTAAAACACAGTTACTTATACAAGTAGGGTTATCATATATTGGAATCGCAATTACCTAATATTAACTGGTCACCTAATATAAACAATTAAACTTGCTCGACCTTAATTATAATTAACCTTTTTCATGCATTGCATAGACTCAAATGATTTCCTTTTTTATGAGTACATCTTATATACTATATACACAAAAAGATCATCATGATCAGTATATTCATCCTTTTATATAATTTTTTTTCAATTTGGTACTGTTAAATCTCATGACCTTCCTATTACAAGTACGTATTGTACACTATATATAAAGTCTTCCTATTACAAGTACGTATTGTACACTATATATAAAGTCTCTGAATGATAGATAGTCACTCCCGCACTTTCTTACCATAAATGGCACACTGTCACATTTAGGCTATCTTTTAGGACATGATCAAGAGCCACTCCTAGGCTTCCGTATGAAAAATGGCAATGTGTCACGTTTAGACTACTTTTTAGGACGTGACAAAAGCCTCAAAATGAGGGGTTTAGTATAAAAAAAGTTTTAACAACTTATAATACATGCTCTAATTAACTTATCTTCATTAACTTGTACATATATATATATATATATAGTTCATACACATGTCAGATCCAACTTCAACGGCGGTTGTAATATAAGAATAGATACTTCATTTTCAACTATTTCTATAAACTTATGCTTTAAAATGGAAAATTTGAAAGCATGTGTCCTTAAGAATAGGCATCATCATGTTCGAGGTCTTGAAATTGAGGAACCAAATAGGAATTGTCTCCCATGGTTCCAATCCGGTTCCCGGTTTCTGGTTTAGAACTGTAGACCGTCTTTTTTGAAAAAAATAAAAATAAATTTTAAAGTCAAAATAATTAGTGATCTAAAAGTCTTAAATTATTTAACCAAATTTTTTTAAAATTTATTTAGAATGCACATTTATATGTATATAAACACATTCAATATCAATTATAATTAGTATTATGATTTTGTAAAATACTCTAGAAGATAAAAAGAAAATCATAATGCAAAAAACAGTCTCACCTTATTAAGAAAATGAATTTTACGTTTAGGAAAAGTTTATTTAAACTAATTATATGATTTTAAGCTATGTTTATTTATATTGTTGATAATAATATATTAAATATTGTGAATAAGTAATAAATTTTACTATTTATATGAAATAATTTAAACACTAATAATTATATATTTAATATTATTTTTTCTTTTCCTTTTTTTTTTCAATGGAACCGGGTGGAACCATCGGTTCCATTTATTCTAAGCTAAAAAAGTTGCCCAGGAACCGTAAAACCGACGATTCCATAGCCGGTTCTGGAACCGGCTAACCAGTCCGATTCTGATTCTAGAACTGCCAGTAACGGTTCCGATTTGGTTCTCAGTTTGAAACCGAACCATGCCTATGTCTACTTAAGAAAAAGGTGAAAATGGTAAATGCTCTTATTGAACTTCTTTTCCTACGTAAAACACATGTCTAGTATTATTCTTGACTACCGACGGAATTGGACTGAAAGCTGGACTTTTTTTTTTTCCTTTTTTCTTGACTTGCTTCGACAACCATAAGTTTTGTTTTTCTCTTTTTTTCTTTTCTGAGAACATGAAGCACAATGAGTAATACCCCTAAACCTGCCTTAAACTTGTGATTCTTCTATACTATCCTAAACCGAAGGCATTATAACCCGCCACGTGTCCTTACTAGATATAGACACATTATGACTATTATTTCACTAATCCACAAATAAAGATATATTTATCAATCACTCACATAAAAGGGTACATTTTTTAAAACATTTCATAATACTAAAACTTCTAAACAAAATAGTTGACATAAACCAAAAGCCAACCTAAATTAACCTTAAAACATCACAAGAAAAGTCTACTGAAATATTTCAGAATAATAAATCATTTAAAATATGAAAATAGTCTTCAACTCTAATTTTTTCCAATCCAAAACATCTATAAGTCAACAGAAAAGTCATCTCCACTATCATTCTCCCCACAATCCACATAAATATCCTATCCAAATAGACCAAACACTATAGGAGCCTCATCTATTCCTAAAAAAATTGAAAGAGTGAGCATAAAGGCCCATTATACCATACCACAAACACATACATATGAGCAAACAATATACCATTTCACATATAACCTAATAACTAATCTAGCAAACATAAGTTATTATCTTAATTAGTCAGCAAATAACATAGTTTAGAACTATTAGTCATTAGTCCTAAACCCAGAGTAACTCAAGACTCTGTAAAAACAACCAGTATGGAAAATACTAATATATATATATATATATATATTGGTATTGAAACATCCCACACACCAAGAGTATCGTAATCGTACCACTCATAAACTAGCGGAATCATCTCTGCACATAACTCCACTCAAGACAACACACATAGAGACCATCAGGGCACTATCCTAATAGTAGTGATCCTCCCAATCTATTAGACCTATCCATAGACAAATAGTAAATCAAATTTAAAGCCATATAGTATTAGATTTGTAAACCCTTGAAATTTCAGTTAATTTTAAGCTTAATCTTATAATTAAAAGTCAACCGAAAACCCTAAAGGTCAACAAAAGACTATTACAAACCCTAGATCCAGTATTATCATATTCTTTAGCCCCGGAAAACAAAGTTGAAATAATTAGTGATAATAGTTTAATAATATAAGGAAACGTAAAAATATCATATTCATGAATTTTGAGTGTCCTTTGGACCCAAACAAAATCAGCTCTCGAACAGCGTGTCCCGAGGCTCGGAATAATAAAAATATTTCGATAACACCTTAGGACCAAAATAATACATTGATTTTAAAAATATCGATTTCATAATTTTTCGGTAACTAAAAATAATAGATATCGCAATTACACGCGTATTTTCTTACTACCGGTATTTTATTAGTTGCATCTACTTTACATTGCACTATTCATTACTATTCTACACTATTCATTTATCTCTACTTTTTCTAGCATCTACTCTTATACTCTATACCTATTATCTTTACTTTTTATCTTTTTCATAACTTTATATCATACTACCTTACGTATTATTACTCTTATTACACAAAATACAAAAAAAAAAAAAAAATTACATCTCTCCCTCTCTCCTTTCTTCATGGCCGTGCCCCGCACCCCACCGCAACCCCAACACAACACCACCACCCCCCACGCCGCGCGCCTGTTTATCTCTTTTCAATTCATTTTATTATATCTAATTTCCCTCCATCTTCAACTATAAATACCCCATCTTCCTTTACTTCTTTCACACCATCTTTACACATAACAAAACCCTTTCAAATTCACTCCACAACTCTCTCCACAAAATTTTCTCTACAAAACTCTCTTTTACCAAATACTCACAAAATTTCTCTTTATACACAATCCAATTACCATTTCTCAATAACCACGTAACCATACATCCACCACTTTCTTCCTACACCATAAACACTTTAGGTAAAAACTCTATCCTTATTTTATTTATTCATGTCATGTAACTAGCATAATATGGTGTTGTTTTGAAACTCATATGATTAGTAAAAGTAACAACATGTTCATGTTTTGCTCTTGTATATGAAATTCAAATTTTATTATGTTGTTATTATGTTCATTTATTAATGATATCATTGTTATTATTATGCTAACTTCTTATTCATCACTAACTAAATATATTTATGTAATTATATATAATCTTTAGAGCATATAAGCCCACTTGTTATTTATTTAATTTCATACTTTGTTATTTATTTATTTCATGCTATTTTAAGACTAGTCTTAGACTTGTCCTTATCAAGTCAAAACAACATTTTCTTTTTTTTCTTTATTCTTTTTGGGACTAGTCTATTCTTAGTCTCAAGATACCTTGATGAAGCTAAGGTTCCCAATACTTATATTTCTATTAACTTGCATATTATATTACTTATTATGTCTTCCTTATCTTTCCATATTTTTATGATTTCATATTCATGATCATGTATGAACATATTGATTTTTATCTCAACAAGATAAAGAAGGAAATGTTTTCTTAAATAAAAAGATAGAAGTTCTTTTCCAAAATAAATTTTGTCATGTAAGAAATGATTTTTCATAAAGACTTAGAAATTTCTCATAGTAAATCTTTTCCAAAAATCTAGAGGAGTTCATCATAAGTTTTTAGTAACTAAAGAACATAGGAATTTTCAGATAATACATAAAGTAGATATATCATATATACACTTTACAAAACCATAAAATTGAAAAGTTTTCTTTAAAAATTAAAATTTCAAACTCTTGTTTAATGAAAATTTTACTAAACTTCATTAAGAAAGTTTCACCAATACTCTAGAATATGAAGGAATAGACTAGTTTGACAAAACATCAAGAAAGTTTATTTCATAAGGATAAAATGATCTTAAGGAATAAAATTAGTAAACAACTTAGGAAATCATTTTAAGTAAATGAGATAAACTTTAAGAAAGGTTAAGAAAGTGTAAAGTTTGATAGATTTTAACTACTCTCAAATAGTATTTAGAAACTACCCTCTCAATCTCTAGAAATTAAGCTATAAGAAACTTAGAAAAACAAAAATCATCCTTTTGAAATATGAAAGACTAAGGAAATAGAATTAAAAAGGAGAAAATACTCACTTAAAATAATTTAAGAAATTTTCCAACAAGCTAAGTGGAAATTTTCAAAGTGTTCCAAATTTCTAGAAAACATTGCTTTTACAAAAATCATAATTGAGAGTTCATTAAATTCATGCCTATGATATGAGTCAATATATATATATATATATATATATTCTAAAGGTTTTTTTTCAACTATAATATTTTGCTACAAGTATTTTTTTATAAAAAAAAGTTTGCAAAATTAAGTTTTGAAAACTAGAATTTTCGTGGTGAATCTATATCCTACGGTTTGGGGATTCAAATGAATTTTATGATAAGAATAACCTTAGAAATGGATAGATCTTTTCGCATAAGTAGAAAACGGTATATTATATGTGAAATTCCAAGTAAAATGAGCAAGTTATGGACATTTTAAGTTGGCATTTCCACCTATACGAATTTTATCGCAACTAGAAAATAGAGTTAGAAGTTTTTACTAGAAATTCCATGAAATACTCATTTTGGGTATTTCCTTTGTTTAAGAACCGAGAGGAGGACGTATACTATCCCGATGATTACTTCGACTGAGGGAGTATTGTCATGGTTGAGTAGTCTATTTCCCTTATTTTTCATGCTTATATGTTTGTGCTTGTAAATTTAGTTGCACTAGACTTAAGAAAAGATAAAATTGAAAATTTATGTATTGATAACATGTTGAAAGAATATTAAGCATATCGAGGCACGAAATGCTTGTAATAAATTTATATTTATTAGCATGTTGAAGTGTCTGAAATCGGTTGATCACTTGCAAGAAATTGAAATATAATGGATAGACTCTAAATAAAAGTTGATACATACGCCTCATATGTTGAGTCATAGTGCATTCGCTATTATATTATCGGTGGGCAAGTTTATGATAGTGGTGGTAGGCATAACCAATGTATTATGCATGTGGCGAGTAAGAGTCAGTAAAAACTATATAAATTGATTGCTAGTAGGAGCCGGTTTTTTATGGCAAATAAGAGCCGGTAAGATCTATAAAAATGGTTTTTTTAAAAGAAGTAATGGCCGTGATGGGCCGAAATACCTAACCTCGAATAAACGGCATAATTCATTCAATATATGATTCCCAGAAAATCATATGTCTTGTATGCCCACGTGCTTTACATTACATTTGCTTGTCTAATAAAGTTGGCTATTATTTTATTTCAAGTATGATTACTGGGATTATACTCACTAAGCCCGTAAGCTTAGCCCCTATAGATATTTGTATTTACAAGAACACCTGTTTTTGTACCCAAGGTCTCTTTTTATCCGCATAAGTTTTTTTTTTTTTTTTTTTGAAGCTTTTGAAGAAATCTACTTGAAGGGTTAGACTAAAATTTCTTTAAAATCTTTTGATGTAGTATTTAAATTATTACAAAGACTATTAGTTATTTCAATCCTTGGAGTTTTAGCAGGGGTATGCCCCTAAGAATCATGCAATAGACCTTATTATTATTATTATTATTATTATCTATTTTATTTCTAGAATATTGTATGTTCATTATTACTTGCTTAGACCACGCTTTCCAAAAGCGTCTCCTATTACCATGTTAGATGCCTTACATGTAATACCGAGACTTTCATATGATTAAGGTAGTCATTCTTAAATCTTGATATTATATGTGGCGGACTACCACGTTTAGAGTACCCTTCGGGGCGTGACAAGATTCATTTGTAAATTCTAAACCTACAATCACAAATACCAAATAAGGTAAGGTCGTCTCTAAATTAGTTGGGAATAGAAACCTAATTCCACCAAAACACTTTATCACATAATCAAATAATTCAAAACATGTTTCCATAAAACAATCATATTCTTATCATCATCTAAACCCTAATCTAAATAGAACTATAAATCTAAGTTTGTACACACCTTCTCTTCTTTGATTGTTAAATCACAAAATCACCACACTCCACAAATTAGGGTTTCCTCCAAATCTTCAAGAAATTGATTTTGTTTCAAAAATACACTAAGAAATTTAGGAAAAGACTATCCTTTTAAATTACTAAAAGAATATAAAAGGATAATTCGTACCTATTCTTTGATTCTTGTTCCTCCTTGATTACAGAACACTAATTCTTCAACAAGACTTAGGGGTTTTCTCCGAAACTCCCTTCAAAATCAAAAGAAGGCCTTAGGAATAAATCACTCCTTAGATTGCTAAAGAATTGATGAAAAATAACTCACCTTAATCTTGATTCTTGATTCTTGATTCTCCTTGATGTAAACATCACTATAAGAGAGGTCTTGAGAGATTTCTAATACCTAGGAATGATTTTGGAGTAGGAGGAAGCCTAAGTTATATAGAAAACATGTAAGAACTTTTAATTTTCTGAATAGAAGAGGCTAGAGGCCTAAAACTCTTGGACATGATTTTGGAATCATATAGATCGACATATAGGTCTACGCCGATGGCATGGGGAAGAAAGGCTGACAACCTTTAGCCTACTTTTATCTGCATCCATTCGTCTTCCATTACGTCTTTGTTATTTGACAAAATATTTAATTATATATAATGGTTGATCATAACCCTCTTAATTTTAATTAAATGACACATTTTCCATTCATTATAAAATATTTATCTTTATATTACATTTTCACTAGCAGGCTGGACATGGATGATCGATAAGAGAACATACTATGGATTAAATTGGAGGAGTAGATGATGGCATCTGTGCTATAATTTATAGGAAAAAAATTAAGATTTAAGTTTTGATTACTGAGGTGGGGATGACTTTTGATTACAGAACTTATGGGGAAAAAGAGGCTAGAGTGGAGGCATAAGAAGCGAGCCAAGCCGAGCTTCTAAAGGCTCAAGCATAATTCATTTAAAATTTGTTGAGCTCAAGCTCAAGTAGAGCTTTTTGTCTAGCCTAAAATTGAGATTCAAACTCGGCTCGTTTAGCTAAACAATTTTAGTTTAAGCGCGGCTCAGCTCGTTTATAAAATGAGCTTGAGCTCGAGTTGAGCCAAGTTTTTATTGAGCCTAAAATTAAGCTCAAGTTCGACTCATTTAAATAGCCCATTTTTCTTTTTTTTTAAACCTAAAATATAATATATAAGTGTTTTTATAAATATACAAGCATAATTATTAAATAAAAATTAGTTTTAGTTATTTTAATTATGTAATTATATATAATATTTTATATATAAAAAATTCATAAATATGTTAAAGAGTTTATAAATAAGCCTATTGACGAGCTTAATCTCATATTTGTTCACAAACTGGTTTGTGAGCTTAAACCAAAATTCAAGCTCGACTCACTTAGATAAACAGGCTCTGCTTTAGGCTCAAGCTTGACTAGTTTACTAATTGACCTCAAGCTGAGCCTAAAGCAAACTAGGTTCGAGTAGCTCGCGAGTAGCTTAGCTCATTTACAGCCCTAGATTAGAGAGGAAGAAAAAGAGGTAACTACCACCGGCTAGTAAATGTCCATAAAATAAAAAAGAAAAAAAATAGGATAAGATAAGCTAAATAGGATTCGTTTTTATGAATAAACAGAATTCTCTTAGTACTAATAAATAAATAATCCTCCATTCATATCCCTAAAGAAAACGTATTATTATATAGTTAAGTACAGACAAATTCTACGATAATTCCATATGAAATGATTAGAGAATAAATTATTATCCCGCCTCATTTTTTTGATCATTGACATGCTGGATGGTCGTGGACTGTAGAGGAACATATGGTAAATCAAATTATTGTCATTTTGGTGGGGTAATGAAAGACATCCGTTATTGTCATTTTGTGGATAATGAAAGATATCCTTTTTATTACTATCCGTGAGAATAACACGTTACATGTAGTTATCCTTCAATAACTTTGATTGCTATTCTTTTCTTTTTATATATGCATGATTGTAAATGTGATGAGTTAAGTAATACAAAATGAGGTCTTCTAAGTTTGAATCGGAATAACATTGTTAAAGTGTAAACTCCTATAGGATTCATGAGTTTAGATTTCTTCTTTAGCTTATATTAACTAATCTACTAAATTTACTTCCACAATTCAGTAGTTGATCAAAGAATAGTCGAGAAGAAGATATATCTATTCAAGTATAGATTAGTTGGTTGTCTTTTTTTAGTATAAGGGGGAAGAAGAGAGTAGAAGGTTTTATCCATTGATGAGTCATGAGATTATGACTCGAAATGATTTGGAGATTTATGTCATGGTGTTGCTAATGAAATACAAGTGGGTACTCTCAGAAGACTTAGAATAAGAAAATATTAATGTCGTTGTTAGTAGTACAATGACAAAGTTGGTAAAGAAAGTTTGTAATAGTTTTAATAATGACAAGTAGCTAATAATTAATGGTCTATTTTAATTTTAATGATAATGATTTATATTGTAATGTAATTTATATAGGCACTAATATTTATATTTTAGTCATTTCGTATGATGATGCATTTATCCTTAGTTATTTTTACAGTAACTTATATTATAGCCAAAATATATACTAAGTTTCTTATTTTTATCATGTATTTCAAGATTTTTTTTTTCAATTATTGTAAGCATATTACTCCAACAAATTTGTGTTTTAGCTACCAAATTAGCAGTTACCAATTTATTATAATAGAAAAAGGTCACTATTAACTGCCAAGTTATTGGTAATAGTGGGTGTTTGTTAACCGAATTAATTAATTAGTTGATACACAACTCAATTAGCTAATCTTTAGATTGGCAATTAAAAGCTTCTAAAAAGTTTCTCGAGACATTATAAATATAACTACCAAAATAATGAAACGTTTGAGGTTTTGATTCAATCTTAGGGTTTGAGTACTCTGTTTTACTCTTGTCCTTTTTTTTTTTTTTTTTGTCTTTTAGTAAGTTTTACTCTTGTCTTTGTCATTCACCTTGATCCTCAATGGCAGTTAATTCACTTTGCTTGAACTCAATAGAACTAACAATTTTGGTATGCACAAGTTGGTGAATAACTGCTTAATTGATTATGAAATTATATATATTGATGTGAAGTTTTTATTTCACACATTTAATTCCATTATTTCTTATTGTTTCCATCTAATCATCACCATATCTCACTTTTTTATTTTTACATATTATATTTTGATGAAAACCCAAATCAATACGTTTCTATCAACATATGGATGTCATGCATGACTTTATCTCATGTATTCTTTTATTCTCATGGAGGAGCACAAGGAACCTAATTTTTTTAACGGAAAACACATGCTTTTTTTGTGAATTCATTCTTTAAATTCTATACGATGTATTAAATTTTTATGCTATTATAGTATTCAGAATGAAACTATTACTGTATTAGAAGAGAAATCTATTTAATATGCGTTATGTCAACATAAATTATATCTATACTATTATGACTTATAGCTTTTTTTAAATCCCAAATGTGAATTACCATATTTCATCCTTTATGTATATTTATATCTACATATATAGTATTAAAGTCATCAACTTTTTATTCAACTCCAAAAATATAGACTAAGTTTTTATATGGAAATTTTTTATGTTATTATTTATTCCATAAAACCTGATGTCTTTATTACTGTCTTCAAAACCTTAATAGACCAAAGTCAATAAATATAGCCACAGTTAACTTATTGAAAATCCAAATGTATTGATACCTTTTATTATTGTTTTTAAATAAAAAAAAATATGTTTTTAGTCCTTAACGTTTTATTATTTGTCTGTTTGATTTCTAAACTTTTTTTTCTATTTGAGTCCTTAATTAATCTTTGCAAAAGCTTGCAAACGAGGACTTTTTCTAATGCCATTAGTGTTTTTTCTAAAGTTTTAACACTTGACACATTTTCATTCACTAGAAATTATTAATTCAAATTAATAAAATAATTAATTAAGATAAATTTAACAAAATAATTGAAAATAACTAAAAATTCAAAAGGTTAATTTAAAACTATAAAAATTTGAAAAATATATAGAAAACTCTGTAAAAAAAAAGGTCATGTTTGGGGTGTGTTTGTAAGATTTACAGTCGAAAAAGAGAAAGCTCTTGGCTCTTTCCTTTTCCATATTTTGTGATAGATCCTATGTTGTTTGGGCTCTAGCCATAGAGGACTTAGAGCCAAAGAGTGTCGGTATGCTTTTAAAGATAAGATGTGAAGAAAGCATGCATAATGTTGGACATAATAATCATCCAGTCGACTGGCTTCCTTCCGAATTTTTCCTTTTGACATAGGGCTTGATTAGAGGTTGAACATTCTTGGAAAATTTCTTCTAGTTTTTCTATTTTTGGCGATTGCACTTTTTTCAAGTTTGTCAGTTCAATCCTATTTATGTGATAAATGTTGGACTATTTTTAATTTTTTTTCGATTTATTCGCATTTCCTAAATTTGTGGTGTAGTTTTTGTACAAGTTCGAAAAAAATGGTGTTACCAATTATAATATATAAAATAAAAAATTAATTTATTTTTACAGAATTTCTTCTTTTTTTTCATTTTAACTTTTCTAGCTTTAAATTAATTTTATAAATTTTTAGTTATTTTTAACTATTTTTATTAATTTATCTTAATTTAGACATTTTATTAAATTACATTAATAATTTCCAACGGATGAAAATGTGTCAAGTTTTAAAACTTAAGGGAAAAACTAATGGCATTAAAATAGTTCTCATTTGCAAATTTTTACAAAAGTTCAGGACTCGGATAGAAAAAAAAAATTAGTTTTAGAACTCAAATAAGGAAACAATGAAATGTTCAGGACTAAAAACGTAATTTTCCCTTTTCAAAACCATTGCTATTGGAGTCAATAATATAGCTACATGTAAATTGTATATTGTTAACCATACTCAAACTGCTTTGAATACACCAAAGATAATCTATTTCACAATTTCCTTTTGTTTTAGCTACTATATATTCATTTTTTTTAATATCTTTCTTCCATACTTTTCTCTTTTTTCTATCCATCCCTATAAGATTCCAATAATCGAAATGGAAATTTGCATTTTTTTTTTTTTTTTTTTTTTGTGATTCTTTGAAAAGCTTAAATCTATCTAACTTGAAGAATTTTTAAAAAACAAATAGCCTCTAGTTTAAACTAATCAAAATGGTTATTGTTGAACTTGTGTGTTCAGCGTGAATTTTGATAAAGAAATCAGTTATACAATTAAGCACTCAATTGTATTAAGTTACACTTAAACATAGTCACACAATTTGAATGGCCAAAATGCTTGAATAAATATATGTGTTTTGTGCTTTTGTTGTTCTTTGTTGTTATATGTCTTTCTAGCACATTTTAGGCCTTGATCCCTTTGGAATCTTTTAAAGCCAAAAGCACAAAAACTATAAAGCTCTCTCTAAGATTTTTGTAACATCTTAAATCACCTCAATCGGAATCCAAATGAGAGAGATATGGCTGAAATACGAAAGTAAATTGAAGCTATCTTAAAGCGTACTAGCTTGCCGATCCAAAATGGAAAAAAGGCAGAAAACAATCAGAAGTGATCAAGGGGGAGACCGAGGACTCGGCTTAGGCTAGCTAGCCAGTGTGGATTCGGACCAGCGCACCAATACGGCCAAAAAACCAGCCATTGAGAGCTTTTAATCCAACCGATAGAGAGAGATTTGATAAGACATGGCTTGGCTTTTTTTAGAAGCTACAAATAGAAGATGTTGATGAGTTTTTTTTTTTTTTTTTTGTCGTTGGTTGAGCTTAGTTCTTGCATACAAAATCTTGTAAACACTCTCAAAGCCTTTGTATTGTAATTTCCATCAAATTGAAAAGGCACTATACTTAATTTGTGAAGTGATTTAAGTAAAATCTTAAGTTGAGTATATAGTATATGAGATTATAAAAACTCAACTCAAGCATTTGTGCTTATGTGAAGTGAAGACCTCTATTGAGAAATTATTTGTAGCTATTTGGAGCATATTATTTAAATTAAATAAAGCAAGTGAAGTCCTTCTTTGAGGGAGGAAATTGTTGTAGACCATGGAGATTAGGGATGGACCAAACTCTACGTTATATTTTGGTGCAAGCTTTCATTCCCTATCTTTCTATTTATTAATATCGTCTTTTATATTCGTTATTGTGCATGAATTAGACTTTTAGTTTTAAAAAGAAATCGATATTAGCCATAATCTTCTTTTTCTTAAGCGTTACTAGCTATGGACAATTGTGTGCAATTAGTTTGATTTGTAGTGCTTTGAAGATTTTTAAAGTAGGTTTTCCTTTATTTGAGAAAGAGTCGAAGTTTATACCTGAGCTTTGTGCCAAAAATTTAATTTGATACATAAACTTTAAATTGGTTACTATAGGTGTAATGATCAAGGACATCCCTAACAGTAACCAGGAAAGGAGAACAACTGGGTAAGGGAGAGAAAGAGCCTAGCATCAAAGATTTTGGCTCATCATGGCATCTAATGATAGAATGGGGGCAAGGGCAACCATATCCACAACCATAACAACACTAACGTGGATCACCTAATGACTTCAATATGTAACAAATAATAAAGCGCTAAGACCAAATCACCATCTCGTAACAAAAACAAATAAAAATGCTCAAAATTGTTCATGATCGCCAAGAGTATCTTTATTCTCATGTGGACAAATTTCTAGAGATCAACAAGAGTACTTCTGCTAGATATGCTACCAAATGAGATATCCACTATTATTATGCCATCTACCTAGTACTAGTGGTTATGGTGGTCGATTAATGCTTTTGCCCATTTTTTTTCTAACAACAACTCTATGTTTACTTTCTTTTCCAAATTGTAATCTAATGTACTTGCATATTCCTTTTCAAGTGATTAGTGAAATAATAAGATTATATTTCTTTCTTCATTTAGTTTTCATTGATATTAAATGTAAAATTTGTTTTGTTTTATTTCATATATTAAATTTTTACATTAACTTTCATATTTTGTCATCCGATAACCGCAAAAAAATATACGTGAGTTGAATACTATATATCCTATGTGAAATCATACCTAATTTAAGGCATACAGAGGCACAACATGTGACTAAATGGACTAGTAGGCATGGCACAAAAAAAAAAAAAAACATGCATGCAAAGCACAGCACAAGAGACACACAAACACAAATGGGGAGAGCACACGAAAGTATGTGAGCCGCATGGCATGGCATGGCATGGTTACCATGCGTATACATAGGTAAGTAATTGGGATGCCTACATATATGTTGATCATGTCACTTGGTTAAACTTAAAAGATTCATGAGATATGGTTTGAAGTGAAAATAACTTGATGTTGCTCTATGGTTTGAATATGCTTAGTGACGTAGCTATAGAAATAGTTTGTACTACTCCAATTAATTGTGTTATATATTGTTCATCCACCTCATTTTGAATTAATTAAATACACAAAATCTAAATGAAAGGCCACCACTAGCCCATAATAATTGAAAAGGGTATTGTATATCTAGTAGTCCTGCTCTACCATCTATAAATAAAGCTAGTATATCACCTTACCATTTTAATCTTGTGTGCTTCTAGAGTTGTGGTATTCAAGGAGATCATCCTTTCAATATCTTGGGGTGTATCATTTAGGAAATCCTTTTCTTATGGTTTTTTTACATTTTAGTAGCAAAAGGTGCCATACTAAGCGATGATTATCATATTTAGCATTTAAACAACCTAGCTATTGATCGTATCACTCCCCAACTCAATGTGAAGAGCGTTCAACCTTAAACATCACGCAGATCATTAAAAAATTGCATAGATACTTGCATTCATATGATTGCTCTTACATAGCATATGGTTGATAACTTATTCATCTTTACTTGTATGCATGGTAATGAGAACGCGTACAACTCTCACCTTATTAAGTATTCACCATACAATAGAGTTTTGAATTATGCAGGACTCTTTGTACATAACACAAATAGTTAATTTATCCAAGTACATTTTGAACATCCTTTATGGCAGGTGCAATTCAAATAAGAAGAGATAATAGATGCTTGACCATACCTTATTATAATTGTATATTTGATGAAAAATTGCTATCAACTTTGTTTGGATGACCTAATAATTGTGCCTTTTAGATTTTTCATGCAAAATATTGTTAATACAAGAATAACTTGTTCTTTAGTTATATACCGTTATTCTATAGTTTAATACTTTATGAGTGTATAATAGGGATTATGGCACGTATAAAAGTGTTCTCCCTCCAAGAAGGCATTTGTGGAAGTCATCATAACTAAGATGCCTTGCGAGGCATGATAGTGACTCCCTACAATGGCGAATGGATCATCCTTAATGATCTTTTTTAAAAGACACTACCAACGATTTTTAAAACAAATTTCTACATAAAATCATCCTTTAGTTATTTGCGTCTTTTAACTATCAATCGTATACAATTTTTGTTCAAAATATTCACCTAACATTCATTATCATCCAAAAAAACTTTGTAATGATTAATACCATATAAGAAACATACAACATCACCTGATCAATTTTCATGCTACACTTAGTTCTATCATTAGTAAAAGAAAATAAAGGATTGATTTTGATATGTAATGTCACGCCTCAAATAAGGTCTAGAGCACCAATAAATCTACCACGTATGATACTTAAACGTTATACACAAAGACTTTTCTTAATTAAGTGAATTTCTAACCAATTTTAAATTGAGAAGTCCTTACTTAAGTTTTGTAAATAACAGTAAACAATCTCTCAATAATACATTCGAAACCTTATGGTACAAATATTAACACTCATATTAAGACAATATCCAACACATCTAAACGTCCAGCTTAACTAGTCTCTCATCAACATCAACTTATAGACCATGCGTCTAAACCATCCATATTAAATCATCTTCATAACATGTAAAATAAGGAATGAGCCGAAGCCTAATATAACAAGACAACAAGCACACACGAAATAATCGCACGCACTTACTCCGATGCAAATGCAACAACCGTTCATTTACATCTTAAATTTCAAGTGTAGCAAAACAATAGAGGAGTACTCACACTCTGGTAACACGACTAGGAACCTAAGGGGTCTGAGTAGCAGCAACTGCTCAAAGGTTTATATAGGCAGTCCGGATACCTATATCTCCTATCTCTATATCAAATAAGTAGCCTTAACTAAGCATCATAGTCGTTCGTCAACTCTAACTATCACAATCCATAATATAATGCAGCTCAATCTGTGCCCGTAATCGTGACCCACGTTATATTACTTCTCTTCGATTAAGATAGACATTACCTTGCTACCATTCGCTCTATCAACTCCCCCCGATCTACCCTAGTGTCTTAAGTGTGTGACTACCGTACTGGCATCACTGCACAAGATTGTTGCTCCTTGGACTGAATCTCAAAAACGACACAAGGACATTAAAACAATTGATTAGGGCATCTTTAAGCATTAATTCATTTTAGGATGTCTATCTAAGCAAGCAACACCCAAGTCACTGCATATTTTTACACAAGTAAGAACTCTAACACGAAACATATGATAGATAATCCAAACAACAAGAATCTATACAAGGACATTATCTCAAATAAGTTTTAAACTACTAATTTGATCATTTATTCTCTTTAGATTAATTATTACTCAATTCATAAGTTATTTATACACATTATCTATTCTAGTTTAAGAGTTAACTTAAATTCCTTTCTTAAAATATTTTTTCATATCAAGTTTTGAGGTAAGTTTAGTTTTAGGTCATGTCACATATTAAAGTTTACTTATTTGTTACCTAACTTAACCTTTTAAGCTTACTTATAGTAATCAGGTTCTCAAGATGATATTCTTAATAGCATATCTTTATAATTAATCAAATAAAATTTTATTAGGTGAAATAACTCATTTAAGATGTAATTATTCTATTCATATGATTAATATTTCAAATTTACCCTTAAGTGTGCTAAGGATCATAATCTAGCTTTCTAATAGGTTGTTTTCATCTTAAAATTTTATTATTTACACCTATTTTATTAAATAAAATTTGAAAACCAAATAATTCATTACTAATCTTAAAATTCATATTTTAATATGAAAATATTTTATTTTCATTTATTCCATATTTATTTTATTAGAATCAATTTCTTCTTAATTTTAATATTTCACTATAGAAAATTAGTTTTCACCTTAATTTTAATCAACTGGTTCACCAACTTTTACATGGATTCTTGAGCCTAAATTTTTATGTAACTATCTAACACATTAATTTTATAGAACACAGGCAATAATGACCGATTGGTTCAAGCAAAATTGAAGCCTAGCCTATTGGTTCTTGGCCTGTATTTTATAACATATTAAAATAGACTTCTTCATCTTTCGAACCATTATACTCTCACCCTAAAAGGAAAGAAAAAGTCAATAGTTCAACCCTATACTTTACCGCCACTATGCTATCCAAAACTCTATTTTCGCTATTTCATAATTTAATTTTTAAACATAGTAAATACATTTCAAAATCACAAAAATTTCCAATTTATATATAGATACATTAAAATATCATTTCTAAAAAATTCATCCAAACATAAATTCGTTTGATATTTTATTTAGATTTTACATCTCAATGATTTTTTATGATTTTTCCACCACGTATTCAACAACATAAACTATAATCATTCCTCATTTATTCTTAAATCTATAGATCTAATAATATAATCCATGATTTTAACATTAAATCATTGATCACATAATCAAAATCAAGAATTTAAATGTAGGATTACTTACCTATAATGAAGAAAAACACAATCACAAACTATTACTACTAATCAAGATTTGCTTGTTGAAGAAGTCTCTCAAGCACTCCTCCTTTTTCCTCTTGATCATTGATTATCCGAACATTAATTTTTGCATTAGTATTATTGATATAACGATTAGAGAGATTAGGATGTTATTACCTTCTTCTCTTAAATCTTCTTGAAATAAGTCTTTAAATCCTAAAAGAGAAAGTGAAATTGAGTTTTCTTCCTAATAAAGATTAGAAAGAGTTTTGAGAGAGTTTGAGAGGTCTTCGAAAAGTCTTCTAATGTGAATAATGAGAGGAAATGGGATGCCTTAAACATATAAATTATATGTTTGAGATAGAAGTTACCCCTAAGCTCTTATGTTTTGTATTGATTTAGTTAGTGACAAACTAAATTGTCTATTTTACTCTCTATTTTATGACGTGTGATGTATATTAGTTATTATCTTCCTTTTCATTATTTGTTCTTGAAATTTTATTAAGTTTCTAATTATTATATTATTTTATCTATTCTTAATAATTCCTTGTCATATTTGTTGAACAATATTATTATCATTATTGATAGCTATATATATATTTATTTATTTCAAATTGATTTATTATTTTCTATTAATATCATTATCTTTATTATTGTTATTACTCTTGTAATATAAAATTTTTAGGATATTTCATGCAATATAGATGCTACTTTTTTTGTTTGGTCAAACACACTATTAATTTTGGGTATTTCAACATTTCCAGTCCGTCTCTTTATTGTATAAGTACACCCTATTCCCCATAATTACTACCGTGTATCAATAGTAGCTTGATCTAATCAGATTGTTGGATGTCTTATGAGCATCACATTAAGCTGCCATGGTAAGAATGCAAAGGTAAACTTTTTTCAGCATCAATCTAATTTTTACTTTATCTTGATATGACTTTAAGCTTTTAAAATTAATTTTCAAGTAATAGTTCTCTTTTGTTTTTTTTTTTTTTTTTACCCCTTTCCTCCTTATGTAAATTACAGTGTCTTAATTTTCGTTGAGATTAAAAGACTAAATGATAACCGTACACATTACTTTATATAAACAAGTGCTGCCAACATTATCTTTTTTTATCCAATCTTTGCGTGTGGAAAACATGCAGAATTTATATAATTGGCTATAATAAATCTAAAAAGATTTTCTCTATATTCGTTAAAATAAATAAAATCAACAGAAGTTTCTTATTCATTCTGACTTTTTGGTGTGTGTTAATTTTTTACTCACGTGGAACCAAGCCGAGCTCTACTACTATAAATAGGGCCTTTAGGGAAGGGATCTAACATCACCAAACATAGCCATATTATACACTTCACCATAAATGGCATTCAGAAAAGGGTATTGTCTTCTATTAGGCCTTTTTCTTCTTTATGGGGGAATAAGGACTTTTGCTGTTACATTTAATAAAGGAGTATTGAGTTCTTACCCTCTATACAATACCTCCTCCCTGAATAGAACTTCTTTTCCCTTCAATTTCACATTTGGAGCTTCCTCATCTGCTTATCAGGTGGTTATGAAATAGCAATATATATGCTACTCTCTCTACTCTCTTAATTATCGTTTCTGAAATATATAAATAATCCTCTGATCATATGATATGCATACATATATTCATAATATATATATATATATATATATAATTTTTTATTTATTTTATTATGTCAGTTTGAAGGAGCATGGAATGAAAGTGGGAAAGGGCAATCTAACTGGGACTATTTCACTCACACATATCCAGGTAGAGCACACAGCATATAATTTTTATTTAATATATATATATTAATATAGAAGGTTCTAAATTGGTAAATTTTACTTTTCTTTCTCATTAGCTATCTTGATTACAAGTGAAAGCAATTATTTGAGTAAAAATATTTAATAGCTGGTTGGTAGTTTTTAAAATTATTACTAATTATATGATCATGTGTTGGAAAATTATTGGCACGATTAAGGCTAAATAGGCAGATAATAATGACGACGCCATAGCTTGAGGATTTTTTTGGATGGAGAAAATATACTCTCATGAAGTTCGATCTATAAAAATTTCCATAACATGCGGTCAAGATTAACCTCTCTATCATATAATTTATATATTTATTACAGCATCGTCACCTTCTATTGATAATGAAAAACATCGACTTTCTACGCCTGCGTCCACTAGAATTATATTAAAGTCAATAATGCTGGCGTATGTGAGAAACATTTTTCTAAAAGGAAGTTGATGGAAATGGGGAAAAAGGAAAATACGGTACAAATCCTCCTCAATAGTTTACATCATGTTCACACATAACTGAATGTCTCAGGTCATATCTCGTCGAACTTTCAAATGTATTTTCGAGAGAATATTAGTACTCTCAGCGGTTTTTAAATTTGGTTATGTTTAACCTACCTAAATGATAGTTTATAATAATAACAAAAAGAATTTCTTCATGGAAAATACATCTTTAAGCCAAAGATGCGCTTAATTAATTAAGAAAGGCTTCAGCGTGTGTTATCAGCATTGTATAATATACACGTGATGAGTAACAATTAATAACGTGATAAGTAATAATCATTCAGTATTCCATTTATGTGTGAATATCCACATGGTATATACTATCTATTCTATATCATTGCTAATGCATCTTCGATGCTCTCTTTCATTTCATGGCTTGAGTTTGGTTGTTTGTGGAATATATTATTATATATTTGTCTTGTTTAGATCTACTAGTTGATTTTATAGAGAGTTATCTTTATGTTTTTTTAACCTTGTGACCGCAGCGAAAGTATTGGATAAAAGTAATGGAGATGTAGCTGATGATCAATACCATCGATACCCGGTACAAGATGTCATTTCATCTATAAAGTTTTCCTATTTGTAAAAGCTGTTCAAATTTTCCTCCCATCAATTACCGGCTATCTCTTTCAATTGAAAAAGATATACATATGATGCAAAAAAATATTTAAAATGTGGTAGCATATTATGGGGACGAAATAGACACTAATAGAAATAGGTAAGATTCCAGACAAGTCTTAAAAATGAAGAACCAGTACCATCTCCTACGGGAAGGTTCCAGTCTAGTTCTGATTTTAGAACCGTAAAATCGTTTTTCAAGTAAAAATAAAAAATAAATGAATTTTAGTTTTATATAAAATAAATTTTAAACTCAAAATAATTATTATTGAGTCTAAAAGTATTAAATTATTTAATCAAAATTTTAAAAAAATTATTTAGACTACGCATTTATTTATATACAAACACAATCAATATCAATTGTAGTTAATAACACAAGATTACAAAATACTCTAGAGGATAAAAAAAGTTATAATACATAAAACATTGTTATTAAGGAAATGAATTTTGCTTTTAGGATAAGTTTATATAACCTAAATTATATATAATATTAAATTATATTTATTTTTGTATTGATAATAACATAATAAAAATCGTAAAGAGGTAATAAATTTTATTATTCATATTAAAAGTGCAACCATTAATAATTATATATTTAATACAATTTTTTCCTCTAATTTTCTTTTTTTTTTTCCCTAATGGAATCGACGGGAACCATCGGTTCTACCCAGTTCTAAGCCATAGAATCGCTTAGAAACTGGAAAACAGACGGTACCTTAACCAGTTTTGGAACCGGCCAACCAGTTCGGTTTTAATTTTGAAATCACTAGTGACAGTTTCATTCGGTTCATTTTGGTTTCCGGTTCATAACCGAACTATGCCTATATCTAGATGGTAATGGTAATTATTAATAATGATTATAATTTATCCAAATGAGATTGAACAAACAATAATAATAATAATAATAATAATAATAATAATAATAATAATAATAATTCAATCGAGATATAGTTTTGTTTATAGAATAAAATATGCTAAAAAATTAATAGCTCACGTTTTGTAAGTGAAATATAGATTGTATATAGAAAGTATATGACTTGCATAATTTTATTGAGAAAAAAACAACGAGAAATTTTGCATCAATCGAACTTGTCGGTTAGGAAAATTGGTTGTTTTTCAATTATTTCCATGTGTCCCAAAATCTTAATACAATCTCTAAACATTTCATAACATAGATATATTCTCCTCTAAATGTCACAGGAGGATGTTGGTATCATGAAGAATATGAGCCTAGATGCTTACAGATTCTCGATTGCATGGTCTAGAATATTACCCAGTAAGATCAAATTGGTTACCTTATTTGTTTTAATTAATTATTATATTACTTTTTATTTTCTATGTTGTCTTTTCCTTTACTTATATACGATCTCATAATAATTGTACTATTTTTCTCCTTCTTCTTTTTTTCAATTATGGCCAATTTCAGATGGAACGCTTAGTGGAGGAATAAACAAAAAAGGCGTAGCTTACTACAATGGCCTAATCAACGTGCTCCTAAAAAATGGTATCCTCTCAATCTCATAATCTAGTTAATTTATAGGCACATTAATTAAAATTAATGGACTAATTTCAATTAATTTTTACCATATAAAAAATGTTGTCAATTCAAAACCCAAGGATTTTTTCTCCTTAAGATTTTCAAAAGTATTGACATGTTTAAATGTCCTTTTAACTCCAAGCTTACCAATTTTGAGAGTTTTTAACCAACATGGTTAAGCCCTAGAAGAAACAAGTCGAATAAGGATAATATTGTACTAAACTCAGGTTTGATCTTAACTAGAAATTTCAAAGTTAAAGCTTGAAACACACTCTCTCTGTCTCTCCTACTTTCTCTCTCCATCATATCACAAGCTTATTATCCCTCTCACTCTCTCTCCTTATTTATTTATTTCTCCAATCTTCTTATTTATTCACAACCTTATTTATTTATGATTTATTTATTATTCATTTTGTGCAATCTTGTTATTGAGAGAGACAGAGAGAGAGAGAGAGAATTATTAATTATTTCTCCAATCTTCTTATTTATTCACAACCTTATTTATTTATGATTTTTTTATAATTCATTTTGCTCAATATTGTTATTTTTGTGTGTGTGTGTGTGTATGTGTGTGTGTGTGAGAGAGAGAGAGAGAGGGAGGAGATGATGGAGAGTTATAAGAGTGAGGTTTAAATATCACAGATTGCTAAATATTGAACAATAAACCTTATATATGATGTACAAGTAGAAGAGCCCATAGTTGAAATGATTCAAGTTATAGAGTACAAGTGTATGGTGTAGGCTAAATTCCTTTTACTAAAGTTATATTAATTATAATAATATTATTAGTAGTAATAATGGTAACATTATTAGTGAATTTGAAAGTTCAATTACTTATTAAATTAATTTTGAGCAATTTCAGTTTTTGGCTAATCTATTATATTCTCTCTCTTGATTTTCCTATAATGTGTAGGTATTAAACCCTATGTAACACTCTTTCATTGGGACATTCCTCAAGCCCTTGAAGAAGCATATGGGGGTTTCTTGAGCTCTCGGGTTGTGTAAGTAGTTAAATAAAAACTCTCTTATAATATTAGGTGATTTCATATTTATACCGCATTAATCTCCCTTGTAATATTATGTGATTTCATAATTATACCTCATCAATCTTTTACGGAGTTAACTCTTAATAATTTTTGCCAATAGCCTTATAAAGTTAAAGAAAATTATTTTAAAAACTACCTTTCTCTTTATTATGTAGTAAACTATCTTTGTCTTCATTTTTATGTTAAAATTTTATTGATACTTATATATTACATATTCATACACGTGACATGTAGTTTCACGAGACCTTTATGAATACATATATATTTACCATGTAGTACTAAATTAAACCAAAGGCTAATATGAGATCATGAAGTGTACTAAAATCGTAAAGAAATCGTGAAAATTATTATCTAACGTAATCTATATCACACAAAACCAAAGATTTCTTGAATAAAGACTAAACCCATTTATGGAATATATATACACACACACAATTATACATGGAGAGGAAAGGAAGCAATTCATTGACTTCGAGGAGTAATTTCACCTTAATCAAACATATGCAGTCATTACTCTATAATATGTAGATAAGCAAAGTAATAAATTAACTTAAAAGGTTATTACAATATATATGATGTTAACCATATATACTTATATGTTTATAATAATTGGGTTTTACTCGTATTATAAATTACTTCTGAGTAAGTATAATCTCTCATTATATAAAAGCAGAACTTTATGAATACGAAGAGTTTGTGCTTTTTTTTTTTCTTTATTAAAATGTCCAAAAATCGCAACTATCCAAGAAGTGTGTCATATGGATAAAAGGATGCATTTCTTGAAAAAAAAAATGAAATTATCTATTTGGATTGTCAAATTTTTATTTGTATCAAATCAGTATCGGTTCAACTTGGTCAATTTATGATTAAAGCTGTCAGTTTTTTCATCGGTATCATACCTGTATCAGTTCAGTTTGAAAAAGATACAAAAACAATGCCAAAGTGACAAATATAGTAAACCATGTTAATGCGAAAATTTAAAAGGATACCAAATATAGTAGACCATGTTAATGCAAAAATTTAAAAGGGTACCAAATACATCAACCTTGTTTCATCTTAATTCTACACTAATTTTCATATTTATTGATTTTGCTTAAATGTAGGCAGGATTTTGCGGACTATGCAAATGTTTGTTTTAGGGAATTTGGTGATAGGGTAAAGTATTGGATGACATTGAATGAACCATATGCATATAGCACTGGTGGATATGGATCTGGATCAGTAGCACCAGGCCGATGTTCCTCTTGGTTGAATCCAAATTGCACTGGTGGAGATTCAGCCACTGAGCCTTACATAGTTTCGCACAATCTGCTTCTTGCTCATGGCGCAGCTGGCAGAATATACAAAAGAAAGTATCAGGTAGCATATCCTAGTAGCTAACAATATTACTAAACTAGATAAGCAAATTATAAATAATTTTGTAGTTGGCTTTATTAAATATGATTAGCAAATGGATACAGCCACTAATTATGGTAACACAAGATATTATATCAAAGCAATAACGAAGAGCAAAAAAGAGTCACTTGTAACAATGATACCAATTATAGACATTGCAAGTACTTTCTCATATTTGTTTAGCATATATTTTATTATTTATGTGACATTTAAAACTACGGAGTTAATCTCATTAAGCGAAATGTAGTTTGAACCAAAAATAGAATGTTGTAGGTGGTATACACATTGGAGTGGGGTCAATAATGTTTATTAATTTTATTGATTGTATTTGCAAGCAAGGATGTAACCTCCATTTATAGCACTTACGGCGTACATCACCTATACGTATTTGGAAGCAAAATGCACATTTTCTCTATTGTAATCATCCCATTCTTACAAAATGGAAGTTTACTAAATTAATATATGTAGGAATGCTTTAAGTATATAAGTCTATTAAATCAAAGGGCTATCTTGTCACATATAAACTTTCTGAAAATTGAGTAGGTCCCTTTGAGAAGTGGGTTTTCAAATTGGAAATTTGTAGCATCAAAGAACTTGATTGATTAGAATACATGCTTTTATCAGATATATGATCTTTGTGGACAAATATGAGTAGATGTTGTGTTGCATGCTTGCAGGCAATTCAAAAGGGGCAAATAGGAATAGCACACGCATCTTCTTGGGCGCTTCCATACTCAAATTCCTCGAGTGATCTCAATGCAACACAAAGATTTGCTGACTTCACTCTGGGATGGTAAGTTTATCCTTAAATACTTTTTTAAATGTCATTAATATTTAATGACTTCCATGCCTTTAATTCATTGCATAAGTTATATAATAAATCGTAAATTTGAAAACAATATGGTACTTAGAAACAAGAAGCTCATGTCCATATAGAAATATTATGTTTAACAAATATTGAATCCTTTCTCAATTGTTATATAATAGATACTCTTTTAAACAATCACAAGCTATTGATTTGTGTGTACTCACCATTTTTCCTTTTTCCTTCAACCGAAAGACTAAAAACAAAAACTAAAATTAACACATGCTAGAGTGGGTTAATAGGGGAATTATACCTTCAATATAGACAAGTATTTTTTATGAGTTGTCTACAAATGTTTTATGTACAATTTTATGGATCATTAAACATAATACATCTTTAGTGAATGATTCTATTCTTTTTTTTTTTTTACTCTTCCTAAGAAAAACATAACCATTTTGTTCTTATCTTATCTTTCAATAGGTTTTTAGAGCCAATGGTATTTGGTGACTATCCAGAAAGCATACGAACGATTGTAGGAAGTAGACTACCAAATTTCACAACAAATCAATCTGTGATGTTGAAAGGGTCATATGACTTTATTGGATTGAATTATTACTCTACTTCTTATGCACAAAACTCACCAATTACCAATAATAGTCAAGTGAGCGCTACCACAGATCCTCAATTCAGTACAACAGGTAAGAGAGCTTGAGTTTACTCTCTTCTCCATATAAGTTTGACAATTGTATTACTCCATGCTTACTTAAGAATTAATAAGTGTATTCATTTTTAGAGCAATATGCTCAAGTTTAACTCTCTCTTTTTAATTAAGTCAATAGGTACGTAAACTATATAATTGATATAGATGGTGAGGTGAAGTTACATTACATATATTTCTTCCTACTAAGTTACATTCTTTTCTTCTTTTTTTTTTTTTTTCTATCAAAGAAAATTAATTGCATATTACATGTAAGTGTATTAAAAAAGGAAAAAAAGAATCATCTAAGTTAGCTTATGACTACTCTCTTACTCTCTCTCTCTCTCTCTCTCTCTATATATATATATATAAGGGAAAAAACATATCAATTATTTTCTCGTCAGAATTTCCAAATTTTTGACGTTTTTAAACTACTTTTTCAGGGACGCGTAATGGAGTTCAAATTGGTCCCGTGGTATGCAACAATTTGCTTCTTTTCTTTAATGGCATATAGCACTTTGTGTCTAAGATACTTATTGTGTAGGTTGTTTGCTTTCCAAAGTACCACATTTCTTCCCTTGAAAAATATTAGAATCTCAAAATTCCTCTAAAATACAATACAAAATCAATTTTACAAAACAATTTTGTAGATTTAGACTCAATGGAATATGTCTATAGCTATTGAGTTTTATGTCATACTTTTCAAACAAGTGACCTAGGATATCCTATCTACCAAGTAAGAGGTGAATGAATTCCATAGAGTTGGGTCATCACTATTACTCATGAATGCTTCAAGTTATAACTGATAACTAGTTTCATAATGACTCATGTATAAGAAGCGTTGAATCAATATCAAAGTTGACAAAACATATGCCAAGGGTACAATAATCCTATGTTTAAAGATTCTCACACTAGTTGACAAGGGAAGGAATGGACAACAGTTCGATGCAGTATTCCATTAATTTTGAACTATGTCCAACCCCAACTCATGAACTCTTAGCTTTTCCATATGTGTCTTTCCAAAACCTAGTTCCGTAACTAATGGGTATGATTTGGGTTAATGTCTATGGTGATCCTATACCTATATCCCCTTTTAGCACTCACGTAGTTACAAACATTTCCAAGAATAATGTAATATCAGTAACCCCCACACACCAACTAACCACCCTAAAACGCGAACATCATATTAATATCTTTATGGGATTTTTTCTAGAGATTAGTATGAGCAAGGACATATAGAATAAGAAATAAATATGCCTTTAATGATTGAACTCTCAAACATGACTTCTTCTTTTTGATGTCTTAACACTACATAAGCACACCTACAAGATTGTATTTTAATAAAAATTAAAAGAAAATTAAGTGAACGTATATTCATAAAAATAAAGAAAATATGCGACTAAGTAAATAAACTAAAGGCTCTATTATCCCCTTTATCACAATCATGATCCATTTCCCTTTACTGCAATCTTTACCCCCATTGTGTGATAGTGCCATCATCCACAATATGGAACGAGTAATTTTTTAAAATTATATATTGGTATTAATAATTGTCCTCAAGGAAAAAAAAAAAAAAAGTCATCGATTTTGATTGATTAAATTTGTAGGTTTTGTGATATAATTCTTTAAATGCTAAATTATATTATTATTATTATTATTTGAGTTTATGAGACCATAAATCACAATTATTGTTGTTTCTTATATTTTTAGTTAATTTTAGAATATCTCAAACATTTTTTTTTTAATTATTCCTAAGTGTTTATAAACCTATACTAACAAAATACAAAGGGATATATAAAATAGTACAAAATACCTAAATGTATTTTTTTTCATGCCATATGTTACTTTTCATAAAGAATACTTTACCATGTGTCAGTATTGTAAAATGTCTACATCTTAGTCAATGAGCACTGTAAATTCACTAAAATCTTCGTCTATCTATGCTTCTTTCAATATCGTACTCTTATATAGCCGTTGTTTCAAAACATATTTATTAGCTAGGCACTTAGTCATATGGACTATTTTTAGCTAAGGATAAATCCTTGATATAGAAGTTTCGTCTAACTCATATGTCTCTTCTAAAACATTGATTAAAAAAAGTCATGATCTACCTCGACCTCTAAGAAAACAATTATATTAAGTTTCTCTAGATACCATTAGTCATAAATTTTCCTTGCTTAATAGTACATATCAACCAAAGCCTCCTATAACCCATCTTATGCTAAAATAAGTACCCACCACTAGTTGAAATTCATAATCCTATCAAACATCTCAAGGTCAAATTTAGTTGATACCTTTATACTTAGATAACAATCAACAAAAACCCTAGATATGCCTAGAGAAACTGTAAACATGGAAAACAAATAAATCTACCTCAAAATGAATGGCAAAATTTTAATCTTTGAATATTCATCTTCAACTCTAAGACCAGTTGGATCGTTATACTCTTGATAACTAAAGTAGCAATTGTTATCAAATGATGGCACACAAAATACATAGAAAAAAAGAGAAAAATAAAAGAGATAGAGATTTACTTCGAAAATTTTGATGAGACAAAAAGAACCATAGTTAAGGTAAAGAAATATCCACTAATAACTAAAAAGATGAATAAAATGGATCATAAAGATCTTGCAATGGGAGTGTGCGTGTGTGTGTGTATAGTGTATATATATAAAGAATTTCTTAAGATTATAGAAAGATTCAAAGTCCTTGACACCCTAATAAGACATATACGTGTACATATACATATAAATATAATTAGAGACAGAATCTAGGAATTTATATACAATTGAGAAACAAGATAATGACATTAGAGGAAATGCAAAAAAGATGGGTGCATTGCTTTGATTCATTAAGATGGTGCTTGTATCTACTAAAGTAATTCCTCAATGTATGGGTTTCAACGAATTCAACTAAAGCTTTTTAGGCTAATAGATCTTCTCCTTTACAAAATGTTATATATAATTTTAACCATATAATGATTTAGAATGTCTAAACTCTAACTCAAATAAGTTTTATAGTCTCTTATGTGTATTCACATCTATGAAGGAATCAAGTTACTCATCAATATAGTAGGGATTATAAATTGTAAAATTTGCATCTTGACAACAATAATTTACTACAATGATTAATACTGGTGCAACTTTGAAATATATTAAAGGGAAAAAAAAAAAGAACACCTATTTCCTTGAGGATCCAATCAAGTAAAGAAAGATTACTCATTGTAAGAATCTCCTCTAGCCAAAAATTATATTAGTCTTTCTCTTGTAAGCCATAACAAACATCTTCCATTACTAGGCCATTAAGAAGAAGTGGCAGGTTACCGCTTCATGAAACAACCTACCCTCAAAACCTTGGATCTATCATGACATAAAACATATGGTAAGCCACAGATGAGCTTCATTTGAAAGACTATATAAACTTCTTCAACGCCTCTCTCTTCTCATTATCATACTTTCTATCCTATGTTTGAGAGATGGATCTAAGAAAGTACTATA
This sequence comes from Combretum micranthum, assembly GCA_024138025.1. Classification (NCBI taxonomy): domain Eukaryota; kingdom Viridiplantae; phylum Streptophyta; class Magnoliopsida; order Myrtales; family Combretaceae; genus Combretum; species Combretum micranthum. Next base: position 369,850 of record JAMXBD010000079.1, read on the forward strand.
AACAAAAATAAAGATAACTGTTGTCATTAAACATGATGTCATAATTTATCTAAAAAAGATGTTTATTTTCCTTAGGTGTAAATTATACATAGTCGTAGAGATTTAAGGTTCGATAATAATGCATATACTATGTATAATATGATAAAACAAGTTGGTTTAATCTAATTCTTTATTTTCTTGCCACACATCGACATTACAGGCTGGTTCAACTTGGTTGTATATTTATCCACCCGGAATTCGAGATATGCTATTGTACATTAAAAAAAAGTACAATAACCCACAAATTATTATTACTGAGAATGGTAAGCTTATCTTATTTCTCTCTCTCTCTCTCTCTCTCTCTCTCTCTCTCTCTCTCTCCTCTCTCTCTCTCTCTCTCTCTCCTCTCTCTTTTCCTTAGATAATATCTTATTTCTCATATGTAGATGATACATTTGTGCTTCTTACATATGTTTGGTATTGCCATGATGATCTATGGTGATTAAATAGGGGTGGATGAAGTCAATAACACGACACTACCATTGTCGGAACAATTAACAGATCCTTTGAGGCTTTATTATTACTATAACCACCTTGAGTACCTTCGAAGATCAATAGTGGAGTAAGTTGTGTTGTTTTTTAATGAATAAAGCATGTTAAAATGGCATTACTTGATGACCTAATAATGATGATGCTCTGCCTCCCTTCCCATCCCCCCCTCCCCCCTAAAAAAACTTTGATTTTAGGGATGGTGTCAACGTGACGGGTTTCTTTGCTTGGTCGTTACTCGATGACTATGAATGGACTGCTGGGTTCACAATTCGATTCGGCCTCATCTACATTGATTACCTAAATGGACTGACAAGATACGCTAAAGATTCAGCTTCGTGGTTCAGGAGTTTTCTTGAAGTACGCAACTAATGAGATTAGTCTCAAAGTTTGTTAAATGATGATCCATTAGTTTTATTGTTTTCTTCAATAAGGATCAATATGAACAAGGGGAGTTTATCTCTTAGTATGTATTATTGAATGCATAATAATTGACAAGCTTTATGTAATGGTCGTTTATATGATCTTAAGAGATACTATCACATTTGGAACTTAAACTTTAGGTGATTTTTTAATGGGTTAATGTTGCTTTTACTACCTGAACTTTACAAATTCTTATACTTAGTCAATCAAACTTTTTTCTCTTCCTTTTTTTTTATCAGTTAACTACTTGAAACTTAAAAGTGTCAATTTGGTACTTAAACTTTTTCATTTTGCATTAACTACTTGTGCTTTATCCTTTTTTGCGATTAGCTACATCAACTTTACCATTTTTATAATTAAATATCTAATGCAAGTACCATAAAAGATCTAAAAAATTTTACATGTAGTAAAATTAATGCTTTTGAAATTGAAGCAGTTAATTGCCAAAATTCAAGCTTGTGAAAATTGACTTATTTCGTTTTTTAATTAAGTAATTGAACTTTCTAAAATAAGTAACTAAAATTGTTCTTTCACATCTCATACTTTCTTAATAATGCATATACTTAAATTAGTCTTTTTTTTTTTTTTTGGTATTAGGGTTACAAACTCTAATCCTTTAGTATAAATAACACTTGAATTATACTATGCATTATGTGCGACAATACCTTTTTTTTCATATATTTATACATAATATTAGAGTCACTAAAATTTAAATTCAGTCAAACCTTAATTTGTCTTACTTTTCATCTTTTTTTTTTTTTTTGGTTATTTTCCTTTTCTTCTTTAGTCATCTATTTCTTCTCTATCACAAGCCATATGTTCTCACCACCAAAGATCACTAGTCAGCTACTCAAAAAGACTCAAACATAAGAAACCATATGTAAAGCCATCATTATTGCTAGCTTACTCTCATCTCACAATCTACCCTATAATCTAGTCACCCTCAACACTAACCCTTTCATAGATTGCAACTAAACACCTCTTGGCTTCAATATTTCTTCTACCAACCTTATTTTCACTAATATGCACACTACTATACCTTCACATATCAACCAAATTCTTACAGATTTTGACTTACCTAATAACCAAACTTACCTAGTCTATTATTTCATAATATTACTATCATGACCCTATTAGGGACCTAATGAGATTATCCTAAATTGTCATATTACATGTGCTCCTGTAACATGAGAACCGTTTTGCAAGTTAGATGTTAAAAGACTATATCTATTTATTTACAGTTTAAATAATAATCATTTAGTTAAATATGACTGAGGAAACCAATATTCCATAATTTTCCAGAACCATAGAGAATAGATATCCCCTACCAAATAGTAAAATTGGGTTTTAACATACATAATACAAAGTTTCAAGTGATTATACAATTTTTCTATTTCATATTGTAAGTTCATTTTTCTATCCTCGGGAGGTCAATGAAGAAGCACGCTCTACACAATCCTAGCTCAGTCTCAGCATGTATTAATCCTACACAAAAACTGTAGGGGATTGAGCAAAAACTCCCTTCTTCTCGTTATCGGGAGGTAGAGCAGCTTGGTATGGTTCAATGAGATAACTTGACTAAACCACTCATCAAGCAATAACAAGTAAGTATAATTAGCAAGCATATGTGATGCAACAATCCACCATATGCAGCATGTACAAGCTTGGATGATCGGAATCTAAATAGGATGTAGATTTGCGCCATCCCACCGAGGTTTTAGGAACCAAGTCAACAGGTTCAATCACACTAGAAGAGACTAAGAAACAAAGATAGAAGGAATTCCATTTATCTATACAAATGACCTCTTACTTAGATGTCTCAGCATCTTAATTTAGCCTTAAAATTAGGACTAGGCAAAAAAACCAACCGAACCAAATCGGTCCGTAATCGAATAAAACCAAACCGAAAATATGGTTTTTTTTTAACAATTTGGTTTAAAAATTTTCAATCCAAACCAATTCTTAAAACCGAACCGAACCATTTTAGAAAAATATAATAATATTTTACTTATAAGTTATAACTATAGATTTTTTTATGATGATTGATTAAAGGTCATATATGTAAGGACCCGATATCACCCCTATATTTGAAATAGGAGATAACGGTTCCCCAACCACATATAACCCCTAAGATTATATGTAAGGTTGCCTGAAGGAATGGTTTGAGTAATTGTTTATCTAATTCCATAAAGATAATATACAATAGGAGATATAGATTTTTTTTTTTAACCTTAGACAATACTATACTACTGCACTACCAACATATCTTACCAAGGAAGTACAACTTAACTTCTAAATAGCTAAACACATACATATATATACATATTACATCCAAAGGCTTCTTACAAGCCTTAACAAAAATCCTCAAAACACAACTCAACTAACATTATAATTACATCATCAACCAAAAAGAATCTCATCTAATCTATTACATTCATAGGGTTCCATTGAGTCCATGGTCATCTCTAATCCTTCAACCCATCAAGAAAATCTTCAAAGTCGGTTCCGTACCCCATACTCGTATAAAACTCATCGGAGTCATCACCTGAAATGGATAAAATATGAGCCAAAGGCCCAGTACATAAGTAACGAATATAAAATGCGAAGTGGATCACACATTCTTAGGCTAAATGCATTATGCAACAATCATTTGTTTATTATTAAGTCTTTAGTTAGTAAAACAACACGGAGTATTCAAACTCCGGACAACAAGGATCTAGTATCACGTCCGCCTCCCTGAGTGGTCCCTACTGTTCATACAGACTAGGCAGCCCCAACTTCTGGCATAGCCTGTAATACTAGGGGTTCCTGAGTAACGCATCACGACGCTAAGGGGGTTGATATGAGCAGCACGATACTCATATCTCCTAAACAATTCTATCCATTAACAAGAAGGTACCCTGCCCCCAATCTGAGCAGGGTGCCGCTCTTCGAACCAGATTCAACGGCAAACAAAGACAATCAACACTCATATGTAAATAGGAATTTTTCCTTAATTTAAAGTAGTTTGACTTTGATGCCTATCCTAGCAAAGAGACAAGCAAGTTACTACGTACCTGAGATAGCTCGGAAATTAACGGGGTTGACTGGGCGAGGATCTATCACTGTTTAAATCAATATTAAATTCCACATTCAGCCTAAGCACTAATTAACTAGTTGAAAATATAAATAAATCAAAGAAATCCAAATAAATTAATACAAAGTCATAATAAAGCATTTAAACATCCTATTATATCCTAGATCGCTTAATAAATACTTAATTGATCAAATATCAAACTTCGGAAAATTTTGGAAAAAGTTTTTAAAATTCAAAAACGCAGGGGATACGCCGGCACTCAAAGCCATAGCTTTGAACCGGTGTTCGATACTCTAAAAATCAACAGTGCCAACGCTGGCAACATTCAAGGGTACACCGGCTGCCTTGATTCTACGCCGGCGGCTTTCAGCCGGTGTAGAATCCAAAATTCAAATTTCCAAAAGTTTACAGAGAGGTACAAACCAGCAGCGTATCCATGTACGCTGGCAATTTCTCATCCTACGCCGGCAATTTCTCACCCTACGCCGGCGGCTTTGGAATCCCAGTAGTCGGCATACAATGTTAAAGAAGGAACGCCGGTTGAACTTTCAAGTGAAAGCCGGCGGCGTTCGATCGGCCTTAAGAAATTTGATTCTGTTGGCTTCCAACACCACCTATAAGCCGGCGACGTAGAAGCCCCAGATGCCGGCGTACGTTCAAATTTTAGCCTATACTAAAATGTTTTTTATTTCCCCTGTTTTATTACAACTTTGTTCATTTTTCAAAAATTCTCCAAACTAAATTCAAACTTTCCAAAGCTTGTTATAGGATCCAAACACTATCCTAACAACATGAATTCTACTTCTAATCATCATAACACTAATCACACTTCCAATTCACATCTCAAATACTTAATCCTTCAATCTCCCAAAACATTCATCCCCTCACATCAACACTCCTATAAGATATAAATTATTACTCCTTTAGCCACATAATCTTGTTTAAACCACCATCAATGCACCAAACCAATCCCATACCAATTATCACATCAAAATCATTTCTATTCTAACATTTACAAACAACACAATATAGAACATAAAATAAAAGATAAAGTTTGCATTAAACTCACATGACTAGATCTTGGCTTGGAATGATGTTCAAATCCTAAAGCTTGTAATAAATCTTGGCTTAGGGTTTAAGATTTTGGGATGAGAAAGGAAGAAAGAAAGAAAGAAGAAAGAAAGAAAAGAAAAGAAAAGAAAATTCGGATGAAAGGGAGGGCTGCCCCAAAAAGTGTCCAAAACATGTCTAAACAAAGTCAAATCTCATCCAAATTTAGCTATTAGGGGTATATTTGTCCTAGGTTTGATTTGGGCAAATTTCAAATGCATTTGAGTTGTATTTAGGCATATAAAGGGGTTTTAAAGTTTAACAAAATTCTGTCATAATTCTAAGCAATTCAAAAATAAATTTACTAAGTTCTAAACATACCGCATGCATATTAATTTGAAAAAGACACACATATTCATTACACTATATGCACATTTACACATATCAAACAATAACATTAATTTCATAATACTATACACATACAAAGTAACATGTCTAACACATTCACTAACTATATTAACCAAGCACACACATTTATATATATTTCATTTCAATAACACATTAATATATAATTTAAGGAATTCATGGCTATTTCAATATATGTTCATATGATTTCATTTGATATTTATTACCTGAGGAATATTGATTAAAATCAACTTGTTCAATTTTAAATTTGTTTTTAGGCTCATGATATATATTTTTTTGTTGATGATGAACTATTGTTTTCTTTTAATAGTTTTTAACTTTATAAAGTATAAAATTTATTTATTTAATTATAAACTCTTATTATGTATTAATTGTTTAATGTATTTTGTTAGTGGATCATTTAATTCGTTGATGAATTTTGTTGATAGATGATTTTTTATTTTAGCTAAATTTATTAGTAGATGAATTACTTGATGGTTCAATTAAAAATTATAAATTTTGACTTACTATGTATTGATTAGTAAATATATTTTATTGATGGATAACTGATTTTATAGAGAACTATATATTAAAAGTAGGATGAATTCATAAAGTATTGTCATGGTTTATAATGTAAACTTTGTAAAGTGATATAAATATTTAAGTATCTACACAAATGTAAAAAAATTAGAAACAAAAAAAATTTCACTAGAATTTTAATTCAATCCATAATCCAAACCGTTATTTAATGGTTTAGAAAATTTTTAATCCGAATCAAACCGTTACTTAAGGGTTTAGTTTGGGATGGGAAAAAAAAACAGTAAATTATGGTCTAGTTTTATTTTAGGAAAAACCGAACCAAATCAACTTGTGCCCACCCCTACTTGGAATTTATAAACTCCACTAAGTATTAGCCAATTTCATGTCTATACCATGAGCGATGTTCTTTTGAGTGTCCACTTAGTTCCCATGGAACCAAACAGAACAAAGATGACCTTATGTAGAACTAGGAACATTTCATCTAGAAAAACCAAACATTACCAAAGAACCAACATATTGATACGTAGCAAGGTTACCCTACCCAAAAATGCAATTTATCCAATTATGTCATACATGATAGTTTTATTAAATAGCCAAATAGTATTAAGTCTATTTATTAAAGTAACCATCCAACTCACAAACACCCACTAGCAACTGTAAATCAATTATTACAGGCAATGGGTGATCACATTTAATATAACAAGTTATCAGCCAATTCAATCACCATGTAGCAAACAAGTACTCAATCCCCACACATATAACTAGTTATGCATATATTAAACTATGTACAATTACATTACAAGCATAACCAATGTGATGAGGTCAAAATTACTCAATTATTCATTATGTTCAACCATCATAATAGTTAACTAGTAAGTCCAAGAATTGATCTATTCCTCTTATGAAATGAGATGGCAAATACTCATTACTATAGATATAACAAAATATAATTCAATAAATTGTGCCTAAATGTACGAAATACAAGTTTTGATAAACCTAGCACTATTTTCTTATTTCTAATCCTATTTTAGCATATGAATTGTCGTTTTGAAGCTTGTAAGACCTACTTTATCACAATTATCCTAAACCAACTTAATGGGACCCATATAAACTACCATTTGGGCTTAAAAATGTCCTAAACAACTCCAAATGCTAGTTTTAATCACATAAACTTTTAGTAGGCCTAACGTATTTATTTCAAGTCTAAATCACACATATGAATAGTCGTAAGCTTATTTTGCATACTATCTATTTATTTAATGCAAATGACTTAATTCCTTTCCCTAAGCTCCTAGGGTCGAGATGCGTGTATATATATTTGAATATTTCTAATTTTATTTCATTTCTTCAACGTAAGCATATAATTAGTTATTTTAAACTTGATTAATGATAAAGCTTTATTATTATCAAATGCAAACATAGTTTTCACTTACAACCATATATTGGTCGATAGACATTTATATAATTTCTAATTTGCATTATTTATTTACTTTAATTATACAATTAATTTTTTTTCTTAATTAACCTTATAGTTATATTGTTTGCAAAATTATACATAATTCTCCCTACATGCACATGCATGGCCAAATATATCTTGTATAGTGATCTTAATTACTTCTTTTAGTAACTTGATCTATTTAAACCAAATTAGCTAGTTAAATTATAACAACATAAAATTAGGAATAAATATAACATAATTTCCCCTAATATTCTTATGAGACCAAGGCAAATAGTTATGTGTATATTACAATAATTTAAACATTATTTCATCAATTCTATTACATAATTAATTGTCTCAAATGTAGTTAACTCTATATTATTTAAATATGATTTTTTTATACACTTATATACGAATTGAATGTAGCAATACATACATATATATTTACTTATTTCAATTTTAGTTGCTTCTTTTGTTAATTTTATCTTATAAACTTAATTAATTATTTAGATGATGTCAATTAACATGGAATTTATTTTAAACTTAACTAGATCCCCATTTTATTCCATAGGCCCAAGAATTATGCAAATGCATATCTATTCATCAATTTGTATTATTTACTTAATATAACATTGTAATCGATTATTTCAAGCTTAATTAATACTGTATTTTTATTATTTGTATAATTCTATTTACGCTTCATACTTACATATATAACAACCAAATAATAATGTAATTATTTTTCCTAATTTCTTCTTTTTGTTTAGTTAACTACATAACCTTAGTTCATTATTTAGATTATACTACTTATTATAAAAATTGAGTAAAACTAACATGATTTCCCAAATTTTCTATTAAATTCAAGATATATATATATATATATATAAGTATTTTCATTATTGTATATTCAACACCATTTTATTTGATTAATTATGTACCTAATTATCTTTAGTCCTTGAAATTCTAAATTTATTTTTGTTGATCATATTTAAACATAATTTCCATTTAGACCCTAGATTTGGCCAAAACATATATATTAATATATATTATTTCATCAATCTTACTATGTAATTATTTATCTCCAATTCTTATACTTCTAAATTCATATTATTTTCAAATTAAAATATAATTTCTATACACATACATGTATGAGTCGATTTCTTACATATATATATATATATATATATTACAATTCCTTTAATTTAGTTATGTTATTAGCTATCTTTATTCTAGTTATTCTTAAATTTATATTATTCATACATAATTCATATATACAAATATATAGATATGTCAAATAATATATATTTATCTGTATTATTTTAATTACTTATGTCTACCAATCTAATCCCCTAATGTTAGTTAACTACTTACATTGTATATAAATTTGAATTAACATGAATTCCCTTAAGATTTTATAGGGTTGAATGCTTGTTTATAATTTTTAATTTTAGTTACTTCATGATCTTAAAATCATAAACTCACTAGTTAATTAGATCATACTTATTACCATGAAATTAACATGGATAACTTTATCATGGTTGAGAATTCATGTGAGCATATATATATATATATATATATATAACCTTATTTCTCTTGATGTTTCAATATTAGCAATCATAGATTACCTTAAGTTAAATAGAGTTTTTTATGGCTTCTCCTCCTTCTAATGAAAGTAGAGATCCTACAAGAAAAATATGAAGAAAAGAAATTGTTAAACCTTACAAAATAATAATTGAAAGGTTTAGATAGATTTCCTTACCTTAGCTAGATTGAAAGCTTTAAGTGATAATTTTCTCCTATTTCTTCAAGGGCTTTGTAGAAGGTATTGTGTGTGATTTTTCTAAGGAAATTTTCTAGTTGTTGAACAGAGTATTAAAGTTTTTAGGGTTTGCTTTTGTTGTTGTTGATGTTGTTATTTTTGTGAAAGAAGAAGGTGGTTCATGATTAGAGAAACGAAGAAATAGAGGGGGTCCTTTATGTGTGAATGCATTAATTGAACTGATTTTGTAATTATAAGAAGAATATTTCTTTTAAACAAGTTGTTGTTGTTGTTATTTTTCGGTAAATAAGGGGGAAGCTCATGTTGAGAGAAGAGAGAGAAAAATGGGTTTGCCATGCCTCTATGTGTGTCTGTGAACAAATTAAATGAATGGTGGCTAGCATTAGTGAGGCGGATTTGTAATGATTAAGAGAATATTTCATTGAATGATTTATTTCTAAGAAATGAAGCCTTCTATACGGTTGAGAATTGGGAAGAAGTAAAATTGATATGGAAGAGATAAATACCACATGTCGAATTTTGGTTGAGTGTTTTAGTTGGTTGAGAAAGGAATTAAATAATATAAGTATTGATTATTTGAATTAGATATTTCGAGTAGATTATGTCAATTGTGGTGATTTTTACTTCTTGTGGCTTACTTCATGGACGATGTAAGAATGTGGAATCATCATGAGAGAGAAATATCAACATCAACATAGATTATGATAGAGATGATGTCAACATCACATAGATTTACATAAAATTATGACAATGTAAGATAAGATAAGATAGGATAGGCTTGCACATTGCTGACATTGGCAAACATGAAGATTCTCTCATGATGAAGACGATAGGGTGATGTGATGGCTTTCTTCTTCTATCATGCATGAAGATCATGGTTGAAAGGGGAGAAGAATTTAGGTGGCTATGGGTCAACATCATCCATTAATGTCAAGATTTAGATAGGATTTCCTATTAGAGGAGATGAGGATCTTGGTAATTAGTACATATGATGAATATAAGATTCTTCTTATCCCTATCCATGAAAGTGGCACCACCCCCCTTCTTAGAGATATTTTGGACGGTTCTTGAAGATTTTTGAAAGAAGAAATCGCATGATGATGTGATTTAAAAGGCTCATGATGAATATAAGATGAATATCTAAGCTATAGCATTAAATATTAAGTAGTACTCATATAAACATATAAGTTAGTTCAAGAAAACATCTTTTACATTATGTCTAAGGATTCTATATTTTTCATAAATTATTTTCGAGTGAAAAGCTAAAGTTTTAAGCCTAGACGATTGAATAATTTTAGGGTTTTCTCTTACATAGTTAAGGTTTCCAAGCTCGGTAGATCACATTACGGTTTTATGCTATATAAGCTCAAAATATTCTAATTTTCATATTTATGAAATTAGAATTTTGATTTGAGCTTTAGATTTGTAGATTTTGATATGATACTAATCCTGTTGTGTATACCTCAACCCCTAGTGATTTATCTTTAAACTACCATTTGCTAACTAACAGACTCTAAAAATGTATCATTTCATTCTAAGGTAGATATCTAGGATCATATGTTTGTATTTATTGAGTTATTGACTCTTAATATATAATTTTATCTTTGGTAACTTTCACTGGTCAGGAAATTACCTAGCCTATTCATAACCATAAGTGAGCACAAATATAAATAGAATTTGGTATATAGCACTTAGATGAGCATTATACCATTATCTATTGTGTGAAATTTAATTTCCAATTACTGAACTTGAGGCGAAAAAATCTCAGGGGTTACAACTACCACCCTTGCCACACTCAACCTAATCCATCCCTACCCTAATCCACTTTACACACAATCTTCTTAATGATGACGTAACCTTGTCATCTACCCATCAACACATTCCCCTACTCAATACTTCCCTCCTTAACCTTTATACCATAAAACGTCCTTATTCTACTCATCTAATACCGGCACCACTATTGATTCACATCACACTAGTCCTCCCATTTCAACCACACTACCAATCTCACTCCTAATTTTATCACCAATTTTGAAACCATAAAAGTCACTTTTGACAATTTTTAATGATGGTCATCCCTTTTGGCATCCTTTCTTATCTTTGTGGATCTATCTTAATACATAGATGATACTATCACAACATCACCATGTGAAATCATCAAAATCATATCTTTATTGCCCTAGTAAATTCAATATATAATGCCTCTAAGTAAATATGGTTTGTAATTCTTTCCTAGCCATCATCTCTATTAAGATACTTATGGAGATACATGGCATCCTTATCATATATGACATCTAGTCATCTCTTTATCAATAATTTTTTTATGGGTAAATTATGTAATAAGGTATTGGTGTTTTTGGATAAATTCATTTAATTTATCAATATTTCGAGTGTTCAAAAAAATGAATCGACATTTCGCAAAGTGAATCAATTGAGGTATCGACATTTTGCAAAGTTCATTTAAGGTATCAATTTCGGTTTAATTTCTAATTAAATTTTCGTAATTTTTATTAATCGTCGATAATTAATATCTTATTTGACTCACTTTGTAAAACATCGATTCTTCTTTTTAAGCACTTGAAACATCGATACCTTAATGAATTTATCTCTAGAGTTGATTCATCTTTAGAACTATTGATACTACCTCAAACATTTATACCTTTTGATGTACTTTACTCTTTTTTTTTTTTTTTATAACTCAATGGCTCAATAATAGAATTGAAACAATAACTCTTTTCACAACCATTGAACCATAGCTCTACAATAGATCATCTCTATGACCTTATATATATTTCAAATCAATTTGCCTCCCTCAACTAAACTCTTACCACAACTAACATTATTACCCATGCTTTTTTGTAATCTTCCTAGCTCTTTTTATTCCTAAAACACTACTTTCAACTCGTGCCCTATCTCACTCATTTTTTAAAGTTTAAGCTGAGCTTCAAAATCAAGAAGAGTAGTTCCAATGCAATGATGTAGATGATACTGCAATTAAAATTCTAATGTGTCTAGTTTATGGCTAAACAAAGCATAAGAAAAAAATTGAAGTAAATTGGGATTTTGATGATTAAATCTTTTATTTTGAGATTGAGGATCTTTCGGATATGAACATCACCGATCGAGAATATTATGCACCATAAGCAATCTAAACTACACCAATAAATATCTAATATTATGCACAAATAAATGTTAGTGGTTGTGAAATGCCCATGTCAAGGTCAAAGTTAAATAAATAATAAAGTGGAAATTGAAAAATTAAGTTAAGAAATGAAATATTATGACAACTTAAGTAAATAAATGAATAAATAAGATAAAACAAAATCTATCTGTGTGTATGTGTACATAAAATAAACAAAATACTAATAAATAAAAAAAGGGAAAAAAATGTATCGGGTCTCTATTTTTCTCTTTTCTTCTTCTTCTTGGTCCCCCTCTACTTTTTCTCTCCATCCTTGAATAACCCTCTTTCCAAATCTAAACTTGATCATTATTATATAATTTGTCTTGCTAGACTTTTCAATTACCACAAGTTATTTTATGATCACCGTTACCAAGACCATCTAACCCATGACCTGACCCTTAAAAATTCATTACATTAACTCTTATAACCATCTCAATAATTAGATGACAAGTATAATAATCTGTGTCATGCCCCAAATGTACCCTAAATGTAGCAGCTCACCACGTACAATATTAAGACTTAAGAATAACTACCTTACTCACACGAAAGTCTCGATATTATATGTAAGGCGTCTAACATAGCAATAAGAGACACCGGTGGGATATGTAGTTTAAATAGAAATATAAGACATACAAGAACTAATAAGTATATATCCACATAATAAGGTCTTTACATAAACTTAGGGGCATTCCCCCAATAAATTTCCCAAGATCCACAATACAACTTAAGTCTTACATACATAAACTTCTATGGCCAAAAGATTTTTAGGGAATTTCTATCTAAAGCCTTCAACTGAACTTCCCAAAAATCTTTCCAAAAGCATGGTCTTATCTGGATATAAGGTACCTTGGGTAAAGCAAAAGATGTTCCTGTGAAAACAAAAAAAAAAAAAAAAAAAAACTATAGGGATGTAAGCTTTACTAGCTTAGTGAGAGTATTCTCGGGTTATCATACTTGAATCAAACGTCAAACAAGTTATAATTAAACAACATATGATATGCATCAAACATATGAGCAAACAAGACATATGGTTTTTCGGGAACCACATATTGAATGAATTCGCACCCTTCCTTTTTGCTCTCTCACTTTTTTTCATTACTTTTATGCATTGACTAGTGGTGTGATGGGCTTAGGTTTTGTTGTTCGATGAACTTGTTTTCCTGATGATCTTTTGTTTTTTTTTTTTTTTTTTGCCTCTCTTTTTGAGTGGCGCATTCAGACCCATTTGACCCGTATGGGTCAACCGGATCATGGTTAAACTAGTTAGGTCGACTGGATATGGCCCTCCAACCTAAAAACAAGTCTTAACCATGGACGAACCCGCTCCTAAGGCTAGCTCAAGGTGAACAGGATCAAATCGGCCAAGTCAGTTGTCACACCCCGAGAGTACCCAGTAGTAGCACATAAACTACACTTGCATACTACTACTAGTTTACCTTCAGAGAATGACATATTTTCAAACAATAGGATCTTTTAGTTGCTTCGATAAGAAAAGATAAATACATATAAGTCATAAATTAGTAAAATGACTGTCATCACAAGTTTAGAGTAATATAATATTACAGACCAACTTCCTATTCTATAAGTCTCCAAAATACATAAACTGATAGTCTAAATACTAACTAAATAACAACTAGGAATTTAAAAGTAAACAACTTATCCCAAATATCCAAATTCTTCCAGCTTCTAAAGTCTTACCGAAGCCATGCTCCTAGAAGATATTAGCCATGATCTTAGTGTCAACCTGAAAGGTCTTTTAGGATATGAGCAAAAACATGGGCTCAATTACCAATCAGACATATTACACATCAAGTAAATTTATTAACAAATCATATGTAATGCAATAATCAAGCATATGCACAGATACAAGCTTGGATGATGTAGAATCCAAACATGAAAAAGATTTACGCCATCTTTTTAGGATTGAAGAACATTTACTTAATGATCCACCTGCCCAAGAGAGACTAAGTACATAGAAAAATCAACGATGTCTCATTTTAGGATTATCATTTTAATTTTAGGATATTTTAACTTACCATTTCCTCCATCATACCTTAGAAATCCCTAAGTATTAGTAATTCCAAAGCAATACCATAGGCAATATCCTTCATTGCCACTTAGTTTCCGTGGAACCGATAGAACAAAGATAACCTTAGAAAAACTAACATTTTAGAAAAACCAAGTATTAACAAAGAACCAAAATAATAATACATAACAGGCTATCAACCATTTAGTATACGCAATAATACAATTCGTGTAATGCATGATAGTTTTTAATTATAAAGCTAGTAATTTCTAGTCCATTTATGGTGATCATACATCACACACACAACATATAACATGCTTTTCTCAAATAATCAAACAATTTGTATTATCACTTTTTATTATCTTAGTTTGTCAACTAAACAAACAGCTCACAACACATGCTAAGTAAATTTCCACAATAACCATATTATTATCTTTGCATTACATATGCCACTAGTTATAAACACAAACAATGTAATAGATCTGAGTTACTCACCTGCTCATTTTGTCTAATTGTAATAATCAACTGGAAAGTTCTCAAAAGTATCAAGATCACCTATTGAGATGAATAAAAATATTCATTAATAAAACATAAGTTATATAACTAAACTCTTTTGAGTGCTTAAATATCCTATATTGGTATTTGATTTAATTTCTTTTACATGCATTGGTCTTTTAGGGTAAGGATCCTATGATAATAGATTTTTATTATTTAATATTTATTTTCATTTTGCTTGTCTTGATATTAGAATATTTTATTTTTATCGTGTAGTTATAGACTTTTTATTTAGTAACTCGGTACTTTATTATCATCATTATTATTATTTTTATATTGCTCGTTAGTTTGAACACTTTATGGTAACTAATATTTATTTTCTATCATTTTGTTTCATCATATTTCTCTTGATCTTACTTCATATTATTATTTTGTTAGTTCTAGAAGTCACATTATTCGTAAATTTAACTTATTATGATTTTTCATTCTTATATACTAATCTATATAAAATAATTATTGGACAATTATCATGATCTAATCTATTTGTTTAGTACAATAAAAGCGTCTTCTATTCATAATGATTTATAATGTCTAATACTTAACAAATATTTAAACATAATAATCTTAAAGCATTTATATTTGTTTATTTATTAAATTTAATTTTCTATTATTCTTCTTCTTCTTTTTTGAATATACGTATATATATATATAATCTATTACGAAAGAGATTCTCGTTCGGGGAGAAATTGCACGTATGTCGGCATCAACGTCGCCAGTATTGAACTCCAGATGCCGATTTCATGTAAATCTTTACGTATCATTTGTTCCAGCATACATTGGCTCAAGGTTGCCAGTGTTACAACGTACGCCACCGATGTAGAAATCTACACCGCCGGTGTTCATTCATTTTTTGTAAAAAAAATTTACTTGACTTTTGTTCCAATGCACACCGTCTCGAATGCCACCACCTATCCACATACACTGTCGATGTTAGGCATGTACACTACCATTGTAAGGCCGATATAGGTACCGTTTATCTTCTTTCTCATTTTTCTTTCATTCGTAACTTATTTTTCTTATTTTATTCATGTATCATACTTGTGTTTAAGCTATTTGTAAGTGTTTTTCCATACTTACTACTAATTTTCGTGACATATCATTCCATATATCTTCTTATAATCATCATACTATATAGTTTCTAGCTGCTACATATATCGTAATATAGAAATAGGTTTTAAAGTTGGATGTTACCTTGTGTGAGCTTATGTGAAGGTGTTAAATCCTTCCTCAAAGCTTGAAACAAACCTAGATTGATATAAACATTGTTTAAGCTAATGTTTAACATATAAACTAACTTAAATGAATCTAACTTACCATATTTGATCCTTTCTTAAGCTTGTTGTTGTCTTGATAGAGCTTATTCAATGGAGATAAGTTTGTGTGTTTTGTGTTGTTATATTGGACTGTTGTTAAATGTTGTAAGCTGAGCTTATATGGTTTGTTGGCTGAGTTTTGAGCTCTCTAATGGCTTTGTTAGTTCTAAATAATAGTAGCATTTATAGATAAGAAGCTACTCTCTCCTCCTCCAAAAATTTTCGATCAAATGCAATGGTTCTTCTTGTTTTGTTTTGCTGCATTTATTATGGCATTCTATTTGGAGAATTTTGATTGGTTATTCTCTAGTCAAGTTAACCTTTTTTGTGTATAATTTGGATAATTTGTATAAAGATTTTGGTTGGAGAAAATGAAGAATATCGCAGCAGCTTATCATGTCGTTTTTCTATCGAATTTGTACAACTAAAAATAGAATATTAATTAATCAATTACTTATCTTAGTTTTAATATAGTTTGTCAAGCTAAAGGGTATATTTATGTTGGTTATTTAGCAGTTCTGTCTTCAAAAAATTTTTTTATACTTCTACAAATTTTCTAGATTATCTTTGAGTTCAAACTTGGGTTTAAAGTTTACGCAATTAATTATTTTTAAGGTTTTATCTTACATGATTAGAGTTCTCTAGGCTCAATAGACTAATTGTGGTTTCAGTCTCTAAAAGCTTTAGAATTCTCTAACTAGAATAATAGTGTGATCTAAATATTTATTTGGAGTCTAGATTATTAGTTATGAATCTGTTTTTATTCTTATTATGTATTTATAACTGTAACGGTTCATCCTTGAATTATCATTTTCTAACTATAAGCTTTATTGATCATTTACTTTCTAATATACTTGAAATCTCATCTAAATTATTTATATATTTTGAGTTTTCGATATCAACTACGGAATCTTGTCTTTCGTATCTATTACTATCTAAAGAGCTTTGTTTTAGGGTTTAAAAATATATATAGGTTCATAACTACCCGCAGTCTTATTCTAGGCTCTTTGTTAAGTCCTACATTGACCATCTATTTTTATTTTTTATTTTTATCTATTTATACTAGTATGAAAATTCTTAGAGTTTACACCAGTCCGAGTTTGACTACATCAGTTAAACTTGAAATTTCATCCATGGGCACCAATTTTCTCAACATTGTTGAAGATATGACATGTTCTTATGGTTTTGACCAGATTTTACTTTCAAACTTTGTATTTTTTACCTGAATTGCTTTCTTTTTGTAAAATATCTCCTTTAAAATCCTAAAAGTATAAATTAATAATTTTAAGTGTAAATTCATAATAGCCAATAAAAGTATATTTTAGCACTCATAAAATAGGATTAAATTCGATTTATCAAATACAGTTGCACTATAAATTAAGACTCAATAAATTAATAATCTCTCTAAAATAAATTTTTTTTTTGTCCTAACTTAGGCTAGTTTACAAAATTAATAATTTTGATTAATTAATTTGATAATAATTTTTAAGAAGATGCTTATATAAATTTATAGTGTACATATATCAAAAATTAACAATTCTATATAATTACAGACATAACCAAGATAATGTTGTAAAATATGAATATATTGTTGTTTGTTTTCTCTTGAAATTTAAATTTAGGTGGATCTCATCTCTAATGTTTCCCATTGCATTCAAAAGCTTCAGTTGTGAAGAGTAGTTACCTTTATGAGTGATTCCTTTTGTGTTGTTGATTCCAAAGGTATCAGATTATCCTCCGCTTCATCCTCAATAGGATTTTCAATGACACTAGCCACAATTTCTTCTAAGCTTTGGACCTTTGAACATTCATCATTTTCACTCGAGTAATCTAATAGGCAGTTGACATCCATTTTATTGTGGTAACCAAGATCATTAATCATTTTCCCAAGCTCATCAATGTCTTCTTTAGAAGTTGTTTCATTTAAATTCCTTAAGGCTACTTCATTCCCCAAATGAATTTTGCAGTGTCAAAAACAATTTACTATTGTCTCTTATTCAACATTTATCATCCAAGCTAATACTGTAAGATTGACGACATCTATAGCATGAATCTTTTTGGATTAGATTATCCATTCATAGCTTCCAATGGCTTATGGTAAAATCTCTTATGGTGGTGCATCATGAAAGTTCTTATTATCCCAATGCCACAAGGTTTAATTTTTGATATCATGTTAGGTGGCAACAAGAACAACTCAACATTTTGTAACTCTTCAATATTTCTTGAATGGGTTGAACAATTATCTACCATCAAAGAAATTCTTTTACCAAGCTTTTTTTAGTCTTGCCAATTAACATAGCCATCAAAAAACACGCTAGTCATCCATGTGCTTTTGTTTGCACGATATTACAACTGTAGTTATTCATGTTGACATTCTTAAAGCAACAAGGCTTTGCATACTTTCCAATAATCCATAAATGATTTTTTTAAGCCATCTTCATTGCAAAATAATGATTGTAAGTCTTTCTTTGACCTATTTTATTCTTTCAACTTGCTTTATTACAAGAGAATGATCAGCTTGTAATTTGTAAAATAAGCTTATAAGTGTCTAAAGATCTTTATTTGTAGTACTCATTGCACATAATTTTGTATAGATTTTATGTGAATTTATTAAAAAAAGGATACTTAAGTGCTTAATATTTCATTTCAGGGTTTAAAGGAGACATTTCAAAGATATAAGGATGATTCAAGCAAAAACAACATGAAATTTGGCAAAGTATACAAAAACTTGATTTTCACTTGTGCACATTCTTCAACATAGCCATGCAGACGCTAGTGCTGGACTGTAAAAAGTGACCAGAAACTATCTCAAATTGTACCCCAACTGCTACCCAAGTAGTGTAGAAAGTTGTGCTAAAGGAGAGAACTCGATCAGAGAAGGAATTGAAGAAGGCCTAGAGTGCACAGGAACAAGCACAGCCATGCAAAAGGCCATGCAGAGCTTCCATCGGTTACAAATCTATAAATACTTGCCTTAACCTCTCACTTACTCATCCATATACATTTCTCTAAACCCTTGGAGAGAAAAAGACACTTTCCAAAGGAAGCCGTGCAAAATTTCAACAATTTCATAACAGTTTTATATCTATTTATAACTGCTTGTCTTCTTATATTTTTAACCCTAAACATATTTTAAACCCTAGAGAGAAAGAAAAACATGAGCTTTGAGAAAAAAAGTGCCGCACCAACATCAAAGATCATAAAGCATCAATGGTTTTATAGTTTTATCATGTTTAATCTTGACTTCTCTAGTTCTTGTGTATTCATTGTAAATTCTATAGAGAAGTAAATTTTTCATGCCTTAGTCTTGCGAAACCCTAAAAATTGTGCTAAAATTGACGTTTGATTAATAGTATTGATGTTCTTAAATCCATTCATGTATTTTAATTATCTTATAATAACTTGTGGCCGGATTTGTTACATGTTTGATTCTTGTTAGATAGAAAGAGGTTTCATCTGACAAGATAGATTATCATGAATAGAGAATTTGCATGTTTTACCTAAAGTTAGGAAAACTTCATTTTCTGCAATAAAGATTTTATCTTTAATTAAGGTTTTTGTTCTTTTATGCAATCTTATAAGACGTTAGTGAAGGAGAGGTCTCCAATATCTCGTATAAGATTAGGAATCAATTAACTCAAGGGAGTTGTTGATTTAAATTTGAATCCCCACAATTTAAGAACTAAATACTTGTTAATCAAACCATTATCATGAGATATTAAAGTTTATGGTGGATCAAGATGAAGGATATATCTTGTGATTGATTTCTAATCATTAATGCATAACAATTGATTTTAGGGTTTGTTAAATTTAGTTAATTAATAGTCGTAATAGGTATTGCTTCAAAATGTAGGTTAAATAGTAGAAAAGGGGTAATACCAGTACTTGTTTCTTAATTCCTTGTGGGTAACCCCATTTTTAATCATATGCTACTCTAGATAGGTATACTTGCCTAGCTTCATTGTAGAAGTTAGTTTAGGTTTATAAATTTTATAATTTCATACGATCAATAGTAGCGCATCATAAGCCAATTTCATCCATATTAAAAACATCTTTCATGGGGAACTAGTTTTGTTGTAAGTGGAAAATCTCTAGTACAAGTCTAAGGGCTTAGAACCAAAAAGACACAATAAGTGGTGCACCTGAGGGTAGTCCATTACGGCCACTTCAATGCTTAATTCAGCAACAATTTGAGAGAGTAAACAAGTGTGTAAATGAAGATAGTATGAGTGGTATCACATACCTTAGCCTTATAGCATCGATTTCTATTTATAAATGATGGTCATACCAAAATGAGACCTCACAAAATATTCTCTATCCACATGATGCATTCCCAAGGGTGGGAGATAAGGAGAGTGGGGAACCTATTATTAGTAGCTGACCTACACTCAAAGTGGTGGTGGTGGTGATCATCCAAAGAGAATGGTCCAATAGGTGAAGATCTATTTGATTAAAACACCCCGAGGGAGGTCTAGAGTACCTTGAAGGAAACATGGCGAGTCAAGGAGGTTTAAGTACCATCGAGGAAACATGGTGAACCAAGGAGGTTTAGATTACCTCCAAGGAGATGTAAGGGACCAAGGAGATGTTCTTATCAAAGGAGGAGTTTAGAGGAGAAGGATGTTGGTCTTAGTCCTTAAGAATACCAACGAAAGGAGATTGACCTCTGGCTTGGTGAATGGCTAAGGCCCATGGGCCAAGGTGATATGGGGCACTTAATGGGCTTTAAGGACTTTGTCGTCGGTTCATTTGCTAGTGTTAGGTCTATTGGACCACGATCAATTAAAGCCTATCAATAGTTTGGATATGACTACTCTTATAGATTCAAGCTCTTACTCACCGCTTAATTACTCACAATCAATGATAGCCCATTTTACACAAAACTCTCACACACACTAAATTGTAGCCTTATGCATTGTGATATCAATGGAAGTGTGTTATTCTCTATTATTTTTGTATGTGTTCCTTTTTACTTATCGTTGGTTACTTTCTACTACCTTTGTGTTGCTTACAAACCTTAAGGTCTTACCAATAGCCGAACCAAGTTGTATTAAGGCTTTTTTACTACTATAGTGTTAGGATAATAAGCGTAACATGGTTTTAAGTGTGCTATTGAAAGCCTTGAACCATGACACATTGTGAAGGTGCATATGGTAATATATTTAATTATATTAGCACCACAAAAGAGAAAACATAGAAACTCTCTATCTCAAAGAAAACCATCCATTATACAAAAAAAGAAGCAGAAAAAAAAAACATAAAAGGATAAAATAGGTATAAACACACAGATAAAGTAAATAGATAGATGGATAAATAGGCATAGAATCTATTATCTATTATAATATACAATTCAGAAAGTTTTTCTATTATTATACCTTTTCATTTTAATTATTATACATTTTCATTTCAACCATTTTAAAAGTGTCACCTATTTAAAAATTTCTATTAGTTAATCATTGTAGTTTTCTTTTTCAATCACTTTAAAAGTATTACCTCTTTAAAAAATTTTAATAGTTGTTGTACTTTGTAAACAAGTATATCAACGATTATACTTATTGGTTTCAATCATTTCCAAAAATATTGTCTTCTCATAAATTTATAATAATTGTCACATTTAATAAACAAGTATTATGACTTTTTCAAAGAGAATATAAAAGGACTCGTGGTACCATTAATTAAGTCATTTACCAAAGAATTTTCTCTAAAAACGTAACAAAGATGTTTGGTTTCTTAGAAAAAATGAGAAACTTATCTTGGGCCTTCTTTTGTCTTAATTCTCTTCATTGATTACAAACCCATTAGTTTGTTTAATCTCATTCGATGATGATACATCTTATGAAAGAACTTTGTTTTCACTAGAGACATGAGTTTTGTTTGTTAACGAACCTATTTTAGAGATCTAACATGTAGTTTTGTCTGTATATAGGGAAATTAATGAGAGGTAATATCTTTAATGGATTTTCCATATGCAGTAATTGATTTGTTCATTATTGTTGTTGTTATTATTATTATTATTATTATTTTCTTTCATTTCATTTGATATGAACATTATGCTAGTTTCTTTGATTTCATTTGATATGAATCTTCTAATATTTTCTTTCTCACTTCATTTAGCTTTAATTATTCACTAAATAATATTATTTCAAAGAAAAAAATTCAATGCTAATCTTTCATTTATTTATTTTGAAAAAGATACATTCTCACTTACTTTTTACTACATACGTCACCCTATTTATATAACTTTTTACATATACATAACCATCAAGAAAGAACATTGATTGGAGACATTGCGATTTGTGCATATGTATTTTTCACCAGCCAAATCGAACAATTTTTTTGCATAAATAAATTTGAATATGCTAAATTGTTAACATGAAGAGACATGAGATAAAGTCTTGTTTTCAAACACAACCATAATTGTTTTTTATTTTAAAATTAATTTGGTAAGTTGAAGGGTGCGATGAATGAATTACATTCACATAGATTGAATTTTGGCATGAAACTCCTGTGCAATTCTATGTAAAATCAATTTATCATTCTGATTGTTATAAAGGTTACCTGCAGGGCTTGAATGGAAACCGTGTTGGTGTTGCTATGGCGACGATTCCATGTGATTAGATCCTTTTTTGAGTCATGCATAAAGACTTCGTGGGTGAAAAAATATTAGGGCAATAGATGAACTTTTTTTAATAGGCCTATGATAAGTTAATTTTACTCTATGCTTTTCATAGGAATTCGAGCTTATTTTGATGAGTTTTTTATTAAATCCCTATAAATCTGGTGTTTTAAATGCTAAATTTTTGTTTTTTGTTTTTCAGCTCCTTAAATCGAAAGAAGAAGGAGCAAAGTGTTTTAATCAAGTTTGGAGCAAAAACAGCAGTAAAAGTGGAGAATAGAACTATCATGCCCTAAATAATACCGATCGAGGCCAAAATGTAAGGCAAAACAAAAAATTTGGTTTGTTGTGCCTTAAATTTAGCCCTTAATGTGACCGTCGATACTTGTCTGAGGAGATTAAGTCCAAACCTGAAGAAAGCTTTTGTCATACCCTAAATCTGACCCACGACGATGGCTGCAGTGAAGTATAGACTTTCGCTTTAGTTGTATTGTGCCTCATATCATCAAATATCGAGCCATCGATAATCTCAAAGTTAGCCCTCAATGGAAGAATGGACAAAAACTATAGCATTTTATCAGCCTAAGTCGAGCCCTATCCTTAATGCAGCACTCAAGCACGACTTACCGCTCAACGAGCAATTGTTTGAGCACTTGATACAGACGCGCACGTAGATAAAATATTTGCATTCTATTATAAAGAATCTGCCACATGAACAATAAAATCTTCATGATTTCTATGCCATCGGCCTATAAATAAGCATGCACAGCATTGTAATAAAGGAGGTGGTATAGTGTAAATACAATAGAATAGTACTAACATAGTATAATGAGAGAATTTCTAGAGCGAAAGAATTTTATTTCTTCTTGCTTTAGAGAATCTCAAATTTTTCTGGATAAAATCATTTTAACCGTTATTTGTAATTTCTGCAAGACTTTGTGCTAAATTGTAATATCGTTCAATTAAATTTATTTTATTTCTTTAGATAACGTTCGTAATTTCTAAATCTATGAAGAAATAATCTACTACAGCTAAAAATTGTGAATCTAAATCCTAATTCATGTGATTTCAAATACGTTTTCAATTCAATATTGATTGGGTGTTTGTAATTAGTGGCTTAATTTTAATTTCATGGGTCCAATTAAGTGATGCACGAGTTAGATTCATGTTTGATTTCAACTGAATATGCTAAAAGGTTATTCTTTTGAATAGATATGCGGTTACTAATGAAGTTGATCACAATATTTCTCAAGAGAGGGTGGGTGAAGACTTCTGTCACTTATTTTGAAATTCATTGAGTTGGTTTTAAAACAAGGATTCTTAAACTTTATGCGTATTGAGGCTAATGATAACTTGAGAAGAGATTTCAACCATCTGACTTAGATCTAGAGCTACTGACCTTGTGAGAGGTTTTAGTTTACCTTAGTGAATTCGGAATGCAAATACTCTAGCAAACAGAACTCTCTTCGAGTTTTGTCTTACGAAATCACATGATAAGAGTTGGTGAAGCAAATCCTGGGTTGTTGTCTTGCGCTATTGCAATTCGATTCCTAATTTTGCTTAGAAAACGTTTGTGAATATTTTTAACATTAGCATAACTTCTATTTTCATTATGATTTTGCTAATTTTTTTTTTTTTTTGGGCTAATATAATAGAGGAAATGTGGGTATAATAGATGTTATCATTCCCTTAGGATTCAACGTAATTCTTTCTATGCAACTTTGGTAGGTGCGCTTGCCATTATTGTTTTTGGTTGCTAACCGAAGTTGGATAGGACCAATTAATTTTATAAATTTTGAAAGCTTCCACTTCGAGTTGTTCTTTTAAAAGGCTTTTTATACAACTCAAAACCAAAAGCCTATATCTTTGAGTTTAGGATAATGGCACAGGGAGTGTCTATACTTTTAGTTTTTGGTAATTTAGTGCCTGATATTTAAATTTTGGCAAAAAAGTGCTAGCTATTTTAAAGTATTGATATTTTAGTGTCTAAATTACCACAAAGTGAAAATATAAGCACTTTATTTTAAAGTACAGAGACACTAAAATGCTAGTAGTTTAAAACAACATATACCTTTTTGCTAAAATTTAAACATCAGGCACTAAATTACCAAAAACAGAAAGTATAGGCACTTCCTGTGTCATTATCTCCTCTAAGTTGCAATATTCTTTTTAAAGGTTATATCTTTTCCTCATTTTACAACTTCTTCTTATTATTATTATTATTATTATTATATTATTATTATATTATTATTATTATTATTCACCATTTAGATAAGGAAAATAAATGATTTTGTCTTTTACATTTTTGAAATTTTATATTTCTTTAATCAATTATATTTACCCTTCCTTAACCATTAAGCCACATTTTCTCAATTAGTTAATTATGATTATTACTTTATTCAATCACATGTTTTATGTTTTGCCTTTTCTTATAATAGGTATTTATATAATAGATAGGTATGTGAGAGATATTTTAGGTAAATTTAAATCATTTTAAATAGTTAAAGTTGTTCTACATAATCTAAAATTTGTTAAAGTATTCACAACACCATAATTTGTAAATATATAAACATTGATTAATCTTTTATAAGTGTTAAAAGATTATTATTATTATTAGTATTAATTTGATATTATATTACATGGATTATTATATAATTTATTAAAGAAAAGAAAAAGACACTTATTTGGTTAAAATATTAATTTCAAGAATAAAAGAAGATAAAGAGCTTAATAAAGACATTTTGATGAGTTAAAGAAGATTCTGATAAAGAATTGGCTAAAGTGAAGATTTATAACATACATAACCTTCTACACAAGTTGTGCAAAATACTGGAGTAGCGAGTGAAATACGACTAGTAAGCGATTTTAAAGTACACAAAGAACTACACAAGCTATGTAAGACGCTTATGTAAGTGAAGAAAAATGGTCATAAGCTTAACAGAGGTCTGCATAGGTTTCCTACACATGCTATGATCAGGGTCATGTAAAGTCATTTTGGGCAAAAATCATGAATTTTCATTCTGCACGACATCTTCATAGGCCGTGCAAGATGGTTGTGCATAACCAGTTTCATCCTTATATATGAATAACCGCCTTTATTCGTCATTTATGATGTCTATCTTTATTCCTATTAACCCTAGAGAGAAAAATAGGTACTTTAGAGTGGAAAAACACAAGAGTTCGTTTTAAGGGATTGTAATCATGACTTCTTTCTATTTTTCTTGTCTCCATCATTGTAATTAGTCATCCATGGAAAAATAAAGCTCTACAAACTAGGTCTTCAGAAGCCCTAACCCTAATAGTGATTCAATTGTTTTATTAATGGAATTTTATATTCTCTTGAATCTATTTATGTGTCTCTATTGTTTCTTTGATTTAATATGTGCACAGAATTATATCATTGCACGATTCTTTTTAATTAGATCAAAAGATTAATTAATAAGATAGATCTAATATGAATAGAAAAGTTTGAATGTGGATCTAGACTTAAACTGCATAAACTTTCTACATAAAAATTCAATCTTTGATAGGAATCTTGAACTATAATGCAATCCTATGTGTAATTAATGATGAAAGCATTTTTATTAATCATGTAGGATTAATAATTAATATCCTTGAAAGATATATTAATTAATTAAGCAGTTCAAGAAGTTAAATGAACCATTAATGATATCTTATAAAGAATGAAATATAGGGTTAGTAATGAATCAAAATTAGGGGTATTTTTGTGATTATCATAAGCGTGATATTCTTTGTTCTAGGGCAAATTAATTGATTAGTTATAAATTCTTGTTATTATCATTCGGATTATACCAAATGAGATAGTAGATTTAAGGTAAATACTAATAATTACAGGCTTTAGTGGAACGACCCATGTGCTAATCTATAAATAATCGATAGGTATATTCGCCTAGAATTAATCATGGAATAAGTATAAGGTTTTAATTTAATTTAGGTGATTGCGATTAATCAAACACATCAGTCTCCATGAATTTTCTTTTTTTTTTTTATTTGAATGTCAATCACAATTAAAAGACTCTAATTCAATTATAAAAAAAAAAAAAAAAAGAGGCCGAGAGGAGTTGCAACTATATATTCAATTTTTTTTTGCTTTTCGCCATAACTATATATTTAATTGACATGTATTGTGAAATTCATTTGGTGGGTGCATGTGAAATCGTCATCAATTCTTTTTTTAATTTTTATGCCAAAAGAAATAATCAAGTCCGAAACAGCGCAGCAACCAGCCCAAGCAAGGATTCCTGCATGCAACGATGAAAGGCCAGTTGTTGGGTTGTAATGTTATTAGGTCCACTACTTTGGCCCAACACACACCGTATACCCGGTCCCTAACTTCACAAACAAACAAGGCCTTTGATATTATCTTTTTCATGTCCCTAAATTTCATAAAATTTTATTATTTTTTTAATAAAATGAAGAAGCACCACATTAACGCTAACTTTTAATGTTGCTTAAATTTTTATACATCATAATTCTTAACATTTATTTATCTATCTATATTATTTAACAGGGAGGAATAGGGTTTGGTGTCTTTTTCTTTTTTTCATCATTGTCCTTAAATTAAAATTATTTTTTTAATTACTTTTTTTTAAGACTTAAAAAGATAATATTTACAATTTTTTATTTTTTTAGTAATTTCCTACTTTCTCTTTCTTCCTTCATTTTCTCTCCCAATCACACCACTTTTTATGTTTCTTTCATTTTTTTTCTCCTTAATTATTTTTTAAAATAATAACTGTTATTATTTCAAAACTCTTCCATTAATATCATTTTAACAAAACCACTCTCATTCTCTTTTTCTTCTCAAAAATTACATTTAAATTTTAAATGATTATATTTAACTATTTTATTACATTTTTATTGCTCTAGAAAATTATTATCTAATCTAATACTGTATCTTATATTTTTTTTTCCACACACGAAACACAGGTGCTTTCATCTTATAGTAATAAATAATTTCTAAAACTTTTAGTGTTTTAGTACCTTATATCATTTCAACATTTTTATGATACCCATTTAATATTTTCTAACAAATATAACTGGTCATAAATTTATTATATATTATAGGTTCTTTCATTTCTTTTCCTGATTTTCAATCCTTTCACTTTTATTTTTTCACATTTTATTATATATATATATATATATATTATTTAAGCGGCAGGAACAAGGTTTGGTGTCTTTTTCTTTTTTCCATCATTATCCTTAAATTAAAATTGTTTTTTTAATTACTTTAAGACTTAAAAAGATAATATTTACAATTTTTTAATTTTTTAGTAATTTCCACTCACACCACTTTCTCTTTCTTACTTCATTTTCTCTCCCACTCACACCACTTTTTATGTTCCCTTTCATTTTTTCCTCCCCAATTATTTTTTAAAATAATAACTGCTATTATTTCAAAACTCTTCCATTAATGTCATTTTAGTAAAACAACTCTCATTCTCTTTTTCTTCTCAAAAAATCCATGTAAATTTTAAATAATTATATTTAACTATTTTATTACAATTTTATTGTCGTAGAAAATTATTATCTAATCTAATACTTTATCTTATATTTTTTTTTCCGCACACGGAGCATGAGTGCATTTGTCTTCTAATAATATATATGAAATAGCCATAAATTTCCTAAATCATATTTTATAAATATGTTAATGAATTTATGCATGATCACGAAGCATGATGAATATAATTTATGCTAGTGTATGTGCTTGTATTAGTGAATTTTAATATTAGTATAAGTGTCATTAATATTTATGTGGTGTTTGCATGGATGTAAGTGTTATGAAGTATGTAAAAAAAAATTTAAGACAAGTTAAATATGCTTTATGTGTATTCTTAAACATAGCAAAAAAATTTTATTTAAACAAGCCTCAAAAACATTGATTTTAGGCCAAAAATCAAGCCCAAATCCATGCCAATTTAAGCCCATACTTAGGCAGCCCCTAAAGTCAAATTTTGGATAAGTATAAGCCTTATTTTTTTATCAAAAAGACACTTTCCAAAAACAAACCAAAATTTCATACGAATTTTCTCTTTTTTTCTTTTAAGCTTTGCTCCTTGTCTCCCCATATGTTGCACCCCATTACCTTAGCTAGAACAAGACTTAGAATCTAGTGCCTTCCAACAAACTAAAGCTTCTTAAGGTAAGTTTATACTTATTTGAAAACTTATTTTCTTGTTTAAATTTCTCTAGACATGTGTTACAAATATTAGGCTCAGGAAGCAGCCAGGCTGGATGAGGGATTATATCCCTTAATAGTACATAGTAGTTTAGTAAAAAGTCCAAAATAGTAAATACATGTATAGGACAGTTAGATACAGATTGTATACAGCATAACCAGTTACATTAGTTAGATTGTATCCAATCAGAAACATGCATGAATAACAGATCTATAGATCTAGCTAAACTACTAACAAATGAAACGAATATAAATACATATCAGGTAGAAAAGGGTAGGTTATCCCTGCTTCAGAAATAGGAGTGTAAACAGGAGCTGGAGACTTGCCCGTAACAGTCTCAATTCTCTGAAGTGATTCACCTACATAAATTCACAAACAAGAGGCAAGTTAGGGTTTGGAGTGATACATGAGAGAGAAACAGAGAATAAGAGAGAGATAGAGATTCTCAGCTGAGACGTGTAATAGAATTGCTAGGGTTTGAGTAGTCGGGTTAAAAGACTTAAATACTCAGGCATTTCTTAAAAATTGATCCGACCCGCGCAAGATCTGAGTTACGACAGTAACAATTTGGTGCTTCATCATGGCAACCCGATCTCAAGAAGAGATTACCAAGTTGCAATCATTGGTATATTCCATTGCAGAATCAGTGAAGGTAATGTAAGATAAATTTCAAGAACAATTAGTGACTAATGCTCAAATGCTTGAGAATATGCAATCATTGTCTACATCTTTATAGTCTTTACACTAAAATGGATTCCGTTGATAAGAATCAAACTAATATTTCATCACATCATACTGTGGATTCTCATGTTCATAACAATGGATCATCTTCGGATACTTAATTAGTTGATAATTTTGAAAGGATTAAAATTGGAAATTCCTAAATTTGATGGTGATGATCCTTTAGGTTGGATCTTTAAGACACAAAAATTTTTCAATTTTCATCATGTTCCTAAGGATCAAAGACTCGTTATAGCTTCTTTTGCTCTCAAAGGGAAAGCTTTGAAATGGTATCAATGGATGGAACAAAATAATCAAATTTCTAATTGGACTCAGTTTCTTAAATCTTTGGAAACTCGATTTGGTCCTTCTGAATATGATGATGTTCAAGGGACTTTGGCAAAATCAATTCAGAAGGGATCTATTGATCATTACCAATCAGAGTTTGAAAGTCTTTCAACTTGAATTGTGGGTTTATCCTATGCTTTTCTTTTAAGTTGTTTTGTTTCTTGATTAAAGCCGAATATTAGAAGAGAAGTTCAGATTGCTAGGCCATCATCGATTACTCATGCCATCTAGCTGGCTAAAATGCATGAATCTAAATTTGCAAATAGTACTTTTAGTCAAAAACAATTTTCTTCTCAGAAATATGATTCTTCAGGGACAAATTCTTTGCAATTTGCTAAATCTGTTGTTTCTACTCAAAGTTATACTCAGACTCCTGTTCCACCATCATCTAAACCCACAATCCATTTTAAAAAGTTGACTCAGGCTGAAACGAATTCTAGAAGGGAGCAGGGTTTATGCTATAACTGTGATGAGAAATATCATCGTAATCATAAATGTAAGGCCACATTTCTTCTTCTGGTTACCTATGAAGAAGGGGAAGGATTAGAGCAGATGGAGTCTATACCTATTGAGGTGTTCCCTATGGAACAATCAGACACTGGATTTGATGATTGTACTATCAGTTATCATGCTCTTTCAAGCACTTCACTTCCTAGAACTATTCGTTTTCAGGGGGTTATTAATAATAAAGCTGTGGCCATATTGGTGGATTCAGGTAACACGTACAATTTTGTGCAAAGTAGAGTGGTTAAACATCTTGGGTTGACTGTAGCATCTTCTCCTCAATTTAATGTTTTAATTGGGGATGGTACTAAAATGCTTAGTCAAGGGAAATGCCAAAATGTTGATTTTCATATTCAAGGGTTATGTTTTACTGATGATTTTTATATGTTACCAATACAAGGGCCTAAAATAGTTTTAGGAGTCTAGTAGTTGCAATCTTTGGGACCAGTGACGATTGACTATAGTCAATTGACTATGCAATTTATGCATCAAGGAATATTGGTAACATTACAAGGGCAAAAGGATACTTTATCTCAGATCTCTCATCATCAATTTTATAGATTACTTAAACAAGATGCAGTGGTTTCTCGTTTTCAATTTTTGGCTCAGGAGGTTATTACTAACACATGTGAGACTACCACCATCAATCAAGATTTACAAAACTTGTTGGGTAGATACTCTCAGGTGTTTGAAGCACCTTCATCATTGCCACCTCTTCGAGATATTCAACATAAAATCCATATTAAGAGTGGGAAGGGTCTAGTAAATGTTAAGGCTTATAGATATCCTCATTTTTAGAAGACTGAAATTGAGAAACAGGTTACTGAGATGCTTCAGCGGGGTATTATTCAACATAGCACCAGTCCTTATTCTTCTCTAGTATTATTGGTGAAGAAAAAGGACGGCACTTTGAGATTTTGCATTGATTATCGTGCTTTAAATCATGTTACCATCAAGGATCAGTTCCCAATTCCTACCATTGACGAGTTACTGGATGAATTATATGGTGCTTCTATTTTTTCTAAATTGGACTTGAGGGCAGGATACCATCAAATCCGAATGCATCCTCGTGACATTGAGAAGACAGCATTTCGTACGCATGAAGGACATTATGAATTCCTTATCATGCCATTTAGACTTAGCAATGCTCCTACCACTTTTCAAAGCATCATGAACAAAATTTTCAGGTCCTTTCTTCGCAAATTTGTTTTTTGTTTTTTTTTTTATGATATTTTGGTATACAATAGGACTATGTCTGATCACATTGATCATTTGGGTCAGGTGCTTCAAGTCTTGTTAAAAGTATGATTTTTATCTTAAACATTCCAAATGTCATTTTGAAGAGTCCTCTATTGAGTACTTAGGACATATTGTTTCATATAAAGGAGTATGACCTGAAGCCAAGAAGGTAGAAGCAGTTACTCAATAGCCAATACCAACTTCTGTCAAGCAGCTTTGAGCTTTCTTAGGATTATCTAGATATTATCACCATTTTATCAAAGGATATGCTACTATGGCAAGTCCTTTGATAGACTTACTACAAAAAGATGATTTTCATTAGGATTCGGCTGCTCTGACAGCTTTTGAAACACTTAAGAAAGCTTTGGTTTCAGCTCCTATTTTAGCCTTGCCAAATTTTAAGGAGACTTTTACCATTGAGACTGATGCTTCGGGGTTAGATGTGGGTGTTGTATTGTTACAAAAGGATCATCCTATTGCCTTTTTCAGCAAGAAGATGCCAGTTCATTTAAGGAAAGCCTCAACTTATGTCAGGGAGTTATATGCTATTGTTGAAGCTGTGCGGAAGTGGAGGCAATATGTTTTGGGATCTCATTTTATTATTAAGACTGATCATCGTAGTCTTAAAGAGATCCTTACACAAGTTATTCAGACTCCTGAATAGCAAAAGTACTTGTCCAAGCTTATGGGATATGATTATACCATTTTGTACAAAGCTGGTGTAGAGAATAGAGTGGCGATGCTTTATCCAGACAATACTCTAATGAGGGAACTTACTTTGCTTGGTCAGGACCTACATTTTCTATCATTCATACATTGAAGACAGAATATCGTACTTTGGAAGGTTTTATGACATCATATCTGTCATGAAAGAAGGCAAAACACTCAGATACAACTTGACATGGAGGAATGACTTGTTATATTTAAATACTCGCATTTTTTTGGCGCCTCAGTCAACTTTCATTCCTCATTTACTATCAGAGTTTCATGTTTCACCTTCTTTGGGGCATTTTGGTTGTTTGAAGACATTTCGAAGATTGTCTTCATAAATTTTTTAGGAGGGAATGCGTGCCATGGTGGAAAATTTTGTGAGGACTTATGCAATATGTCTACAAGTCAAATATTCCACTAAACATCCTACAGGATTACTATTCCATAATGTATTTGGGAAGATGTAAGTATGGATTTTATCACTTCACTTCCCAAATCCCAGGTTTCACGGTGATATTGGTTGCAGTGGATAGGCTTCTAAATACTGTCACATTACACAGTAACCAAGGTGGCCTCTTTGTTTTTACATATGGTCATTAAATTGCATGGTTTCCCTCGATCAATTTTAACAGATCGAGATGCTATTTTTATGAGTCACTTTTGGAAGGATCTTTTTTCCTTGAATGGAACCGAATTATTGACTAACAATGCCTATCACCCTCAAAGTGATGGCCAAAAAGAAGTCATGAACAAAACTTTGCAGTAATATTTGAGGCGCTACACCATCGGTTGACCTACTAAATGGGTTTCTTATTTGCCTTGGGAGGAATATGCATATAATACATCTTATCATGAAGGTGCGGGTACTACACCATTTCAGGTGGTATATGGCAGATCCCCTCCTACTATTGCATCTTATATGAGACGTGCTTCTAAATTAGATGTAGTGGATTAGGAATTACTCACACAAGATGAGCTTTTGACTACTCTTAAAGCTAATTTAGTTGAAGCTCAAAAGCGGATGAAGTATTTTGCTGATCAACAACAGACAGATTTGGAATTTCAACCAGGAGACTTGGTTTATGTGAAACTACAGCCTCATAGACAGCTTTCTGTATCATTGGAGAATACCCATAAGTTGTCCAAAAGATTTTATAGACCGTTTGAAGTTCTTAAGAAGATTGGTTCTTGTGCATATAAGCTCAAGTTACCTCAGTATTCTAAGATACACGATGTATTTCATGTATCTTTGCTTAAGAAAGCATAGGGAGCTACAGATTCTTCTCTCAAGTCACCTCCAAAGGCTATAAATAACCAACCGCTAATTCAACCGTTGGTTATTCTGAATGTTCAGACAATATTGAGGAATCAACAGCTTATTAAACAGGTTTTGGTCCAGTGGCGTGGCTTACCGCCAAAGGACACCTATTGGGAAGATTGGACAAGTTTTTCACAGATTTACCTAGATCATAACCTTGAGGACAAGGTTTTATTTCAAGACGGGGAGAAATCTGTTAAAAATATCAGGCTCAGGAAGCAGCTAAGCTAGATGAGGGATTATATCCCTTAATAGTACATAGTAGTTTAGCAAAAAGTCAAAAATAGTAAATACATGTATAGGACAGTTAGATACATATTATATACAGCACAATCAGTTACATTATTTAGATTGTATCCAATCAAAAACATGCATGAATAACAGATCTATAGATTTGGCTAAACTACTAACAAGTGAAAGGAATATAAATACATATCAGGCAAGAAAGGGTAAGTTACCCCTGCTTCAGAAATACGAGTGTAAACAGGAGCTGGAGACTTGCTCGTAACAGTCTCAATTCTCTAAAGTGATTCACCTGCATAAATTCACAAACAAGAGGCAAGTTAGGGTTTGGAGTGATACACGAGAGAGAAACAGAGAAGAAGAGAGAGATAGAGATTCTCAGCTGAGACGTGTCATAGAATTGCTAGGGTTTGAGGAATCGGGTTAAAAGACCTAAATAATCGGGCATTTCTTAAAAATTGATCCAACTCACGCAAGATCCGAGTAACGACAGTAACAACATGTGAATTTCATGATATTATGGATATACGTGTTAAAATGAGTATTGATGATATATAAATGTTAGTGGTGTATTAAGTGCATATTTTGATGATATAAGAGTTGTTGATAGGTGCTGAATAGGTAACAAGTAATGTTGGAGTGCATGAAGTTAGAAATGAGTAAGGTTATGATGATTTAGAGAAGAGTAGATTGGCTTAAGGAGGTTAGATGATGATTTTTGCTTGAAATGGTAAATATGAGCATTTGATGAAGTTAAAGTGTAGATTTTATGTGTTAAAAGAAGTTAAAATGCATATAGATGAAGGTTTGGTATTTAGAATGTGTTGGGAGGAAGTTTGAAAATGAAGCCTTAAGCAAAAGTTATGTTTTGAGCAGAGGAGGTCTGCAATTTTTTTTCGAAAAATCTATGCTATAGTATACGTCGTCCCAAAGCCGCCAACATAGGAGTAAACACTACCAGCGTACACGGCAACACTGCCAGTGTTGGGGGTATCCACGGGCGTGAAACATCCCTATGGAACTCTTGGAAATTTTGGAAAATTTAAGTTGCAGTCTACACCGGCTCAACGCTGCCAATGATGGTAGGCGTAGAGTTTCTAGTGCATACTACATTGCCCCAATACCGCCAACTTTAAAGGCCAACGTGTTCCCTGCAATTTTCATTTTCTAAAACTCTCTCAATAACTTTCCAAAGCTTGATACATAATCTCTTGAGTATTTGTTGAGTATGTATGATGTTATATGATGTATAAATACTATGTTATGACCTTGTATTGAATTTATTTGAATTTCTTTGAGAGTTTTGCTTAAATTTAATTATATTTATGGATGAATTAAAATTAGAATGTTGATTTGAGATGATTCTTCTTGGATTAGTGTTAGATTCTCGCTTGGATAGCTCTATTAATTTCCAATTTGATTCACGTACATAATAACATGCTTGATTCCTTGCATAGGATAGACATACTTTGAATTTACCATAATTTAAGAAAAATTTAAGGATTTTTTTTTTGTATGATTGTCTTTTATGCCGTTGAATCCGTTTCGGGAAGCGGCACCCTACTCAGATTGGGGGCATGGTAGTTTAGGCGCTTAGACCACATAGTCATGATGCAATGACTTTCGTAAGTGGTTCGGCGAGTAGTTGATAGGGTATTTGGTATCGGTATAACATTTGTTTATTCTTAAGGAGATATAATGATTTAATTCAATTATTTATGGGAACATTTAAATTATGTGATATTATGGATTAAGTAAAGTAAAGTTGTCAAACGGCTAAAAACCTAAAGGAAGCTACTTAATTGTTATTGGATAGATTTATTTAGGAGATATAAGTATCCAAGCTATTTATATCAACCCCCTGAGCATCGAGATCGTTACTTAGGTTCCCCAGATACCCTTATTGTTCGGAGTTTGAATACTCTCGTGTTGTTTGATTAACTAAAGCTTATCTAATAACTTGATGATTGTAGCATTTGCATGTAGTCTAAGTTTGTATGCCATTAAGCTTGTGTTTTACTTACTTGTGTACTAGGCCTTTGGCTCATATTTTATTAATTTCAAGTGGTGATGGCTCAGATGAGTTTTATGCGAGAATAGGATATGGTACGGACTTTGAGGACTTCCTAGATGACTTGGAGGAATAGAAGTTGGCCATGGACCTTGATGGACCTTCTTTTTGTAATAAATTAGCTTAATGTAGCTTAATTATATGTAGTAAATACTATAGTTTACTTATCTTTTATGTCTTTTATATAAGGCTTGTTATTGGCCTATGTTTGTAATGTATATACTTAACTATGTATGTTTTAAGTTTATATCTTTTATGAAATGTAATGATAAAGATGGTATGTTTTCTTAAAAGATTTTTAAAGTCAATAGTTTTCAAATTTGTTATTTAGAAGATTTAGACAAATAATTATTCAAACACTTCTTGAAAGACAACCTTACATATAATACTACAGATTATATATGGTTGGGGATCCGTAATCACCTATTTTAACTATCGGGTTGGAGTTGGGTCCTTACAATATAATTGCTAAAACTTTTAGTGTTTTAATAACCTATACCGTTTCAATATATTTATGATACCCTTTTAATATTTTCTAACAAATATAACCGCTCATAAATTTATTATATATTATAGATTCTTTCATTTCTTTTCCTGATTTTCCATTCTTTCACTTTTATATTTTCTCATTTTATTCTCACTTTCATTCTTTCTTTCTCTCTCTCATATATTTTTTCCATTTTATTTCTATTTTTCTTTTCTCTTAATTAATTTTCCTTTGTCTTTATTCTCAAACTGCAATTCTCAATATATTTTTTAATAATGCGCTCTTTATTCCAATGGTAATGGTTTGTTTGTCTCCCATCTTAATTAATGAAGGGACTGTAGAATTTCCCCTTCATCTACAATGTTTAAGTTTTTTTTTTTTTTTCCTTTGTCTTTTATGTTCCATTAAATGGAAGGTTATGCAATATGCATTATAAAAATCATCTATAACATTTTTTATTTCACTAAATAAGTTTAATTTTAAATTTAACATCATATATATAGTTGGAGTTTGATAACTTTATTTTTGACAGCACACACTTCATTACTTTTTTATATTTGCATGTAAATCTTAATTGTAAAATTATCTATTTTATTACTCATACTAACTATACATTGAAAAATATATTTTAATAAGTAGTATATAAAATAGTCAATTTACGTTAAATTACCTATACACCTTTTCCTTTTTTTTTTAAATATATTTTTAGTGTCCTTACTCAATGCATTACACAATTAATTAGAAAGTTATTAATTTTTAAATTTTTAGGTATTTAATACATCTTAATTATTAATGTTCTTTTATTTTGAAATCATTTTGTAATTTACAATTTATAATATGTGGTTTTTTTATAGATTTTGGAAGTTTTTGGGTATTTAGTACATCTTAATTTTTAATCTCTTTTTTATTTTTTTTTCATTTTGAAAATTATCTTTATAATTTTGAATTTATAACATGTGGTTGTTTTAAAATTGCAATGCCTAATTTTACATTATTTTATCCAATATCTATTAAGTATGATTCATTATTTCAATATGTTGGCATTGCCTTTTTTTTTTTTTTTTTTTGAATATGATGAAAATAACTACAAGAGCAGCATTAAAATCACATGATGGTTGGTTGGTTTATGATGCTTTCTTGACATTTTCGAATCTTTTCTGGATCAAGTTTTCCTTGTGCATCTCTTACTCTCTTTTTTTTCCCCTTAAATGAATGGTTGCGACTTTTAAATTTTACAAGAAATTATTGTAATATTTATGTTAGGTAATTTAAAGTTATCTAACTCTTGACATAATACTTATAACTTTGATACCTTTTCAATATGGAAAGCATTTTATCACTTATGCATTTTCTCTAACTAAGTTCATACTTTTGACTTTGGTGCCTTTTCAATATGGAAAGCATTTTATCACTTATGCATTTTCTCTAACTAAGTTAATACTTTTGACTTTGGTGCCTTTTCAATATGGAAAGCTTTTTATCACTTATCCATTTTCTCTAATTAGGTTAAAAATGAAGGGCTGCAACTTTTAAATTTTACAAATGTTTGGATAACGTAATTTAAAGTAATGTAACTCTTGACATATCACATTACATTTTCACCACTTAAAGTAATACAACACTTCCCACATTACATATTGTTTATATAAATACATATGCATGCATAGTACAAGATTTTATGACTATTTATTTTGTATTTTTTAAATATTACTTTTCTTTTTGTAATATTTAATTATATTTATTAAATTTTTATAAATAAATTGAATCATAATTAAAATTCTAATCCGCATATTATGTGGCATCGTAATTAGTTTTTCTTAATTTTTAGGACTTTTTTTAAATTTCCCCAAAAATGTTAACCATTCATGTTTTTTCATTAACAACATATTTCATTATTTAAGACATTTATACCTTTTCATTAGTTTAAAACATATGTTTGTATATAAAGTTATAGAAAAGTTCCAATAATTCAAAAGATTATAATTTTTTAAATATTATATTATTTTAAATAACCATATGTATTATAATATATATTACATTGAAATAGCCGTGAATTTCCCAATTTATATTTTATAAATGTGTTATTGAATTATATATGATTTTGAAGTATGATGAATGTGATTCATGTTGATGCATGAAATATGAGTTGTGTTATTGTGTTAAAAATAATTAAATACCTTAGAATGGTTAAATATTGAGTTCATAAATTTTTAAGTACATTAGAATGTATGAAATATGATTAAAACAAGTTAAATTATGCATATATTTAAGCCTACATTTAGCAGAAAATTTCAGTTACATAGTAAGCCCAATACCACCTTTAATTAGTAAAAAACAAGCTCATTAATTAGCCAAAGCCAACCAATTAAAGGTCTTAATTTTGGCAACCACTACAGTCAACAAATTGATAAATATCAACTTCTAAAAGTGCAAAATTCGTCCAAAATTTTTAGACCAACATAACACACTCCAAAAAGCTTCAAAACCCCATTTTTACTCTCCCAAAAGCTCTCCCATGGCCATATATAGTTAATCCCTTCATCTTCCACAAATTAAACCCTCAAAAGCTTGCAACAAGACTCCTAAACCAAGGCATAAAATTCTTATGGTAAGTGTATTTCTCTTACTTTATGTGTACTTAAGTTATGACTTTATTAGAATAGGGTTTATTTGCTAAATGGTGATAGGATGATTTTTATACTTTGATCGTAATTTGGGTAGTGTTATGTTGCTAGAGGAGTTTGTAGTATCTGTTTTATATGAATTTGGAAGTGTTAAGATGACAAAGGGTCGAGTAGTGTAATGGGCATGTGGAATTGAAATGTAAATTGTGTTTGATGTTGTAGTTGAGTGATTGATGGATTGAAGAGGAATCTGTGTTTGTTGAATGGTGTTAAGAACATATAACAAGCTTTGGGAAGCTTAGAATGAGTTTGGAGAATTTTTTAATATGTAATTTTCGAATGAAAACAGGAGAATCACGTTTCAAAAATTTTCCAGTTGTACACTACCTCCTATACGGGTCGTGTATAATTACTCGTGACTTCACATAATCAAATTTCTACATACATTACCCCCTACACGGGTCATGTATATTTACTTGTGACTTCACAGAAGCAAAATTTTATACACTACCCCCTACATAGGTCGTGTAGCCTTCTCCTGTTTTGCAGCCTAATCGTATTTTAACTATAACTTTTTCATTTAATCTCCGATTGAGGTGATTCAAGTTGCGTTGGAAAAAGAGATATACAACTTTTATGTTTTAAGTTTTTACAATTTTAAAAGTATCAATGCTTAAATTTTGTTTCTTTTAAGCTGATACAATTTTCAAAAAAGGTCAAAACTTATGTTTCCTTATTAAATGTGTGTTTGCTTAGGAAATGAATCTTTTTGGAGCCAAATTGAGATAGATAAGTGAAAAGTGATATGTTGTGCTAATTAATTAATATAATCAAGCATGATTTAAATGAACTTATTGTATGTGTTAAAGTTTTATTAATTTAATCTCTTTTATCAGATTTTCTATCACCTTCAGGACTGGTTACACCTTCTTTGTTTAAGAATATCTCAGGTACGTAGTAACATGCTTATTTCTTGCCTAGGATAGGCATAATTAAATTTACTCTAATTTATGAAAACTTAAATTATGTTTGAGTTGGTTGTCTATTACGCTGTTGAATCCGGTTCGGGGAGTGGCACCCTGTCATGATGCAATGACATGGTAGTTTTGGGCGCTTAGGCCACCTTTGTCATGATGCAATGACTTTTATAAGTGGTACGGCGGGTAGTCAATGGGGTTTTTAGTATCGGTATAACATTTACTCAAGCTTAGGATGAAGTAACATGATTTAATTTGATGTTTTGAGACTTTAATTGGGTGATGTTATGGACTAAGATAAGTGAAGATGAGAAACAACTGAGAACCTTAGATGAGACTATTTTTCGTTTTCAGATATATCATCTAGGAAATATAAGTCCCCGAATAACTTATATCAACCTCCTGAGCGTCGATGTCGTCACTCAGGTCCACAGAACGTCCCTGTTGCCCTGAGTTTGAATACTCTAGTGTTGTTTGATTAATTAAAGACTTTCTAATAACTTATTGATTATTGCATATGCATATAGATTAAGCTTGTGTGCAGCACTAGCCTTTGTTTTCATTACTTGTGTACTAGGCCTTTGGCTCATTGTTTTATCTTTTCAGGAACTCAAGACAATGAGTTTTATGCTAGCATGGGTTATGGGTCATAGTTTGAAGATTTTCTTAATAGTTGGGAAGATTAAGTTGGCTAGGGACTGCATAGATTCCTTTTTGTAATAGATAAGATAGACTATCTTTTGGAAGAATATGTATTAATGTTAGAGCTTTGTTTATCTTTTATATCTTTTGTTTAAGGCTTGTCAATAGCCTTTGTTTGTAATATATATATATATATACATATAGTTATGTATATTTAAGTTTTATCTCTTATGATATGTGAAGATAATGATGTATGTTTTTCTTAGAGGTTTAAAAAAAAAAATCTATAGTCCTCAAATTTGTTCTTATAAAGAATTTAGACAAACAATTCTTCAAACACTTCTTTTAGGACAACCTTATATATAATACTACAGTTATATGTGGTTAGGGACTCGATTTCATCTATTTTATATAGGTGTTGAGCTTGGGTCCTTACATATATATTTATAAATATTCCTTAAAACATTGTGCATTGTGCAAGATTCTAACTAGTGTTATATAATTTTGGAAGCCTTTTGCTTTTCATACCTTTACGTATTAATTTTATTTTAACCCAATCCATGTTTGTACTTTTTCAATATTCTTATCATTTCATGAAGGGTTACTGTCATCATTAATACCTAAACTTTGACAAAATATACTATTAGGTATCTAAACTATGAACTTGATTAATTTATTACCTGAACTTTGAAATTAAAAAATTTAGTACTTGAAAGAACTTTTTGGGCATTGTATACTCTTTTATTTACTAAATTAATTAATTTTAAAGTTTGGGTGCCTAATTGCATATTTTGCCGAATTTTAAGAATCATTTGTGACATTATCCTTTCATAAAATGTCATATCTTTATATATCCATGCTATAATGTTTCATTAAAAAGCATCTAATAATATTGAAACAAAAAATTTAAGGGTAACTACTCAAATGATATATTATATAATTCTTTATTTGTTTTAGGTTTTTTTACTCTTACTCTTTTTCCAAAAGCAACATCATTTTATATCAATCATATATCGAATTACTATTTTTTTTTTTTTGGAAGTAAGTTTTCTCTTTCTCTAACCATTGTTTTATACTCCACTATGTGAGAAATTTAATTTCGTTGATACATCTTCTTTCTCGTATTTTTCATTTGCTTACAATACAATTGATAAGTAATTTCATTTCTCTATATTCCTTGGGTAGATGTTTCATTTATTTATTTGTTTCCTCTTTTCTCATATCCAAAGTATGGTTTTTGTAGTTTTCCATATTTGAATTTGATGGGTTTTTTCATATTCATTGTACACACACAATCATATCAATTGGAAGGTTAATATGGGTTTCAAGGAATTTTAAAAGTTTTTTTTAATGTTAATGAATGAGAATTTCTTTTTATGTCATTGGTATATTATTTTATTCATATGACTTTCCATCCTATTCATATTTAATATTATAAATTGTCATTGAAGAAATTTATGCCTTATGCATGGTTCCAAGTGATTTATTTTGGTATTCGAAAAAATTCGTGTGTATTTATTTATATTGATATTAATGTGCAATTTTAACAACGTTCAAATTTTAATTGTTCCATTAGGAAATAAATGTATAATGCTAGTTAAAGAGGCGTATCTTAATTTTATAAATTGTCACTATAATATTCCACATAAGCATGAATGTAAAACAAATATGTGGCACCCAATTCATTTTAAATAAATTTATTTATAATTATAATTCTACGGACTCACTGCGCTGAACTATTCATAATTAAATTTTCCATCCGCTGTGTTTGGTGTGGAATAATACGAA
The DNA here is from genome assembly GCA_024138025.1 of Combretum micranthum. Classification (NCBI taxonomy): domain Eukaryota; kingdom Viridiplantae; phylum Streptophyta; class Magnoliopsida; order Myrtales; family Combretaceae; genus Combretum; species Combretum micranthum. The sequence goes on from JAMXBD010000079.1 coordinate 412,656, forward strand.
GGGAAACTAAACCTTTCGTTTCGATTCAAAAAATCGCTAAACAACAGTCAAAGTGCAGTTATTTACCGTTAGAATTGGAACATTTCAAAACTCCAACCAAACGCCTCTTATATGTGTGTGTGCGCGCAAAATCTCATTCAAAAATTTCATTTCTTGCAATTGAATATCTTCCTCTTCTAAGTCCTACGCAAACATGGAACCTAAAACTGAAGATGTTGGAATCAAAATCTACACCCCAACTCCCCAGACCACCCCAAAAAATTCCCAACAACCACCACCACTAACCACCCTCCCTGAAGGCGTCGCAAGTGGCGGTGGTGGCCGCAAACGAGCAGCCGTAGCAAAGGGTGTCCAAAAAACACTCTCAAAAACATCAATGCTCGTTAACTTCCTCCCAACCGGCACTCTCCTAACATTCGAAATGCTTCTCCCATCAGCCTCAGGGAATGGTCAGTGCACACACGTTAGCACCCTCATGATCAATGTCCTTCTAGGGCTTTGCAGTCTATCGTGTTTCTTCTTCCACTTCACTGACAGTTTCAAAGCCCCTGATGGCACCGTCTTTTACGGGTTCGTGACACCGCGAGGGCTGTCGTTGTTCAAAACCGCCCCTCGTGGAGTGGAAGTCCCCAAGGAAGAGAGGTATAAAGTCCGGTTTTCGGATTTAGTACATGCGGTGATGTCGGTTATGGTGTTCATGGCTATCGCGCTGTCGGATCATCGTGTGACGAACTGTCTGTTCCCTGGACATGTTAAGGAGATGGATGAAGTGATGGAGAGTTTTCCGTTAATGGTTGGGATTCTTTGTAGTGGGTTATTTTTGGTGTTTCCTAATACTAGATATGGCATTGGATGTATGTCTCCTAGTTAATTAACTAGGGTCTCTCTCTCTCTCTCTCTCTTTTTTTTTTTTTTTTTCAAATTTAAATCGTTGGATTTGTTTATTTATTCCTCAATATTCACTAGAATAATAACTTTTGAGTATAGTTCTTGTAATAATTGTTAAATTTGTCTATCTCAACCCATGCTTGAATTTTATTCTTGTGTTTCATATTAAAGTTATAGATATTTGCTGTTGTTGATTCCCACCTTCAGCGTATCCACTTAATAACATTCAGTTGTTCAGGGAAGGAATTAACATGTTATAGTGTAAAATTGGTAGGGACACTATTGATACTCATAAAGTTGGCATTTGAAATGAAATAAAATTTAATGTGATAACGCTATCATTAAAATTTTTAAAAAAGGCATTATTCTCGTGATATTGACTAGCATATACTATATCATGATATATATTATGTGAAAGAGAAAATTTTATAGACAATATTAGTATTTCTATTGGTAGTAACGAGAACATGAGAACACATATAAACTTGAGAAATGGGTAAATTTTGTAACTACTAGATTTTTTTCCACACAAATCAGTCGTTGGTTATCTTATCCATTTAGATTACACATTTTAGGTTTGGATTCAAATGACAAATAAAGGATTCAGTAAATTGAATCAAAAGATTCAAATAGAAAAAATTGGTGATTCTATTGGTGGATCGAAGAAATTTTTGACGTTGCGATTTTTACCAAGTCCTTTTTGGTGTCGCTGTAATCGAGCAATTGTCAATTTTGTTAGTGATTGGTGGATTGGTAAAATTTTTGACGTTGCAATTCTCATTAGGTTATTTTTGGTGTCGTTGTAATCAAGCAATTGTCGATTTTGTTAGTGATACACCTCGATTTGTAAAGATAATCATGTATTATTTTTAGTTGTTTTAAATTTTATAGTCAAAGGCGAAGTACCCAGAAAAGGCTGCACGAAACAAACCAATTTTTTTATGCATTTATTTTTCCATGATTACATAATCGATTTCCAAAAGGTACAAAAAAGAATTCTTTTTTTTTTTTTTTTTTTTTTTTTTTTTTTTGCGCTTGAAAGTGCTTAGCATCATCCAACAACGTGCGTTAATGCCGGAGTGGGGCATGTAGGGTTTGTCGGAAAAGATGTTGAAAGTAAATAATGGAAGATGTGCTGGTCCAATCGACACCCTTTGAGAACACGGTGCGTCATGATTTTTGAATCGGAAAGGAAAAGACAACATTGTTTGCAATCGTCAGACGACAAGAAAATGTGAATTGCATGTCATTTAACTGTCCCATGCTATAATGAGGCCAACCTTAACGTAGAAAGCCACTACTGATGATGTCCAACGTTTTCCTGGCCCTTCAAATGGTCCACTACCGATGATGTGGGCATGGTTGAGAGGCCACATATGTGGTCCTTACCAATGGTCCCGTCAAATAAAAACCGCAGAATCACCGCAATAGGGGTTTGTGTCGTATGTTCATCTTAATGCATCGTCGTGCATTCATTTCGTTAGATCCATTCCATGTTTAGCATAAAGTTTCCATCGCAACCGCAGGCGTTCATATTCATACCAGGCTTATCAGCTCTCTACTGCAAAGCATAATAGTAATAGGAAGAAGATACATAAAATAGCCTCGCTGTTAAGAAACACCAAGTTCAAAGAATTGAAGAAGAATACAAACGGTGTCGAAGCTCGGAAGGTAGATGGTAGTAAGATCCTAATACTAGCCTGTACAAACTCTCTCTCAGTGAATTCCTCTTGATGATTTTCCCTATTATTTGGGAAAACAACTGGTTACCTAATGTATTACTAGCTACAGTTACCTCTTCCAGAAGGAAGAAAAACAAAAGTTGGAAGAAAAAAGCTCTAGCCAATTAATCTCCCTCCTAAGAGGAGACTCTACCATCATGTGACCATATCTACCACTAATTCCACAACACGAAATCTAATACACTACAGATGCTGCATTGATCTCATGCCTGAGACAGCACCACGCAGATTGCTAATGAGGCAGCGGACACAATTAAATTGTGAAGAAAACACGATGCACATACTTCCCCTATCAATGATGTGGCTTAGTGAAGTGTCAATCCTCTAGAACAACTTAATCTTCTCAAAACTTCATCGGTTGCCACAACATAAGGCACGTTTCGCGACTTCAAGTTTCTCCCACAGACACAGCATCTCCCTAGGACTTTGGTAATGTGCAACAACATAACCGTCCTTGCATCCAACATTATTCACCCTCTTTTCATTCTCATATCTTACATTCAGACCATCTTTCTTCATATCAGAAATCCAGATGCCCATTGCCACATCTTCCAGCTTAAACATCTGCAACAAACACCATTAATTTCAATGCAGATTAAAACAAAAGCACGTGTGTCCTGGCTGTAATCATCAGAAGTCACATCTCCCGTTTGATTTGTGAAATGAGTAAAAGCAGCCATTTCATCCCATTCAGAGTCTAATTTACTCCCCCCTTACCATTTGCTGTGTACTCCCTGAACTGTTAATGCATGAAGTATTCAAGATGTTCCCATACAGATAACAGTTTTAACTTCTTCAAGATTTGTAGGAGATTTAAGATTAAACATTTCTTCTTGATGGATCAGAGATTCAGAGAAATTATTTATTGCATTAATATTCTTTAAAGATAATATGCGGTTCATGTTTAATCTGCTGGAGAATCTTTTGATTGACTCAGCTTATATTCTAAATTTAAACTATTTATTTATGATGATTTCAAACTGCATCCCTAAAAATATATATTATAATGATTTGTGGCCACATTACCTGTTTTAGATTTGCTTTCTTTTCCCAGTTAGTTTAAAATCTAATACGGCAATTCCCACAGTGAAATACAGGCCTCATGGCCAGAGGTTAAGACATAAGAATGCTGAACCTACCTTCAATTTTCCTTCATCATATCTCTGAGTTACTGTCTTTGCAATGTCCTGGGAAACCACATAACCAGGACCATGTGCCCATGGGGGATAGGTGTCGTCAGACCATTCCTTCATAGAGAAGAATATAGAACTTCAGGTATGTCAACATGAAAAGAACAACTGCACAAAAAATTTCAGACATATTAGCATACCTTTAAGCTAATATACCATTTGCTGTCTCGACTTCGATGAGGCCGAGAATTTGAGTTGATTAATCCATAGAGCAGTGCAGATGATGAGTTGACTCTAACTAGAGAAGCCAGCACTTCATCAACACGAACAAAAGCATCATCGTCTGTCTTCATTACATATTTGGCAGATACAACTTTTGACTGCAGGGAAGATGACTTGTATGAGGATCATGAACTCTCCTTCAAAAAATGAAGATAAAGGACTTTACCCCAAAAATACAGATGGCCAGGGTTTTCCATGTGATGAGGTTGTAGTAATCAACAAAAGGCATTAGCTGCACATCTCCATATGTCCGTGCCTCATTCCATAGTTCCTCATTTACAATCTGGTTTTTGTGCTGCAATCAAATTTGAATTCTATAAACAAACTTTTACCAGGATTTATACATTGGAGAAAAACAGCACTTGGAGAGGTAATTATACAAAAAATGACTTGTTGATGAAACATCCCCGGTTAAGTGAAAGCACAGGTTAATCCACATAAGTCCTAGACACAATAGTAAAACTTACCAGACCCACAAAAAAGCGCACAGCGACTGCTCCTGAACGCACTGCAGGATATTGCATCCATGTTCTCCGAACAGCCATCCTGCGCTTGAAATTATTTGCTGTTGAGAAAACCCCAATGAAGAGATCCAGTGGTCTCTTATAAGAAAGAGGAACTGCTTTGAGTGCTTCTAGATCAACTGTCTGCTCTGCATCCTCCGACGTAGGCAGACCACTTGCCAAAACTGACATTAATTTTATGTCTCCAGAGATTTTAACTTCACTTACAAGCCAGGGCTCCAGAGTCTATGGGACCAAAAAAACACAGAAAAATTACAAGTTTTCAGTACTAGATATATAAATTTTCTGTTGACAATCAATCAAACATGAAAGGAAAATGCAGAATTGAATTGGTAAATTTACTTCACGGAAGGCAAAAGAAGTTATGTGCTTTCCATCAACAGTCATTTGGATCCCCTCTGCCCCCACCCTAAGTGTCGCAACAGACAGGTATCCCTGCTTGAAAGGGAAATATTTCCTTTTTTTGAATCCATCCTTCCCACTTGAAGTCGATTTTGAACCATTGGAATGGGCACCATATAAGAGAATTCGATTATCATCCTTGCCAACTATCTTGTTGCACTGGTCCAACTCATCAACTACACAGAGAGAAATGAGAGATTAAAATTTGAAATTGAACAACAAGGACAACAAAACAACAAAAAACTAAAGAATCCGTTATTTATGTACTTGCAAAATAGAAGAGGGATTTCTGCAGCATTCTGCAGAATGCAGGTGATACCAAATCATGGATACATAAATGCTTTGAAAAGAAACAAATTTAAAAAAAAGGCCCAAACAATCTGCACATCTTAGCAAAAACATTGACTAGCATCTCTACCTTTCTTGATTTTGTCCGGACTAGGGGATGGGCAACGCTCCTCTTCACCCCAGTCATGAGCATGTGTCCAGGTATTCTGGACAATAACAGGATCTTCCGTTATCTTGTCACCATGAAGCCTCACATTATAGTGCAAAACAATTGGCGGATCAGGGTCCCCAGGAAGCGGTTCCCCAGTTAAGTCAATCCGAAAATTACCAAGAAGACCATCTGGAATGCCTATGATTGTGATTGAAGAGCCCTGAGTGAGGCCGCAAGGAGCAGACATCTTAAAGTCCTTATTGCCACTTGCTGTTGTATTCATTTTGTTAAGAAAATGAGGACACTGTTTCTCATTGGCTTTCCTGCGTGAGCTATCATTTGCAGAGTCAAGCCTTTCCTCCTCAACTGAAACCATAAGGCTCTTCCATGCATTTCCAGCTTCTTTGATAGCATCTACACCATTAGGAAACACTCGTGACTGATTAATCAAATGCCTTAAGTGATTCCAAGTGAACAAGGATTGTTTCTCTTCGACCGATATATTCCATTCAGCAAAAAGACTGGAAGTAACAATTTCAGTAGATATTACAACTGAAACATTTGCTGGATTTTGAACTGCATGTGGATCTGTACTGCTAATCCATTCAAGGGGGTTAGTAGCATTGGGAGAGAAAGGATTCATAAGGTAACTCTGACTTGATGGATTTTTCAGCACAACATATCTCAACATCAACAGCATGAAAAGGGAAGCTACTACGATGCCACAGTACCACTTCTTCATATTGCTGTTTGAACAAGTTTATTCACAATTATAGCCCTTCCTTACATAGTTTCATTAAACAAAACAGTATAGCTATTAGATGACACAGCTACAAGCAGGATAAAGATCTTCCAGATAATCCAACGCCTTAGCAGGATAAGCAGAGGCTTTCAGCAGGGGAAACTGACATCAAGCATGGCACACCAGTCTCTGTATTCCCCAAGGTTTTTAACTTTTGCAAACCTTGTTACCTCTCATTCCCGGGATCCTTCCCATACAACCGGAAAGTCTCCCAATGCCCATGACAACAACCAAGTTACACCTTTACTGAAAATGAAATAAAATGATAATATTAACACAAGAGCAAATCTAAGTGCCAACATAAATTTTTGCAGACAGAACAATGCAGTTCGCATTTCTGTTTCGAATGAGCAGAGGGTGATGATGATGATGATGATAATAAAAGAACAAGAGCTGCTACTGTGATACACTACATCCCTAATGCATTGCATGAAAACTCTATACATTGGCAATTGACTTTTGTCAAATTTAACACAAAAAACAATGAGAGCAAACTATACCATTGCTCAAGCAAATTATTTCAATTATAACTGTTCCACCACTCGAGTGACACAAGAAATACTTTTTGCAAATTCAAATGCCTGGAAGCCATCTGCACACAGACACACACACACGATGCAGACGAACACCAAGGTAACCAGAATCATTGCCAAATTTAGCATATAAAATTTTTTATAAAATCAGGGAGTTGTTATGTGGCAATTTTCAGTGACTGCATGGAGATCTCCACCCCCACCCCCCAAAAAATTGAGAATCAAGTTTAATACGATTCAACATTCAATAATATTCATCAATCACTTGCTAAACTCCAACAAAACCAGGACATGGACAAATTTAGAAATAATCACCAACCAACAAGGCAGAAGCTGACTCCAACAATCTAAATCACACAGGCTGTTAAAACTTAAAACATGAGATCACCATCTTGGGACCATGGCAACCCAATATTCTACCAAAAAATATAAAAAAAATAAATAAGAAATATGGAAAAAAAAATTTCCCCCTTTTCTTTTTTTTAATTGAGTCAGATTAGTTGAATCCAAGGGATCAAAATTAAACAACCTAATATGATCGAAAAAACAAATTAAACAAACAAGCTAATACATTGACCTAGTCAACCTACAGTTATGAATGAATTCACGAAACTTGCCATCACATACACAATCTAACCACAACAGCACATATTAAACCATAAAAGATTCAGCCAAAACAAAAAGAACAGTTAATAGAAAAGTTCCAAAAACCTAATTTCACAGGACATGAAGTAAATGCGGTCAAAGTCAAGATGTAAAGCACAATAATTACCAAAATCATCATCCAAAAAAAAAAAAATAAAAAACAAAGAAACACATTTAAGAATCATTTTCAAATTTCAGAAATATCGAAATCCTGCAACTTGAAAGCAGAGATCCAAGAACAAATTCACCAAATCCAGACTTCATATCCACTTCAAACTTAAACAAATCACACAAAACGAACTAACGAACTTCAAGAATTGAAGTTTCACAGAATTCACCGAAAACCCAACACTGAAAATCACTTCAGGATAGAGAAGCATGTACCTTTTTGTAAAGGAAGTGAACAGACAAGAAAGATAGAAAGAGAGAGGGAGAGAGGAAGAGAGAGAGAGAGAAAGTTTGGATGGATCTTAACTTACTAATAGTTATGGAGACGATTACGGATGCCGTAATAAGGACGCTTAAAATGAGAATATTTTTTCTAAGTTGAAAATTCAAAGTCCACGGAGGGACCAAAAAGCTTCTAGTACTTAAATTACATTACTTCAAGCATCAGGTACACTTCATCAATGTCGGTTTTATGCCTATGCTGTTAAATGCATATGTATGTGTCTGTGTGGAAGCGCGTGCTTGTGTGTTTGGTGTGGCTTTTAATTTTTATGGTATGATTCGAGGACGATGAAAGCTCCACCAGACGGGGACTCCATCTAGGACTATAACTACTGGTTCATTTCGCCAATTAGAAAAGAATGTAATAGGTGGTATATTATAATTAAATAATATTTTTCATACTTATTATAAAAAGAGAATAATTATATATATATAATATATAATATTTTTAAGATAAGAGTAATTATGAAAAAATTAAAAAAAGTATTTATGATTAAGTTTAAAAATAAACTGATAATTTATGGTGATGAAATATAAATTATTGTTCATTATTTTACATAATTATAATTCATTTAATTTTATTCCTATTAAGTGAATGGTTTGTATTTAGTTTACTAACTTGTGAAATATAAAACTTTCTTTTATTAGATGACCACCTAATTCCGTAAATACGTGGTGAAAATGAAATAAATTGACCCCCTGTATCTAGATAACTAGCATATGAACATTACCTTATTATTATACATCTTAAAATTTTATTAATACGTATATTCATATATTTATACATGTACTACTTAATAGTTTTTTTAATTACACTTTTTAATTTAAACATCCCAATTCAGAAATTGTATACTAGTAATTTAAACAGCAGTTAAGCTGATAACATGAATGTGGATTAGTTTTGCTCCTCTAAATTGTGTCCTTTTCAGGATGAATTGAATGTAGGTAAATTTTATTATTGGTTGATTTATATATATATATATATAATCTATATATATTATTAAAGATAGGAATGATAGTTTGGCATTTAAATGATTATAAAATAAGAGATATTTTGTTGAAAGGGTTTATTGTAAGAAATTATGGGGAAGACGGGGAGTCGGCCAAAAAAAAATTTGTTATTGTAAGAAATTATGGGGAAGACGGGGAGTCGGACAAAAAAAAAAATTATGGGGAAAAACTGTTTTAATAATATGACAAAGATATACCCAAAGAGGGATGGGAATGACGAACCTGAGTCAAGTTTGTACTGAAATGGAGGCAGGGAGTATAAAAAAACCCATAAAATCCGAAAATCGGATCGAAATCGAAAAATAAATAAAAAAAATATGGTTAATGATTCGTCCTTTTCAATTTGGGATTATGATTTTAATTTTTTTCATTTTCAGTTTATAACTACTAGAAAACCGACGGTTAACGATTAACCTATTCGATATTTATAAGTATATTATATATATAATCAATTTTTTAAAAAATATATATACAAATAAAGATAAAAAAAACTCCAAAATCTATTATAATTTGAGACATGTTGTAATTGGAACTTTTATATTTTGATTATTATATAATATGTTGGTATTGTTGTTATTTAATTTGTTTATTTGTAATTTTTTAATGTAATTATGAAACAAAAGGCTTTAATTTTCATAGTTATAACTAAAAATACGGTTAACAAACATTTTTTAGTTAACCATTATGTTGAATGGTTAAAAATTAAAAAACTAAAAATATTAAAAAAATAATTAACCGTTAAGTTGGTTAACTATGAATAATGGACTAGTTTATGTTTATGATATTAAAAAACCAATCATTTCTGTTCGATTCAAAAAATAGAGTCATGGATCGGTTGATCGAATCATGCATATCCCTAGATGCACTTTAATGGTTTTAATATTAGGAATTTTTTTTTAAACTCATATGACGAAAATAGCACCTATTAGTGTGTGTATATAATATATATATATATATATATTTAGCCCGCTAATTAAAACAGAAGAGAAGAAAATCAAAATGATATTTTTCGGTTAAGATATTAAGGATATGTCACTAGATTATAAAGTCATTAATCTAATTTTAAAATGTTTGAAACATAGTTAAGATATATAACTTAATGGTATAGATATTAATATTTTAATTGTAATGGTAATTGAAAGGAAAAGAAAAAGAAAAAAAAAACAGAAAATAGAAAACATAAAGTGGGGACGGCTATATTGGGACTTTTTGGAAAAAGTTAATAAATAAATCAAGATGAATGCCGCCAAGTCTGTTTGGTTCGGAATTTTTTTTTTTTTTTTTTTTTGGTCAATTTGGTTCGGAGTGAACAAGTATTTAAAAAAAAGAAAAACTTTCTGGATAAGAATAATATTGAAGTTATTTTCTTACTTTTAAATGAAATGAAAAAGTAATGGTAATTTTGTAAATAAGTTTAAACTTTTTGGGTGAATATATTGAATTGCTTTAATGGACTTTTTCTTTTTTTCAAATAAGTTGAGCTCTTTTGAGTTGCAAATTTTTTTTTAATCCTTAAAAAAATTTGCGATCATTTCAACTTTGATCACTAATAGAGGTCACTAGATGATAGCATATCTAAATTTAGGTATAGCAGATGACCCTAACATTAATTTAATCGATACGCTTTATTCTTTTTTCTCATCTCTGGTAATTTAAATTTAGAATTAGGAAAAAGATGACTTATAGAAGAAAATATCTAAAGACACTTTTTTTTTAAATAATAAACAAAAATTTTATGTAGTCACTACTGAACTCCAAAATTTTACCAATTTGTGAATATCGAGAGCTTCACCTTCACTATTTTATATGACCGTGTCGCAAATTTTGAGAAGAAAAAAAAAAGAAAAATAAAAACTTTATTTTCAGATAAATTTTCAAGCACCAAATAACTTTTTCAATTCTTTTTTCTTTTTTTCCTAAACCAAAATATAACAGAAGGGATTCAAATATCCCACTTTTTTTTTAGCTTAAAATATCCCACTTAATAAATTGGTATTAATATCAATTCCACCCAAGGCTACTGGCAGATTTTCTTTAAATATTGAATTAGATGTTTTTGTTTTAGAGATTTTTTCTTTTTTAATAAATATTTAAGAGAAAGCACTTATTATTGTTGTGAAATTTATATATTTTCTTTTGCTTGGTTAATTATTTATTAGAATATCCACATCTTATAGGACTTTCAAAAGGTCCTTAAAGTATCATATCTTTATTTTAAGGATCTTATTTTTTAAAAAACTTCATTATTTTATTTCTTTCTTTTCTTAGATTTTATAGGTCTCATATACTTTTTATGAAATATACATAATAAAATATTTAAAAAATCTATGAAAAAACATTAAGAATCTTACTTTTGTGGGATCCTTAGCGAAAATTAAAAAAATTTAAAAACCTCTCCCATTCCGTAAGACCTTAAAAGGTGAGTTCCCTTGTGATATGTTTGGTACATAAGAATGGGTGAGCCTGGAATCGTGACTCTAGTTTTCATTTCCTTACCTAACTTTTGAAAGCGTTTTTAAAAGCTGGAATTGCGATTCTATCCCATATTGACAATTACACTTTTTAGACATTTCATTCCATGTACTCTTTCAAATATAAGAATAGATTTATCATTCCTAAACTCATTTCATTCCAATCCAATCTATTATATTCCAAACCATTTATGCATACCAAAAATGACATTACATAAGGTACTATGTCAAGGACCAAGGGTAGAAATGATTGTAGGACCACAAAAGTCATCAATGTTTTCAAACTATATATGTGTGTGTAATGTAGTCCCAATCTAGCAAATAACAAGTGTAATTTGCTTTTATATTATGCAATAACTACCTTTATATTCTATCACATATTTAATATATATTTATTGTTAAAATTAATTTTAGAAGACATACTATATATATTTCATTCCATCACATTTCTACATATTAAAAAGGATTTATTATTATTTTGCTCTTTCCAATTCCAAACCATCCCAGCCATTCTATTCCCATTGATGACGTTACTTTTTGAAATACCACTGATGAGTTATCTCATTAAAAGAAATGCTAATTAATGTGTCCTAGATGCTTTGCATAGGTAGACCTTCCACGTTAAGAAAAAGAGGGAGGTTTCTCAAGATTTCTTATGTTTTCGCTTTTCTCCCTAGTAGTTAGTACTACCCTAACCTTCCTTATTTGAAAGTTAAAACAGCAAGCGATATGCCTAGTATATACATTTGGATGTTTAAAATAATAATAATAATAATAATTAAGCATTTAATTTCTCATTATCCAGCATAACAAAATTTATTGCATAAATTTTAAATTATAAAATTGCATTAAAAAGTTTCAATATATAAAATGCCCTTTAAGGATTTTGCATCATGTGTAGAAATAGATGTAATACATGTTTATGAGGAGAATAAATTTATCATAAAAGATTACCATAATTACCCTATTAATAATGTATATCAATAAATTATTTCAAATATTATATTACTAGCATTTAATCTAAAATGTTGGTTTTATATGACCAATTATTTTTTTTTTATGTTTATATATGAAATGCTATGTCAATTGGACAAGTTATAAGGTTTCAGAGATACCTAAATTATACCGTTTGATATTAAGACATTTTTTTATGCAAAGTTTAAGTCTCTTGAATATATGATTAAAATATTGAAAAGGTGTAAGCAATAAAAACTAAAACTTATAAAGGTTCCATAATTTTTCATAATACTAGACACAATAAAGACCATTAAATTATGTTTGATTTATAAAATGTATTAGACATTGGATAAAACTCTTTTTATGGTACTCACAAAACTTAATTATCCCTTATATTATATTGGAACTAAGCAAAAATAAATCACTTAAGATACTAAACCATCTTCAACCAAAAGAAAGATACCAAATCATCATCACCAACACCTCTACCACTGCCACTACTGCTATCAATAAGTTTTCATCACTATTATCACAAAACTACCACCATTGCCACTAGTTATAATATGTATACATGATAATGCAAGGTATAACTATTAAAGTGAAACACATGTGCTATGCATGTCATACAAAATAATGGACAACACAAGAATAAATCCATGTTTAGTATCAAGCATACCAAACATTATGCAAAAGAATTACAAGTAAATTATATGAAAGGGTATCAACATTTGAAGATAAGTTTACTTAAAATATCAACATTATAAGTGGTTAAAAAAAAGAATCATTATTTAGAGATAATCATTTAAGGTATCAATATTTTAAATGGTTAAAAAAAAGAATCAGCTTTTTGCAAAATGGTTGAAATAAGTTATTAATAATTGACTATTGACGAAAATTAAGGAAAGTTTAATTGAAAACTAATATAAAAGTTGACACCTTAAATGAACTTTAGAAAATATTGATGTATCATTTTGTTCATTTTAAAAAAAGTTGATACCTTCTTTTTAATCACTTGAAACGCTGATACTTAAATGAACCTACCACCATGATTTTCTAAAGAATTATATTGCTCAATATTCCTTATAATGTACTATCAAGTTCTCATTCAACCATAGAGTTCTCACAACCAACTGCTATATAAGAATGATTACACAAAGTATAATTGCTAAAGGAGGTGCAAATAACAAAAATTTTGAAATTATATTACTAGTCAAAAAATTACACCAAACCTAAATTTTATGCATAATATAATTATTATTGATTATCGTGTTACATGCTTTTGGTGGTCTTTTATCCACATGGTATATGAATGTTATGTTATTTAAAAGCGTTACAACTTTTAAAAACATCTAGAGTTATGTTATGTCATATTAAGTCATGTGTTGCTGCATTATTGTCTTTTGCTACAAAAAAATATATGTTAGATATAATGAGAGGAAAAGAAAAAGAATCTCTTTCGTCAAAATACATCGATAATAAAAAGGGTGTATATGGCAAGAACAAAAATAATAAAAAACCAAAAGCTATTATAAAAGGTATTATTGATTAAGAGTTGTACATATGACAAAAGTTTTAGATTATATTATAACAATAAAGGAAAACATGTGGTTACTTCTCGTCTAAAATATATAAAATAAGGATAAATACTAACCACATCTAGAATATATATAAATAAGGATAAATACCTTATCTCCAACGTGTGACTACCAACCAAACATACACACATTTGATTTGATGGAACAAGCTTGTATAATTTATATAGTAATTCCTTATTGCGTATGATTTGGAAGAACAATTTCTAATTTAAATCCCTTCCTTTCTCTTATAATATTTAGAGGATTTAAATCTTGATAAATAATTATAAGTTTGTTAAAATATGCCATTTTATTGTTGTGATCCTCTCATATATTTTCTTTTATTTTTCTAGCATGTTTTTAACATTTTCCAAATAATCTAAACCCAAAAGTTCGATTATATTGGCATACGAACATCTTTTTTGGAAGATCTCTACATTATTAGTACTTTTTCACATTGACAAGTTTGACTATGTATCTAAGAGACATTTTTTTTTCTAAAGATATAATTTTACTTTTTAGATCGTAACATTTACATTACTTAATATGGAATGGAACAACTCTTGATATGTAATTATATTCATATATTTTAAAGAATCGTAATTCTTCTTAATAACATATCGTATCATGTAAATATAGAAAAATTGTCAAGACCTATATACATAACTTATACCTTTCAATTGTACCATTTGCGGTTGATAATAATTATTTTCCTATTTTATTGGTTTATATTTTGAAAGAGTGTAATATCCGAATTTTACACAAAAATTTAATATGATATGTGTTGATGGTCAAATTTTGGATCATAGGTTAACAAGCGAGTCTGACCCATTGGGCCAAAGCTAACCTATTTTACTCATTTCGAACCTTAAAGGAGTCCACCCTTCCCTATCGAATCATGTATCAGACAAACTCCAAGCTAAGATCACTATGCACATTCCCCCAACCACCATTAGTTTCCATCATGGAAGACAAATAAAAATGAATTAGTAGCCTAATCCCCACGTTCATGATAGCTGTCCTTAACTCTTCGCTAATTTTCTTTCATTGTTAATAATTCTTCTACTTCTCTTATAAGAGAAAGCAACATAATTTATACCATCACATTATGCAAAAGTTGGAACTTACTATGGTTGTACTCTTGCATAACTAAATGCAAAATGACACAATTTTTCATTAAAAAAATTTACTTTTGAGATTATAACTCTTTCTAAATAATGTAATACATTACATAAATATGGAAAGACAATAGATAATAATAATATTATAAAGGTACACTATGTAATATAATATTACATAACTAAATGCTGCTATTATATTATTTACAATGACATTTTGAACATATTTATTAAATTAAAATGTATCCATACATTGTCTTTAACAAGTTATTAGTGTGTTCTCCTATATAAAGCTATAAATAAGTCAAGTAGAAATTATATTTTATTAGTTTGAGCTCAACTAAAAATGCTACTTAATAAATCTAAAATTGACTTGATTAAATTTATTTTGATTTGATAATATAGAAACATATTAATTTAATTAAAAAATACTTCATAAACTCAACTTGAAGTCAAATTATTTTAATTTGGCGCAAGATTTAATACTCATGAACTAGTCAATACAACTCATGGTCTCAAGTTTAAGCTCACCTTAAGTATGGTTGATTGGATATAAGGTAAATATTAAGCTTATGTGAATAAGTCAAGCAGAACACTATAAAACTTGAGTTTAACTCAAAACTTACACAAATAGATTGAGTTCAAACTCAACAATTAATAATCTCAAACTCCAGGAGCTTGCAAAGTTAATTGCCACATGTAATTTTTTTTCTTCCATCTCTCACACCCAAGTTAACAAACCTAGCATAGGGGTAATCGCATGGCTGTCTCTCCTTTGTAAACCTTTTCTTCTTCATAACCCACTTTAACATGGTTTAGATTGGTGAAAGACAGTGAAATCTAATGAAAGTGGAGGGAAAGAATGGAAACATGTGTTTCGAAAACTTAATGAGGTGTATAAATGAAATGAAATATGTAGAAATGAATGAAAAAGTTTCCACCCAATAGCCCTTCTTCTTTCTCTTCAAATTTAGAGAGAAAGAAACGGAAATGAATTGAAATAATGAGAAAATACAAAGATAATCTTGTGAAATATAGTCACTCATATAACTTGTAGGATAATAAGGTCAAATTCTTATATGTTTCTTTTCTTTTATATAAACCAAACATTAGAAAGAGAAATGTTTCTATGCATTTCTTTCTATTTCCACACTTCATGTCTAAACACATATAAAAATTGGATTTCCTTTTATCTCATTTTCTTTCTTTTCATTTTAGTATCTTTTCTATCATTTCACTTCCCATAAGAGTTGCCAAAAATAATGTAAATCCACAAATCTATCACTATTGATATTAATATCCACAGGTTTATTACATTACATATAAGATATCAGCCCTTTCTATTATTTACATTATCATTAATCAGTAACATGCCTCGATGTGTTCGCTCTTGATAAGTTCTTAGACCCCATCTCTTAATTAGTTCGTTAATGCTCGGTCATACATTGTGTACCAAATTGTACTTCTATTTATTAAATATAATAAAATTTTAATTTTTTTAAAATTAAAAAAAAAAAAAAACAACAACAAGGAACTTGCAAGTACTTTTATCTATTTATGCTTCTACATAGATATCTATTATAATGTATAATTTCACAAACTATATATTATTAACCTCTTTAATTTTAATTTTTGTGGTCACTATATCTAGTGAAATGCTACCAAATTAAGCCTATAATGATACTATCTTTCACTTCACCGTTCTCTTTTAAGTTTCTTTCAACAAATTTTTGTTATACATGTCTTTTCGATAATAATAATAATTTTTACTATCATATAGGATTATATTCTCAAGTTCAAAAAGATTTTGACTTTTTACAAATATTATAATATTAAGTATAACCATCAATAGTCATATTAGTTATATTATATGAGATATATTTATGCAATTAAATAATTTGTAGTCATATAATCTTTTAAATATAAATATACTACCACATTAATTACATTGCTATTTTGTGTAAACATATTCTTTTTATTAACATAATATATTTTAACTAATGTAACTGTGCGTTATTGGACTTCAACTAGTATAAATGTAAGGTTAATTAACTAGACAGTCACAATTTTTAGTAGTAAATTGATTTGAAATCACAACATTTCGACTGGCCCATTTAAAGTCTAACGTTTATAAAAGTGGGCCAATTGAGGTTATTATTGACACGTGTCAACAGAAGAAAAATTTAATTAAAACTTAGAAAATCCATCGGTCATGTTTCGAGGGTACCCTAGTAGTAGTACACAAGCTACACTTGTGGACTATTACTGGTTAACCTTCAGAGAATAACATATTTTTAAACAACAAGATCTTGTAGTTGCGTTGATAAGAAATGATAAACACATATACGATATAAATTAGTAAATATCTGCCATCACAAGTAGTAAATATCATAAAAGTATTACAGATCATAATTCTATTATAAAAGTCTCCAAATACATAACTGATAATTCATGTACTAATTATCTTATGACTAAAAATAAAAATAGATAACATAAACTAAATATCTCATATTCTTCTAGCTTCTAAATTCTTATCGGAGCCATGCTCCCGGAAGTAACCAACCAAGATCGTAAAGTTAACCTGAAAGGTCTTTAGGAGTGTGAGCAAAACCATGGGCTCAGGGAATAACCATATATATTATACATCAAGTAAATTTATTAACAAATCATATGTAATGCATCAATCAAGCATATACACAGATATAAGCTTGGATGACCAAGAATCCAAACAAGAAAAAGATTTACGCCCTCTTTTTAGGGTTGAAGAACAATTATTTTTATGACCCACCTGTCTAGGAGAGACTAAGTATATAGGAAAATTAACGATTTTTCATCATAAGGTTATCACTTTTAACTTAATGGTATTTTAACTAACCATTTCCTGCATCAATCCTTAAAAACTCTCTAAGTATTAATCATTTCAAAGCAATACTACCGGCGGCATTCTTTGTTGCTACTTAGTTCCCATAGAACCGACGAAACAAATAAAACCTTAGAAGAACTAACACTTTAGAAAAACCAGGCATTAATAGATAACCCAAATATTAATATGTAGCAGGTTACCACTCTTTTTTAATATGCAATAATGCAGTATGTGTAATGCATGACCATGTTATTTTAATTAAGCCGATAATTTTTATTAAGATATATGGTGATCATACATTACACACATTCATCAACATGCTAATCCAAATTATCAAACAATTGTAATATCACTTCAATAACTCGTCTTGTCATCACAAAGAGCCAACTCAAGTCATAAATCATTCTCATCATACTCTTCAAAATAATTGTGTTATTATCTTTGCATTACATATGCCACTAGTTACAAGCATAGACAATATAATAAATATGAGTTACTCACCTGCTCATTTTGACTAATGTAATAATCCATAGGAAGTCCTCAAGGGTATCAAGATCACCTATTGAGATGAATAAAAATATTCATCAATAAGGCATAAATTATATAATTAAACTCCTATAGTGTCTAACTATCTATTTGGTATTTGGTTTTATTCATATTACTTGTGATCTTTTAGTGGTCTTATGATAACAATTATCATTGATATTTTATTTTCATTTTGTTTTTATTGATCTTGTTTGATATTTATATTTTTATTGGATAGTTGTAAAGTTTTTATTCAATAGATTAATATTTTATAATCACTATTATGATTACTTTTATATCGTTTCTTAATTGACCATTATGATAACTAATATTTATTTTCTATCATTTTAGTTTCATCATGTTTCTCTTTATCTGACTTTATGTTATTATCTAGTTATTTTTAAAAATCACATTATTTAATATTTTAGCTTATTCTAAATTTCTATTCTTGTATATCTACCAACATAAAACAAATACTAAACAATTATCATATTCTATTCTTATTTGTTTTAGTATAATAATAATAATAATAATAATAATAATAATAATAATAATAATAATAATAATAATAATAATGTTTTCTATTTATAAAAATTATTTTTTAAGTTCAACACTTAAAAATTATTTTTTAAGTTCAACACTTAAAAATTAGTTAAACATGATAGTATTGAAATATTCGTATTTATTATTTTCTTGTTTCATTTCTTCTTCTTCTCTTACACACACACACACACATATATATATTAGTAAATTGTTATGGACAAAACAGACTCTGTTTAGAGGCATTTTGTGCATACGCCATCATCAAACGCTGCTAGCATTGAGTTCCAAATGCCGGTGTTTCGAAGATTTTACATGTTTCTTGTACCATCTTATACTGGCTTTAGGCTGCTAGCTTTACAACATACGCCGGCACTAACACCACCGGCGTAGAGCTTTGAATTGCCAGCATTTGTTCATATTACGTAAAAAAAAAAAATTATGTAGCTTCTGTTTCCAGTGTAAACCGTTGAAACACTGTCAACCTACTCGTGTTCGTTGCTAGCATTGAGTGCTTACACTACCGGCATAGAGGCAGTGTTATTACTGTTCATCATCTTCTCCAATTTTCCTTCATTCAAAACTTAGATTTCTTATAATATATCTACATTATACTTGTATTAAAACTTCTTCTAAGTGTTGTTTACATGGTCTACAAGTATTTTCATGATATAATATTATATAAACATCAGAGAATCCTCATATCATATGATTTCATAGGCTCTATATATTGTAATTCATATATAGAGTGTTAAGGTTGGATTTTGACCTTTTATAGGCTTATATAAGGATGTTAAACTTCCCCCCCAGGCTAGATTTGAACCTAGGTCAACAAGAAACATTGTTTAAACTTATGTTCAAATATAAACTAACCCGGAACCAATTTTGCACTTACTTTTCTTGCTCATTTCCTAAGCTTGGGCTTGCTAATGAAGTTAAATTGTTGAGTTTGGATTGTTAACTATATTGGTGGGTTATAGGGCTGAGGGTGGATGAATTTGATTTGCCTTTGGTTGTGTTTGTTATCATTGTTTTATGCTAGTTCTAAGTGCATTAAGGGCTTTGTTTGTTTCTCAATAAAAAGTTATTTATAGAGGGAATGAAGGGGCTGCAATTTCCAGCCAGAGGAAGAAAAACTCATTGAAAAATCAAGTTGTATTTTGCATGTAAACTCCTGCATTAATTGTTATGTTGAGTTGGTTTATTTTGATTAGTTTTCAAAAAAAAATTTCCTTAACTTTGTTTACTTTATTTGACCTATTTGCTTCAATTTTTCAACTGGCTAATTTCAATGATATCTCAGCCATGTATGGTGAGCAACTAGCACCATATAAGTATATATTAATATAATATTATTTAGTTAGTTATTTATCTTAGTTTTAGGGTAGTTTATTAAGTTAAATAGGTACAAATGTGACAGCTATTTAGGAGTTCTGTCTCCCAAAAATTTATTTAAAGTTTCCACAAATTTTCTAAATTATTATTGGGTTCAACTTTAGGTTTAAAGTTTACGCGATTAATTATTTTTAGAATTTTATCTGACCTGATTAGGGTTTTCTAAACTTAATAGTTCAATTTTCGTTTTAATCTCTAATAGCTTTAGAATTTACTAACTATATCAATAATGTGATCCAAATATTTATTTGGAGTCTATATTACAAGTTATGGATATGTTTTTATTCTTATTGTGTATTTATAATATTTATAACTCTGATGATTTATCATTAAATTATTGTTTCTTAACTATAAACTTTATTGATTATTAGCTTTCTAATACTCTTGAAATTTTATTTAAATTATTTTTATAAATTGAATTTTCAATACTAGCTATGAAATTTTAACTTTGATATCTATTACTATATATAGGACTTTGTTTTAGAGTTTAAAAATATATATAGGTTGATAACTACTTGTGGTTTTATTATAAGGTCTTTGATGAGTCTTACAGTAACATTCTATTTTCTATATTCGTATTTCTATTCATTTTTATTTACATGAAAATCTCGGGATTTACATTGTCACCTTATAACACGTATCAATGGTGACATCAATTGACTCATTTCCTAAAATACCCAAAAATAAAGAAAAAATAATTATAAAATAAAGTAAAATAAAAGTAGGGCCTTATAATTATTATATCCCTTGTGCCTCTTCCCTATATTTGTTATGTCAGACCATTACCTACCATTAAATAGATAATCCTTACACCATCTAGATATTCACAAAAAGATAATAGTTGGGTAAGAACTCTTCTCTATCCTATTCTAGTGTCTAATTTATCAATTCAAGTCCTAAAAATCTTATTGGTCAATTCTTCAGAATCAGAGATTTGTAGACAAAGCACAATTTTAGGTGAGAGCTTGAAGAATCACTAAATTGTTTATATCGGTAAGTGGTTATTTATATATGTATATATATATTTATTGTGGTTTAGTGAAAGATTAAAGACCTTATTGGTGTGTTTTATAAAGGAATTGAAATATGGTTATAAATTTTTGGTTATGTGCATGGTGCCATAGTTGGGCAATGGATTGGAGTTTCCTTCTCAATTTGAGGTAAAAATCTATTTTTTCGAAGGTATTTAACTTGTGAAAGTTATAAAAATTGAGTTTTGATATTGTTTTAAGGATTGTGACATGGAATCTAATATATGTGGAATATAATTTGAATAGAAGGTTATGGATAGTATCATGGTTTACTTGGACTAGTGTTCATTCTTAAGAAGATGTGAAATTTAGGTCTTCATGTTACAACAAGGTCTATAACAATTGCTTGGCGACACATACTAAAGGATTCAATGATTTGTACAAAAGTAAAGATTGAGTCATATATCTATATATATATGTATATATATAAAGGAATTTGTGCAAATCGAATATTAATCCCTAAGTTTGTAATGGATTATTGATTTTCATAATGATTGAGGAAGAAATTAAGATTAATTTTTCTAATGATAGGTTTTTGATTGGGACAAGAGCTGAGATATTATGAGTTTAAGAAGTTAATATGAAAAGATTCTTGTGGGAAAAAAATAAAAAGGAGGAAGAGAAGAAAGAAAAGAAAATAGAGTTGATCCTATCCTACCAGGGCAGTCTGTATAGTATAAGAGGATTGCCTGGGGGTTTTCCCACTCAATGGATTTGACTTTGATGTAGCGATCTTTTTGTTATGAACATTTTATGAAATATAGGAAAAAAAGGAATATTCGTTGATATTACAAAATCGAGTTTTATGCAAAAGAATTTATAATAAGATTTGATTATAGAGAGAATTCAAATCATAAT
Source organism: Combretum micranthum (assembly GCA_024138025.1). Lineage (NCBI taxonomy): Eukaryota > Viridiplantae > Streptophyta > Magnoliopsida > Myrtales > Combretaceae > Combretum > Combretum micranthum. The sequence continues at coordinate 434,836 of JAMXBD010000079.1, forward strand.
AGGCAAGACTTCATTTTGCTAAGGGATTAAAATTGGTCGACTAGACAAAAAAAAAAAAAAGGAAGTGAGTCCATCAGCCTATTATTATTATCACAATGTATATATATATATATAATAGTATTAAATAAATACTAATAATGATGACAATGAAGATAGTAATGATAATATATACAAGTAAATAAATAAATAAGTGATGACACAAGTACATATATATGTGTAATAAGGTAAAGAAGTGGTGTGACAACAATATATAATGCTAGAAGTCATTCGATAGTTGAATAGTAATAGATAAGTAATTAACTTAGTTATGAGTTCTACCTAATTTATATTATAATTATAAGTTTAGTTAATAATTTATATTATAGTTAATCTTATTTAATAATAATAATACCTTAGTTTGAATTCGGTGTAGTAGCATTTCCCTTAAGTTCTAAACCATAAGTAATTATCAATGGCCATAGTATTACATTGAAATCTTATAATCATTAAGTGCAAGTTACGACATATGACAGTTATACTTTGTATTAGATATGGTGTCATTGTGATGCAGTAGCTTAAGGTTTTGGAATACAGTACATAGTGACATGTGTGATGCTTACTAGGGTATACTTTACTAATAACCTAACTAATACTTAAACTCAGCTAATAATGTGAGTTGTTTGTGTAAGACCCAACTTACCCTACATTTAAAATTTAGGCAAGCCAAATCCCCTGGCCAAGTATAATACGTTAAGTATTACACGCACAGGCCTCCTTGAATGATATGTTTATAGTGAACATTTGCTAGTTGCTTTTACATTATGAAGTCTTGTAATTAGATTCTTAAACTAACTGATTTTAAATTTTTAAAATAAAATTGACAAAAACATTTTGTAATCTACTCTCTGAGTAGATTAACACCCACAGAACACTATACCATCAGGTATCTCACATACCCTTCAATAATCGTGAACAAAACTTAAAAAACTTCATTTACAAAACATGAACTCCAACAGCCCCTTAAAAGAATATTACAACATAAAAGAATAAATCCAATTTTTAAACAAAACAAAAACAAAACCAGCCAATGATCTTAATCTACTCCTTCATCAACTAAAGATCCTCTAAAGGCATCCCAAACCCAAGCCATATATCATCATACCAAATCATGATCAACATATTCCAATCATCACACAAACACTAGGAAAAGATCAACAACAACAATAATGAGTCGAAGCAGTTGCAATAACAAAAACACACATGAGTGACACACAATCTTATCATTGTAATGCAACAATAAGTTATTATCTTTTATTTAAAGTAAATCAAACATCAAGAGCACTCGTACTCCAGAACAGGCCATTGGGAATCTAGGGATCCTAAATAATGACATGACGCTCAGGGGTTGATATAGCAGCACGAATTTATATCTCCTAGATGATATAGCCGATAAAAAAGGTAGCATTCTCTAGGATTCACAGCCATTAAACACTCTTTACTTATCTTAGTCCGTAACATTGTCTAGTTCAACCAGTCCCATAAACGTGAACTAAACCATATTACATCACCCTAAGCTTAAGCAAACGTTATATCGATACTTACTCCTTCGACTACTCTGAGCCATTGCAAATTGCCATGGCACCATGGCATCATTACATCATGGTAGATGGTAGCTTAATAGCCTAAACTACCATATCATTTGGACAAGGTTGCTGCTTCTCGACAAGATTCAACAGCACACGCACAAAATGACACTTAATACTTAGGTTGCTTTAAGTTTTAATCCATTTTAGATGCTTATCCTAGCATGCAACATGCAAGTTACTGTATATCTTATCTAATTGAAAACTAATAGAAACAAAAGGTTTACCGGAATCCCTTTCAGAAGATAAAACAGAGAATAAGCTCAAAAGCAAATATCTGTTCAAGAATTAAACTCATATAAGAAATCTAATTAAACATCCACTTATCTAAACTTATTTTATTATCCTATTTGATAGGCATTAAATAGGAATCATGTATGGTTGCGAAGATCGCCTCGCCAAAATACGAACAGTTCTCCTTTGTCTGTCAAAGTATTTCTTTTTACTTTGTTTATAGTATTTTATTACGACAATATTAACAAAGTATTCATATACAAAATCATTCATTTCCTATGCAAACACACATTTGAAACAACATATTCACCATGATATTTATTATTTATCCTAACCCTTTAACTTAAGTCAATTATTAACTATTAAGCTTATTTTAACTTAATTTAGTTAAGATTGATTAGACTTAATCATTTAGTTCAACTATAGGCCAAGATGATTAACTCAACCAATCTAATTCATTTTAGCTTACAATCATTAAGCTAAGTTGAACTTATAATATTAACTAAGTTCATTTTAATTTAACTTCATATCTAATCAAATTATTTATTAAATCTTTAAATTCACTAAAATCAGCTTAATTATATCACTCAACAAATATAACACATTAACTATCATTTATCTATTTCATTTTAGCTCAAAAAGATTCATTTTATACTTAACTACATACACTTAACTAGTAAAACAAGTTTTCAATTTTGTTTAGGATATTAGTAGCTAGAATTAATCAAAATTTAGGCCTTGATACTTTTAAATTTGCAAAACTTAAAACATGAAAGTTATAGATCTTTCTTTAACTTTCCATAACATTTTGAATCACCTCAAATGAGTTCCGATGAAAAAGTTATGGTCAAATTACAATAAAGTTATGAATAAGGAGGCTACACAACCAGGCTACATGGCCTGTTAGAAGCCATGTTAAACGTAAATTTTGATCAAAATCGAATTTTTTTACGGGCTACTACATGGCCATGTAAAGCCGTGTTGAAGAAAAAAAAATGCCCAATAGCTTAAAATTTTCTACATGAGCACGTGCACCCTGTGTCAATGCCCATGTTGCCTTATTTCCACTGTCACAAAATTCTTTATTTCTTTTACATCATTTTATCAATTTTTACACATCCAACATCAAACAAAACAACATAAAAACAACATATAACTTTATTCACAACTTCCATATTCCATCAACATCTTCAAAATACTTCATCAAACTCATTTCAACAAACCCTACATCTACTATTCATCATCTTTCTCACAAACCTACTTATATCAAACATCAAATCAACACCTACAAACATAAACAACAACTAAAATAAGAAAAATAACAACTTAACCCTTTTAGAAAATTCATCTTCTTGATCTTTCTTTATCTAGTCCCCTTAAGTTCTTCAAGCTTTAAGTTCATATCTCCATTTTCTTTCATGATTTCTATCTTTGATCTTGTTTTCCACTTCATTTCTTCTAAAATCTTTTTAGACTTGAGATTTGGAGTTGAATCGTTGAAGAAAGAAAAGAGAAGGAAGGAGAGAGAATGAAGGGAAAGAAAACGAAAAGCAGAGGAAGGAAAAATGAAAAGAAAAGGATAAGGAAAACTTTTGATATTTTTATAATAGGATATTAATTTAAACATTTATGATAAATATTTTTGGTATTGTAAATAAGTAAAAATAAATTGAGAACATTTCTAATAAATATTTTTATTATCTAACTAGTTTAAAATTAACTATCTATTATATTAAACCATTTCTAATTTCACTAGGTGAGGGTTTAGTGTATTTCAGTTTGTGCTTGGTCGTCTTGAATTAGAGAGCGATGTCCTTGTTAAGGTCTCAAATCTTAATATGGTAGTTAGACACTTAGGCTATTTTGTTGTGGCTTAGCAGGTAGTTGATGAGGGGAATGTATCAGGCATAACAGTACCCAAATAGAGAGAAGTTATATCGGGTGTATTTTGGGAATTATGGTCTCAACAGACTATACGATAAATGGACTATGACAAGTATCTAAATAACAACTGTGAACCTCAGAGGAGGCTACTTGTTATTTTTTTTTTAGTTAAGAAGCTGATTGCTCTCGTCAATCCCCAATACTGCTGCTATGGTATTAGAACCCATGTCCTTCATCGTGTTGCTTGGAGTCATAAGTACTCCCATGTTACTTGCTACACTTAAAGTAAATATTTAAATTAATGCTTGTTGCATTAGTATAGGGATGCATGTTCATATAGTGTGTATTTGCATTACTATGTACTAAGCTTCGGCTTACCCTTTTTGGATTTTTTTTTTCAGATAAAGGAGGAGCTTAAGTGCTTTGGCGATGACCTCAACTTATGGGATTGGACGTTAGCTTTAGAGTCTCAAAACAGCTTATACAATAGGTTGTTTAGTTTAAATTTTGGTACTCTAGTTTGGTGATGAATTGATTAAAATTGTGGAGATGTAATACGTTGAGATTTATAACGACCCATAATATTTCAAATTCTTGTGGATTATTTGGTAACCTTAGCAGTATGTATATGTGGTAGACTACTTACGTCCTTCAAATTTGGGTGTGACACCTCCTTAAATAATGTGACCTCAAATGAACCACTTGAAATGTTGTGACCTCAAATAAACTTGTCTTAAAAAAGTATGATCTTCTAGTGTAATTTACCTTATATATTTATAAATGTGTAACATTTCTATTTTATTATAATATATAATTTTGTAAACTTTTCTATTAGGGTGCTCGTTCTATCTTACTTCTAACGTTGCATCTCGTGAAAAGTTGCAAAATTAAGCCTATAATAACATGACTCTTTACTTCTGCATTTTTTTTTATTTTTTAACAAATTTTTATTGTCCATTTCTTTTTAGTAATAACAATTTTTATTGGGGTAATATCAAATTTCATATCTCAACTTCACACGAAAATTCAATTTAATACCTAAACTTTAAAATGATCAATTTAATCTCCATCAAACTTTTTTAAACTATTTTTATTATCAATTTAGCAAAATTCACTCTGTTTGCAAACATATAAAGGACAGTATATTATTGAATTTTCATTAATTTTTATATCGTCTAGCACTAATAGGTTACATCTTCCACGTCAACAAAGACAGTAAACGGTGTGAGCGAGATAGTATATATATTATGAAAACTTTGATTATATATTAAATTGACCTTTCAAAGTTCATACGTCAAATTAAAATTTTGTACAAAGTTCAGATACCGAATTTGACATTTTTCCTTTTATGTGTTGTATAGGACTTTATTCTCAAATTCAAAAAATTGTAACATTTATACATCACATGAGTTACATTACACGAGATATATTAAATAATGGTGTTTATGTAACCTTTTAAATATAAATTTATTAGCACATTAGTTATAATAATTTTTTTTATAAACATATTATTTTATTAACATTATATATTCTAAAATAATATAGCGTATTTTGCGAGGCTTTGACTAGTTGATGAATAAAATAAATATATTCCAAGCGTTTTAAACAATGGGAATTAAAAAATCATTCCAGGACAGGCAGTAATTATTACCGATATATATATATATATATATAATTTTTTTTTTTTTCTTTTGATTTGATGTCACCTGCCACTGCCAGGTGCCAGCAGTTATCGAAAAAGAAACCACATGCTATTTTCCTATTTTAATTATATTTCAAAGTTTTTATTAACTTTTGTCTACAATGTCTGTAGTATCTAGGCGGAGAAACCGGCAAGGCCGAACACTGTATCATCTGAATAGACATGGACCCACCGTAATGCCGTTTCATCGTTCAAACGATGTCGCTGAGGACAGATTGGTCGACTATAGTCGGTCGTTCCGTTGACAATGTCAATATTGCTCCTACTTTTAAAATCGTATCGTTAGCGCCATATAGAGTCCCGATGAGGAGGTTAAAAACCTAAACAAGGCTGTATTATCGAGAGATATTGCGAGATTGTGAGATCTGGTCCGAGCATGCTAAAGAGTCAAGTATTAATAAGTAAAATTAGGTTGGATTAGAATTTGAATTATGGTTAAATCTGTCTATTTTTAATAATAGATGAGATTCGATCAAGTTGAATCGAAAGTGTCAACTTGAATCTGCAATACTATTACGAAGGGAGAGTACAAATAGTTTATATATTTTTATCAATTATGCTTTTACATCAACAAAATCCTTATGAATTGGTTAAAAATCCTTAAAACGTTGCAAAATATTTTTAAATTCTAATCATCATATGGAGTCTATCAATGGAAGGGCGAAGTAAAAAAAAGAAACCTGCAATTATTGGAAAATAGAACAATTTAAGACAAATTCATCTTATTAAACGGAGCAAATGCTAAATTTGGTATCTAAGCTTGCATGAAAATTTAATTTAGTATATATCTTTAATGGGCCAATTTAATACTTAATAAAACTTTTTTATGGTTATTTTTATTATTTTTTAACAAAATTTACTCTATTTACAAGATAGCATATTATTGAAATTTTTTATTAATGCTCCTTAAAAACTTCTGACATTGGTAACAAATAAGTTATCTTTTTCCTTACTAGAAAAAAGAGTAAACAGTACTTAGAGAGGTGGTAAAAATATCTATAAAAATTTTAATCGCATATTAAATTCATCCTTTTAAGTTCACATACCATATTAAATTTTTATGAAAAATTCAGTTATTCCAATTGAAAATTCGGTATTTATACCAGTGACTCATAATATATTCGGCTGGAGTGATTCAGTTTTTGGAATGAGAGATCATAATGCCATGTATGAGGGTAAGAGAAGACACAACACCATCCCTTTCAACAGCTGGCGGATACTCCGCGGGAATGCTTAAGTACGTGTGGCAATTTTATTAATTGGCGACAGATAGAGCATAGGACAATAAGAACAAATGCAAGATTATAAAATCCCGCATGGGACCGTTTTACCTTACAAAGTTTTATATTTAATGAAAGAATGGCGCGAGAAAAGGATAAAAGTTTGATGTATTGTTATTAATAGTATTCTAACATATAGTTGTGAGTAGAAATTATTTTAAAAATTATCAATTATCTTATTTATATATTAAAGTATAATTAATAATTATTTATCACGTGTATATACACATAATATGTATTATTCATTAAATATTTTTTCGAAGATCAGGAGATCTAGACATATATATTAATATCAATTTTAGAATTCTCAACATTTCTTACTCTTATCTTTTTTTTGGCCAAATTTCTTACTTTTATCTCAATACTCAATTTAACTATTATCAATAAAATAAATCCAACCAACGCGTGTTTAATAATTGAATATATCGGTTTTTATTCAAATTTGACATTATAACGGCTAAATTCATGAACATGATCACTATGGTTAGGATGTGTCAGAAGCCTTCCTCATATTTAATTGATTTGGTGAATTTCAATGTGTCAGTCCTAAGGTTTCATGTTTGGAACCGATAAATTAAGAAAATTTGTCACCAGCCATTGCCCCGAATAACCACCCACATTTTACGTGGAAATATGCCAAGATGTTATTATTTCACCGCAATCTTAATAAATTACCATTAACATATGCACATTCATCATGTAAGTGTAAAAATTAGATTGAAAATAATAAAACTTCCAAAATAACATCATTATATGATAACTTTAAATAAATATTGAATGATTTGAGAAGAAAAAAAAATTAAAGTATAAACAATCTAGAAAATGCAGAAATGAAGAAACAAAACAAATATAGTAACTTGAAAACATCCAACGTAATTAAGAAGGAAAAAATAAACATCTTCATATTTATTTAAATAGATTTTGGCAATTTCTATTTAGAACAAAAAGAGAAAAATATGCAGGAAAGTATATACTAAAATAACAACCATCTTATTTATATAATAAGTACTGCAAACTTTTATGGTCCATAAGACACACACACATTAGTTCCATAAAATATTTAATAACTCAGATGCTCAATCATGATTGTACCATTGAAATACTTATTATATCAACTATTTTGTTAGTTCAAATCTGATAAATGCATAAAGGATCATTGGGCTTGTGGGACAAAACACAATTAGTGGTGCGTTAGGGATAGGGTTGGATTGGGTAAAAAAAACCGATCGAACCGTGAACTGTTTATTTTAGGTTCGAAAAATGATGAACCGAACCATATGATACAGTTTAATTTATAAGAAAAAAAAATTATAATATCATGCCTACCCCGAATTAGGACTATACTTGGTGCAGCTACTCTAATACTTAAGTTAGTAAGCATGTTGGCATAAGGATGCAAAATAAGCATTAGAGAAAAAGTCCAGAAGAGATTACTTATTTTTTAAAATAAGAGGAGATACCTATAGTGGGCAGATCCCTAACGGTTAAGTATATTGTGAGATTATTGATAAGTGACACAATTGGTAGTTGGTGATAGTTACTATGGACATAGGGTCAGTCCACTAATCCACATTTGACCATATCGAGCCCAAGTGGAGGAGACATACTAAGTGACCCTAGGTTGCGTAGTTCATCCCTTGAGCCAAAGGAGTTGGTGCTTTAATATGGCACTTAGCATTGTTAAGGTGTGTTGGGTCTAGGTCTAGTGGATCGACTTGTGTGATTAATGGGTTGGACTAGACTTTGAGGCTTGTAATGCATATTTTTTTATCAACAGCTATAACGTTTAGTTTAATGGTTGAATTATTAATTAGAGGTCCTCTTAACAAATAACAGAATTTCACTAAACATTAGGGATTTTTTAGTCATTTAATAAGTGTTTTATCTTTGGAGTCCAAGGGATTGCATCCAAAATAGAAATAGAATACATCATATTGAATTTTCTTATATCAGCTTTTTCTTTCTTTTTTTTTTTTTTTTTTAACTTGCACTTTTACTAAAAAACAGTAGTGTTTATGTATTAATGTTGAAATGACCAAAATCAATAATATTTTAAGTTGACATTTAGTTTATTGCGTTTATGACTTTTTTATCTTGATCATTCTTCTAACTCTTTTCTAAATTAGGGAGGTGATGATTTAATATGTGCTAGCTTATATAAAATTGAATTCAATTATATATGTACCAAGGACTTTTTTACATTTGAATATGGTGGGATGACTATCAGGTTACCTGCAGCTTCTAATCATGTGGTGTCTAAATTCTAATATTGCTATATTACCATATAAATTTAAAAATTGATGCATATCTTATAACTTGCGTCACAATTTCACCGGAAAACAAAAAAATAATAATAATAGTCACAATCAGCACCTTTGCTATAATATGGTTAGGTGTCTTAATATTTCTGGGGCATCTATCTTCGGAAATTGGAGATGAAACTGCACTTTATTTTCTTTCCGTTTTGTTTTTCCGATTTGCTGGTGGAAAGTAACTTTCAGATTCGGCCGCATGTCATAGCCAATACCTGAGATTACCCGACGCTTTATGCAGACGGGCAAGTTCCAATTATCTTATTTTTTATCGATATATATATGTATATATATCTATATTAATGTCTTACTATTTAGTGTATTTACTAATAAAAATATTTATTATTCATTTATATTATATTTTGACAAATAGTCTAAATCAAATAATGGCACGAACTAAAGAGAGCCAATACTTTACACCTATCCTTATAGCATATTAAAAGTTATTGGTACGTTTGTTTCATCACTTGCTAGTCATTTTACCATCTTATTTATATCATTTTTAAATAAATATTTATTAAGAAAATAAATAAATAAAAATATTTTTTTATTTTAAATAGATCAAACAGATTATTATATACATATCAAATATAAAAAACAAATATAGAAAATACAAATAAAATTTAGACAATTCAAAGACACTCATGTCTAAACGTATTTTTATCATCATCATTATTTATTTATTTATTTATTTTAGTTATTAGCTAATGGGATATCTACTTTTCTACTTTAGAACATTTTGTATCTCCCTTGTATATCTCATTATATTATTATTATTATTATTATTATTATTATTTAAAGTTGTTATTTTATTATCTCAATACCGACTTTCATATGGGGAATTAGTCAAAATATATCTTATTCGATTCGAATATGGAAACTTGAGCTTAGTTTTGCTATTCGATTTAATTGCTATTTTGGCCTATAATAAATTAGAAGAGTACCATTGTTTAATTTTCCTTTATTGAGCGTTATTCATTTAATTGAGGCAAATTTTTTTTCTTGGTTTCAAATATATTCCAACATAGTATTTGTATTTGTATATGCATGAATCGTTTTGGTCAGCTCGAGGTGCCAAGGCCAACTTTTAGATTTTACTCCATATTATTGAACTATTTTCACTTTTATTACTATTCTTTTATAACTAATAGTTACGCATAATATATTTTTATTACGATTGCATTGTCATCCACCTGAGAAAGGTGAACAGGATGGTCTTTCATTTACTTTAGACGCTTCGGGGTAATTAGTTTTATTTTTTATTTGGAAATTTTATTCCATCGTTTATTGAATATTCCTTTTTTTTTTATTATTCTATATTTATTTTGTAATGTTGCAATATCATTATTGTTATTCAAGATAGCCTAGTTTTTCACTTTTGAGAATTTGAAATTAAATTTAGGTTTTCAATTTACAATTCTTATTATGAAAATACAACTGATGCTTTAAATAACCCGGAGATAGCCACACTCAGCTACTAGATATGGAGTATCATTTTCCTTTTTATTTTTAAATTGTGACTATCTTCAATAGAAGGTTAAGGGTCCAACAATGTTCATTAACTTATCAAGAATAACAAGCAATAGATTAACCCATACGATTGATAACAAATAACCCATATTACCTCACATTGCAAAAACTTACATTACTTCAAACTAACATGCTAATGATTTCAATTATTCTACAATCATTAATTCAGCAAATTCAAAATTATTTGTCAATATCACAAATGATTTATAACATTCTAATTAATTTATTTAGGATAATGACAAAATAGTACCTAAACTTTCACAAAAAAAAAAAAAAAAAAAACAATTAGGTACTGAAGTTTGTTTTGAATAATTTGGTATCTGGATAAAGTTTTCATTGACTTTTTCATACCTAAAGTTTGATTTTGATAATTTTCATACATGAACAAACTTTTTTCATACCTCATTTCACCTTCTTTAGGTATAAAAAAATCAACAAAAATTTTATTGATGTACCGAAATTGTCAAAACTAAATTTCAATTATGAAAAAGTTAATGAAAACTTTGTTTAGGTATCAAATTATATAAAATCAAGCTTCATGTATATAATTGTTCTTTTTGCGGAAGTTTAGATACCATTTTCGTTATTAACCATTTATTTATTGTATCATGTTGCCCGATATTATAAGGGAAAATATTAAATTTGGTAACTAAACTTTGCACATAAATTCAATTTGGTATCTACAATTAAAGTGGTCAATTTAATACCCACCAAAGTTTTTGTGATTATTTCATTATCTCACTAATATTGTTTACCATATTTTTTGTTATAGAAAAAATAGCCTATTAGTGTTAGACAATATTAGAAGCATTAGTAAAAATTGAATGATATGCTATCTATTTTACATTTCTAAACTTAAGGAGGTAGTATAAATTGTAAAAACTATTTGATTGAGTATTAAATTGATCATTATAAAATTTAGGTACTAAAATGAATTTTGATGCAATGTTTAGGTACCAAGTGTCATATTTACCCTTATCACATTACACTAGATAATTAAACTATAAGGAAACATGCCCTTTCAAGTCCTACTCACTTAACTTGTCGCCTTGAAGCCTAATAAGACATTGATAGCCCACCACGTATCGCATTTAAGTAATATATGTTAGGGCTACGAACATTACATACTATATTATTGATAATTTTTTATTTTATTTTTAGAAATAATTTATTAATTTTACCTCATGAAAATATTTTCATATAACATTTGACCTAATATACTAAAGATAAATTCACAATTTATATAGATACATAGGTTTATCTAATCATGATTCTCTCCAACTTGCGTTATCCTGAACTCAGGTATGAAAGTCAATCCGAGTTCATAATAGATCATCAACAAAATTAATAAAATCTAAAAAATGGTAAGAAAAGAATGAGTCACAATAGACTCTCTATAGAAACCTAAATCACATATCGTGTGCATGTCACTCACACATAAGCCAAACTATTCTAATTCAATATCTCGACCAATTTATGATCTTTTATTTAGGTCAGACAATCAACAAAGGAGTACTCAAGACTTTAAACATATAACAAGATAATTGGGTTCCCCTTCACCACAGCAAAATCAGGGGTTGACAAGTAAGGCTAGTTACTTGTCTAACTAAAATAGAAGAAGTAAATATCATATGGATTTGATCGTCGTTTTCCAGACATTGACCAAATGGTTTACTGTAAATGTATTATACATGAATGCTATAATTATATATAACCCGCTATGGATTTTCTCCACTATCATTAATGGTTAATCCATCGCCTATCCATTACCCATCTACCCATCATTGATGACTTAAGAACCTAAACTATTGTGAATTAGTAATTATCATTAAAATGATAATCATGTTTCAAGGCATCACTTAATGATCCTAAACAACTGCACCCAAATCAACACTCAGTAATTTTTAGTCATTTATATATTTAATCAAGTTACTCAAACTAGACTTACAAATAACCAACAAGTAAGATTCACGTACTTTGAAATGTTAAATTTAATCCAACATTTTAAACTTAATGAACTTCATATACAAATCAACTCAAAATATTATTAATAAGAATTCAAATAAAACTATTAACTTAATTACGTTGATCATTTTACACTAGTAATAATTCATTATATTAGCAATCAGTCATCATCATCATTAACCACACCATCTTCATTCTTAGTTCAAGAACACGTTCAATTTTTTTGGAAACTCAAAAAAAAAAATAAAATAGACCATTTTAAATAAGATTATAGCTTCCTATACCTTTTCAAGACTATAACACTTTACATCTCAAAGAAGTAATTTTTACACACTCATGAAATTAACTCTATCATCAACAACACTTAAAAATAACCTCTAATTCATCTTCCAAGAATCTAAATTTACCAAACTAATTGACTCCGCCATTAACAACACACCATATCATAATATATGTCAATCACAATTACAACACTCTACTGTTTCGTTTCCATCTTTAACTATCTAATCAACAATCTCATTACAATTACACAATCAATAAATAATTGAATTATAGTTCTTACCTTAATTTCTTTTTTAAGTCTTCTAAGATTTTTCCATAACATTCACCTAAAATCAAGCCACTACCACACCACTTCTAAATACTTTCAAAAAAATTTTAATTCTTCAATCTTAAGATCATCGATAATTCAATTACTTATAAGAATCGATCACAAATCATCACTTGTTCTCACTTCTCTTTAGTATAACTATAATCCATATGCCATTACATTTAAAATTTGTCTTTCATAGTACTATCACTTGAGAGAGAAGGAGAGAGAGTGTATGTTTCATTAACATAATTGCTTCCATAATTAAATCAAGCTTATTAAGATAACAACGTAATTGGCAAAGTATAAGGTTGATAATAACATAATTAGATCATTTCACACCAACAATAACTCATGATATTAGCAATTAGTCATCATCTTCATTCTTAGTTCAAGAACACATTCGAATTTTTTCGAAAGCTCCAATATATATATATATATATATAGAATAGTCCATCTTAAATAAGATTATAACTTCTTACACCTTTTCATAACTTAATACTTTACATCTTAAAGAAGTAATTTTTAATACTCATACCTCCATGATCAACAACACCAAAAAAACCTCTAGCTCATCTTCCAAGAATCTAAATTTACCAAACTACCATTAACAGCACACCATATGACACTATATGCCAACACAATTATAACACCCTACAATTTTATTTTCATCATTGTTTGTCTAATAATATTCTCATTATAATTCTATAATCAATAAGTAATTGAATTAAAATTCTTAACTTAATTTCTTTTTTAATTCTGTTAAGATTTTTCCATAATATTCACCTAAAATCAAATCACTGCCACACAACTTCTAAATACTTTCACAAAAAAATTTTAATTCTTAAATCCTAAAATCATCGATAATTCAATTACTCATAAGAATCGATCACAAATCACCACTTGTTCTCACCTCTCTTCACTATAATTGAAATCCAAATGCTATTACATTTACAATTTGTCTTTTGAAGTTGTATCACTTGAGAAAGAATGAGAGAGAGTGTATGTTCTATAACTAACTTTGATTTAAATAACTTAAAATGCATTCGTTGTTGCCATACCTATACCTTATTAGTCCATTAACATCATTACTTCAATAGTTAAATGAAGCTTATTGAGAAAACAACATAATTGACAAAGTAAAAGTTTGGCAATAACATACTTAGATAACTTCACACCAACAATAACTCATGATATTAGCAATTAGTCATTATCATCATTAACCATGTCATCTTCACTCTTAGTACAGGAACACATTCAATTTTTTTTCTAAACTCCAAAAAAAAAAAGGACATAAAGTAGTCCATCTTAAATAAGATTATAACTTCCTACACCATTTCATAACTTAATACTTTACGTCATAAAGAAGTAATTTTTTAATACTCATAGACATAACTCTGTCATCAACAACACCAAAAATATCCTCTAGTTCATCTTTTGAGGATCCAAATTTACCAAATTGATTGACTCTACCATTAACATCACACCATATCACAATATACGCTAGCCACATTTACACCATCCTACTATTTCATTTTCACCATTATTTATCTAACGAGGAATCTCATTACAATTCTATAATCAATAAGTAATTGAATTAGAAGTCTTCACTTAATTTCTTTCTTAAATATTTTAAGATTTCTCAATAACATTCACCCAAAATCAAACCACTACCGCAACACTTGTAAGTAATTTCATAAGAAAATTTTAATTCTTCAATCCTAAAATAAAAAATTCAATTACTTGTAAGGATCGATCACAAATCATCACTTGTTCTCACCCCTCTTCATTATAATTGGAATCTAAATGTATTGCATTAAAAATTCATCTTCCGTCGTAGTATCACTTAAGAGAGAAGGAGAGAGAGTATATATTCTATAACTAACCTTGGTTTAAATAAAATATATTTGTGATTGTCATACCTATACCTTATTATTCCATTAACAGCATCACTTCGGTAGTTAAATGGAGCTTATTAAGATAACAACAAAATTGACAAAGTAAAAGTTTGGCAATAACATACTTATTAGCTCATTTCACACCAATAATAACTCATGATTTAGCAATTAGTCATCATCATCATTAGCCACAACATCTTCATTCTTAGTTCAAGAACACATTCAAATTTTTTTTCAAAACTCCAATATATATATAATAGTCCTTCTTAAATAAGATTATAACTTCTTACACCTTTTCATGACTTAATGCTTTGCATCTTAAACAAGTAATTTTTAGTACTCATAACTCCATCATCAACAACACCAAAAGTAACCTCTAGTTCATCTTCCAATAATCTAAATTTACCAAACTACTTGACGGTTAACAACACACCATGTCACACTATATGCCAACCACAATTATAACACCTTACTATTTTTTTTTTCATCATTATTTATCCAATAAGCAATTTCATTACAATTCTATAATCAATAAGCAATTGAATTAAAATTCTTAACTTAATTTCTTTTTTAATTCTTTAAAGATTTTTCCATAATATTCACCCAAAATCAAACCATTACCACACATTCATAGGAAAATTTTAATTGTTCAATCGTAAATTGTCAACAATTCAATTACTTATAAGAATCAACTACAAATCACCACTTTTCTTACCTCTCTTCACTATAACTAAAATCCAGATGTTATTACATTAAAATTTGTCTTCCGCAATAGTATCACTTAAAAGAGAGAAGGAGAGAGAGTATATGTTATATAGCTAACTTTGATTTAAATAACTTAAAATGTATTTGCCATTGCCATACCTCTACTTTATTATTCCTTTAACAACATTACTTTAAATGGAAATTATTAAGATAACAACGTAATTGGCAAAGTAAAAGTGTGACAATAACATTTAAGAGTATCTAACTAATTAGGTAATACAAAATGACTTCTACTTGTTTTCAAAATTTAGGTATATAATATAATGGGACATTATCTCTTGATATAAAAAGAATTGATAGGTCAAAATATGTGTGTCTTTTTTTAAGAGAAATGATATATATATATATATATTATATATAAGCATATCCCCTTTCATTTCTTAATGAATTTTTACAATCAACGATAAAGAAAATTAGGTGCTATAGAGACTAGACTAGTGGTCTCCTCTAAATTTTGCAATGGAACCCAATTGATGGTATTGCATGTTTATAGTGTCAGTCTCGCTTTTCACATGCTTCCCAAAACATGACCCACAATTCCCAAGTCAAGAAATGACTTAGAGAGGAAAGTAAAGACTAGGAACATGAGTATTTCTCTTTATCTGAGCGTTTACCTAATCTTTAAAATTAATCGCTTGATAGCATAATATTATTTCTTTGATCTTTAAATTATCAATAGTATAGTATTCTTAAGGATTTGTAGGATCTCGACTCTGATGATATCTGACAGATTCTATTGATAGTTGATGTTGGAGATGAGTACTTTTATTAATAAAATTTCTTTATGGTCTCCTTTTGAAGTAGAGCCCATGAATTGCTACTAAAATTGGTTGATCATCTTAAATATTCTTAAATAATCTCTTATTTATGGGATGAACCATTTTTTTTAATCTTGTTACTTATTCAAATAATCAAACCTAAATTACCTTTAAATACTTAGTTCAACATCTTATAAACTATTTTAACTTGATGAACCTTGTTTTTAGCTATGATTGAAAACCCTTATGGTAGAGTGGAAACGACCATTTTCAGGGATCAAAATCTAAACCGGAATGCTTTAAATGCAAGTTGAGCAATTCAAAGCTTTTCTAAAAGCAATTTATTGATAATTATAGAAGTTTTCAACCAAAACATTGATGTCTAAATTAAAAAACAATATCAAGAATTAAAGTCACATAGCATCTTACTTTTTTTTGGCCGAACACATAGCAACTTACTTTTTTTTGGCCGAACACATAGCATCTTACTTGATAGCATGGGCCTGTTGAAAATGAGTTAACAGATGATAAAAACTAAAAAGGGTGAAAAAAATAAAGTTAAAATAAAATATCGATACAATTCAAAATGAAAAAAATTATCTCACACTTTACTTTACTTTACTTTTTTATTATAAGAAGCAATTTAGTTTAAAAAAGTGGAGGTACAAATTAATGGAATCCTTTTTGAATGAAATAGTGAACTGAAATAAAATAAAATAAAATAAAATAGAATCACATTTTATAATTAGGTCTGGTTGGGTCCCATTTTCGATTTGATATAGTTTCATCCACAGCTATTTTAAAAATGTTTTGTGAAAGTGATGTATGTGCTAAGGTAGTTGGTGCCTACGGACGAGAGTCCAGTGGCGGAGAAGGAACTCGGAATAGCACCACCTAACCTTAAAGTTTCTAGGATTAAAGTTAAGGATGGTACCGACGGAATAGACAGTTAGGTGAATGGCTAGATTGAGATAAATAGTCTACGCCTCTGCCCTTTGTACCACCAGCCAGCCATCATTTCAGTTATCCGACATGCGAAGTAATTGTGAGATAGACGATTTGATGCCAGAAGTCATGATTAAGTGCTCTTTGTGATTAAAGTTTGCCCTTAAAAAAAAAAAAAAAAAAAAAAAAAAAACCCAACACAATCAAATCAAAGCAAGTTAAATTATAAGATATGGTTTGAGTTTTTTTATTCTTTTCAACTGAACTGCAAGATCCATTAGGATAAGCTCTAATCTCTCCAAGAGTGAATCAATTGTAATGTAATTTCCTGTTGTATAGGGTAAAATAATTGGGAAAAAAATGAAAAAGAAAAAGTTGATTTAAGCTAATATTTCTTTTGAAAGCTATGAACTTAAACTTCTTTTGGAAGGAAGCCTATTTTCTTTGATAAGCTTACGAGAAAAAAAGATCATTTTTTTTTTAAAGAATAAGATAACCTCCTCTCTTATACAAGCTTATTAATTATTATGATTAACAAAGCTCGAAATGTCCATTTGAGTCTATTTTTTTCATTTGAGAAAACTGGAGAAAAGTAGGCAAATTGGTTCGGCGATCTTTATTTCAAATCCATCAAATTAGGTTTGATTTTCTACGTTTGTCCCTATTTTAATAATTGGTCTCTAACTTTGAATCGACCAATAATCCAATTACCAAAATAGTCTTCTTATTTTATTTCTTAGATGATTTAGTTAGGTTTTTTAGGCATTGTTCAATTAACAAAAAATTCTTTTGTTTGGAAATTTTGTGAACAAAATTAGGGGAAAAAAACTATGCTTTTACTTTTATTTGGTTTGAAAAACATGATTAACAATAGCAACGAGAGTAGACTTGGGTTTTTATATTATGTCATATATAATAAAAAAGATAATTTATGTATTATATTTATATATTTATCCATTCATCTACTTATTTACATATTCATTTATTTTTATATCTTTTACTTTTTTAATTTAACTTAAGCTAAGTTACTAGTGAGCCTTTTGAGCTCAACTTTTTTTTAAGATGAGCTCAATTCAAACTTTCAAACTCAAATCGTAAGCAATTTATACTCAAACTTAAATTAAATTGCTTATCCTAGAAAGATGTTTGGGAAAAAAAAAAATTTTCCATTTAGGGTGAGCTTTCGTAGACATCTAGATGCTAGACTCAAGTGTTACGAGTTTCCATGGTGAATACCAAACTCGTAATTTTAATTAGCCCAAGTTCAAAAAGTACTAATTAAAAATTTGGTATTATAAAGGTGGTGAAAATAATATGGACGGACAAAAATATAACAAAATCAGGCCAAAGCGACAGACTTCCGAGAATTACATTCTAACACAGTAATTGAGGAAAAAAAATGGAAAAAACAAAAGAGAGGGAGAGATCTGCTATTTTATATTTAAAACGTAAAGTTCGATAAAACAAACGGTAAAATTCACATACATATATATAGGACTTTGAAAGTAATAATTTTATGCTTGTCAATTTGCCATATTGCATTTATTCTATGTGATATTTTTGTAAAGCTTGGTATCGTATGTTTTTTTTAATGCAATATAATAATGATATTTTTGTATAATTAGTATTTTGATAATTTTTTTATTAAAATAACGGTAGACATGTATATTGCACTTAGAATTTAACTATCATACTTAAGAATGAAAAAGATTAACATTCAATTTGACCCACCGGAATAAAATGAGAATAGAAAGACATAAATACTCTTTCAATGAAGAAAATAAATAAATTTTTTTTTATCTATTTTATATTATATGAAATGGATACAACTTATGAAATAATTTTTTGCAAATTAAATAAGAATATAACAATCTACAAGAAATTTCTTTTCTTTAAAAAAAAAAAAAGGTAAATCACAACCTTAAGTTAAAGAAAGCCGTGGGAGTCCTGACAGAACAGTAAGAGGGCCTTTGATCAATCGGAGGGAGCAATAGATGGGCTTTCATCGAACCCACAACAAGTAGGTGGAGAAGAACAAGAGAAGTGGAGGTTTTAGTTTCGTCTATTTTTAGCAATACCTCTAATGAGGATGTGTCCCCTAAAAAAATGAGATCGTATATAATATCGTATGTAAGACTGCTATGATACCGTAATTTAGCACATGCTCAAGGAATTATCAAAAATACATAGTTCGTAGATCAATATCCTTTTTTTCCGTGGAGGAGACGAAGGAGCAGCAGAAGAGACGCGAATTTCGTCCTTTGTGTTGGACGTGAGCTGGATCCTTATAGAACTGTGCTGTAATAAGACTAAAAGAGTATGGAATAGGTAAAGTGGACTACCAATGTGAAATCCAGCCCTGAATTTCAGAATGGGACCAAGCCTAAATTATATGAATACATTAGTTGGCCCATAATGAGCAAGTTCGTGCATTAGAAAGTGGGGTGAACAAGAAAATCAATCAAATCAAATAAAAGAAATCTTTCTTTTAGATTTTATTATGCAAAAGTCCTAATTAGAACGAAATAAAAAAAAAACTATGATTGGTTTGAAAAGGTAAATGTTATAGTACTGATTAATTTTATTATTGAAAGCTTTAAGTACTTGGAAAAAAAAAGTACTTGAATTATGAGGTTATATATCATTCTTAATTTTTCTTAAGTTATAAATTATCTTTTATCAATAAATGGAAGCAAATCATACTAATTTTTTTATGTTAAAAAGAATCTAACCAAACAATACAATTTATTTTTTTTTTATCGAAAAACAATACAATTTAGTTGAAATTGATTAAAAAGAAAAAGAAAAACTAACTATATTTATCTCTAGTTTGGTTTAAAAGAAAAGTTGAACTAAACTAGAATCTATCTTTATAGAAAAGTCTTTATACATATTTTCACTTTTATTATTTTCCATCTTTAGCTCCACTTTTATATACACCTTAGAAGCTAAACTACAAATGGCACACTCTTGTTGATTGATTTTTTAGATGATTTTTTTCCTAATAAGATTCTTTAACTCTCATGAGTTTTTGTTTCTTCATCATGAACTAAACTCTATGCTGGAATTTAGCATAGCCTATTTGCAATTGATTTACAATCCATAATATTAAAGTAAATATATCAATTTTAGTGTTTCTACAGTTTTAGGATTTATTTTACTTTTTTTTAAAAAACAATTCTTACATGAATGAGGCACCACTTATGATGATCCACATATGAGATTAGAGCCTCCTTTCCCTTTGTAATCCATGTTTTTTTTTTTTTTTTTATATGTGGGTTAGACTAAACTTAAGCTCAAAGCTTATAAATAAGAGGGCTTTATGAAATAAAAAGACCTCTTTAGATTAATTTTTTTGCATGGGACAATAGAGTAAAGTGAAGAGCAGATGAATCGATTTAATGGGACCTATTATGAGCCTTATGAAATCAGATTTGCCTAAACATCCTTGAAATTAGGTTTGGTTCTTGAGTTTTGCCATTGGCTCAAAAATCAATCGATGGCATTGAATTGGGCTCAAATACTAGAGCAACTATCTCTCCTATATAAACATATTTATGATATATATATTATATATATATCATTTTTTAAATGGTATAACTCAACTCTTTTACTAAGGTTTAAATAAAAATTACCCTTTGAAAACTACTATAATTTATGTTTTGATTTTGTTTGAAAACTTTTCCTAACCAATAGGTAGAAAAAAACCATCATTCTATTATGATTTGTTTTAATGGGTTAGAGCGGCTTTATAATCATTCCTAGTATTTTTGATTGATTTCTATTATCTTATTGCTTTGAGAATGAGGAATTAGACATGATGTACACCATTGGAAAAGAAGTGTCCACACCTTTAGGTCTAAAGGTTTTGGAAACCATCCTACAACTTGGGCAACATGCAATATCATGAAAATAGGAATCAAACTCACCATGTTTCAAACGATGGGAAGATTATCATAAGACAATATCCTGACTCATCAGTGCAACTGTGATCCAAATAATATATGCAAACTAATATTGCTAAAATGTGCATTCATGGTAATAGTAGTAATAAGCCTTAAGTTTTCTTAGTTTAATGACAATGAGTGATAGTACACTTATAATGATGTATTAATTAGTAAATAGTTAGTAAATAGTATCCTAAGATAAGATAACTTTAGGTAACTATTGAATAATATATAATCCACTTATAAAAATAAAAAGGTAAAAAATAAAGAAAAAGCAAGCGGAAGAGGTTAATGTGATCACATTAAAAAAAGAAGAAAATCATCAAAAGGAAAAATAAAGAAGGAAAAAAAAAGGAGAAAATTTGACTACTCCTTAAAAATTCGTTGAACTACTCTACTTAAACCAATGTTATTTTCTCTTATTTTTCTTTTTTTTTTAATAAGCTTATAATGTAATGGTATTAACTATTAACACTTCTACATGAAATAAATCATATTTAAATTCTTTCATTCGTTGTAATAGTAAAAAGAAAAAAAAATATTTTTAATTGTGGCTCCATTGTTTGGAAAATGCTATACAAATGCCATCCATATAAAATTAAAAAAAAAAAGTGGCATTCGATAAAGAATCAAATCCTTGTTTATCTAAACGACAATTATTCTTTGTTATAGGCTCGTAGCAATTTTGCAATAGTAACCAAAAGAGCTAGTAGGCCAAAAAAGCCAAAAGATGTAAAAACAAAAGAGATCATACTATCCAAACTAGTAGATTATAGAAGGATCAAATTACTAGAACACGGAACCATTAAATACGCGACAATGAGAACACATTTGCCATCACAAAAACGAGCTACAAATAAAACTATTTGTTTTATCATGTTCTGATCATTCTAGCATAATATTTTTATCATTTTTAAACAAATGTCAAGAAAAAATACTATAAAAAATTGACAGTTACTTATAAATAGGATAAACAAATACGATATAGATCTTTATATAGATAAGATACAGATGCAGATCTCATATATAAATACAGAAAAAAATAAAATTACAAACAAACCCTAAAATGTAAAGTAAGCGCCATCTCCACTTTAACTTTGATATATATTAACATACATCCATACTTACAAAAATAAAAAGATAAATTAAGAAATTTCTCGTCTATCCATATATATATATATATATATATTTAAGAAAATGTTTGTAGTGGTCTAAATTTAATTATTACTAGAATTTTAGTAATAGTCATGATTTGGTTTTTTACATTAAAGATAATAGGCTCTAAAACTGAAGTCCATATATTTTTGGGATAACCAAGTAATATTTGGCATAGATGAGTTTGAAGAAGAATACACTAAATTGACTTGTCCAATTACCAACCACTTTCGATATGCTCATGTAGTAAACAAGGTTTTATCAAGTTTAAATCATTAGAACCCACTAGGAGTCTATAAATGATGTGATTCATCATAACCGTCGTTGTTAACATGATCCAGTGGATGATACCATGGCCAAAACTCTATAAATACCTAAAAATCCTCCTTATTCAAATGATCTAGAATCTGTTAGGAGAAAGCCTCACCTTAATCATGATAAATAATTAATCAACCTATGATTAGAAGTTAAATATCATTTTGCCAAAGCGATAAACAATAAAATAATGCAGAAAATGTAAAATAGATAGCACCAGGATTTAACGTGGAAAACTAATGCGGAAAAAATCATAAGACCAACCACTTAAATCTTCCACGATAAACAATAATGGGATTATAACAAGTTGTCCTCATAGATCTCACAGTGGATCACAATTCTTCATCACAAATTGATGGATTACAACATGAACAAGATTTTCTCCTCTAGCGTTTCTCACTCTATGATTTTCCTCACTTTTTTCTCTTTCTCTCTCTAGCTCTCTCTATCTAGGCTTGAGAAAGGCACACCACTTATCTCTTGCAACCTTAGGACAATAAGGAGAATATATATGCAACAACACAAGAAAAACCAACAGACACTCATAGGCTGGCTCGTATAAATTAAAGGCTGGCTTATATTTAATATAGGCTGCGGCCTTTAACTCCAGTTGCAGGTGTACAACAATTTTCTCCTTTGTTTTGCAAGAATTTCCTCATTTTCAAGTCTTCTTCCAAGTAGATGTCCTATACTTCGAATATCCTTGATTCAAAGTCCTCTAAATATATAAATAGATATTTAAGATTTCTTGTGCAAGCATGGCCATTCCTACTTTGATTCCAAAATTTTCTAAATATATATCCTACATATATTTACGCTCCCTTTGGTTATAGACCCATACGAGTTGGATTTATAACCTAACAAAATCTTAAGAGAACAATGATAAATATATTAGTGATCACTATTAGTGAAGTTTAAAACTTGATAATTGTTTAACCCTTATGAGTGTGTTTGAACTATTTGAGACTTCTTCTTCTTACATTTTCTTCTTCTAATAATTTCATATGTTTATTTCATAACTTGCATGCACTTGATTATCTCGCTTGAATCCTTATTAAAGGTGTAAGTGGGCTAAATAGGCTGAGTCGAGTCGTCCACCTTAGTCCATAGGTTAAATGGGAAAAGAAATTTCGACCCCTAGCCCAGCTCACTTTGGCCTATGTTTTAAACAAGCTAGCCCATTAACTTATTGTAATAAACCCAGTTATACGTCTCTATGGCATTAATGCTAATTGAACAAGATGTACATAATAAAAAACATTAAGCTTTTAATATATATATATATATATAATCAATGATTAAATTTATTTCTATTTTAATTACTTCCATATAAGAATATTTTTTTAATAATTTAATGTATATCATATCATGTTTAAACTAATAAATATACACTTGAGGAATGTTATGATGTTGTTATAGCTTGCACAACCCATGTAATAGAAAAAAAAAAAATCCTCCAACAATTAATAGAGCCTAATATCCACTTATAAGTTCCAATTCAAACCACAAAAATCCAACACGGACGCAAAAGCCTAAGCCTAAAACATTGTCAAACAACAACAACACTAACAAACAAAACTATGCTATCAAAATAAAAAATCAAATGTTGTACAGACACGTAATAGGTATGTCTCTTGCTTCTCCCTTCTTGTACTTTAAGATATGCAAGAAGCAAATTAGGGTTTTTATCAATAGCTATTTCTTTTGTTCCATTGTAATTTAACACTAAATCTAAGTAGCATGAACATAGATCCACTGATTGATAGTTTGCTCGAAAATTTACTAACTAGGGTTTCTATATTTTACATGTGTGTGATGTATGAAAGAAAGAGGAAGATACGTATTGGATTTTAGCTCCAATAAGCTCCAAGAAGATACAGAGAAAGAGAAAGAACCGACTAAGGTCAAGATGTGGTAAAATCCTTCCTGTTCTTTTCTTTTATACGCCTAACGCTATTTGTATAGCTCTATATTTAGAATAAGCTGTTGTTACTGGATTGTTAGTTGTGTGTCGATTGTTTTTAATAGAATTGATAGATTTTTATTCAGTTGTGTAAGTCACATGATACATCTGTATGTACCAAGGACATTATTGGAGTATGCTTAAGTCCAAATTATGCATGTATGCATAAGTTTCAAACATGTACATAATCCTTTCAATAATAAGAAGTCTTTTGTCCCTCTTATTCATAATAGATGCATGTGAATTAATCTATCTTAATTCATTACCATTAACACATAAACTTAAGTTTAAACATAAAAATACATAAAATTCTCTAAAACAATGTTATATCAATGGCCATTTTCCTTATAATAATGTATTTTATTACAACTAGGTTAGCTGGCTAACTCAGATTGTTGCTAGTTAGCCCACTTTAACCTATGGGTTAAATGGGCTAGGTACAGTTACTAATTGAGCTAAAAACGGTTGCTCATAACTCGTTTTTTAAACAAGTTAAGTAGGTTAGACTGTGGCCTATTTGCATAGCTCTAATCCTTACCCCTAAATTATGTTAAATCAAAAGGTTCGCATTACATAGGCAAAACAATTGCATGATAAACATCATTACTTAAAACAAATTTGCACTTATCGATGTTGATGGTCCAATTTAGAACTTGTACTACTTGAGTTGAGCCTAAAAAATTGATGGACTAGGTCACCTTGTTAGGTGTAGACCTCAACAATAGACACTATAACATACATCTTAGCCTCATACTAGCAATCTCGACATTCGCTTGGCCATATTTGCTTTGTTCACCATTTGGCATAAGTAGCTTAGTCATACTAGGCTTCTAGTAGTAGAGTAGTGGGTTTGTCTGACGTCCTTTGCGACTATTGTTAATCACCCACTTGCCTACTAGCCTATGGTGTTTGCAATTGCCAGGTCTATCACCTACAAATACCCACCCACCTTTTGAGAGAATGGTAATGTAATACTTAATCATTTACTCTTATTCGATCTACGAGCTTATCATGACAACCTCTGACTTAAGCATTAGAGTTGCCAATTTTCTATCTTACAAGCCTTATTCCTTTAACTTATAATTTGCATAAAATTCATCTTAAAAGATGCAAAACATGTTAATCTCTCTCTCTTGAATGGTTAAATGTTTGTTTAGAAGTAAACCAAAATATTTGTAGTTGCCTTTTCCTTACATCAAGATGAAGTTGCACTGCAGCTAGTAGCTAGACGCCAGGACATGGAGTCTAAACATGGGATATAAAGTCCAAATGCTACCTCAATCAAACATGATCAGAAGCTTTTGGCCATATGATGATGACATGTAGTGTTTGGACACCAAGGCTTAGTGTTTGGATGGTAGGTGTGTTTTGCCAACTTTGAATGTTTCTAACCTTACGGAATTTAGATAGGGTCCGGATGTTAGGGCATGGCGTTTGCATAGTACTTGCTTTTTTTTTGGTTTTTGTAGGCATTGTGTGAATGACTTAGAGAAGAAATAGGGATATGCACTTTTCCTAGATAGTGTTTAGCCATTATGATTAGAAAACTAGCCATTGGAACTATTTAATGTTGAGACAAAAATGTTTAAATTCTTGGAACAACTTGTTTTTCTCCCATAACTGTAAATATGGTGTTTTTGGTATATTATAACAATTGTTTGGGTTTGTTTGTTTCGTCATCTTTCTGTCATTTTAGCTTTATCTTTTTTTGTCTTTTTCAAATAAACTATTTGTCAAAAATAAATATCAATAAAAAAATAGATATTTTCATTCATAAACTGATCAAACAGACCAAATACAAATATTATACAGATATTGATGAAAAATACACTATTAACAAAAATATTTAAGAGTTTTCATTTGCAAACAAACATAGTTTATTAATTCTCTTGTCTCTTTTTCTTAATTTGCAGATTTGTAGAAAAATTTAGTAGTACTTTTGTATGTAATTTTACTATTTGCATAAAAACACTACTCTTGTAAATTGGTTATGTTTGCATTGTGTAAAACTTGCACATCTTCTTAGGAGCATATTTGATTGAGTGATCAATACAAGCGGTTTGAAATCTTTGGTTGAAGGTGTGTAGTACGTGTAGCGAGAAAGGGGCAGTCTAAACTCCAAGTTATATCCAGTCTTAAATCTCTTACCTTATTTCTTTCATATTTTTAGCATTTTATTATGGTAATTCATCCTATTTTCATTGCTTATTTTTGCTAAACCAAAAAATCAATTAAAATTGGTAATAAACGCATTCAACTCCTTTCTTGAATTTAATATAATGGTTTTTTATGTTGTTTAATCAATATTTGGTGTGTTTTTTTTCCTTCAACCTATAAAAAACAAGTGAATCTTGTAAACACATGTTAACCAAACACTTTATGTTAGTTCCATGTAGCATTTAAGATATAAAATGTGAAATTGTTCCTACTAGCTAACACATTTATAAAATGTATTAATAAGGTTTCGAATTTTGTCAATGGATGCTCCGTAAAAATAAAAATTTTCACCTTTATATACAATAATGAAAGAGTAAGTATAAAAAAATATAAAGTTTTTGGCTTTTACTCATTAGTAAGTGTACATGGATCTTTTGTTGATATATTTTGAATAAAGAACAAGAAAAGGTAAAACGTGATCTTAAATGTACACACTTAAATATTCCCTAAAAAATTTATTTTAAAATTGAAATTCATATTTAAAGTATACCTTGAATTTTGTTTAAACTAAAACCAATAAGTAGAATACTACCCAAAATTAAAAAAGCTAAAGTCAGTTGTATAAATCCACACACAACAGGTTCAATAAGAATGTGGAAAAATCTTTTAATTTGTTATATTTTCATGAATTATAGTTTATAATGGATTTTGTAGATAATGTTAGTATATGGTACCATTGAGAATTACTGATATACACATAACATGAGATACGATTAAAAAGTGAAAACTCGAGACATGGTTAGAGTAGGATACGAAGACATGATTATAATACACAAATAGATACAATTATCTTATAGCTTAATTATTTGTGATCTATAATTAATTTGGTATAGTTTTAGCGTTGGCATAGATTTGACACAAAATAAAGATATGAACCCTGATTATTAACACAAATTACTAAGGCTAATCTATGTACTTACAACACAACTACTAAAAATTTACAAAACAAATTTTATGCTACTTTTAGTTTTAAATCTATATAAATATACAAATATGTATTTATCATAAAAAAAGATATAAAAATTGCTTACATATTAATTCACTTTAATGTTTCATAATATAAATTGACCATTTATTTTTTCCCTCTATAAATGCCGCATTTTGAATAAGAAAAAATCCTTTAACATCAAATTCTTTTATATTTTATGTGTTTAGGGTTTATCTTAGGGCAGTAAATGTGCTACCCACATATCTTCATATGCTAAAAAATGCATGCTCTGTGTTATTGTTCAATTTTTTGTACTTATTTTATAACAAATTCCATCCGTTTTTTTTTATAAATTTTTTATTAAAGGAGGAACTTTTTGAAATTTTCTATAGTAGGCATTATCCTACATTTTATCATTTTTATTTTTAGGCATTACCTCTTTAAGGAAATAAATATCTCATCCTACCAATCATACAAATACTTGTAACTCTCTTTATAAGGGAGTGGGTACTATTAAGAATTCAAGCTATTACCTTTTGGTTGATCATTGCCAAGGGTATCTTTAATATACACTTCCCTTTATGCACACACAGTTGTAGCCTTACCTATCGAGATATTAATAAAAGCATCTATCATTCTCATATCGATTATTCTTACTTGTCTTTTAATTATTAATTCGTGTTATTTTGTTACTTGTGTGTGCCCTATTATAACAACATGACAATAAGCACCAACATTCTAAGTGTGTTAGCAAGAGCTGGAGATCGCGATGGTTAGTATCATAGTTTTGGTTATTATAGTGTGGATGACCATCGTTAGCAACATCATATAAGAAGATATCAACAGAGGCTTGAGACATTGAAGGAAAATTTGAAAAGAAGTAGCATCTCTAAACCTTATTAAAACCTTTTCGTGAGAGATATATTGGAACAAGTCAAAAAGTTAATATAAAGGTTGATAAGATGGTTGATGATTTCCAAGTCACTCTAGGCGCACTTAGAAATGAGATGGCTAATCATACGTCTACTGAGATAGTCGAAAGGTTGAGGACACATGTAATCTTATTCCTAAGAGTAGTTGTGAACAATCCCACTAAAGCTCTTACACAAGTGACATAGCTAAAGTTGTTAGAGCCTAAGCGTTTACTAACGTAAGAGACACCAAGCTGTTAAAGAGTTTCGCTTCCGTTATGGAGCAATATTTTACAGCTATTCAATAGATTAATGAGAGTACAAGGGTTTCCATGGTTGTAGTGTTCATAATAAGTGATGCTAAATTGTAGCGTTGCATTAAATATGAGTTGATCTAAAATGAAGTGGCATAAGTTGATGCATGGGTGGAGTTAAAACCTAAGTTACATATTTAATTCTTTCTAAAGAATGTGGAGTATGATGCTAAGGAAAAACTACACGAACTTTAGTAGGGTGATGATGCTTGGAAATGTGTAAGGAAATTTTTAGCTTTATGCTTGATATTAAGAGTATGGGTGGAGATGATAGGTTGCTTTATTTCCTAAAGGGGTTGAAGCCTATTCCAAGAATGAGTTACAAAGGTAACGTTTGATGAACTTGGCTTATGTATAGATAGTAACCAAGCACTTGATAGATTATACTAATAATAGCAGAGACAAGAGTGCATCATTAGGGTGCAAGGATAGAAAGTTTAGTAAGCAGAGTAAACCTAAAAGTAAGGGAGTCTTAAATTAAAGTAGCAGCATTAATGGAGGGAGCTAAAAGACGTCTCATGGCTTTTAACAATAGACAAAGAGTGGAGTGTCTAGTAGTGAAAAATAGCTTACATTCTCCTGTTTCTTTTGCAATAGGTTACGTAAATAGTAGAATGACCACATTGAGCTATATTTAATACCATAGACCCAAAATGCTAAGAGCGCACATCAAGAAGTGAAGTTTAAAGCAAAGTGTGAAGAGCAGCTTAGGATGGGGGTTTTACATATATCGTTTGTTTGCAAAGACTTCCACAGGGCTTAATAAGTCTAAGATAGATAATGACTTGATATATGTTAAACTATACATCAATGATAAGAGTACATGTGCAATGTTTAACTTGAGAGCTACACACAATTTCATTGACGTGACTAAGTCAAAAGATATTAGGGGCAAGCACGCTATTTAGACTAAGGTTATAA
Source organism: Combretum micranthum (assembly GCA_024138025.1). Lineage (NCBI taxonomy): Eukaryota > Viridiplantae > Streptophyta > Magnoliopsida > Myrtales > Combretaceae > Combretum > Combretum micranthum. The sequence goes on from JAMXBD010000079.1 coordinate 464,991, forward strand.
ACTCTAAAGCTCATCTAGTTTACTAAAGGTGTGGAGGTAAAAGTTGGAGATTAGAGTAGGAGACTCTACTTCATTAATATAACTCTAGATGATTTCCACAAATGCTTGAAAGTAGATTTTTTTTTTTTTTTTTTTATGAAATGCCATAGTTTCTCTCACATAAGCAGTTGATTGCTCGTTATTTGTGGGTGGCAAACTGTAAACTTGGAAAAATTTCTGATCGTCGATTGACTAAATTGACTTGATAAAAAATTTTAAGAATATCAAGTTGATTATAAATTTCATAATAACTTGATTTTACTATTAAACTTATAATATACTTTTAAATAGTAGTAATTAAAATTTTTATTTATAAATTCTTAACTCTAAATTTTATCTGAGTAATTGAGTTTATGTGATAAAAATATTGTTTGATCAACAATTTTAATTTTTAAACCACGCTATTTTGATTTATTTGGATCTTTTCTATTTTTGATTAAATTATTTCAAGACAATTTAATTAACGAGCAAATTAGCAAGATCCATATTGTGATCAATTTCCTTTATTAAATACTCTAAATATTTTATTTTTATTATGGTTACTGCAAAGTTAGGTATTAGTCATCCTAAGGTTAACTTTCAAAGACTAGCCTTTTGTCTTATACATATATATATATATATATATATCTGGTGCATTTTTTTTCTTTCTTCTTCTCCTTCTTCCCGACCTCTTTTCTTTCTTCTTCTTCTTCTATTTTTTTTTCTTCTTTTTCTTTCTCTCTACAGCAACAACGCCATCTGTTCCAGCAAGTAAATTATGGCATCTTATTTTTTTTTCTTTCTTTCTTTTTCTTCTTCTTCTCCACCGCACAGCACCACTCCAGCACGCACGCACACACCACCACAGCATCGCTCTAGCACACACGCTACCGCTCACTGCTCCAGCACGCATGCCACCGCTCATCACTCACCGCATAGCACACACACACACTGCTCCCTTGCATACACGCACACAACAGAGCATGCTCTGTCTTCACCACCGAGCACACGCACACACACACACACACACACACACACTGTTCACCACTCAATGCACACACCTCCTCACCGTGCGCATACACACACACATGGCTGAGTACTGTGGGTGCTCGGAGCAGCGCTCAACGAGTGCTAGCAAGCGCTCATCGAGCACTCAGTGGCGTGTCCCAGGGCAACCAACGCTGCTTATCCTACAGTAACAGTGCGGCAGCCACCTTCTTTGTTGCAGCGATCAAACTGCAAGTATTTGATATATATATTTGTGTATATATATGTATATTTATCTGTATATATATATTATATTAAATGTTACCTTTTTCTTATATTATTATATTTCCTATTATATAAAAGCTAAATATTAATATGGATGTATTTATTTAGTATATAATATTTTTATGTATGTATGTATGTATGTATGTATCTTATTATTATTATTATTATTTTAAATTAATTCCTTTAACATCTTGATATGTATATATATTTATATATGTCATTTAGTTGAGATTTTCTTTATTATTATTATTTTATTATTCTGTTTATATTCTGAAAATACTCCTAAAAAAATATTAAATCGTCTTTTTACGTAAAATAGGAGTTAAACTGAAATAGTTATAGTCACATAAGGTTTTAGTACAAAAATTACAGAATTATAGAACTTTCGTAGCATGGATAGTTCATTAAACATCTATAGTCGATTCTTATAATATATTCCCATCTTCAATTATATTCAGGTGATTCTGACTCTGAGCTTGACATGCCTGTTGACTATTACGATTGATAGGAAATATAGACAGGTGAGTATATTCCTATGATCTTTATACTTGATTGTGTTTGTAGAATAGAATTAATCAAATAATAAACTGACAAGTGGATGGGAAATTAATTATGATTGATGTTACTTGACTTTGGTTGTTAAAACATCATAATTATATCATGATCAATTGATTGTTCTAGAATAGAAATGAAAGTGTATGATATTGCTTGCACACTAAGTAAATAAATGTAAAATAAATTGGCATAATATATGAAGATATTCATGCATGGGATATATGCACGTAGAAGGTCATCACCACTACACTTTGACACGGATGGGCCACATTGTCTTTTGAGGATGGTGAACATGGAGGACCAAAATGGTATATGCCTAGTGTGTACCATGTGCCTTGTTCTAGGAGATAGGGAACTAAATCGTCCTAGGGAGACGACCCTCCTCCTAGAATAGCACCGGGTCATTGTTTTGGATTTATTGTTTCAATGGGATGTTGTTATATGTATAGTATTTTCAATAGATGAAAAGTTTTCTTGATAAATTTGATTCCCGAAGTATTAAAAATCTGGATGTTAATGAGTGGATGTACCTCAACCCAGATTCGGAGGGCATAAATCCGAATATATACATGGTTACCGATTGGCTATATATATTTTTCCACTTGTTTAGTTGCGTAGCATATGTTTGACTCAATAACTTGCTTGGTTTGTTGGAATGATATAAAGTGAGGATTATAACTCACTGAGCCTGTGAATCGCTCATCCCCTTACAGTTTATTGTCACAGGATTATATTTGGTACCAGTCAGGATGAGGCTACCTTCAGGTTAGCTCTCTTATGGAATCGGGGTCCTGTGGGAAGGATGCAAGGGTTAAGGAGAGTTTCTTCTTCTTTTATCTTCATCCTAGGAAAAATTTCTAAAAGTTTTATGAAAGGATTTGTAATATTTGTAAGACCAGTAAACCAAACTGTTTTCTTATACATACTCCTAGTACTTTTACTTCTACTAATATAATTCTGTAGCTGTTATTTGTTAGTTTTGAGATCAATTGTCTTATATCGAGTGACTGATCTATTACTATCAAGCCTATTGGTTATCTATTTAGGATATGCTTCTACACAATATTTATGGCTTTGAGAGACTTGTGAGTTAATCTTAGGTTGGGTATTGTGTATTGTGAAATTGTCCTGTCTAAGATACCCTTGGGGTGTAACACAAACCATATTGCATGTCGGTATAAAGAAAGAAGATATGCAACACAAGTACATAAGGGAATAATATTAGGGCAATGATACTATCAATGCTCTAACTGAAGTTAAGGCTTTAACATTAGGGGTTTACATTCCTTACTATCCCAATAGAGAAAGAAGATGAAGGGAATACTGAAATGCCAGCGGTGATATGAAGTGTCTTGAAGGATCTCAATTCTATTAGAAACTCCCGAAGGGAGTTACCTCCAAAAAGGGCTTGTGGATCATGAGGTTAACTTGATTTTAGTTGCTAAACCACCTATAATAGCTCTCTATGCATCAACCAAATATAATATTCTTTTTCTTATTTTATGATGAAAGCATCATAAGATAGTAGGGACTTCTAACCTTAGTTCTCTATGGAACTTTTCCATTCCTTTAAATGTTTTGGTTAGTTCTATGGAATTTCTCCTCTTAATGAGCTTTTTACTTTATTTGAAGTTGCGTCATTAAATGTGTCATTAATATTTTATATATTATTTGTCAATTTTATTAATTCATGCTAACATTTATATATAAAAAAGAAACTTAAAAGAACAAAATACAAAATTTGAGCCTTTTTTATAAATCTTATGTCACGTTTAGTATGCATGAATGATTTGGAATGTGATGGATGTAATTGGAATGGAATGAGTTTAGGAATGACAAATCCGTTCTTATATTTGAAAGATTATATGGAATGGAAAGACTAAAATGTATAATTATCGAAAATATCCTCACTAATAAATACAAAATATAAATACATGATATGATAAAAAAGTAATTACACTATATATAATTAATAAGGGTGGATTGGAATCGTCAATTCCGCCTTTGCATTACTCTTCAAAGCATTTAAAGTTGGAATCGTCGATTCCGAAGAATTGTTATTTCTAAAAACACTTTCAAACATTGAGAAAAGAAATGGGAGTCGGAATCACGATTCTATCCTCGTGCATTTTTGCGCACCACACATACCATTAGGTATTGTAAGATCCTTATTATAATGGTTAAAAAACTTGAAAAATAATTTTTTAATATACACAAAGTATGAAAGTACCTCAATTATAAATTTTATGAGACATAACTCCATATTGGAACTATGTGTTAGTAATTTTTAATAATTTTCTTAATTTATTAATGATAACATTTTAAGCGTAATAAAATAAAACAATGGATATATGTATTTTCCTATTCTATTTATTAAAAAATATAATTTTAATCTTATTTTATTACACCAATAAACTTGTTAATAATATTAAAATGCAAAAAAAAAAAATGATTTTGTTGAATTTTAGTATTTATTATTATTATTAAACAAGGCCATTGCGGTGGAGCCTACCAACCAAAGCCCTTTGACTCTCTAGAAATCCTGCTTCAACTACTCAACTTCAACGAATAGAAATTAGAAATGTCCGTGCCCCTTCCATGCCCCTTCCTTCACGCACACCAAAACAAACAAAATTTCCTGGAAGGAAAAAATTCCCAAAACCCAAAGCAAGGAAGAAAGAAAGATAAACCAAAACGCGTGTTTTCCATCTCACTACACAAAACCTTAATTTCCGGCGATTTTCCCAACAACGTTCTTCCTAATTTCATTTCACACCATCTATCTTCACGGGGTAACATTTTCTCTCTCTCTCTCTCTGAAATCTGAATCAGACTCTTATCTTTGTCATATATACGCGGAATAAGAGATTCCTCTGAAACTTTCTGGGCCATTTATGTGCTAAACTTGTCGTGATCTTTGGTTTCGGCTTTTCCTATATTTACGTCGTATTGTCATCCTGTGGTTTTTCAGAAAAGGAAAAAAAAAAAAAAAAGTTTCCAGCTTTATTTACATTCGGATTTTCCGGGTCTTTTTAATAAAGATTGAAGGTGATCTACCATCTGGGGTATTGAAGAATCATCATTTATTTCAGCTGGGTGTTCTTGGGTTTTCACAAAGTTTGTATCTTTAATTGTTTTCATTGTGATTGTAGGTGAGTACAATTGAAAGAAAATTTTTAGAAGAGGTGAAGGAAGATGAGTGATCACGTTGTTCTTTGTGTTGACCGTCTTGTTCGGCCTGCTGTGGCTGATGAAACTGAGGCTTCATCTAGTAGGAGCTCAGATGCATCACCCCACCATCACCACCACCACCAACATCGTCATCATCGAATGCCGCCTCCTCATCGGCTGAGGTTATCCCCACACTTGATAATGGGAAGGGGGTGGAGGAAAATGAGAATAGTGGTGAGGACGAGCCTCTGATTCAGATGGCTGAGTGCAGGATTTGTCAAGAAGAAGATGCTATTAAGAATTTGGAGATTCCATGTGCATGCAGCGGTAGTCTCAAGGTAAGACTGTTGTCGAGAATCAAAATTTTACTTTTTGTGATGTGTTATGTTGTATAATTGGATCTTTTTTTAATGCATGTGTAAATATATATGTTCAGTTGAATTTGATTGTTTTGTTTGACTTTGTTGAGAAACATTCTCATGCTGTCTGATATTTAATCTGAAATTTCTTTTATCTTGACCCGCTCCTTTATAAACTGTTCCAGATGGATGCTCATTTTGTCGGTTTAATTCTTATCTCTTGAAGGATCTGGGAAAGCATAGTAGTTTCTATTGGAAAGGAAATTCTCAATAATTTTAATATGTTTATAATCCTTGTTCTTAGGCCTATATAGGAGATTTTGACCATGTAAAATCTGATTGTGCATGTTCTTCAGCATTTTGCTTGATTTAAGAGGGCCAAAATCCGAAAACATGAGGTTTGCATTGATTGGCGACCGCGATTTCATCTGGCAATTTTGCAATTTTTGAATTTTTTAAGTATTCTTCCTTCTTATCCAAAAAACTGTTTCTTTCTCTTTAATTTTTTTAATCCTATGCTATTGTAGAAGGAGGATTGTTTCAGTCTTAGGATATGATATAAATATGAAGACTTGGTAAAATTTAATTTTTCTATGATTTTGCAGCTTAGGAGTACTTGTACGTGTCTGAGAAATCAATGTATATTTGCTGCATTTTAGATTGCTAGATTATCTATGCTTCTTACAGGGGTAAAGGCTAACATTGGACTATCTTATGAGAGTGGCCTTTGTGGGATCTGTATCCAGAGATGCCATGCTATGTGTTAGCGTACTTGGCAATAATCGCAAGGCTATCCCCTTGGGGTTTTAGCGATGATATGTACTCGTCTCCATTTCCCCCATATATGTTGCATGATTGCCATGTATGATGAATATCTAATACGGTCCCTGGTTTTTGTCTTTCTATACATATACTCTACTGCGTGATTAACGAGGGTTAAACATAGATAGAAGCTAGTAAGTCCTTGTTGTGCTTTTTGATTGTGGAAACAATGTTGATTCCTTTTCAAAATGCTCATTAACTGCTGCCTTGGTTGTGCTATAAACATCTAAAGCTATATTAATTAAGTGCATTTTATTGATAATTGTGTTGTCTTTTCTTTTGTTGCTGATGTTTTTATTTGTTGAGGTCACGGATGGGTTTTCTGGTGTCTTCTTCTTATAGTTTTTATCGTGTACATCTTGTTGTCTATATGCTGACTTTTACATTTCTACACAGTACACTCATCGGAAGTGCGTTCAGCATTGGTGCAATGAAAAGGGTGATACAACATGTGAGATTTGTCATCAGGTGTGATATTGGGTTCTGTTTATCACTGTGTATAAAATGATGTTGGCAACTTGATATCTCTGCTATGTTGTAGCATGATTTCAGGTGGTAATAGTGGTCCTACTTATTCTTTTGGACAATAGAATGGTCCTACCTATTGTGTGTGCACTTTTATTGGTTTATTTTTATTTTTTTTTAAATAATTGCACTTATGATGTTTCTATAATAATAACAGTTTCTGTCAATTCTGATATATTTGTACTTAAATATGGTTAATGAGCTTTCAAATGAAGACATGAATTGCCTGTTTCAACTTTATGTAATTATATCCTACTGCAATGGATTTTTTTATGTTGCATGCAATTAAGCCTCTTCATCTTATTTATTTACTTATTTAAAGTTTGACTGCTGATTTTACACTTCCTGAATTAAATATGCAGCCATTCCAACCTAATTATACTGCTCCACCTCGCCCGCCCCCTGAGGAGACTGCCATTGACATCGGGTATGCTTTTGCATTAACATGTGCTTTTGCAATATCAGCTTAACTAGTCTGTTCCTTGGCTAGAGTTGTAGGGTTTGTTTGGATTGTTGGATTTTTATTTGTATTGTATATATATTTGATCTGCATCTGTAACTTATCCGTATTATATTTGTATTGGATCTGTTTGGTCTATTTTATAAGTAAACTGTTATTTTTTTATTGGTATCTGTTTCTTGATAAACAGCTGTTTCAAATTAATAAAAATATGACACCAAAATGATTAGAATATGATAAAAAAACAGACCTAATTTAGATAGTAAGAAAATTTTTTCTTACAAGTATCAGCATATATTGGCGCTTACAACTTAGGGGAGCAGAATGCATACAATTTTCTTCTAAGTTGAATATTTCCTATATGTTGTTAATTATCTCCATCTTGCAGTGGTGGTTGGACAATATCTGGCACCCCATTGGACTTGCGAGATCCACGGCTTTTAGCAATAGCAGAAGCAGAGCGCCACTTTTTGGAAACTGAATATGACGAGTATGCTAATTCAAGTGCCAATGGTGCTGCATTCTGCCGTTCAGCTGCCTTAATTGTATGTCCTTAAAAAATTAAGCCCCAGTGTTTTGTGTAACAGCTAAATCTTTGTATTGGATGTAATCTAATAATCCATGTTCTCAAATCTTTGGCAGTTAATGGCCCTTTTACTTCTGAGGCATGCTTTGACCATTCCTGATGATGATGGAGACGATGATGCATCTACTTATTTCTCTGTAAGTAGACTTTCATCGTTCGCTTGTGCTCATTGTGCTCATGTTGACGTCAGTAGTTTTGTACGTTCTTCTTGGTTCTTTTGAGACTGATAAGACCTCGTTTTTCAGCTCTTTTTGCTTCGAGCAGCTGGATTTCTTTTGCCATGCTACATCATGGCCTGGGCCATCAGTATTTTGCAGAGGCGGCGACAAAGACAGGCAAGTGCACATAATACATTTAGGTTTTAGCTGTCAGATGGTATCTTGATGACTCGTTGTTAATACATCAAGTCCAAGTTTTCCATATTAGACTATTCTCTAACATTCTGATGACAATAATTACATATTAGACTGGTTGAATATGGCTGTAGCTTAGCTAGCGTTCTTACTTTCTTTGGTGATTTTTTTTTTTTTTTTTTTTTTTGCTGATACAGGAGGCAGCAGCATTGGCTGCACGGCAAGTTGCATTTGTATTGCAATCGGGTCAACGCAGAGGTGTTCATTTCACAATAGCACCAATGACCCCAGTTGCATCTCATCAGGAATCAGTATGATCTCACCTCCAGCATGTGACCTAACTCCCCATGATAGTTCAGTTATCATTATTTGCAAATGTATTAAAAAAAAAAAAAAAGGAAAAAAAAAAAGGATGGTGCAAGAAAGTTACCTAGTATAATAACCGAGGAAGCAATGTATGGAAACGTTAAAATAGCTAATATGTGAACCGTCGAGGTCTCAGCTGTCCTCTTGCAGGAGCATTGTACATAAGATCATCATCTATTTTCTTGTCATTAGCAACTATGTATCATTACATGTACTAAGATGAGTGGTAGAGGGTGAAATCTTTTCCTATTGTATCGAAATGTTTAAACCAATCCTGCACTTGTAAGTTCATACCAAACCCTTGGCATTCAGCCAGGGTTTTTCTGGGTTTGCTTCGTTTTAGTTGTTATTGTGACTTTTGATGCAATTTGAATCTATTGTTGTAAATGTATTGCGTAATCCAGTTTGCAATTTGGTTTTGGTTTGGCTTGGCTTGGCTTGTGTCGTGGCAAACGTGTGAGTATTAATAACTTGGTTGGATTGGTGTGTGAGAATTTAAAGCCAATGTATGTGTTTGAAATGAGAAAGCGACTTTTGAGAACTTTGATGTAGAACCCTCAACGAGTTAAACCTATTAAACATGAATAGCTATCTATTTTCGTCTTGATTATTCACATAAAACTATTATTACAGTGGTAATGCAAGGGAATAATAATTCATAATAAATTATCATTACATAAAATAATGAATTGTAATTCATTTTTTTTTTTAGATCCTTGAATTATTATTTGATTTATTTTTCAATTTTTTTTTATAAATATTCCTATTTTGAAAATGTCAACTATATTATTATCTTTTTTTATAATAAAGCCAAAGGGCATTCTGAATATCTTACTATTTATTTTAATAATTACTTATTTTATTTTTTATACTAAATGAATATAAAATTCTATTATATTCCTATTGAATTAAAATTCAATTTCTCACGTTTCATACAACGAAGTGAATGAATCAATATTGTAGTAAAGGACTTGATATATATAACTATTCATTTCCTCCTATTCTATCTAATGATGAAGATCAATTCGTTTATGTTTCTAAACTCTAGTTTTTTTTTTTTTAATGTTATTATAAATACTCTTGTCTTGAAAATATTACTTATATAATTATGCTTTTTATGTAATAAAGACAATATATATTATAAATATTTTATTTTTTAATCTAATAATTATTATTTTTTACATAAAGTAAATATTTTAATAACCATTATAATTCTATTATATTGTTATTAGATTAGAATTTAATTCTCCTTTTATTCTAGACGGTAAAGTAAAGGATCGGTGTTTATGTCTCGTCACCGTAAAGAAAGGTGTCTTTGTATGTGGCATGTTATCCTAGGAATTTCTTGGTCTTACAGTTATGTTCCAGGAATATTGGTTTGCATCAATTTGCTATCAGTCGTGTCGTATGTTTCAAGAAAATGTACTGTTTCATTTTCTTTGTTGTTTTCTATATTGTCAACATTGAATTTATTATGCTTTATGTTTGTAGGGAGTCATTGCAGCGGGGTTTGTTGACGAGAGAATCCTGCTTGAAAATTCATCACGTTAATAACTTTTTAAGGAGGTCCTGTTGTCTTTCTAATCACACGGCAATCAAAAACCCATTTTAGTATTTTGCTTTAGTATAATCCTAGATGGAGTTGCCGAATGAATGGGTGTAGGTTTTCTTGTTAACTATAGTTTGATGACTCCTGGGCGGATACGATTATAGGCATAGGCTATAATTAGGGAGGCATGGGATGGGGATAAAAAAAGGAAAAAGAAAAACGACAATTTCCAAGGGCACGTGCAATAAAAGATTTCTCTCAACTGTTCTTAATTAATGTTGCATTTCTACTTGTGATTTTTTATTGAGGTTTTGTCAGTGCAATGACAAACGTTTCTCTTGATCTTCAAAATGTCCTCACCCAAATGATGAGGGGAATATCTCTATTCATCGGTGTTGTCAGATCCAGATTGTCTTATTGGGTTCAATCTGGTTGAGCCTCATCCAACGAGCCGGTTCAACAATGGTTGAACCCTTGATTCAACTTGATTTTATCTATTGATTCTTAACCCTCTAACTTGTTTGAGTCAAGCTTCCGGATGAGGTCTAATAACATTGCTATTTATAGATTTCTAGGCTCATTCTTGAATGTCAACCAAATCTAGAGATCCATGAATGGGAATATTTAGTTTTTATAATTTGATGGGTAATCGATGAGATAAAACCTTCGTAAATATATCTGCAACTACTCTTAAGCTTTCATTATGAATGAGTGAATTACATGTCTATCACAAATAAAAATTACCAAAATGCATAAAAGGAAAATAATTACAAAAATTCTGTTATTAAATCGCGTTTATAACACATGATATGCGGTTTTACACTTAGTTGCATGTGATAAATGCGATACAATAGTTGACTACCATTGCTAAATTGCGTCTTCCAATCGCAATCCAATCAATATTGCTTTTATTAATGGCAACAGTTAATGCACATATACCGCATTAATAAATCACGATACACGTGCATATGATTTGCTCCTATCATGCCATTGATATATCCCATTTTCCATATGAGGTATTAATGTTTTAATTTGGTAGTTTCTTTTAATTTATCCTTGTTTAACTAATTCTTTTAGATAAATGTAATAAACAATGAATAATTTCAATTATGAGTGAATTTTTTAATTGGTCTAAATTAGTTCAAACTTGATATTCTTATAAGCAAGCCCATAGAAAATGCCTATTAGACAATTTAAATATCCTAGCTAATTGAGAATGGGCCAATGGTAGTTGTATTGGTTTGGCAATCCTAATTCCAAACTTATCAGGTCAGATTTCTTAAATATTCCTAAAGAAATGGGTTTGATTATTTAAATCTAGTCATTAGTCGAAAGATAAGTTTTGTCAAGCATAATTACTAAAATGGCCTTTTATTTAATTTATTAAATAAACCATGTGAAATATATGCAAATTCTCAAGATGTCTAACGTCAATTTTAAGCAAAATTAATGAAGAACATACTAAAAGAAAAGGATAAAAAGGAAAGCGGCGTCCTTTACTTTACATGTGGGCATTATATGGGGAGAAAAGACACCAATCACAATATATATCACATTGATTTTCCAACTACCACAAGATTTTAATCTTTTCTTTTCTTTTCCTTTTTCTTTTCTCAGGGACTACCATAAGATTGAAAGAACATTTGAATAGTGAAATTGGCCTTTTTTTTTTTGAAAAAACCAATGATTTTGACGATCAATGTGGTGGAGTTTATCCTAGAAAAACCATTCTCGAACCGTGTAAAGTGGGAAATTTCTTCCAAGTAGATGGTTACCTCTTTAGGATCAACTCCCATGTGTCTCAACCCCTACCCCTCTCCTTGGTTTATTAATTATTGTGGAAAGAGGTGCATCTAAACCAAAGTGTTAAAAATGGTATATAGTGAGGTTGTAGCATAATTCATCCATGTCATACAGGAGCAAGAAGCATGAAGCAAAAAGAGAAATCATGTTGACTTATTGTATTTTGTCATGAATGAATTGTTCAATTTACAATATGAGGCTGTTTATATTTTGGTTAATATTCTAAAAACTCTTTAACCATTCAATAATAACAAAAACTAATTTTGCAATTGATATATGGTACCAAGGATTGTCTCACATCAAAATAGACACCTTATACCTATCATCTGCAAAGAACAAGGCCTTAACCATGCATCCACAATTTGTTTATGTAAGAGAGCTGTGTATGCTTTTATTGGAAGTTATAAGGAAATGGAGGCATGGTTTCCATGGAAGGTAGACTGTGATTGAAATTGATGTATTAGGTATGAGAATAGATAGAGTTGCACGTATTAAAAAAAAAAAAAAAAAATCAACACTTCATAGCTTTAATTAGGAAATAACTAGGCCTTAGAATGTAAAGTCAATTTGCCAATTTGAGGGAGGTTTTATGCTACAAGTGAGGTTGTGAAGATATGGAAGCAAAATTTACATGGAATGTATTTTGTGATAAAAATTGGATAGTAAAGCTTCAAGAAAAATTACGTACCAAGTCATTTAGAATCAAGGAATAAAAGTATTTGGTATGTATCTTGTGATATGATTATAAGATTATGTATAAACATAGTCTCAAAAACACATGTAGTGATGCTATATAGAGATAGTTTGAAGATAGGAGTTCCTATTGTACTTTATGTTAACCAATAATTTGAATAATTAAATGCAAGAACACTATTTATTAACAATTCAATAATGCAATTGAAACTATGGATTGAATTAGGGGGTTTCCTCTATTCAAAGGGAAGAAGTTTGTAGTTCAAGAATTTTGTGGTGGCTATTTTTTTCCCCAAGATTTCATGATCTAATCATATTGGAGGTCATCATGGTTTTTTAAACACATATAAGTGTCTTAATGTTGAGGATACTCTCACTTTAACTCAATAACATGGCAAAGGGATCATGAAACTCCTCTAAAAGCATTTAGGCTGGAGGAAAATTTTTGGGATGTTTTTTTTTTTAAAGATAAACTTAAAAAAGATGTACAAGTATCCTTTTTCACATTCACATAATATGTTAGTAGAATATGAGTCGGATAATGCACATGGATGGCTCGTAATCATAATTTATGACTTGCATAGTTTTTATAATTTAAGTCATAACTACTAAAAAAACATATCTAATTACACCCACATGTATATATACATGCATCTCTTCTACCCATGGCCTAGGTGCCACTGATAGACTTAGGCCTTTTATGGCTTTGTCCAATTATCATTTCATTCGCTCAATCTCATCCATCAATTTTTGATCTATTAGAAAACCTTAATCTCTCGATTATTGTTAATCTAAAACTCCAATCAAGCAATTTGCTTCAAATGCCTTGATTAAATAATTACTTTTGATTCCAACAATGTAGGTTTGTCCAACCTCTGACCATTTTAGGTTCCATCTCCATATTCTCGTTGTATGTGCAATTCTTTAGGTCCCATTATGGTGTACATCCCAAGATTAGGGATAAATTTATTAGAGGCATCCAGCTATGTCCTTTAAACTACCCACTACTTAGGAAACGATGATCATGTATAGAACCAACTAAAAACTCATGCGTGTGATAATGTCTTCTATTTCAATAACCCAGTTAGGTACTTAGGTTTTACATGATTGGGTTATTAGAAGTTCAATTTTTTTTTCTTGGTTTACCGAAACAATTTAAACTCAATTTTCTTGCCTCAATTATGGGATTTTGAATTACTTCGTACAATTGCTAAATAGGATATGAATAGATCTCTTAACTCCTCAATAAGTATTGAATGACTTGGTAACTGGTGTAATAACAACATGGTACGAAAAAAAAGAAAAAAAAAGAAAAATGTCAAATTCAGTAGCCGAACTTTACACAATTCAGTTTAATAATTAAATTTTAAAATAGTTAATTTAATACCTAATTAAATTTTTCGTGACTATTTTTATTACCTTATTAATATCATTTACTCTTTTTGTTGATATGAAAAAGGTAGTCTATTATATCATGTTTGGTATGCAGGAATGAACCAAAAATGAAATCGTGATTCCGGATTTCATTTCCATTCCTACATTTAGATGTGTTTTTAAAAACCAGAATCGTCGATTCCTAGGAATTCAATTCCGCCTCTTCCGATTCCATTCCTTCCTCATACATAATTAATATTAAATTACCTTCTTATCTTCTTACTTATTTATTATTTACATTAATTATTAAGGATATTTTTGATAAATAACATGTCAATTCCATTCCATTCCATTTCAAGATGTATCCAAACAAAGGAATGAATTTATCATTCCACCTTACGAATGCAACCGGGACGGGTATACTAAAACCCGAACCCGAACTCGATATCCAATAGGATTCCCAAAACCCGTCCCAAACTCTATAGGGTTTTTGTCCATTAACCCAAAACCTGCTAGACAAACCCTATAAGATACCCGATCTCGAACCAGAAACCCGATATAAAATTAGAATAATTATACAATAGAATATTTAAAAACATCATTATAATTTTTTTTCATATTTTCTATTTCCGATTTGTTCTCACTTTATAGGCCAAGAAAAAAACTCTTATCATTACTCATGCAATCTTTTTTATAAAATCCCAACCATTTTCATGGGAAGAAAATCATTGAATGAAACAATACGACAACGAGAGTTAGAGGCTTAAATTTGAGGAGAGTGAGCCAAGACCAAGACTAAAAGTAAATACCATAGAGTATTAGTCTATTGTCCAAGGGATTTTTACTTTTTCTAAATGATTTTATAAAAAAAGAAAAAAATAGCTTCACAATTAATGGAGTACAGCTAGTTAATTTTAGAGACTGATGCTAAACATAATATATATATTTATATATTTAAACGGGTTTGGGTTTCCCAACGGGTTTTACGCTTGTGCCAAAATCATCCCAAAATCTTATAGGGTTTTATTATTGATCCAAAAACCCATCCCAAACCCTATAAGATAATACCCTATAAGGTATTTATCGGGTTGGACGGGTCGGGTACCCAATAAAAACTCCCCCGCTTGCATCCCCATTCCACCTCCCATTCCATTTCATTCCTTTCATTTCAATCCATTCCATTCTGAATGATTCCTGCGTACCAAACATGACACAGTGTTTCATGTTAGTAAATAGAGTAAATAGTGTTAAGATGCAGAAAAAATAATCACAAAAAATATGATGGGATATTAAATTGAACATTTTAAAGTTTAATTGTCAAATTAAAATTTTGTGCATAGTTCAAGTATCAAAGTAGATATTTTACCTGAATGAGAAACCATTAAAAACGAACTATAGATTTATGTGATATATCGAGGAAAAAAAAGGTAACAATCCAAATTCTACATTACATATTTAAGCTTTGATAAACAACTATACCAGCCTCAAGACCCTGGAACGGACCACCAAAATCCACCACAATATAACGGAAAAAGCGAACAAACATGCATGGTTTTCAACATCTCTCTTTTTGGCTCAATAAGAATAACCATAAATCTAACATATATATTAGCATATACATATGTGATGTCAATGTCCCCCCCAACACCACTTTTGACCAAAGAAGAGTCTGAAAAAGAGTACTATGACATACAACTTTCATTTATAATGAATCTCTTATCTTTATTCGTCAATCTTCATCATCTCTCTCTCTCTTAGATTCCATTTAGCAAAATTTCATGTTTTTTAATAAAAATTGCCGCCACTATCACACACACACACACACTCGGAATGTGATCAACAATCAAAACCAACTCGGATTTTCATCAAATTTTGCTGCAAAACAAGTAGCTAATGAATGAAAAACTTAATAATAAAGGATTAAAATATACGTGGTGTTTGATAAGATGAATTATACACAAGGTAAATCATAGCTATTACGGTTAGTATTACAACCATCTGATCCAAAAGAATGGTTGAGACTTTGATTTTGACTAAAACTCATCAAGTGAACAACTTAATTTTAATGAAGTTGTAACAAGTGTACATGGATTCGAATTCATAACTTTTTCCTCTGATATCATGTTAAGGTTAGCACTACAACCATCTGCTCTAAAAGTTTAAATTTATAAATATGTTACGAGTATTATATTTATTATATAACGATAGTTAAGTCCTAATGACTATCCTCTCATTCTTCTTTTGCTCAAATACTCTCTTTTATAAGTTTAAAAGAGGAGAAAATCAGATGGTGGGTTACTTTGTTGATTGATTTTCGGTTCAAGAAATATTTTCTATTCTTTTGTGGTTTGTTTTGTGCTGTAAAACAATTTCGTTTTCCCATGCTCTATGGTGGGTTACGCTGCGGATTCGGTCAATGTGACTTAGAAAGAATATGAAGGTGGAGCCCTAAGAAGATTTAAACAAAAGTGCACAAAAGGAGAAACTTTAATAGCAGCCTTGAGAATATTAATTATTAACTTTTAAATGGAACTCTTAAAGGAAAAACAAAAGAAAGAAAAGTAAAGATATTACAATATTACATTACATGGCTATATTGTAGTGAAATAGGGCTGGGTATATATATATATATATATATATATATATATTGTGTATTATTTCATTTTATGATTGGAAAGGGTTATATCAACAATTTTATTTTTATAAATCAAACACAACATAATATTTGGACAAATATAAGATATGTTCACCATGGAAATGCATCTCCCAAAAAATCCAATATATCTTTATTTTGAAGCTGGAGATTTTAATTCGAAATTGATGGGATGATTTTCTGCTTTTTTTTTCTATTTTTTTTAAGATGAAAAAAACCAAAGATTCTAGTTTCTACCTAAAGCTAGGCAACTTAATAATGATGCTGAAGCATCGTTACGGATTTAGTCGTACTAAAGCCAGGCAGCCAATAATAAAATTAAAATTATAATACATTAAGTACGATTTCCATGTTTTATTAGAATTTCTCGATGGTCATCTCATCCGCTCTTGTTTCGTCATTGCATTTGACACTAATTTTCATGATTTTCCCAAGTAGAAACGGAAAACATCAACTAGTTTGTTTGTTAGGATAACAATCAGAGTTTGTGCTTTTAATTTTTAGTCATTTAATATTATATATTTAGATTTTAGTAAATTAATGATTTTACTCCGTTATGTAATAATTTGATAAATGTTTATTTTGATGACAGGATAGTATCAGATCAAGTACTTATCTTTTCAATTTTTTGATATTTAGCATTGCAGCTTTAGATTTTGACAAATTGATTCTTATGCTTTTAAAGTATGTGCCATTTAGTATTTTAGTTGAGTAATAATTTGATGGATGTTTATGTTAATGATGTGTAATCCAATTTTTCCTAACTTAAAAATTACGCATCATCAAAAGTTGTCGTCTACGCTTTATCAAAAGTAAGAAACTTTTATAGTCCCATCTTGGAACCTTTTAACTCATAATACTATAATTAAATTGATTTTAACAGATTAAAGTAAAAGGAAAAAAAAAAAAAAGCTAAGGGTTTGGTGATGGTTGGAATATATTTGAACTATTTAATGATCATATGAGACCCATCTCATCGAAAGAGGCACGAGACTATGAATTTTCCTAAAAGTTATTGTCTAAACTTTATTGTTTTACTATGGTACCTCAAGTGTAGGGGTGCAAATCAACCAATTCGGCTCCCAAACTATTCGAACTCAGCTTGATGTTTACTCGAGTTCAATTCAAGAATAGTCGAGTTGAGTTCGAGTTCAAGCCACTTGAGTAATTTATCGAGTCGAGCTTGAACTTCATATATTTATCTTGATTAGCTTGCGTGCCCAATTGAGCTCTTTCTAACTTGAGTCAAGTATGAATATTAATTAAATTTAAATTGAGTTTTGATATTAATATTATTTAAATTAGAATAAAAGATATTTTTTCAACAAATTGAGGCAAAACTAGTTTAACCAAATCGAGCTTGGATTTACATAGTGTTACTTTGAGTTGAGTTCGAGTTAAAATCTTAAACTTGGTCGAGTTCGAGCTTTGAAATTTTGAGTCAAGGTTAACATTGTACCGTCTCAACCCGTCTTGTTTGCAGCCTTACTCAAGTGTCTCCTTGTAATAATAAATTGTTATAAAAAGTCAATAAAATAATGTTAAATAACACTAAGCGTAATTTTATTATCAACAAAGGTCGTATATTTACTTTAAAAAAATTTACATATCATTGAAATAAACATCTATCAAATTATTATTTAATAGGGACACTTAATTGCACATATTTTGAAAGTGTAAACACTAATTTACCAATATTTAAAGATACAACACTAAATTGTCAAAAATTAAAAGTAGTTGCACTTAGTTTGTTATCATCCCTTCGTTTGGTAATGCAACAAGCGTCTTCTATCATAATAAAATTTAGATGTAGGGACTATTATATTTTGGTAGAGTATGACCCAATTCTTTTCACGAAGTCACTAATTTTGTTATATAACAATTATATTAGTAGATCGTTAATTCGTAGTTATCGCTATATTAATGTCTAAAAGGCAAAGACTTATTAAACACCTCAACTAAAACTTGGGGGAGGAGATGAATTGAGTTTTATAATAAATTTTTTATCTCTTTTACAAATAATTTACAGTAACAAGTCCATATGTGATAGTTAGAGATTGTGACTACTTTTGTAACAAAACAACATATAATTACATGAATAAGAAGAATAGAGAGGTATCAATCTGTCACCTTCAAGAACTGGTGTCTCAAACACTCACAACATGCTCATTTGACACCATTAGCTATTCATTCTCTCATTGTTCGACATAAAGCCGCTATTACGGTATTCACTTGAGAGGAATGATAATTCATAATGAATTACTATTGCATAAAATGATGAATATCAATTCATGTCCCTACTTGCATGAATTATCATTGAATATTTTATTTTTCAACTTTGTCATAAATACCCCTATCTTGAAAATATCACTTATATAATTATCTTTTTTCTTTTGTAATAAATATAGGGGATATTATAGATATTTTATCTTTTACTTCATTAATTACCTATTTTACTTTTTATACCAAGTGAATATAGTAATAACCATTATAATCCTATTACATTCACTTTGAATTAAACTTCTATTCCCTCCTTATTCTATATAGCGAGCGAACTATCAGGAGTTAAGGCTTGACTCAAAGAAGTCACTTTATCATCTTGCAAACATAAAAAACATTCAAACACAAAATTGAGAGAAGTCTTATAGGAATTTTATAGAAGGTTAAATTCGACTATGGTCTTCGAACTAATAATTATTTGGATTCAACTCCCTAGATTAAAGTGACAGGTCTTAGAAAGTTAGACCAATTTACATATTAGGAAAGCGAGAATTAACATAGAGGGCTTAAAGTAAGGTTGTTGGAATTGACCTGCTCAATTCCAACCTTTATTGACAAGGCTTAAGCATTATAAATATATAAGTCTTAGTACACAAGGGAGTCCACTTTAATATCCATTTTAAGAGGGCCTTATCTTGACCGTTAGTTATCTACCCAATCTAATGGATGATATCAATAACTAGGCTCCCTATAAATACTAATAGTCCCATTTCATTTAAATAACAAGAAATCTTAGAGAAATGTCATCGTGCGACCATATTTCCATCTTAAAGAATCAATTACTTGCTCTAATTACGAATGCATCCGTTCATTACACCTAGTAAGGTTGATGCTCCTTAGCTCCCTCGTTAGTCACGTGTGCGTTTATGCCTATTGAAATTGCGTGCTTCTCCTCCTTATACATTTTTCTCTTTATCATCCTTGTACATCACGTATTAGCATCACGATTCTGTAGTAGTCATAAGTTATGCTAGTGGAACTGTTTCTCCAATTAGATACCATTAGGCTGTCAAACCTCCAGTATCTAAGTAGACACTAAAGGACATTGCCTAAGTGAGAGTTGACATGAGATGCTAATACTTAATGGTGGGTTTGATATCTAAGTTGAAGTCAAGATTATAATCTTTATATGGATATATGTATAACTAAGAAATGAGCTAAAAAAAGGACTTCTCTTTCCTTAGTTCTTTGGCTCTCTTAAGCGTGAATTACTTGAGTTGGTCCTTTAACCCTCAGGAGAGGGTGTAAATCTCTATTAATTTACATTCCGGTCATCCAAATTATACATGTCATATGAGTAAGTGTTGTATTGTATATACTTACTAATAAAATTTGCTTAGCATTTGTTTGATCTGTGGTTTGACCTTGTTATTCACTAAGCTATGGTTTAGCTCATACTCTTATAGTTTTTGTGTAGGAGTAATTGAAGTCGGGAATGGGCAAGGACCATGGGAAGAGAGAGTTCATTTTTAGTGAAGACCTTGAAGATAAGAAGATGGACTTAAAATGACATCTATATGTTTAGTATTTAAGTTGGATATTTTGTTATGTATAAGATAAACTTAGAATTAAGTTAGTTGTATAATGGTTGAAACTTTGTAATATGTAGTTATCTATCTTATTTTATTGTCTGGTGGGGGATACTTATTCTCTACGGTTCTAGTTGATTGTGGGAACTTGTATTTCCTTGGTTATCAAAATATTTTTATATATTTAAAAATTTGTATAGCAAATATTAAATAGAGTTTTGCAATCTCCGACTTGCAAAATAGTTCTCATATTACGGACGCATATTTGATATGATAACTCCAAGTTAATCCTACCAGGTCTCTTTTAGGTCGTGACAAGGTGGGTCGAACCTTGTTACAATATAAGGCCTAACAATATTTTATGAAATTACTTATTATAAAAACCAATCAAAATCCTATGTGTATTCTTTATTAAGAGACAGTGATGAAGTACAAGCCATGAGTTTATTAAAAACTAAAACAAAAATTATTAATTTGTAAAAAATTGAAAACACATATTATATTTTCATAATTATTCCAATTAAATCTTTCAAATTGCCGCTTTGTTAAAATAATTAGTGAGAAACACTAGACTCTCTTAGGTAGGAGATCCAATCAAGATGGAAAATAGTTTAGCAACATATCTTCTGTCAAAAAAAAAAAATATTAGTGGAAAGATTAACAAAAGAAAAATCACCTCTACACTTTTCACTTTGATTGGTGAACAGAAAAGGCAGAGAATAAGAACAACAACAAATTCAATCTGTCCGGACCAAAACCATCCACAATTGCCTACATCCTCTTAAGCCAACATTTGTACATCCACCCATTCATTTAAATTTTACATAAAGCATAAGAACTTATGCTTCAAAATATTCCGACTTGCATGTGATGTTGTATATTATATTTGAAAAACCACCTATTAGCCAAAGAGGAGAAAGCTAAAGAATAAAGATGTTCTTCATGGGTAAAGGAGAAATATTTATATGCAACCTTTGGAAAATTAAAATTTTTTTGGAGATTGCAAAACACAACTCGAAAAATAAAGCATAAAGAAACAAATATAGCACAAGAACCAAAGTGGTGTTTTTTTTTTTTTTTTTTTTATGTTGCATAGAGAAGAGAGCTTGGAATTCTAAAGTGATGAGAAGGATCTCTTAGGGCACAAAAAGCAAGTATTTTTTTTTTGGGTGGTGTTGTATTCCCTTATCTTTTTCCTTATTTTTAATGCTTTCTATGGCTTGTTTGAATACTGTAGCATCTTCTAATTTTGAATGGATTGTGTACTCTACATGATTGCCAAGTCATGCCATTTTAATATAGTTTTCTTAATTATTAAGGAATTACCAGTACAAGAATACACTAGAGTAGAATCTCCACATTTCTGATCCCAAAAGATGGCTTCGTAGCTTGTGCATTAGCTCTATATCCAGCCTCATACCTTTCATTTAATTAAAAAATATGGCCGTATATTTACTACCTTTTATTTTATTCGTATTTTCTTTCCCTTTAAAAAATATTAATTGAAAGCCAAAAACAGATGTGTGAAATGCCTATAGAGCAAATTAAAAAAAAAAATTGAAACTCTTCCCTCGTTTTTTCCCTAGTGCTAATATCTACATGTCTCTTCTTTTTGTTTTTTTTTTTTTTTAACCTTCCCACATGCATTCCTTATACCTATTTTTAATATCTAACAACATTTAGATATGCAAAGTATAAAAAAAAAATGAAAATATAGATATATAAAAGGAGGCATAAAAGAATGAAAACATAGGTATATTTTCTAAAATAAACCTTTTATTTTAAAATATTGTTTATATTATAAGAGAATCAAAATATTATTGGATATAAATATAAGGCTAAAAAAGTCCATTATAAAAAAAGAGATGGATTAATTGAAGATTTTATAAAAAGAAAGACTTATTAACATTAAATTTTTATGGCAAACTTTTATGGATCATTGATCATTAAAATAAATATAGTAATTGATATATTAAATATTTTAGTTATACATGTGATCATAATTAAGAATGAATATGGACCATTAAATATCCGAAGATGAACCATTGAATTTTTCATACTTTGTGATTTTGGATTATATAGTATTATAAATGAAGACTAGTTACCTAAATGTGCTATTTCTGTATATTTTCATAATAGTACAGTAACTATCCTCTGCCGGCTGTATTTTATATAATATTCATAAATTTTTTAATCACTTAAAATATTAATATTTTATTTAAATCCATTTCAAATGTTTGACCTTGATTGTAATTTTTCCCTAATGTCTAGACTTTACACGATATAAAAGAGTGCAGATTTTGAAAAAGTAAAGAGTACTGCTCGTAACTCGTAAGGATATTTGAATTAGTCCCACTAGATTTATTTAGAGAGAGAAAGAGAGATTCCGATATGATGAGAACGCACAAAACATGTTACTACAGGCAAAAGAAATAATACACATAATTTTTGAAATTAGTACTGTAAAATCTTTGTAGATTTAGGATATGCTTGGTTTGTTAGTTTAATGTCAATTTGATATTTATTTTAATTAGATTATTTGTTAAAAATAAATATAACTAAAAGAAATATTTTTACTCATAAATTGATCATAAAATTAAATACAAACAAATATTGAAGCAAATCAGATATAGAAAATATATAAATAAGAAACAGACAATTCAAGAGACGTATAATGCTTTTATATTTTGCAATATTGTTTTCCAACCTTGTTATTTTAGCCTAAAACCCTAAAATAAAGGTAGGACCTCTCTATTTTTAGAAACAGATTAAACCATAACGTAGACTCTGTGTGTGTGAGTGTGAGAGGGTATTTTGACGAAAAGATTGGGGAGTTTTGCCCACGTTTAATATAATTGAGATTTTAGAGCTGTTACATATACTATTGAATTTTAAAGTGGTCTTTTTGTTGCTGATGAATTTTGGCATTAAGTGCCAAGTAATGATATGAGTTAAAAATGATGGCAGATAATAGCCCCTTATAATAGTTGATTGTTGTAAAAAAATAATTTTAGTTGGTAAACTTTTTTTTTCTTTTTTCTTTTAATTATTTTCCTCATCATCACCGGATATTTTTTGTAATTGTCAATTGCCATGTTGCCATACATTATTTTCTACTACTACAATTAGTAAATATGCAATTTCTTAAGATTTATTATATAATTTGATAATTGTAAAGGGCGATGCAAATAGAGAATAGAGAATATAACATTATATGTACACCGAGAAAGTATATTTTTTCTAATTTCAATTGAAGTGCAAATGTTATAACAAGTACATATTGATGGTGTATATTTGTCTATAGTATAAATAGAGGATATACTTGTGATAGAGTTAATGAAATTATAATGAAATTTTGATCTGTACCATATAAAACTCACCCTTCATTTATATTTAAGGCTACAAACGAGCCAAGTTGATTAAGAGTTATTTGAGATTTAGCTTCAAATAAAACTCATTTATCTAAATGAGTCGAGCTTAAGTTTTGATCTAGGCTCGCAAGGTGGCTCATGAACAGACTTATTATATTTAGACTTGAGAATAAACTCATTATTATACTAATGAATAAGCTTTTAGCATACTTATGAGTTTTATATTTATAATATATTATATATAAATATATAACTAAAAAATAATTTCTATTTAATATATATGTATATACATTAAGCGACTCTTATATATTATTTTTAGGTTTGGAAATGATGAAAAATTTGCTATTTAAACAAGTTGAGCTCAAATTTAAATTTTATTCTCGATAAAAGCTTAGTAGACTTGATAAAAAGTTTAATTGGGCTCAAGTTCGATTTGTAAATGAGTATACCTTGAGTTTAAAATTAAAATTGTTTAGCCAAACAAGGCAAAAAATGAGCCTAAATTTTAAGCTCGATAGAAAGTTTAGCTTGAGTTTAGATTTGATAATCTATAGAAGAGTCGAGCCTAAGCCTTTAAAAGCTCGGCTCGACTCGTTTGCAACCTTATTTGCACCACTTAAAAATGTACATTTTTCGATCTGCCGCCAGCGGCATATCAGCATTGTCCCATGGTGGTTGCCCTCCATTTAAAAGGAATTCCCCAGCTATATGATACGGAGCACACGATTCACTCTTATCTCTAGTTGGGTTATTAAATATTAGATCAAATCTAGTTGCATATTTTCACGAGCTTGATAGCTATGTTAGTGAACAAAAAGATACTTGGCTTCTCAAAGGCGTTGTTCCAACACTTCACTTTTTCCATCAATGTCAGGTTCCCCATTAACAGCCTTATTATGATGCTTAGATTAGATTTTAGGGTTACATATATGCCTTTATGATTTAGGTGTGAATCCATAATCTCCCTCCCTACTTGTTTGGGCCCATTTTTATGCTTTATGCTTTAAAGTTCCCTCCCAAATGGAATATCACATAATTGACATGTTTATATCTATAGGATTGGAATAACGTTTGAGAGACTAAAACTCCCCCAACTTTGCTTCTTTTCTCCTTAGTACTCAAACCAAGAGAAACATCACAATTTTGTATTCTTCCTAGCTCTTCAAAGGAGGGAGAAACAACAACAAAAGAAAACAAGAAGAAACATGGGATCTATGGCACAAAAGCATTTATTCTTCTCATTTGTGTTGGATTTTTAGTATTAACTCCGCAAAGAGTTTCGGGTTTAAGGACACTTAAGTTTGGCTTGAGATGGATGCAAGTGCAACAAGATCATGGCATAGCATCGCGGGGTCAGCATCTGCTAGAAGAAGTTGACATGAGAGTAGTTAGCCCCCAAAATGCTCCTACTCCTAGCACAAGCAGGGCATTTGATCCTAATCAATCAAGCAAAAGACAGGTTCGAAGAGGGTCAGATCCTATCCACAACAGGTCATGATGAATTTGAGTATTACTTGAAGTGTTTCAGACCATGAAAGGGGCAAGCAAGTTAGTTTGATTGAGGTGACATGCTTTGCAAAAGTAAAACCAGGAGGAATTCGTTTGTGTTATTATAAGTTGCCCTGCCCTTCTCGGAGATGGTTTATCAAAGGTTATTGGATTTGTTTCCTAAGTGTTTTGTTGTTAGAGTTTATATTGTGGAGAGAGAATTGTGTATAGCAAAAGCAGATGTTATCATAGGATGACAGTCCAGCATCTTCAATTTGAATTTTGTAACCACTGTTTGACTAACAGAAATTTTGCATGTAGGAGATGACCAGAAACAGGGGGGAAAAAACAGAATATATTCTTATAATTCATGATGTTATGAAATTTTTCAAACTGTTTGGGTGCAAAATAGAAGAAAGGATGTTGAGAGTTGAGACATCACCTTGAAACTATAGTCAATTAAACAAAACTTGGCTAAATTCTATATATTATTTTCATGATCTTATTATTGTAAGTTCTATTTGAATGATCTGTTTTTTATCTATATCTTATTTATAAGGTTTGTTTATAAATAAAAATGTATGTTTTTCATCTATATCTATTTTTTTATAAATAATCTTATTGAAATATATATGAAACAGATATTAAACCGATACTAAACCAACGAATTAAACACATCCATATTTCTTAACATATTTTTTAGATATATAATGGGTTTACTTGATTCTATAAATAGCGATTCGTGTGATTGATATATATAATATTCAATCCTAATTTTAGTTTTTGCCTAAAGACTAGAAAATCAATTTTTGAGAGACTCGTTTGTCGAGAATGGATATCAACTTCCTTGACCAAATTCCTACATTCGAGATAAACGAGTTACCAGCATAACACTTTTTGGTACCCCTAAGTCCGAGCATATGAAGCTTTACCAGTTGATGGATAATAAAGCCAGCTGAATTACGATTATAAAACAGCCTGTGTGAGGTTTATCCTCCTTTTGTGACCAAGGGGTTCAACTTCAATATTGTTATTGGGAAATTTTATCTTTCCCTTTTATATATATATAATATATATATGAGACTGGTCGGTCACTTAATGTAGGATTTAGATTTATATCAATAGAAACATTATAATAGTTAACATACCGATTATTATATTTATTTTAATAGTTAAATTATTGATTTGATGATTTAATCAATAAAATATTGATTATTTTAAAAGACAAAAATATGTAATAGTAAATCACTTACGTACCCTTAAAAGATAATAAGCTTTTTTTTAAAAGGATATAAGAGTAATTAAAAAAAAATCCCTTTTTCCTCTTAATTCTTTCTGGTTTGTAAGGGACAAAAATATAGTAGAACTCCAGAAAAATATTATGCTTATTTTTCTTCTTCTTGTATTTCCCTTTCAAAATAAACAAATGAATAAAATTTAATTCCTTCCATTTCCTCGTTTCCAATCATTCACTTCCAGTTTCCCTCCAACTAAGGTTTTCAAGGACTGATGGATTATTCAATTTTGATAGTCAAAGGCTGGTTCGAAATAAAATTTGGTCTCGTTTCGTTTTTAAATGAACTATTGCTGAACCGATATAGATATGATACTGATAAAAGACTAACGATTTTACTTATAAATTGACTAAACTGAACCAATACTAATAAGTTACAAATACAGATCCGATATAATTAAAGATTCGACAACCCAAACAGGCCTATAAACTACATATTTGATGCTAGAAAGCAACCATGTTTCTCTCCATCAACAAATTTTAATTTTCTTTTTTCTTAATTATTTTATGGAAAGGCCAACATTAACACGTGTATATGTCTTATCTACTCGGTTGTTACATGGATAAGGTCCGAAAGTATAAAATTCTTTTCTTCTCGTTTTTTTTAATGAGAATTTAATGACAATAAGGGGAATTAAATTATATCTATTATATTATATTATGTTAATCCTAGCTTATTTGGACCGAACAATGCTAATATCATAATTTTTTATTAATCGTCCCTCAAGTTATATTCTAAGTGGCTGAATATATGCTCGCTCTTAATAGTTAGTTCAATGAATCTATCCAAACTTTCTTATCTTTTCCTTTTTCTTTTTCTTTTTTTTTTAAATTTTTTCAATACAAGGGAGAAGTGGGTTTTTTATATGGTTCATTCCATTTAGAAAACTAATGGTAGTGTTATTACGCTATAAGGCTATTGACATCTAAACTCTCTTATCCTATCAACATAACCTATAATAAAACATCATTACTTTTTTCTCTCCATTTCCCCCCTTTCAAACTATCTTTTCCATGTCCAATTTTTTCTCTCTTCAAACTATCTTTGCCCCTTTAAGTAGAAGGAAACTCTCAAACAATTTTTAATCATTTTTAGAAAATACATTATTGTTGGGTAATTAAACTAGAAGGTTTCTACATTTAAGGGTAAAAATAATAATTGTATCAACTTTTTAATATGATTATAAAGAAGATTTAATGTTTTGCAAAGTGAGAAAAAAACTAAAGAAAATTAATAAAAAGAAGAGATAATGTCACGAATAATACATGAACTTTGGAAAAATATTAATTAGATACTTAAACTGAAATTAATCAATTTGGCATTTGAATTTTGAAAATGGTCAATGAAATACTTGGAAAACTTTAAAATTAATTAATTTAATACCTAAAAAAACTTGATAAAGGTATTATTAGCGTGCACAAAAAGTTCTTTTAGGACTGAAATAATCAATTTCAAAGTTTAGGTATCCAATTACATATTTTATCAAAGTTCAAGGACCATTCATGATATTAACCTTTAAAAAGAAAAAAAGAACTACCCACACAGTGATATCTTAAATAATTCTATGAAATATTGATTATTTATTTGATTCACTTTATGAAAAGTTGAGTACTCACTCTCTCTTTTTTTTGGATAATGTCACAAATGATACCTAGACTTTGGCAAAATATGCAATTAGGTACTTGAACTTTGAAAATAATCAATTTAATACCTGAGCTTTTAAATTGATCAATTTGGTACATGAATAATTTTGAAATTGCTCAATGTACTACCTGAAAGAACCTGATAGAAGTACTATCGTTATGCACGAAATGTTTTTTTTTTTTTCAGATACTCAATTAATCAATTTCAAAGTTTCGGTATTAAATTGACCAATTTTAAAGTTTTGGTACCAATATTTTATCAAAGTTCAAGTACTATTTGTGACATTAACCTTTTTCTTTTTTTCTTTTAATTGCTCGAAATATTGATATCTTAAATAAACCTTCCCCTAAACTTGAGATACTAATTTATCCACTTTCTTTTCTTTACATAGATATAAACTACTTATGCACAAAATTCTAAATCATTAGTCATATATTATTTAATGTGAAAATTATTTTATGATATTAATTTGATTATATAATTGCATTTAATTTTTATATATGTATGGCAAGAGTGCATTAGTTAGCGTGTGGATATATAATATGGTTTGATGGCTCCAATTCCTTATAATTTGGTTCTTCCTCTAACTTGCTGTTAAGGGTGTAAGCAATGAGGAATCATGAGCTACATTTTTTTTATCCTTATATCCAATGTTCTCATTTAAACTCTCACAAAAATCCAATAGAAATTTCAATCTTAACATGTTATTATATAGATGTACTCACATAAATACATCAATTTTAGTCACTTTACTCATGGGCATCTACGAGGATTTTTGTTTTTTTAAAAAATTTTCGCTCATCTTTGTTGTAATTTGAAGCCACTAAAAATGGTAAATTACATCAGCTACATTCAAAAGATTTCGAAATTATGCCCACAACCTAAAATTTAAAAAAATATACCTATTCGACATAAATGGGACCCATGAATTCAGATTCCCTAGCTGTTTACACATCTAGAAACATAGAAGAATGGCATGTCAATAGCTTAACGTAAATTAAAAAGAAATAAAAATTAAAAGGATTGCCAAAAAAAAAAAAATAGAAAAAGTAAAACATATCTACAAATCCATTGTAGTCTTGTCGTATCATATTCCATTACCCCCCAGCACCACTATCATAAAGTTACCAATATTGTTAACCGACGATTAGACTTATACCCTCCATGTCCCATCTAATTTAAGGGTGTAGATAAGCGGATTCACTTACAAGTTACTTAAAGCCGTCTTAATATTTACTCAAGCTTAATTTAGTGATGGTCGATTAGAGTCAAGCTTAAACTAATTCAACTTAATGAGCTCATGGGTATAAATAACTTTAATTATATATTGACTTTTATTGAATTTAAGTTGAGTTTAGGTTGGACATGAGTTCATTAAAAGAAAGGTTAATGTTGCAAATAATATCTAAACTTTCATAAAATATGTAATCAGAAACTGAATTTTAAAATTGATCAATTTAGTATACAAACTTTGAAATCGATTAATTTAATACTTGAAAAAACTTTTCGTGCATACTAATAGCATCCCTAGATGTTTTTTAAGTATTAATCGATCAATTTTAAGGTTTAGATACTAAGTTGTTCAGTTTCAAAGTTGTGCCTTATTGTATATTTTATTAAAGTTCAAGTATCATTCATGATATTATCTCTTAAAAAAACATAGGATTATTTAAATAATTGAGGCTAAAAGAGTTGAGTTCGAGCTTATTAAATAACAATTTGAATCAACTTGAACTCAAAAACTTAAACTCCATCCATCAAATTTTAAAATTTTAAATTAAAGTTTAAGCATGATTTCAATATCATGATCCTGCTTTCCCCCCTCGCATATCACTCCAACCATGAAGAATTGCCATCTACCCCTAAATCAAAGCGTTAATTTTATCTCCCTCCATGCCCCTCCCTTTCCTACATGCTATTAAACTTGGGATCAATATAATGAAAACAAGCTTTCCCATTTTCCTTTGACGACAAATCAATAGAAATGAATTCAAAGAGAAGCAAGGATGGTGGACAACATAAGGGTAGCGTTGGTGTTGGTTGGCAGCGGTCGTATGAAAAAAAATCGTGGATTATTGGTTAGCAATTATCGGTGTCATTTAATAATAATTTATGCAATAAGATTAAAATATAAGCAGTGTGATTATTGTTTATGGTGTATCTCAAATAAATAAAAAAAACTCATGGATGTGAAAAAGAAAAAGAAAAAAAAAAGTAACCAATAGACTATATTTTTACTGTACTATAACTTATTCTTTAATATATTGAGATAATATATATTTTTCTTTTTATGAAAAAAACACAAAGTTAATTTCTTTTGAGCATGAGGAGCTAGGGCTAACTAAGAAATTTTGATGATATTGAAATTTTATCAGTTGTGTATTTATGAGCTAATTAAGTACACAAAAGTAGAAGCTTAGTACACTTGAGCAGAAGACTACACAAAACCACATCAATAGATGTAATCTATAATGAGAAATCTTCAAATCATCAACACAAGGATTAATTCAGGAACACTTACTTGAGTAAGTAATCAAGATGAAATATGAAATAGACGAAAAGAAAGTAATAGAAAGCTAGAAAGCAAAATATAAATGTGTAAAGTTAATAATACTTGTGTTATTATGTTATGACTCATTATACGTGGCATATATATAGAATAAAAGCAATTTAGGATGGGTGACAATCTGAGAAATGTTGGCACCAAAGAATAAAATCTTGCGGCATATGCCCAGAGTAAATAATACCTCAATGAGTAGAGTTCCGAAGTGTTACAACTAATATCAGAGCAGTTTACCAGCTAGAAATGGAGAGTATCCTTCCTGTCTGGTGTGATTCTGGACCTGTATAACGAAACTGACGAAACATCAATTCTATAAGTGGAGGAATATGCAATACCCCTCAAATATAAATGATGGAACTCTAATAATAATGTGCTCTCGTTGTCACGGTTTAGAGTTTGTTAAAACTCTAAAATTAAGTGCTTTATACAAGCAATCCTAGAATGGGTGATCTCCTAGAAAGCGTTGGTACCAAAGGATAAAACCATGTACCGTATAAAAAGTGGATAATACCTGGATAGTCAGAGTTCCAAGACATTACATTCACGACTGGTTTGGTCAGACAATCTATAACTTGAGCTAAAGAAGGAACATGCTTGATGTGAAGAAAACCTAAGGCAATATGATCATGAAGGAAATGTGTATCAAGATCTATATGCTTGGTTTGACCATGAAGGCATGGATTCTCCACTATCATTAGAGCTAATTTGCTATTGGTATGATTAGTTATAGGTAAAGATAGCGAGATACCTAGATCCCTGAGCAGAAAAGAAATCCAAAGTAACTCTTTTGTGAGAAAAGCGATACTATGGTACTCAACCTCAATCGGAGACGTTGAAACCGTTGGTTGTTTCTTGGATTTCCATGAAATAAGAGATTACCCAAGATCAACACAGTAAACTAACAATGATCTTCTATCATCAAGCATGCTGGCCAATCAACATCATAAAACCCAGTTAATTCAAGAGAACTCGAAGCTGATAGATGCAAGTCGGAATCAATAGTGCCTTTCACATATTTAAGCACCTAAATTGCTGCATGCAAATGAGAAGTCCTTGACGCTGAGACATATTTGCTCAATTTTTGCACCAAATAAGATAGATCTGGTCTTGTAATATTCACATAAAGCAAACGACTAATAATTCATCGATAAGGACTTGGATCTAATAATAAATCACCAGATGTTTTCGTTAAAACCTACCATGGTTGAAAAGGAACTAGTACGGGTTTGGCACCTATGAACCCAACTTCACTTAAGATATCCAAAGCAAATTTTCTTTGATTCAAAAGAAATCCAGACTCTAATCGACATTATCTCTATGCTAAGAAAAAAATCGAATATCACTAAGATCCATTTTGTAAAAGCTTGGTGTAATTTCTCCTTTTTATCAACAATTTCTGCAAAGGAATCACCTGCTATAAGCACATCATCCATATGTACAAGTAACACAAGAAAACCAGAGGACGAGTGTCTTGTGAACATAGAATAATTAGCTTTCAATTGTGAGAAACCTAAAGACAAGATAAACTTGCTAAATTCATGATTTCACTATTTTGATGCTTGTTTGAGCCCATAAAAGGACTTACAAACTTTCCCCAAACGTACTAAAATATAACCATCAGGAGGCTTCATGTACATGTCCTCAATATATCCATGAAGAAAAGCATTGTTCACATCAATTTAATGAACATGCCATTTTTCAATTGTAGTTACCCCGAAAAAAACACGGACTGATGTTAATTTTGCTATGTGTGAAAAAGTGTATGTGTAATCAACCTCTTCTACTTAAGTCTAACCTTTGGCTACTAAATGGACCTTATACCTCTCTATTGTCCATCGGGTTTATATTTAATCTTGTATACCCATTTA
This sequence comes from Combretum micranthum, assembly GCA_024138025.1. Taxonomy (NCBI): domain Eukaryota; kingdom Viridiplantae; phylum Streptophyta; class Magnoliopsida; order Myrtales; family Combretaceae; genus Combretum; species Combretum micranthum. Next base: position 497,588 of record JAMXBD010000079.1, read on the forward strand.
GACCCAATTTCATGCTTACCCGGGGGTAATGAAGTGAGAATCCAAGTCTGATTTGAATCTAGAGCTAAAAGCTCTTGATTCATAGCTTCCACTCAATTAGGATCCATTTTTGCTTCTTGATAGCTCTAGGGTTCTTGTATTGTTAATACATTGGCTAGAGAAGATATATATTCTGATCGCAAGCTAGCAAAGGAGTAAAGATTAAAGAGTAGATAAGGGTGAGTGGAAGTACAGCTACTGTAACAATCATTATGGCTGAATCATCATGAGAAACATCATGCACAAAATCCTTAAGCCAAGAATGAACATGTTTAAGATGTGTTGATTTTTGTTTCTGTATGGACGAGGATGAAACAGATCTATAGGTGCATTCTTAGAAGCAAGTACAAGATTTAATTGTGATAAAGGAACAACAGCAGGGGATGGAGAAGTAACATTAGGCAACAAATCATTATTACTATCAAAAGAAGTATCAGCACAAGTGGGAAAAACACTAGATTGCTTTGTACGCACAATATCATAATCAACATCACCTTTTTGGTGGAAAGGAAAGATATTTTCAAGAAAATGAACATCCCTATTGACAAAGAGCCATGAATCTCTAGATCAAACAATTTATAACCTGTTTGACCTGAAAGGTACCCAACAAATACACAACGTCTCCTTCTTATGTCAAAATTTTTCTTTTGGTTTAGGATGAAGAATGGAATGACATAGGCAGCCAAAACTTCTAAGATCATCATAGGTAGGTGGTTTTTGATATGGTGTTTCATAAGGTGATTTCCACTTCAAAAGTTCTATAGGCATTCAATTAATAAGAAAAGCTACAGTGAGAAGGCATTCTCTCCAAAATATTTAGGAAGATTGGCATGAATACAATGGGCTCTAGTTGTTCCTAAAAGATGCCTATGTTTTCTCTCTACTACTCCATTTTTTCATAGAGTGCAAACTAATGATTTTTGATGAATTATTCCATCTGAAGCAAACAAAACTTTACAGTCTCTAGACAAAAATTCCATAGTATGATCAATTTTAATGTATTTTGAATTGATCTTGAAATGAGCTTTGACATAAGCTAAAAAGTTGGAAAAGATAGAACAAACTTATGACTTATAAGCCATAAGATATGTCCAAGTACACCTGGTTCTACATCAATAATGGTCAAAACAAATCTACCACCAGAAAGAGAACATGTATTATGGGCCCCCTAAACATCTACATGAATCAAGTCAAAAGCATGTTCAAATTTAGATGACCTACCAACCAAAGGTAAATGATGTGATTTTGCAAGAAAGCAAGTATTACAAAAGTAATCATTCAATTCTGATTTATTACAATGTAGTAAATTTATAATTTGGAAATGGATAAATGACCTAGTCCTAGCAAATGAATGGACAAACTGTTTGAAGAAGAAACTATATGCTACCTATCATTAACGTCATTATTAATAGACATTTGAGAAAGACAAATAGGAATAAGATTCTTGAACTTTATGACATAAAGCCCTCCAAGATTTTTAGCTTTTAAGACAGTTGTATTAAATTTTAGGTCCTGAAAAGTACAAGTGTGTGAGTCAAAAACTACAGTTAAATGAGTGTGTAGCAATTTGTGGACAAACAAAAGATTGCAATGAAATTGAGGTACTAGTAACACATTATAGAGGTAATTTGCTCTGTTAGGATGATATTTCCTATTTGATTTACTAGTTTAACTGTGTCATCAGGTAGTCTAATGTTTATTGGTTAGGTAAGGTTTTGTTTTATGATAACAAGTGTTTATGTGGGGTGATATGATTAGTAGCCCCAAATCAACAATCTAAGAACCTTCATCACTATAATTGGATGAACAAGAAACAAAAACAATATGCTTATAGGCAAAAGCCATGAAAGAAGCATAAGTCATATCTGTTGGAAGCGGTTGTGGTTGACAAAGAGGTGATCTATTCAACGATCCAAATCTCTCACAAACAACACTCCAAATTTTTTTGATCGGATCTAATTCATGTTTACTATAATATTCATCAAGAAACCCTAATTTTGCAATTTCTACAATATTTCCACAAAAGAACAGGATAACCTAAATCAACAATCAATAGAATCGAAATTGATCTTCGCTTTTTCTCTGATACCATCTTTAAATCATCAACACAAGGATCAATTCATAAACACTTACTTGAGTAAGTAATTGAGATGAAATATCAAACAGACAAAGAAGAAAGTAACAAAAAGCTAGAGAGCAAAAGAAAGTGTAATGAATAATACTTTTTATATGTTATGACTTATGACTCATTATACATGGCTTATATACAGAGTAAAAGCAAAAGTACAGGTGTATCACAGTGTATTCTCTAAGCTCCACGTGTAATTAAAGTAAAAGAATATGGACTAAAAATATAAGAAGTCTGATAGAAAACAGAAAAATATAAAAGACAACTTTAAAGTGTTACAAGTCAATCAAAAGCATTACTACATAGACACAACAGAAGAGTTTGAAATTTTCAAAAGCATAGACGAATATTTAAAAATCACATTTTTCAAAGACCTAAAATCGTAATAGCCATTTGAATAAGATATTTAATCATATTCAATTATATTAAGTTCATGAAAAAATTTTAATAACTGACGATCTAAGAGGTGTATATAGGAAGTCCATGATCAGTGGGAGTACAAGGGAAGTTAAAGCTATAAATATGAAGTCTATCGTGTGACAGAAATGAATATCTCAAATTGGAGGAAAGTCGGTTGCATCAACAGCTAAATGAAGATATTCATTCAATGGATATTTTCATATAGGAAAATTATGAAATTATTACTTGTTTATCATTCTTTTTTAAAAAAATTATGGATATATCTTTTTTGTTCATGTATCTCATATCCAATGTGCAATGTACATAGAAATATTTATATCACACATTGGACATGCGATATACGTTCGGACCTATATCACATATCTGATGTGTGATACACACATAATTATATGTATATTGCACATTACAAAACTATATCGCGCACTTAATATGCGATACAACTATTTTTACAACTTTTGTACAATACCATTGTTGTATTTCGTCTCCAACATGCGATACATATAGAAAATTTTGTATCTCTTTCAACATGATATAGAGGTGGTAATTTGGTTTTTTTTTTTTTTTTTTTTTTGCAAGAACAGTGACATGTCTTTCGCCTAGAAAATTCTCTCGCCTCATATATTTTTAATGACCGTCCTATCGATTATTTAATAGCTCAAATTAATATGAAATCAAACTTTGATTGCAACATTTAAATATGTGATATAATTTTTAATAGCTAGATGGCTCACTGGATAGTCTCATCAATAAGACCATAAAAGTTCCCTTACTTACATGTAAGGTATGTCAAAATCTAAGGCTATGCAAGGACCAATTTTGAGAATCAAGTGCAAAATATTTTACATGATTAAGAATAGATTCACACAAACCTTAAGGTAAGAGGCTTAAGCTAATATCTTTATATTTTATCAATGTTGTTAGACTTGGCCTAAGTTTTGACCCAACCATGCTAGAGGATTAAGGATCACTAGATAAAACTGGATTGAACTTGGGATTGAACCATGGTTGAATGGGCTCATTCCCGTAGAGGGGTCTGGTTCAACCTATTCAGCCAGGTTGAAAAAGAAGGGTCAATTTGGATCTAACAATAGTATACTATATTTTATTTTCTTATGGAGAACTCTAAGTGAATATAAAAAGAAAATCTATTGTTAAAAAACAAAAAAGAAAAAAAGAAGTAATTCTATCAACGAAAACTTGTTTGAGTGTTAAATAAGGTAAGTGTTGATATAGATTCTATACTCTTGTGGGGAGTGTGATGAAGCAATATATGGTAACTAATAGTGAGGAGCTTATAAAACTCAATATGAATCAAATCTCATTTAGTGAAACACATTGATATGAGCGGAATAATTCCTCAATCTCGGTGTTCAAAGAGAGAACTATCTCATAAGAAGAAACTTCTAAACAACAATACCTAATCTTCTTTACCCCTATTCATTAACATTTCCACCATTTTTTCCTCTATACAATTTAATTTTTGTCATACCATAGCAAATCATGGTCATATTGCTTTAAGATTAAATTGCTTTCGCTTACAAATCCTATATTGATTTGTTATAAGACACACATAACTTATTTATGAAAATAAGTGGAATCTGATCAAATTAGAAGCGTACAATAAGTCTAGTTTAGTTGCGATCATCGAATAAGCAAGAAGTATTTCTGAATATTGTTTCTTGCAAACAGTCGAACATGGTGCTTTCGCTACTGTATGAAATGAACATGGCGCTTGTTTTACATACAATTTAGTTTCTTGGTAGCAACACTTTTCGAAGCATACTTAAACAGTTTCTTTATTTGAAAAAAAAAAAAAAAAATTGATGGTAGGATATACAACATCAGCTTAAACTGATAAAGTGGGCACACTTTGATGGAACCAACCATACTCAGTAAAAATGCAGGTACATCCAATCATTTGACTTTAAGTCATGAATAATCATCGTCAAAGGAGAAAAGATGAACCCATTGAGATCACTGTAGTAGAACACATAAGGAATGTTTATGCGAATTCGAAGGCTAAGCATACTCTTGTAAGGAACTTCTGTATCATTTGTGAAAAACAAAGACTGCCAGAAATATAATGCTGATCAAGACTTAATGCAGGTAATAATTCTCTGTGACAAAGAAGAGAACAAGAAAGATAAGGAAGTTTTGTTTCATATGCAAGAAGCCTGGCTATATTAATTATGGCTGTCCAATGCTTATGAAGTGACCTAAACAAGTCTGAAGTAGATTCAGAAAGAAATGCTAAAAGAACAAGTAAACAAACTTGGATTTTTCTTCTCTTAAATCTAGTCTAGTGCTCAAGAGAACCAATCTTACATATTAACTATTTGCTACTTTTAGATTAAGATAACATCCGCCTTGCAAATAAGTGGTATAAATGAATTTACCCAACAAAGTTCCTCCACTATGAAAATTCTTGGGTGTTTCATTCATCCATGAAGTTCCCATTTTTCTTTTATATTTCATGGAAAGTGTACATTGACTAATAAACTAAAATAATTCCGTCTAATAAAATTACGACATTTTTATTGCATTGGTTAATTTGGTAAGATTAAAAGCATGAGTAATTGTACAGTCTTGTGTAATGTAATTGAGCTTTTAATGCAACATGGGGTGGGGTGTGACCTTTGTTGTGTGACGAAATCCTGTTTTCTATTGTAACTACTAGGAATCACCTTTCGATGCGGAGAATGAAGTACTCAATTCAGTTCAGAGCCAGTAATGATCTCACCAAGTTGGTCTAAGAGGAACATGACACAGAAATAAATAGCAGCATATAAGATTCTCCAACCTTGTTTTCTCCAGTGATACATGCCCAGTAGCCCAATAAGCACGGACACTGATTTCTTATAAATGAAATGGACTCAATTCTCCATTCTCAATTGTATACACAGTACATGGCTACAAAATTCATAAAAACATGTTTAAAAGCATATAGCTAGTTAGCTGCCCTATCATGCGCAAATCATATAGTACTGAAACGTTTGCGCTATTTTTGTAAATAAACAAAAAATAATAATAAAAGTATAAGAGAAAGTTAATAGAAAGGCAAGTCTTCTTTGATGATATTGCATAATTCTGTATCTTTGTATGGCTGTTAACTTCACACGAGGATAATTTTTTTTCTGCCCCCTTGTTAAGTACGGAGGAATAGATTTGTATAACTTCATCACCTCACATCTTTTCCCCCTTGATATCAAAATATCAGCATATGGTTCTTTTGTTCTACTTTGAGGAAATCAAGAGTAGCAAGAACTGCACATGGATCCAACACTTAGTCACGGATTCATATGTTTAAATATACTCAAAAGAGATGGAAGTTCAATAACAAAGCCAAGGATATGGGAAGTAGATTGATAGACAATTACCGCAGGTCTGATAAAAAAGAAGGGCGGCTCCTTTTCGGTTCATCCCCTTTGCAAGTTTGTTAATGGATTCGATCTCAGGAGCCCCTGGAGTCTCGAAATGTGATTTCATCTGCTGTTAAGGATAAAACGCAGCAAATCATTTATGCACTATAAGTCAAAAACGTGTGGCAAGTTTCCTTGTAAACCAAGAAGGTCTTATTTCTTCTAGTAGTCTTACGTTTTGATTGATTCTGTCAGCTGATCTCCATGAGGAGTGCCTGGAGGAATGGGAGTCTGTGTTGGACCAGTTTCTACAAGAAGTTCTGCAAGAACGGAAATCAACATGAAATTTATGGACACATGAGACTTGGCATTGTTAGTTTCCAAGGCCAGCAGATTGGAGTAGCTGAACTTAAAAATAACCTTGTTCTGAAGTCAAGCCATTTTCAGATAGCCTTGATAACTTGAACTTCGGTTCGTAATTCAGGGCGAAATTCTCTTCTAGGTTCTCTCTTACTGGCTCAAGGCCACCACTACTACGTTTAGACGAAGTTGTTCGCTTCTTACTAGATCTGTAAATCAGACGGTGATTCCAATCATCAACTGGCAAAGAAGTAACTTAGTGGGGTGGCTATAGAAAACAAGGCTCAAAAAGAAAAACAAAGCCTCCGTCAAATTTTGGGACACAACGTTGATAAATAATTTGCATTACTAACCGTAATGAGTTGACCTCTGAATCGTGAGAAAATAAACCGTATCCAGATCCAGCACTTGGAATTGATCTGACTTCATCCCCTGAACTTCCACAAAATGTTTATTAGGATATCTTCTTAATCTTAATAACTTGGTGCAACAAGGTTGCTCAAATTTAAAGAAATCTGATGAAAGGATATACCACTATTTCCTGGTGTGACCATCCCACTGGGCTCATTTATCCCTAGCCCGTTACTCATGAGATTGGTTCTTTTTCCTTGGAGTAGAATCTCTGCTGGTATAACGTTTTCATCAATATTAGTCCTTAGCTTCTCAAAAGCTGCTCCAAAGGACTCCAAGCCAACTCCATTATGAAAATCTCCAAAAGGCTTCCATTTGTTGAATTGGCACATAAATTAGCCACACAAAGTAGATTAATTTAGTTGAAATAATAAAGCAGTTGCAAGGCTTACAAATCCATCTGAAAATGGATTGTGGGATGCTCTATGTGGAGGAGATGACAGTGATGGTTCTGGAGGCATTGGCGGGGATGTCCTCCCTGTGAATGAGAGAAGTTCTTTTTAACTAGGCTTATAGAAAGGAAATAAATAGGCAATCAAATTGTTTTGAGACAGACCAGAAGGTGAGTCATGAGGAGGTTGATTACTTCTTATCCATAGATCCATCAGTGGCTCTGGATAATGGACTTCTCTGTTATCTTCCACCAAACCACAAATTAACACAACGGGAGGCAACTCCATCAGGTTAGCAATCTTCATTGTTGACAAGATGTTTATGCGCTGCAAAGCCAGTTTATGTATTAGAGCCAGTATATTTCAGGCAGGTTCATATATTAATGAACATTGGTTCCAGGTGTGGATCAAAAGCAACACTAGGCACTTGATCATTTAATAGCTGATATAGAAAATGCTTGTACATATCTGAGGACTCCCAACTTTTTTCCAAAGGGAAATGTTAATTTACAATGAAACATGATCCAAATATCATGACTGACCTTCCTCTTTCTTCCTCTTTTAGAGACAATATCTCCTGCATCCTGTAGCCAGGTTTGGTATACACGACCAGGAATCATAGTTTGCTCGTAGTCCATTTTGAAAGCTGGTAATCTTCTTGCTTTCTTTCTCACTGGCACTTGTGGTTCTTCCGCTGCTTCATTTTACACTTGGCAGGATTAAGTGTTGTGCTTCACATTTCAAATAATACAGTGCAACAAGCTTAGTTGTCGAATTTATTACCTGATTGGTTTCCTTGTTTGGTCACATGGCTGATTAGGTTTGTCTTCAGGATGTTGATCATGTATCTCATCTGCTGCTATGGTAATTGAAATAGATTGTTTTCTTTTAGTCACTAACACTGCTTTTCTAAATTATTTAATATATACTTTTGCTCAACACTAGGAAAAATATTTTGAAGAAGCATTTTAATATCTTGAAACAAATTGCTATGCAAGGCATATATGGATAAAATTAGTCTGTGAAAGAAGCAACACTGTTGGCTTTATGAGCTATGGCCTCTATCATAGCAGAATTTCCATTATGCAGAAGAAGCAACTCAATTGGTGGAAATACCAAGAAATCATAATGCAACGAACCTCTTTGAGGTTCTTCAGGGGGAGGAGGGGATGCCTCTAGATTGGCTGGCATTTGTGTGCACTCTGCTGTAGTTGTATTATTCATATTGGATTCCTCTCCTTCAATATCAAATCTGTTGTATCCTCCAAAATAAATAGTTATTCAGTATAGATACAAGAACAGGCTGCTCATCAGAAGGCAGAGCACAACCATGAGGCACCTTATGTCAGAGTTACTAACGGATTACAGTAAGAAGCTTATAGCATGCTTCTCACAATACACAGCCACACGGCATGTTACATTATATCCCAGAACTACTTGGGTGTGAACTAGAAGTATTTAAAAAAGAAAATATGACCTTAAGGCTTGCGTGAGCAAGGTACCTTTCAAAACGATTGAACAAATGTCCATTGGTCTGAAATGAATCAAAGCGCTCAAATAAGGTAATGTTGGCAGCATCAGCTGAGAGAATAAAGTGGCAAGGTTAAGTAAACCATTCTATTTAAGGATTATGAAGGCCTCCGAGGATCTCATAGTAGCTTATTGCAAACCTTGGTGGAAGTTCTGAAATTCACCGCCATCTTCTTTGGATGCATCATTTACATAAGGTTCGTCTACATTGTCTAGCCGCTGCAGATGCATGAACATGGATTATTACTTGTTTTCTGCAATATCAGCAGCATATAGATGTGCTATTTAACAACTTTTGGTACATGTTTAGCTCACAATCCAAATGAAGTAAACAATAGGCAGAGCAATGACAACGCTGTTTGAGGCACTAAACCTTCAGGGAATATCTGCAGCTCCTCATTATAATGGGCTAATTAAAAGGTGAGGTAACTTAGTCACTTTTGGTCTCTCTTTTGCTTGATATACTAGTATGCAGAATCATAATAAATCATTCAAACACAGAATTGGGCTTGTACCATCTTTCGTTCCTTGAGGATGAAGCATGATTCAAGATAATAGGAACAGCCAATCCACAATGACGGAAGTTTCTCTATGTTGGAGAATGCATGGGACATTTGGCCTAATTCCTGCTATCTTGCGCCAATTCCAATTACTAAATTTATCACATGCATTTAAGCTTCCACTAAGAGTATGGACCCAAAGTTCTGGGCATACTCTTGCCTGTAACATTGGAAAACCATCTACCAAGCTATTGGCTTGAATAGAACATCATGTTTACAGGGAATGGAAAAGCAGCATTGCACCTGGTTTAGTTTGAAAATGTTCCCAGTCCTAGACATCTTCAAACTGCTTTATCAGTTAATAATCACCATTGATTCCCTTGTGATAGTTTTTAGGGGAAGGGTTGAAGATGGTACTCATACCAGACTTCAATGGAGAAATATTGCAGTTCAACACTTGGTTAAAATCGATAGGCACAACAGAAATAGAACATTGTTATCTTCATCTCAAGTCCTAACCCAGTTGAGCATACAATTGTTGAATCAATGTAGAGGACATTCACTGTCAATTTGCAAAGCACAACTGACAAAATGAAGTATGGTTATCTCAATTTCTTTACTCAAGAAAATACCCATTGATTCGCAAGTTTTAGCACAACAATATGCTCAACGCAGGAGTATTACCATGGCGAAATAGGCAGTGTGTTGAAATCCCATGGTTGCATTTGCATTGGAATCATCAAGTAATGATTCAATATCCCCAATTTCTGCATCTGTCTCCTGGTTGTCCGCAAGAGTAATATTCTCTTTCCTACAAATTTGAAGAAAGGCCATGACATTCTCTCTAGACTTATGTTCATGTTAGACCCAAATGCCCCTCCGCCATTCCTTAATTAATATCCTCCACAGATTTATTCACACACATGGAATGAGAATTTCATGTCTCCACGACGCTGTCTTATTCTTGTTTCAGTAATTGTGTGTTTGACACATGTATAAATTTTTTTTTAAAAATAATATAAACAATAATCACCATTTTAAAATATGTGTTAAATACTCAATAAGACATAAACGAAATAGCATCACGGGAGGCAAATGTGTGTTTCGAACTTCTGCTGGCGTGCTAACAGGAGAATTAACATTGAAAAATGTAGTTGTATTTCTAAGTTCTTACTAATTGTATTTTACATTTAAACTTGAACCGTTTGATGGCCAAAAAAAAAAAAAAACTTGAACCGTCTAATGAATCACGAACCAGTCTCGTAATAAAATAAATAAATTATAAAATTTTCCAAAAATCATAAAAAAATTATCCTTAAGGTATATATATGTATTTTTTTATAAGTGTGTAACTGATTTCAAAGAATGTAATTTTCCTCCCAATAATGAGTGTTTTGACACTAATTAGCTGATCCAAGATATTATGACAATTCCAATAAAAAATTTCCTCGAAACTTAATCATTCAATGACAGTATATTAAGGAGAAAAAATTTATTTACTTAGCCTGATTTTTTCTTTTGGGAAGCATTGTTGGGTCTCGAACGGTTTTAACCTTCCATGCCTCATTGATCTCAACCTTCAAAATCCAATAAAAATAAGCAAAATGAATCACCAACTAAGCAAACAAAAATTACCATAGAATCTTGTTTCGTTTAATAAGTTAGCAGAAGTTTCTAATTACGTACCAAAAGACGGGTAACATCTTCTGCAAAATTTGAAATTCATAAACATTTCATCATTATACTTGTAATAATAATAATAAGTCTTAAAGACACAAAAACCTAGTGAAAAATGTTTTTACCATATAATAGCTTTACTTTCCTCTCATAAACAATCACAACACCGCCTGAAATTCATCATACACGACAAAACATATAATATAAGTATTTTTTTTTTTCCAATTTCAACATTTAAAACAACAAAATTACAAAAAAAAAATTAGCATATCCCATGAGAATGCCGGAAAGTCTAAGAGCCATAGGAATCGACGGGTTTAAAATTTCTTCACTGCAAAACAAGTTAAAAGACATTGAAAAAAAAAAAAAAGAAAGCCACAATACGAATTTGAGCGATACGTATACACAAAAATACTTATTTTGGATTATCAGGGAAATCAACGCATTGCAATCACATTAAATAAACATTCAATTACTAGATTTTACAAGTTGACAACAAGAATTGCTGTACCGATAGTTCGAACAATTTAACATTAAACATTACTAATTAAACTCGCATTGTCTAAAATATATTAAGAAAAACGAAAAGAAATATGTTAACCAATACAAAAATAAGTTAATACACTCTTAACTCATTTTATTTTATTTTTTTTTGTTGAATTTTCTTACCAGATTTTGATGATATTGAGCTTGTCAAGCTTCCTCCTATTGATTTTTGCGTGCATCGTTGCAGCCATCCTGCACGGAAATTGAAAAAAAAAGGAAAGAAAAAAAATTATCTATTAATTTATGAAAATCAAACTAAAAGCATGCCAGTGAAGCCTCATACTCTGTTTCTACAAAGAGAAACAGAGCACTGAACAATCACAGGTAAATAATTCAAAAGTATACTTATTACTTAAAATCATGCATTTTACAAGTAAATCAAAGTACTAAGCTCAAAGCAAATAATTCTAGAAACATGTTGAATCTCACAAATGATCAAGGAAGAATTTGCAATAACTTTGATGTATGTAAGTTAAATTAAAACAAATTCAAATTCAACTGATGTAATCATAATCCGTAGGTGCTAATGAAATTCTGAGATTACATCTCGCAAAGTTCCACATACGAAGATGAACTCGTGTTAAATTCGAACTCAACATTTAAACCATATGTCGATCCAATGTTGCTTGATTTGGTACAATTTACGAATCACATTGTTGTTTTTATCGAGAAGGAAAAGAATCACCATATTTGGCCAAGCGGAGCTTTACGAGCAAGAAGCTGGTGTGAGTAGAACATTCTTCTGCTGGCTTGGTTTCTTTCTTTAGTGAGCGCGTTTGAAGATAACGGCCTTTAGGTCACACAAGAGTGATGTGCGTGCGTCTAAAAGAGAGAGAGAGAGAGAGAGAGAGAGAGAAGAGAGTTCTGTTATTGGGGAGGGAGCAGCGAAACGAACTTGTTTGTTGCAGGGGATTTTATGCACATGCAAATGCATGCTTATTAGCTATATTACGCGCCATTTGTGATGAGTGGAAGGAGAGAGTAAAATGATGGCGTTTTTGGATATTTTAAAATCGGTTAATTATATCACTATTTGATTATGAAATAGGAGAGCTTCCAAAATCCGTAAATGAAATCATTCAATCAATCATCTAACCGTTAAAATAAATATAATAACTAAAATATTTAGTTGTTTTAATGGTTCGATCATGGTTGAATATAGTATAAACTGTTTAAACGTCTATAAATCATAAAATTTCTCGTAAAGTTAAATATGCTGTAATTTAATAGTATAAATATTAATTTTCCAACACCACAAATCAAGTTTGATTTAATTCATATACACTAATGTTCTAGAATGCAATATCTCCCCAGCGGGTAAAAAATTTTATCATATAAAGTGGTGAGTATATATTTGAATTTTTTGTTTTATTATTATTATTTTTTTTACAAGTTTAGAGGAATTGCATTGTGATTATTGTACCAGATGAAGAGGGTAACAATAAAAAGAGAAAAAGCATATGATCTTATTTATCATTAAACATAACATGTAAGTTCCCACTCTTAATAAATCTCTTTTTCCCATTATGAAGGATTTTCTTCAAGAAACCAGTCGCAAAATGCATCTCATAGGGTAGCTACCGTACCTTGGGTGAAAATTAAATTAATTAATTAATGAGTTTATGTCAAAGTTTAGACAACTTTGCATATTCAAAGGTTAGATTAACACATTCTAATACTTCCTGTGTGTGAAAAAACCTTCTCAGTAGAATTTGATAATGCATATAAAACTAATTAGCAATTACTATTATTTATATGTAGGAATGAAAAAATAATCCATAACAATAGCTATCTAGACATAATTACAAAATGAGACAACAAGGTTGGCATTTTAGGACAAAGCTCAAAAGAAACAATAAAAACATTCAAGTAGATATGTTTTAAGAAGCTCAACTCTATTTATAAGGTTGCAAACGAGCGGAGAAGAGCTGAGCTTTTGAAAACTTCGACTCAGCTCATTTAAAAATTATTGAGCTCGAGCTCAAGTTGATCTTGTTAACCAACCTAAAATCTAGGCTTGAGCTCGAATCGAGTGAAACTTTTCATCGAGCCTAAAATTACAACTTGAGCTTGACTCGTTCAAATAGCCTATTTTTATTTTTAAACTTAAAGATAATACATAAGAGTTGCTATATATATATATATATATATATTAAGTAGAAATTAGTTTTGTTGGGTCACTTATATATTAATATAGAACTTATACATTTGCTAACGAGCTTATTAATGGGTCTGCTCGCGAGTTTATCCACGAACAAAAAATGAGTTTGTTCATGAGTCAGTTCACGAGCTCAAATCAAAGCTCGAGCTCGGCTCATTTACTAAGCAAGCTCAAGTAAAACCAAGCCTAAAGCGAGCCGAGTTCTGGTAGCTCACAAACAATTCAACTCGTTTGCAGCCCTATCTATTCATATGAGTATTTGTGCATGCTATAAAATAATCAAGTAACAATGAAAAGTTAATTACGATTAAGTTTGAGCTCAGCTCATAATTTTAAAGTTCAACCTTCACTTAAATAAAATCGAGTTTAAAATTTTGAATTTTAGCTCAACTATAAGTAATATTCGACATGTTCAAAGTCGGCTTAATTAAACTAGTATAGGCCTAGTTTTTCAATGAAAATTATATTTTTATCGGTTAATTTGATATTTATTATCTAGCTTGACTTAAACCTGACTAACATTTAAATTTGATAACCAGCTTAATTAGCCTTGCTAACTAGTTAAACCAAATATCATAAAGATTAAACTCAAACTTAATAAATTACTGATGTCAAACCAAGAAATAATTAAGCCAAACCTTAGTTCTAAAGTGTGTTATGACTTATTTGCATCTCTATATCTGCATTTGTGTCTAGCTTGCACGTTATTTTTCAAATTTCTTATAATAAATGCATTGCACGGATATAAAATGATTTAGATACGTGTATAGACAAAACAAAACACTTAAATAACATTAGGATTTTTACTTTTTTACACTTATTTTATCATTTATTGCATGAAGGTATTCGATTAGATTCTTTATAGCTTTTTCATTGCATTTAATTTGAGAAAACCAAAAGTCGATAATATTCGACGGTAAATTCATTTAAGGTCACATCAATTCAGATCACAATTAACATGTCTCAACAGGAAAAATATTTAAAATTAAAACTTAGAATAGTTGCACATTACAATACGTGTTAATGGTAACCTTAATTGATTCACTTCTCTAAATGTTGTAACATTTTTTAACAACTTAAAACATATGATCTAAAATGAACTTACTTCTAAAATGTTGTCACCTCTTTTTAACAATTCGAAATGTTATGACATCAAATAAACTTACTACTAATTAATTTAGAAAAACATACATGTTAGGAAATAGGTGATGCAATGATTCAATAATTGGGTCAAAACTAGATCTATTAACATAATCAATAAAATGATCCAATCTATAAAAGTTGTTTATTAAATGGATCGTATCACAAGTTTAAGTTAATTACCAATGAAATTATACAATAAGAAAAGGGCGAATCAAACTCCATCCACCCCATTACGAAATAAATGTCGGTACCACTAAACTACGTTGGTAAAAGATTAACACAGACCTTTTGGACCCAAGGATGATGCATAACCTATTGGACTCTTTTTAATTCCTCTTGCGTACCAAGAAGATGCCATCATTTCAATTTAAACTAATTCTCAATGACAAACAGATATTTTTATATTCATAAATAGATTAGATTTGACGTTATACAATAAGAAAAGGGAGAATCAAACTCCATCCACCCCATTAGGAAATAAATGTCGGTTCCTCTAAAACTACGTTGGCAAAACAATTTTAGGTTAACACAGACCTTTTGGACCCAAGGATGATGCATAACCTATTAAGACTCTTTAATTCCTTAACGTACGAAGACCGTGCCATTGTTTCTATTCAAATTAATTATCGAAAAGCAGATTCAGATGAAAAACATATATTTTTTATCCATAAATAAATTAGATTCTGACTAAATACTAATTAAATACAGATAAAAATCAAAACAATCCAAATATGTTATAATACAAAATGCTGTTAAAGATAATGGTGCGCATATTTTTTAACGTCAAACAACAGTAAAAATGACACAGCGTTGGTGAAAGATTTATGGATGAGCCACGGCAATTCGGAGACACTGCAATTCACGAAGGGCAGGTCGCCCCGTGGAAAATTTCAGTTACTCCGATTAAGTTTGATGATGCCAAAGCATGGATCTTCCAGAGCAAATAATTACAAGGATTATGATCCTTCATAAAATGACCCCCCTAGTCAAAAGAAAACACATTGTATATAACATTCCACTATATCGGTAGCTTGCAAAAATAATATCTATCCCGCAACTTATCGAAGCTTAATCTAAACCCAAGTACAAAAATTGGGATGACAATTTCAAAAACGATCATACAATAGAAAAACTGATCCAAGTTATATGAAGTTTTGAAGCCGTTTGCAGATTGATTTCTCTGGCACAAATTTCACTCCGTTATCCCAGAACCACCGTTTTCCAAGTCAACATCGCCCATACCAGTGTCTTCCTCTTCTTCACTGTCTTCATCACCGCCAACCTCCTCGTTATCTTTGCCCAGTTTAGCCATGTGCTCAGCCAATAATTTGTCATCCCTCTCGCTCACCTGAATCAACATATAATAAAGTCAGGACACCCCAAAATTTAAGTTCATAGCTAGATAAAGAGTGAGCAGAGATATGTTTCTATTCGTCATATCATTACAAGTAAAGCACTGGGTTAATAGCTTTGATTTTCTACATGTTAAAGGCCAGGGTAATGTAGAAATAGGAATCGGAGTATTTTTCTAAGACACTCACTGCTCTAGGTGCCTCCTTCACTATAAGTTTCCCCTTATGCTGTTCTATAGCATCACTGCAGGCTACAATGGCTTTGTTTAAAACAGCTAATCCTTGCTCCTGCAATTGAAAGAAGGGAAAATGAGATTCCATCATAGGTCATTTTGAATGACCATAAAAGGTCATTAAGATAAAATATACCACAATGCTTGCATAACCAAAATCCAAATGCTGCACCCAAACAAGTCCAGTACTCTCGTAGTACCCTCAATGTACCACATCAATCAACAGCAGAATTTCGGAAGATATTTCAGAAATAGTTCCATAGAAATTAGGTCTGCTACTCACAAAATATGCACGCAACCAGATATGATTTTTTATTAATACCGTTGCTGCATCTTCTAAATCAGTACTCCTTCAAAAGCCCACTTTTTTCTGAAGATTATACTACCAATAAACCACCAGAGATCAATACAAATTAGTACATTTTACTTTGACATTCAACCTCTCAGAAGTCAGAATGTAAGTTTAAATAGATTATCTGTCAAGTAAGAAGCACCCTTGTGATGAAATTTTTGTGGGACCTTACTTCAAAACTGAAAAGTGGGTTAAAGCATAAGAAATTTTAGTTTGCAGCATTAAGATTCACAAGTAGTATAATTCAAACAGTGCAGAAGCAAACACCATTGATGCTGAGAAGTACGAAATGTTACAATTGCAAGTAACATGGATATTATTAGTTTGCAGAACTATGATTCACAAGAACTAAAATCTAAAGAGTACAGAAGTGAACAACATTGAAGCCAAAAGGTGAGAAATGGTATAATCACTTCATATAATAGAGGACAGACAGCTAACCTTATCAAGAGTTTGGGTAGTGAGAACATAAAGTGGAGGTGCAACTAGCTTAATTTTCACAGGACATTCGTCATTTCCAGCAGCTTCAGCTTTCCTCATTGCTTCCTGCAAAGAAAAGCGATTGATGCATAAAAAGCATGACGCATAACAGCTGCTTACACAGAAAGTTTACATATAGAATACAGTTAATGTGAATGCCCAGAAAAGAGTTAAAAAGAAAAATGCAATTCCAGATGGTTATGCACCTTAATGTGGAGGACACCATCAAACTGGAAACATTTCATTTCAACATCAGCACGGATTTTTA
This sequence comes from Combretum micranthum, assembly GCA_024138025.1. Classification (NCBI taxonomy): domain Eukaryota; kingdom Viridiplantae; phylum Streptophyta; class Magnoliopsida; order Myrtales; family Combretaceae; genus Combretum; species Combretum micranthum. Next base: position 514,939 of record JAMXBD010000079.1, read on the forward strand.
ATGGTTGAGGGGTCATCCTTCTGCGGATATTCTTTACCAAAGCTTCTTTGACGTCCTCTGAGACAGCAGGAACCACCTTAGTCACCTACAAAGAAGTTCCAGCAATTCGTCAATATTGATACTCACAAGCAGTAGCATAAGAACAGACAGTACTAAAACTCACCTCCTGTCCATCAGGGCCAGTTTCTTTTACTTCACGAGTGAGGGAGTTAAGAACAGAATCAGGATCCGTGACAATAATCTTAAAAGCCTATGAGAACACCAAGAAGAGGCATCTCAGAAGGCAAGTCTCACAAATAAAAAAATGTCCTTAAGATTGGAGACAAGTCTCACCTCAAATGCATGACCATACTTCCGGTACAAGGGCCAACCAATATTGATATACAATTCCTATATAAATGATCAAATCCAGAAAGAAACAAAATATTAGTCAACTGTCACCACTCACCCACAAGAAGATAAAGAGGAACTGTTCCGTCGTCACTAAATCTAAAACGAACTTAGGCGTAGAAAGGCTTCTTATTTGCAAAATTTAACATGGAGCAACATAACAGAGTGATTCAAATGGTGCCTGGAGCTAACAATAACACACAAAAAAAAAAAATCATTTGTGTTCATACGTGGACCATGAAGATACCACAAGCATCCATCAGTAACATGAAAATATGAAAATTAATTCTCATAAATGAGAACAATCACGACAAAACATACTCCTTTATTTAAATCGTTTCAGAAAATATACTCCGAGAGAAGTTCAGAAAACAATATTCACAAGAAGGAAGTTTGCAGCACAACAATGTTTTTCGTATCTTTCAAGCAAAATAATCTCAGAAACTCCCAAAACCAGATCCTTTCTCCATTCACCCTTAAATTAAAAGCAAATATCAATAAAATAACTAGCAAATCAAACAATTCAACTCAATACAGATCATCAATCATTTTCCTTATAATTCAGCTTTCTAACATGGTATTAGTGCAAAGTTCTAAGTTTAATCATTCAATCCTTGTTCAAACAAGCAACTAGCAACAAAATCACGAATCACGAGCTTTTCATCCGTAATCCTAACATGATATGAGAGTGCCAGGTCTACATTTGATGGGCATCACCATTTCACTCTCATTAAATTTTCCCCACAATATGTTCAATCTATAACTCAGAAGTACAAAGATAGCCTGATATGGGAGTGGAAAGTCTATATTTAATAGGCATCACTATTTCACTGTCACTAAATTTTCCCTACAATACATTCAATCCATAACTCTGCAGTATAAATGCAGCAAATCAAACAATTCAAAGTGCTATAAAATCACAAATAATCATCCTCCCAATCAAGATTCCAACTTGATATTGGATCCAAGTTTTGCAGGCATCATCATTTTATCCTTATTTATATTCCCTATGATATGCCCAATCAATATCTTCAAGTTAAGGGTGTATTTATTTTGACGAAAATGTTTCTTGGACTTTCCTTGACACTGTTATGATCAACACTTAAACAATTTTTAAATATTCCCATAGTACCTCAAGAGGTTGCCAATAGCAAAAAATGGTGCTTTTCAATCGCTGTAGTTAACAACAATGGAATATTGCTGTGAATAATGAAGAAAACAATTCCTCTTTCTGAAAATGGTAATCATTTCCCCATACTCCAAGAAAATTTTCTGTAGCGTTTAGCGACTACTTATCACTTTTGCTATTATCATCACCTTCCACTAAAAACCACTAATAGCTTTAACCTCTTAGCATTCTTATGATTTTATTTGATAATTTAACAGCTAAATTATATTAAGTGTTAGAGAAAAAAGGTCAAAATAACATTTTCCACGTAAGGAAAAAAATCCAAAGTATAAACAGAAACCCGTATCCTGCAAACTCATCAAACTTAATACCAAAACCCATTAAATTCAACTAGCACATACAACAGCAGCAGATTCCCCTTAGGAAGGACCAGCTATATGATGATATTTCACTATTGTATACAAATCATAATTTAACCAATACTAAATATGCCAAATTCAACTAACACGTTAGTAAAAAGAAATAACCAAAACAAAAAGAATTCATACAAGGTTTACCTATCCTGTTCAACATCTATTTCCGTCCCCACCACTTAGTTATCATTTATCAATAAAATTACACAGTGTTTGGCAACAAGGAAGCCAACAAAACCTGTGGAAATGGAAGGAAAGCAACAGAAACGAGATGTTTGGGTATTCAGAATGGAAGTGGAAAACGGTAGGAATCAACAAAAATCAGCGGAAACTGTTTTACTTTTAATCCCTTAAGTTTCTCTCAACTTTTTGCAGTGGAAGTGACTGAAATTAAGCAAAATTATTAATAATCCCTATAAAATTAGGGTTTCCCTATTTCTTTAGGGAAAATTCTATGTCCCGCCCTTTTCTAGAGGCTCTGTAATTGAACCATTAAAACAACTATTATATAGACTGGAATGTTGCATGAAATGGAAAATTTTTCTTCCATTTCCATCTTATAAATCCAAACATAAAATAAAATCAGCACTTCTTAATGTGTATGCTAAGTATTCCTCATACACTGCAATGAGTGATCATTGTTTCAGAGGAAGGAACACCAAATGAGGCCAGACAGAATTTTTTTTCATCCTCGAAACCCAAACATAAGCAGCAAATATCACTTAATTAAATAATTATCTTCACCTTCCACATCAACCAAACAGAAATATTCAATAAATAAATAAACCAATTAAGAAAAAACTAAAAACAGAACCTTGATATCAATACCTCCAAATCAATACTCAAAGTCTCAGCAACATGCCTCATAATCGAATGCACAAGCTTGCTCTTATTATACCTCTCTTCACAAGCCTGTATATCTTCTTCCGAAACCCTTCTCTTACTCAAATCAATATAACCTTTTTCCTTATCGACCCTCAACACCATCACCGGCTCGATCCTACCAACTTTAATTAGACTACTGACGGACCGAATCCGACGGCGAGAGAGCTCCGAGAACAAAATCATACCTTCGATATTGTTGTACTCGAGCAGGGACACGTATGCTCCCATATCGGCGATGTTCTTGACTTGAATCATCACGGCCATATCTATCTCTGGATAACGTGCCTCGTACATACGGCACTCGAGGTTCGGAGCCATGGCTGCGGTGGTTAGGGTTTTGGGGAAAAAAAGTACTCTGTGTGTGTGTTTGTGTTTGGCTCCAGACAATTTGCAGATGGAGAAAGAAAATTGGGGTTTTAGCGTAGCTTAAGATCGGTTTTCAGTTTTTCTTTTTTTTTTTTTTTTTCCGTTTTGTTGGAGTGAGTTTTGTCCGGTAACAAGTCAGGCAAACCGGGCCGAAAATTAACCGGGTCCGTTGGCGAGGAGCACATTGTGGACTTTTCAAGCCATCTAGCAATTAAATTAATGTAGTTTTATGAGATTAGTCTTAGATGGTTATTTATGATGACAAGTACTTGATATGATATTGCTGCAATTGTCAATCTATGAGTGACTTGGACTTATTTATGGCATAAATTGTAATTTTCTAACATATTTTAAACTTTAATGTATCACATTGTAAATGTTCTAAATTTATGGAATTACATAGCTCAAACTCATGATTTTCTTATGAAAAAACTTAGACTTTTTTTCTCTCCTTAATTTGAGTCCAAGGTTAATTTAGAGAAAACTATTTCAATCCAATTTTATTAGGGAAAAAGGTTGAATATGATAATTGAACTTTTAAAAAATTTCAATTTTAACTTGAATTTTGAAGTAATCAATTTAATATATGATTAAACTTTTCATATATATATATATAATATGTATTTATTAGCTCACTGACATAATTTGCTATATTTTGTGGTATAAAAGAAGTAGTCTATCAATACTAGATAATGTTATATTAGTTATAAAAATTCAGTGGTATGCTATCTTTTTCACGTTAGTAAATAGAGTAATTGGTGTTAAAGTAATAATAAAATAGCTGTAAAAAAGTTTGATTGGATATTAAACAAACCATTTCAAAGTTTAGATAACAAGTTCAATTTTGTCTTCTAAAATTCACGTGCTAAATTTGATATTTACCTATTTAATATGAATTGCCAACACTACAACGTTAAGGCTTTAACTCTTAAGCTATTTCTTTTTTTCTTTTTCTTTTTGGACATATGTATTTTTTATTTTATGGGTATTTCTTTTTCAAAGCTTAGTTACCTAATCAAATTGATAATTTTTTTTTCTTATCGTTGAGTGCATCATCATAATTAATTTAATATGATGCTTTTTTTTTCTTTTTTCATAGACAGAATCTTTGTATGAAAGTTAAAGAAGATGGGTCGTTTGAGCCCAATGACACAGATTCTTAATAAGATGCTTATTGTTGGGTTAATTGCAAGTTTCATATTGTGCCTTACATTTTAAAGGTACGGCTACACAGAATAAAGGTGTCCTTAAAAAAATAAATAAATAATCAAAAGAGCATCTTGCCAATTTATTTAACTTACTAAATTGACTTGAAAAATTCATTTATTAGGATGGTTAGACACAAGTGATATTAGTTTTAGTTTCTCTTCCTTTCTATTATTTGCCATGAAGTTTTATCTTATTAAATATTTTATTTACTTAATTAGGTTTTTCTTTTTCATTTTTTATTTTACTTTCTTTTAGAAGTAGCATATTGACTTTCAAAGGTTGTTGGATTTCTATGGAAGTTTTTTGTTGCATTATAGTATTACAACATACTTACTTACTAGTATGTCAAAGGAAATATATATATGTGTGTGTGATTTTATAAGGAGCTAATCTATTAAATATTCATTTCCACAGCACTATTCCCTGCCCTTCAAAAAAATAATTAATTTTCTTAGAGGCAATTCGAATTGCATGTCACTAAATTATTTGGGCAATCACCTCATTCACTTTATAAATTAAAATTCATTACATACTTCACTTCATTTGAATTTCCCATCTTGACCATCCCATATTTCTATCAATACACATCACTTCTATTTTAAAATAAACTTACATGTATGTTACATGTTTCTTCTCACTTTATTTTTACTATTATAATAAAGAGTGCGCTTGTTTTTTTTTTTTTTTTTTTTTCTTTCTTTTGTAGAAACATGGACCATGATAAAATCAATAGGTGCAAGATCAGTTCAGATGAGGTTTTAGACAATTAAGTCCTGAGTGAACAAACTCGTTCCATAGGGGCTTAGAGGGGTCGACCAAAAGGCCGTTCCGATGGAGATCGATGGAACCTGTGGCAGTCGACTAACTTAAGTTAATCGGCCCCAGATGACAGGCATGCGTTTTTGGGATTTGGTTAATTCGTGATGGCTTGAAAACTTTTGCTCGTGGGGTTATATTAATGAGTCGTTTCCATATTTCCATGTTGTGTCTTCTAATTTATAGTCATTGCAAGAAGTGAAGCAGGTTTTATTATTTCATATAATTGGTTTTCTATCCTATTGTAGGTCAATTTTAGAGTTATTGTAACGCCTCAAAATTTCGCTTACCGAGGTATTATCTGCTTTAACTAAGTGTTGCATAGCTATATCTTTTGGTGCGCTCTTCACAAGGGTCATCTATCTTAGAATTGCTCTACTCAGAGCACACTTAACTTTAGGATTCCAACGAACTCCAAGTTATTATAACAAAAGACGTCTATGTGATCAGAATTCCATCATCTATATTTGAGGAGTATTACACACTCCTTGAACTGACATCATCATTAGTTTCGTTATACAAATCTAGAACCACAACAGGTATGCAGAGCACTCTTCTACTTCCAGTTGGTGAACTACTCTAATATCACCTGTAACGTCCCGAAACTTCACTTACGGAGATATTGAATCTTTTTCAAAGTTTAAATACCAAATTTGACATTTTCTCCATTATTTATATTCAGTTTATCCCATAAAACAAATAAAACATCAAAATTAATCTTTCTTTACTAGTGGCAAAGTACTACTTGAATAACTGAATAGCTTCTTGAAGCTCAAAATAAAGTTTAACTTGAGGGCTAAGGCATCACTAACACATGTGAATTACATTTTTAAGGCTTCTTAGAAAGGTCTTACATGTAATGACATTAGATGCACCGGGTATATTCATTCGTGAGAAAAAACAACACAAACACTTTGTTAGATTAGTGGAGTCATCATAGGATTTGAGTTGAGTAGAGGAATTCATACACGAGCCATTGCATAGGTCTAACTACTTGTCTTTTTTTTTTATACTTTATAGCCTTTTAATTATATTGTTAATATAGTTGCCAAAATCGTGATTTTACTATACGATTCTACAAGTTTATGGCTTTAAGAGGTTCTTCTAAATTGACTCATATATAAAATCGTTTTATTGTAAAATTTTATAATTTCAACCAAGTCTACACGTAAATTTGATAGAATCTTACGTTTTTAATAAAATTTACCAATTTTACCTATTTGAATTAAATGGGGAAAATTATATAAATGCAATCATATTTTTATAGGCTCGTCAACTATTAAAATGGTACATCCTTTTTGTTGTATTTTAATTTTGTTTTCACACACTCTCTTTATCTTTTCCTCCCTCCCCCACTATCATGTTCTACATTTATAGAAATCATTCAAGTTGATTTTTAGCTTTAAAATTTACAAAAAAAATAATAATTTTTATTTCATGTATACAATTAAAATTTTAAGATAATTTGAAAAGCATAATTTATTTCAATTCATAACTTCTTCCAAACAAACTAATAAAAAAGTACTTAATTTTAACTATAGTCACTCATTTTTTATGTATGTTATCTTATGATTAAGAGTTGCTATGGAAAAAAGAACTTAATTTTTTTTTTTTTCACATCCATTATATATTTCAAGTTTTCTACAACTTTTGTAAGCATATTTATAATTTTTCAAAGCTATTTTGTGTAAGATGTAGAAACTTTTTGTTTCCACATTCTGATTCTACAGATCTTCTCACGATACTATATAAAATCGGAAGTTTAACAACCTTGATTGCTAAGTTCTTAAAAAATTGCATTTTGCAACATTTGTTACGACAGTGCTTTAGAAAGATCAACTCGAATAGGTTGTTATTTCAATCCGGTGAGGTAACATAACTAACTTGGGAGTGTTGTGTTCATTGATGTGGCTAGGAGCTATAATTACAATTCCCTTGTTGGAGTTCTTCCTCATTGTGCCCCAGACATTTGTGGAGCTAGTGAACCTTCGCAATGAGGTTGTTGTTGTTATCTCCAAATGTGTTGATACGCTATTGCATTAATCTAAGCTACTCATAATGAATTTGGCTGACATTTATGAGTAGTTGATCATTTTTGTTGGTGTATATAGAGTTAGACATCACGATAGATATAATGGGATCACTATTATAAATGGTGTACCTTAAAATGTTCTAATATGATTCTTGCAGGGTGTTTGTAGGCTTCGATTAAGATATCCCCTTACACTTGAGACTTGCAAAAGAAAATACATAGGCTAAAAAGGTGTTGGGGGTTGTCTAACATGGACACTCTAATGCTAGTAAGTATAAAACTTTAAGTGAATGTGTGAAAACCTTAATAACAACAATGTACTAAGTGTAGATGACTGACCATTTAAAGATAGATACCAAGAGAAAGAGAAAGAGAGATAGGGATTGGAAGCAAGATATGATCAAATGGGGCCTTTCTTGGAATGTCTTTAGGGTAGTTATAATGTAGGGAGGTATGCTCTTATTAAGTGTTCAATACAGTTTCCTATGATTTACTAGTGTTTGTGCACTATTGTTATTATGGATAGTATATGCAAAAGCAGACATATTATGCATCCTCCAAATCCTTACCACCTATTGTGTAGTTCTATTTTTTCCCCTGGTGGCGAGAAGTTTGGTAGGTCGACCTTGAGCTTGGGAGACCCATGATAAATGCCATGAAAATACATACTGTATTATTCAATTTTGTTGTGCATATATAGATTATATACATATCAAATCTACGTGGTTTTTTTTTTGGGTTGAAAACATTTTATTAATCACATGAATCATCATAACATCAATTCTAGGGATGAGATCCCTGATTAAATAATAATAGAGAAAACAAAGGAGAACCAGGTGATACTCGAGAATTTTATCTCAATCCCTTTCTACCTTGGGTTCACATTTACTTGCATCACGTTTAAAATCATACGTTTTACTAAATCTTAAACAAAAATGACATGTAACAATATGACATAAATATACTAATATGCAAAAGTGATATATAACATACTAATTTCTATAAAATAGATAATAGCATTTAAAAGTGGCAATAATATAAAATTCTAATTACATGAAAATAAAAAAAATGCACTTATTAGGTATTTAGTTACATACACTACAAGCGATACATATAAGGTGATTTAAGTGATGATATAATATAACAATGTGTTGTTTATGTCTATTTGTTTGAATAGAAATCACATCAAGGAAAAAATTATTTGATTTTTTTTTTTGAATTTTTTCCATGCCAAAAGGTTTATTTGATACCAAATCAGGCCTCTCTAATCCTTAACCTTGAAATCGCTAAATTGAGGTTCATAACTAAATCTATATCTAATCATTTTTAAACCATTGGAAAAACCTTTTCTATTAATTTACAATCAATGAATTTGTTTTTTTTTTTTTTGAAATTTTCCAAACCAAAAGTTTATTTGAGACCAAACCAAGTCTCCCTAATCTCTAATCCCTAATCCTAAAATTGCTAAATTGAGATTCATAGTTTGATCGTTTTTGTCGTTTTGGCCTCATTTTTAAACTGAACAATACTAAACTGATACAGATATGATACCGATGAAAAACGATAATTTTACTAATAAATTGACTAAACCGAACAAATACTGATTTGATATAGATAAAAATGACAATCAAACAGGCTTTTAAAGACCTTGCTTTTATTTGATGACACTAAACCACTTATTAGTTAGCTCTTTTCATAAATATTCTCAAATGTGTCCATCACATATTTTCTTTCTTTCCTTTTTAATTTCTTTTTTCTAGTATAGCCTATAAGGACCTTGCTTTTATTTGGTGCATTTATAAATGCTCTTGTTATTCTTCTATAAACTATGCTTTCTAAATTGATTCTAATTGACTCTTAACCCTTGACCTTTTTAACATTTTCCGATCACATTCAATGCGGAGCTTGACATCATAAATAAATTCCATCAAATCTTCAAGGATTTTAAGGACATCCAATCAATTTGCTCAAAGGGAATATATGGAACATTATTAGTAGTCATTTGGCAATTTGACAACATCCACTATCCTTTTGATCACGCTTATCCCCCATCTTGGACATGACATTTCTTAATGCTTAAAGATTTTCCTTTCTTCTTTTTGTCTTCCTTTTTTTGCCCTTTACGAACATGTAGATTGACTCAACTTACATATCAATATCGATCTTGGGGTGATTTATGGAGCATGCTAGGGAATCCACAAATTTTTGAAGTCAAAAAGGACAGCAGAACTCATCAATACATAAATATATACTTCTCTTTTTAATTAAAAAACAAAAAGTAATCACCAAAGGTAGCCAGTCAACTTTAATTTTTGCTGTAACTTATGCATAAAACATATGGAATCATTTCTGAAAAATCATAAATGTTTTCATGGTAATTAGAGAGGGCTGTAAATGAGAGGCTCGAGGTCGATTCATTTAAATAAATAAACTTTACTTTGAACTTAAGCTTGATTTGTTTATTAATTGGGCTCGACCCAAGTCGAACGTGAAACAAACTAACCTGAATAGCTTACAAACAGTTTGACTCATTTGTAGTCATAATAGTAACCAATACTAATATGACATAATTACATGTATCGATTGATAACTAGTTTATTATAATATTAATATTTATTCATTACTATACCAAACTTATGAGGTGATAGTATACAAACCTTTTTTTCAACAAAACATCATGGAAAACTAATATATAACCATTTAAAAGCTTACAGGTGATAATACCACCAAATCCTACTCCCACCTTTTCATTACATCTCAAGATCAGCACTCAAACTAATAAAACCCTAAGCCCACTCTTAGAACATGAAATCAACATTCCCAAGCATGGCAATTGAAGCAAAAGAATCTAGCTCATCAATCAAATCCCAGTCCAGCTACAACAACCGGCACCGCCACCCGAAAGCGCCACCTTCCACGGTGGTGTCATACAAAGAATGTTGCAAAAACCATGCAGCAAGGCTTGGAGGGTTGGCCTTGGATGGCTGTGGAGAGTTCATGCCATTATCCCCAAGCGCCACTCAAGCTGACCCGGGATCTCTCAACTGCGCTGCCTGCGGCTGCCACCGCAACTTCCATCGTCAAGATCCATATTTCCAGGCCCAAGTCCAAGTCCCAACTAAGATCTCACCAAGCCAAAGCCCACCATCATCACCAACTCCAACTTCATTCTATGCATCTGCACCACACATGCTCATTGCTCTCAGAAACATCACCACCACCACCAGTATACCTGATGAGATGTTTCCCAATAAGAAACGGCCCGACCCCGGTTCAGACATGGGTCAGGATCCAGTTACAAGACAAAGAAAAAGGTTTAGGACAAAGCTTAGGAAAGATCAGAAAGAGAAGATGGTTTTGTTTGCAGAAGATGGAATGGAAGTTGCACAAGGTGGAGGAGAAAGTGGTAGAAGATTTTTGTAATGAGGTGGGTGTTGAGAGGGGTGTCTTAAGGTTTGGATGCAAAACAACAAGCGTAGTTTTGGGAAGAAAGAGGTTGCATCTGTTGAGAGGGTGAAGATCTGTAGTATTAATGAAAATTGTAGTAATGGGGATGATTCAGATATCAAAGCAGGGATTCATAGATATGAAGATGATGTTAATGGGACCTGTCCTTGATGTTTGATGAGCATCCATCATCATTATCTAAGTTAGGAATCTAGAAAAGGTGAAAGTGGAAAACCAGAATACAGAATAATGTAGGAAAATTCTAGGATTACTCCATTATTGGAGACTGCAAATCGAATCTCTATCATGTTCAGATGGTTGAATTAGTATTGCATCCCCTTATTGTTGTACATGAAATTGCTATTTCAATACTTTAAAACTCAATAACAATTATTCATGAATTGCTATAATATAAATATTTTTTATTCAATAATTTATTTCATCATCTTTTATAAGTATTCTTATCTTTATGTGATACATCATTAAACTCATTTAAATCTATCATAAATACATAATTACTTTTGTGATAGGAATATAGCAAATGTTTTATTATTATTTCTATACAATTTCATTGTTTTTTTCTATATCAACTAATAATAATCATGTATCTTCATTACATTCCGATTTAATCCATACAGTGAAGTGAATGTGTGATAGAAGTTTGTATAAGTAAGGGATAAGTACTAATAAAATTTGAACATATAACAAATTATAAATTATGGAAGCAATATTTTCTTTCTTTTTTTTTTTTTTTTTGTTTAGAATTACCCATTATTACTAACATTTGTCCAATTCATTCTTACCTGTTATTTATAAATAACGTGATAATAAATCTCTTTTTTCGTAATGATAGGAATTAAACCAAAATTTATGAAAATCTTTGTAAATTGTTGTTTAAGGTAAGCTATCATTCTTTCATAATTTGAAGTGATTTACGCTGAAAGAGATAATTCTTTGAAAAAATTAACAAAAATAATAAATATTCATAAATTTATTGGGAATTCAAAACACACACATATATGCACATGTAGTACGAACTAGTAAAGTCAACAAAAATAATATATATTATAATTAGAATTAACTTATCTCGTTTATAAGAAAAATATTCAATCACTAATACAGATCATATGTGTATATATATATATATATATATATATATATAACAATCAACCACATATTAATATATAATTAAATAAGATAATAAAAATATTTTATTTAAATAATATTTATTAAAATATTATTAATAATTATATATCAGTATATATTACACGTGTTTTTGGTGGTCACTTACTTCTTGTTGCTACTAAGTCAAGGGTGCTTTTATTACTTAGAAAATTATAAGCACTGGTCGACACGAAAGAGGCATTAACAGTTGAAAGAGGCAGTTCCTTTCAGTGTCTTGCGAAATTCTGACATCGATCTAGTTCTGCAAGTTTTTCATGTGAACATGAAAGTAAATATTAAAGAAGACTGAATAACACGGTTGAATTTCTTACTCCATATTAAATGAAAACTTACGCGTATAAAAAGAATGTTATACCCTGCTTGCTTTGATGAAAATAATTTTAAGAAAGACGTCTTTAAATTTTTTATATTTATTTAAAAAAATGTGACAATTAGAAAAAATGTTTTCCTATATTTAGAAAACAGAGCTGTAACTTATTTTTGTAAAAGACAACTTCAGGATGATAGAGGCATAATTAATTTTCTTATCCATTTCTAGGCTCTGTTTAATAATCACTCACTATTTAAAAACATTTATTATCAATCTTTTACTTTTTTTTGTTTATAGATTAATTTCCTTGTCATAAAATACGTAAAGTTTTTGCTTTATATTGTAAAAATATAAGTTACTTTGAAGTTATTTTATTTTATTTTTTATAGGATAGAATAATGAATTAATTTATCTATTTTAACAAGATAATAATTCTTCAAAAAAAAAAGTGTTATTGGTCATCTTACAGCTCGTTTGTATGGAATAAAGTAAGAATTAAATTCTAATTTAATAAAAATATAATAAAACTGTAATGACTCTTATATATCTATTACAATGTTTGGTTGGTAAAAAAAAATAAAAAATAAAACAAGCAATTATCATAATAAAAGTAAAATATCTATTATACTCCTTTGTTACTATTACGGAGAGATGATAATTATATAGTTGATATTTTAAAGATGAATCTTTGTGATAAAGATAGAATGTAAACCATTAAGCAGCAATTCATTTGTGTGTGAGGTAATTTTTTATTGATTATTTTGTGTTATATAACTAAGAGTCTGTTTGGATGATCTGTTTTTCATCCGTGTTTATATTTGTATCAAAACGATATGTGTAAATATGTTTGATTTGCATCTATATTTGATCTTTTCATGAGAACTGCCAATTTTTTTTATTTGTTTCTATTTCTTAATAAATAATTTGTTAGAAAAAAATTTAAAAAATATTTGTATCTATTTAAAAAAGCTAGCCAAATAAACCCTATATTTTAATAACAAGTTTAGCTAGAATGAGAGGTTAATTAATAGCTACTCCTCTCATCAAAATTTTACCAACATCGTACCACTACCACCCAATAGTGTTACTAGCACCATCTCTTTGATAGCACACCCATGCCACTATTGCCTTTATCATTGCATCACTACCATCATAAACTCCACTCCATACACCACCGCCACTATTGCATAGCTACTATATCCATACCACCACAAGCAACTCAACACCATCAAGACCATGTCACTACTACCATCACATCACTATATTGATCATCACTACTAGCATCATCTTCACCATTACTAATAACTATATTTATGATCGCCATCATCATTATATTGGCCACTACTAACCTATTACTCCAAACCACTACTCCATAATAGCCAATGTTGCTATGCCACTACCATTGTTACTTCTACATTGACATCATTATCAATACCAAACAAGTGATGGCAGTTTAGATAGTGTCACAAACAATCCAAGCCAAGCTAAGTTAAACTTTTAAAGGTTTAGATTTGACTTATTTAAAATATTATTGAGTTGGAGCCAAGTCTAGCTTTTATTGAACTAGAAAAGTGCAAGCTTGAGTTCGAACTTAGTTTGTAAATTCATTTAAACTAATGAACCTAAACAAGTTTGAGCTAGTATGGACTTTAGATTGACAAAGCTCAATCTCATTTAGTCATATAAAACTATTAGATTCATTTGTTTCTTTTTTTTTTTTTTATTTGTTTGAGTAATGACTAATTTTACAATTTTGACAACATGCAACATATATAATATATGTAAATAAAGATATGATATATATAAATAATGTAATGTAATGATATATTAAAAAAACCTACAAGTGTGTTTGTCAACAAGCTTGCTCACTAGCTTATTAATGAGTTCGCTCACGAGTGTGATTAGAAGTTCTTTTTTGGTTTATTTAAATAAATGAGATTTATTTTGAGTTTGGGTTCAGCTTAACTATAAGTTTGAGCGAAACAAAACTCAATACCTTACAAGCATATCAACTTATTTGCAACCCTAAATTTAGGTGTCGACACAAGGCATTTGATGATGATGCAATTCCACATCCATCTCAACTTTATCAATTAAAGATTACATATCCTACAATCTTGAGTAAGCAATCTTAATCAAACCCAATTAGACATCTTCCCGGGTCGGGTTAGAACCAAGATTCGAGGAGAACCGACCACGGTGGGTCATCCATTGGACCTGCCCCGGTGCCGCGGGGGGCGGGGGTGGGTGGGGTCCACCTTATGGACCCATCTAGTTGGTGACTCTAATCCGGGTCCATCTCGAGGACCTGGCGGGTTTAATAGAGTTCGTCCAATTTTCGTTAAAAAGAAAAAAAAGAAGAAGAAAAAAAAATTTTGCTTGTGAATTTTTTTTTTTTAAATTGTGAGTTGGACTTGTAGGGCCCTCCTCGTGGACCACCTCTCTCGTCATCCCTACGAGGTGGTTCGGGTCAATTTTTTTTTTTTTTTTTTTGCCCGATCCCTACCTAGACCAAAAAGATGTCTAAACCCTATCTTCACATAATCGTACTTTACCTCATAATAAGAATTAAGATAACATATAGTTATTATGAAAAGTTGTTATGCCCGAAATCCTAACAGTAAGTACCTATTGGGTATGATTTCTTTTCTCTATTGGTTCATTTTTTTTTTTTTTTTCCGTTTCCCTAAATTCTAAGTAATAAAATTTGGCATGTCCCAGCTGATTGTTATGAAAACCGGACCAAGATAAGTGTATAATAATTAATAAAAAGGAATGGGGATGTATTTTCGGAAGTCTTAGGGACCACCAAGTACGAAACAGCGCCGCCTTGCAAGGAGGTCGGCCCAGGTACTCCAGAAATGCTGGGCTTTTGATAGATAAATTTTGATGTCCCACGGTCCTGCAAGGCAACATAAATAATCATGCCCAAAGCCCAAAGCCCTTGATTCTGCATAGGCCCAATTCTAACTACGTGGATCTACCATCACGTAAAATTTCATATCGAGCTGGTGCATATCCAAAGTCGCCCGCATGTTAATTTGGCGGAATAATTATTCATTTCTGCTTTTATTCTATATGAAATTGCAACATCGAATAATTATTTTTCCTCGTTAAAAAAATAATAAATAATAATTCATACGAAAGTCTGGTAGATTCATATTCAATAATTTATTCATTATTTTTTTATTAATACCCCTATATTAGAAATACTAACAATAAATATTTTGCTATCGTAAAAGGAATATAATAAATATATTGAATTTATTCTAATATGTCAATTAAAGAATTGACATGTAATAACTATTAAACTCATGTGGCGATTTCATGAATTTATAATTTAATCCTCTCCTTATTTCGTAGACGAAATAAATTATTAACGACCTTCTAGAAATTTTTGGGGATCTTATCGACCATTCTAACCCGTTATTATTTTTTTTTTCCTTTGTGCTTATCTATTTTTCCCATAACTTCAACAATTCTCAATTATATGCCCGTTCTTCGAAAGACAATGGATAAAGTCAATAAACTTAAAAAATAATAATAGAATGACACGCAAAAACTTAAAAAGAAAAAATGTTAAAGAACTCCTCATAAGAAGCGTAGGGAGAATGTGAAAGTTGTTTTTGTTTGTTTTATCATATTCTGATCTTTTTGGTATCATATTTTTATTAATTTATATATATGTTTATCAAAAAATAGATACTAATAAAAAATTAATAGTTTTTTTTTTATTAATTAATTAAATAAATATGTTACAGATATGATATAAATATAATACAATAAATTATAAATATAGATCTGATACAGATACATAAAAATAAATCCCAGAACCTAATCAAACCCCAAGAGGAAGAATTCATATAATATTAATAAGCATAATAAGAATCCTATAAAAATTATATTATTATGTAATAGCAGTTGTTAGAAGGATCGGATCATTGACTCCTTCCTTTCAAGTGACAAGACTCCATAAAAAAGTCATTTACGAATTTTAGTACAAATACACCAATAAAAAGTGGATGTACTTTATCAGTCAACGATCCAATATATAGAATAAAAAAGTGTATGACTTAAGATGATAAATATCTTATAATAAAAATTACATGTTAAAATCTTAAAGCCTAATTAGTATGAGCATTCTTCTCTTTCATGACTTTTGTGTGTGTGTAGATATATCTTTTGGCCTCAACGACTGGGATATATATAATTTTCTTTTTGTATTTATATTGTATTAATCAAAGAAGCAAAAACAATAAAAAGTCATATTGAAGTATGACACAAATACGTTACAAAACACCTATATTTTACAAAAAAAATATTATGATTCTATCATTAATTTTGACAGAATCAGGTCCTTATCATTCGCTAACACCATACTAAATCGAATAATTAAAATAATTAATATTCAATTTACTATATTTATTTTAATGGTTAAATCAATAGCGGGATAGTCCCGGTCTCATGCTTTATCATATAATAATATTAACTATTTTGTAACGCATTTATTGATGAGTTTTGTATTATTTATCATCTTTATGGGCATTTCAAACTTTGCTTCTGTCCAAATATATATATATATATATTATGTTTAGACTTGAGAAAGAGAGAGAAGTAGTGATCGAAAGTAGGGACAGAACAAAGGGGACTTAGGGACAGGCACTAGCTTCAACGACGCACAAACACAAAGTGGAAGGCAAATATGTCAATTATGGAAAACGTCAAAAATGGTGCACCACCATTGACGCGGTTTTCTTATCCCCAAACACACGCTGTACTAATTAATGTTGTCATCTACCCAAACCCAATATCGAAAAGCAATGGAGAAGAAGACCTGAACTGTCCGTTCTTCATGATACCAAACATGAAAGCAAAGTAAACAATGGGTTTGCCATTGACTGAAAAACATTTTGCGAAAGCTGTATGGTTCAGTCAAGTTTTTTAATGGGATTCGTCCATCGGTTATTTAACTGCTCCAATTCATACCTAGTTATATTACACTATTAAAATATTTAATATATATTTTATTATATTTATTTTAATAATTAGATAATTTACTATATAACTCCGTTGAGGAGATTATAAAAGTTTTATACTTTTTGATATATACTTATGACTTTCATTCATTCTTTTTTATTTATTTTTTATTTTTTCAAAAAAAGCTTATCGAGTATTTCTTCCTTCGTACAAGTTGTGAGTATGTATTAATCACATTTAGACATATGGTAATGGTAATTAGTATTTTCTTTTTGCAAACCAAAAAAAAAAAAGAAATCTACCGTTCATGTTGTAGAAACATTGTGATAGGAATCAAGTTTAGGACAAGAGGAGATTCACATCGTATGTGCCTTTATTTTATATATATGTATATATATATATATGCTGAGTATTGTTATTAGTAAAAAATTAATAATTAAGTTTTTCAGTATTATTTCTTTGAGAGACTTATAAAGCCTTATTTTCAAATATGAAGCGATTTTTATCTTTATTTTATGTGTTCTTATCATTCTTTTTATTTGTTGTGCTGAACTCGTTAATTGAATCCTCGATTATTTTAACATCGGTGGTAGTTTTACAATTCGTGGCATCCATTGAATTATAATTTAGGTTACAAATCAATTTCTTCTTATCAATATTCATGAGACCTATCACATATTAATCCTTATAATTACATTTATAATAATAGATAGTAAACCTTTTAAACTCATATTAGTATAGTTTTAGAGCAAGAGGAGATTCACATCATACTGTCTTATATCAAAATTATAATCTTAGATATACCACATATATCTACACCCATATACACACGTAAGGTGTCTTTTTCTTTTGGGGATTGTGGCTTTGGACGAATTGGTCTACAAAGGAATTCCAAATTCCAATTGCCGAGCGAATTGGTTTAAAGGTCTTTACGTGTGGAATTATGGTGCCTATAATGATCATTCGTCCATATCCATGGATTCTTATTCCTAGTTCGAGGAGGCAATAAAAGGGGAAGATATCAAAGTTAGAGAATTGTTCCATGCCAATGGTCTTCACGTCACTCCTCCTCTCGCCCCCCCTGCTGAGGACTTTTTTAGGTTCGTGTTTGTCTTCTATTGTGGCTTTTTGCACGGTATCTTCGTCGCTACGAATTAAATGAGAAAAATATCAAGGGTACGAATAGACGTCATCATTGGTCGATTCCGAATCGAAAATTGATCACATCCTTTACCAGCGGTTCTTGAATCAAGAATCGATCCGGAGATGGCGGGTCCGAACTGATAAAGAACCCATTGGTTCTGGCAAGTCCTTACGGTTCTACAACCCAAAACCGTTGATTCAAGAACCAACTAGAGAACCGGTAAAAATGGCGTTTCTGGCAGTTCCAACAATTCAATGATACAAAAATTTTAAAAAAAAAAAGGAAAAAAGTTATAAAAAATTGTAATTAAAAATAAATATTTACAATTATTTTCACATAAGTTTAATGTGTTGTTATTAACAATATAAGTAATAAATATATTTGATCATGTGTTGTTAAGTGTGTGTAGACTTTTAACCAAAATGGACTTTCTTTTTTAACTATGTGTGACTTGTTTTTATATTGTAGGGACTTATCTGTATCTTAATATTTTATAGCGACATTTTGCAAACATGGCAATTAAAAAAGTGCAAGTGATTGCATATAAATAAATACATAACTTAAGAACTTCTTTTAACTAATGGGCTATTAACAATTATTTTTAGGCTCAATGTTATTTTAAGTTAAAAATTTATTTTGTAATTATTTTCTTACTTAAATTAAGTAAATTATTTAATTTTTTTTATTTTAAATTTCATGGTTCTCAGTTCCTCTAAAACTGGAACCAAACCGTGAGAGCCCAGCAGCTCCTAAGAACCGCGAACCGGACTAACTCCCATGAATCTAGTTGTGGTTCCACCATTTTTAGAACCGACAACCAGTGTTTCAGGTCTAGTTCTGATCCTTGACAAGGTCTAGGTATAGATACAATGATTAGATTCAAATAAATAAAATTTATGTTGGCGGAAAGAAAAAAATAAATAAATTATGTAATTGAAGCTACTCATACTAAATGTTATGGCTTTAATTTGCTAAATGTATTATGAAAAATTTTTCGAAGTATATTGAAATATACTAATAATAGATGTTATTTGAGTAATCAATATTTATTACCCTGATTAATTGATAATTATAAAATCATAAAACAAAAATTATTACAAGATGAGCAAATGTATATAATGTGGCTATGATGGAAACATCGGTTGAATAATTTACCCAATAAGTTAATATTTTATTAAAGGGTAAATTACACCAAAAAGTCACTACGTTTGGAGATAAGTTCATTTGAACTCACAACATTTTCAAATGGTTCAATTGAGATCACTGTGTTTAGAGAAGTAGGTTAATTAAGGTCACTATTGACACGTGTTGACAGAAGAAAAATTTAATTAAAACTTAGAAAATCTACCACATTTGTGATAGGTGTCATTGGTGACCTTGATTAACCCACTTCCCTAAACGTTGTGATTTTAAATGAACCACTCAAAACGTTACGACCTCAAATAAACATACTCCCAAATGTTGTGAGCTTTCGATATAATTTAACATTTTCCTGAATTAAAATTGAAATACATATTGCAATCCTCTAGAGCCAAGAGAATTGTTTATCAGAATAAACTAAGCCAATCCATGAGCCAAATCATGCTAAATCAAACTGCAAAATGTCATTCTCTTTTTAGCAATATTAGAGAATACACGTACAAAGGAATGTCTTTTCATCCTAGCAAGAGATCTTTATTCACAATTAAAAATATCATCATCCATATTAAAATTTTGAAAATCAAAGAAGTTATGGGAATTGAATAAGATGTAGTATCTTTTCGACTTTTTAATTGACATAGAATCAAGTTATCTAGTAAAAAGAGGATGATGCGCCGGGGTAGCTTTTCTGGTGGATTAGAGAATTGAAAATCCTCGTATCACCCATTCAAATCTTGTTTTGGGCGCTCAAGAATTTTGAAATTGTTGGAGCTCTAATTTATGGGTTTGGACCATACCAAATTTTTTTTATACTTTGTCATATTTTACTTTATTTAACACATCAACTCCTTAGCCTTCTCTAATTTTGCCTTTTAGTCTCAATCTCTCGCAATCATGGCTTGTAGCTTCAAACCTTCACTTCACCACACCATTACGATCTTCGTCCTCCAATGTTAGTAGTCAACCCATCAGTTATGACACCTGATCTTGAATGCCCAACTATCTTTCGCACCACTTTTCCCTAGTATTTGACAATAGTAAGGGAAGCACTTAATCAACTATTCAAGAGAAATTATCCAATTAGTTATTGCACATCTTCACTCATGTCATTTAAATCACCTCCCACGTTTATTGTTAGGGTCTGGAGTATACCTTCAATGGGGAGTCGAACCATTAGCTTTGATAACAATTGTTAGAAACTAGAGTATGCCTTCAATGAGGAGAAATCCAATAGCCTTTATGAAGGATTACACAAATGGGTTTTGGACACCATCTATAACTCAAAACCTTAAGGTAATGGGTCTTCCTTCTTATAAATTCTTAACACAGGTTCTATATTTCTCGTGTGAGATTCTCACACTTGCACCCTAACATTCATAACCTATGCTTAGGCATTTATCTAACCATAAATAAATTTATTTTCCTAGATTATCGCAATTAAAAGTAGCTTTATTTAATAATTCAATTCTTAAATAATTTCTCACTTATCAGCCTATCCAAACCAAGTTGTTGTGTGCCATCCCTAAGGTTCCCCACATAAAGTCAATATCTTCATATTTGATAGAGATTGAGATAATCACTTAGGATGAGTTATTGCCCTCGAGTGTCCTAGAAATTTGTTTGGATCCTCTTATTGAATATAAAATAAGATACTCACTTAGTATGAGTTATTGCCCCCGAGTGTCCTGGAAATTGGTTTAAAATGGAGAGCTACTAGTAATACAATTATTGTGTTACTTGATCTCTTTGCCCGTACCTCTACCACGTATTAGATGGAGTGTCATCATCGCTAAATACAAGTTTTAAACTTTGTTGCTCATGACGATTAAATCATACCTTATCACTACCATAGATTTATCCGAGTTTCCATCATTTTAACCAAGTGATTATGAGACAAACAATTTCCTAAATCCTAACTTGGAATGCAATAGATTCCTTCTTGGTACAATACCACCCTCTCTACAATTTGAATTATAACCAATGGTTGTACTCAACTCCTATTTGAAGTTTGCATTTAGTCAGTATCAAAGTATAATCGTAATTTTAGTCTACATAATTTACACTACTTTACCAAATATATATATACATATATATCATAATGCACTTATATTTGGTTTTCTCTCTTAGGGGATTTAATTAGTATACCATAACTTGGAATCCTCTTTATATGAGCTCAACATGAGCTCCATTCAATGAGAATAATCTAGTTGGTGCAAGTACTAGGAATGTCTATGTTTTAGCTTCTAAAAGGACTTCGAATGTATTTACAATGTCCTAAAAATTTTGAATTTTCAAACAATGACTCCGTAACAAATTAGTCATATCATTCTATGGAAATATATGATTTTTTTCTTACTTTTTCTTTATACAAGGAAGAAAATACAATTAACGTAAAAACAACCCCAACCACTAGTCTTGGAAATCATCGTCCTTTGTTGGAACAGATCCGATGCCGGAATCAGTGTGGTTCTAGAATCAATACAAGCAGTTAAGAGAGCCGGCCACTACTCGTTGGAAGAGATATATTTCATATTATTCAATTTGAGCCAGTCCAAAGAACAAAACATCTTTTGATACAAGTTCTTTCTAAATGGCTTATACTACCTCTCCAATATTTTTTCTTTTTTGCTTGTCAATCTCGATATCGAATTAAGTAATAAAAATAGTTATAAAAAATATGATTATATATTAACTAATGTTGTTATACCCGGGTTGACCTACTCGGTTTAACCTAACTTAACCTTCGAGATGGTTCGGTTTAACAGCGATTCAACACCCATTTCAACCTAGTTTCATTTATTGATCATTGATTCTGTAGGATGTCTAAATCAAACGTCCAATTTGAGTCACAACACTCGTATTAAATTAATCACTTTAAAATTAATACATCAACTATCAAATTAAATTTTCTAATAAAATTTAATGCTAAATTAGACATTTTCCTTAAAGTTTACCATAATGATTTAGTTGACCATGTCTTATCTACTATAAGCACACACGGAGCTAAGATCCACATGTTTCTTTTCTTACTCGGTTTTGATTACGTTGCAGATTTAAACGGCGTTAGTGACTTGGGTCACTAATCAATGTAATCATTTTCCCTTTGGAATATACCATCCCATATCACCATTGTTCATATAAAGCTGAAAGAGGCCGCAAATAAACATAAGAACGACGTAGCAACTAAGTTGAAAACAATGTTTACCCATAAAATTAAAAAAAAATGAAATAAATTGATTTTGAGTCATAAGCTAGAGGCTTATTTGCAAGCAAATTGTAAACTCTATCTTCTAAAATTTCATTTAAATCTGAATAGGTCTTTAAAATGAGTGGAACGCATGTTGCTAGTACTTAAAAAAAATATCAAAATATTAATTAAACAAAATTAATTGTAGGATTACAAACTATATATCGCATTTAGTAGATATGATACCAAAATAACACTACATCGCATTTAATTCTTTCGACATTACTAAAACTGTGCCAACTTATTACATTCAATAATTGTGATATCCAAATAACACAACATATGACATTCAATTCATGCCATGTCACACAATGAAAAACATCGTGTTGCATTCATAACATCCTTGCAAAATTATGATCACATCTAGAGCATGCGTATTGCATTGGTATTATGTAATTTATTTCATCCAATGGGTATTTGTGTTCAAATGAATAGGTGAAAAAAAAAATTATCTGAATAGATTTTTAAAATATGCAAGCCTACTTTATATATATATATATATATAATATGTAATTTTTGAAAATAGGCATATTCTTCCTATCATTAAGTAAATTATTAAAATCTCAGCAACAGTTAGAATTATAAGAATCATATTTAAAAATTTAAAGAATTGACTCATATCTAAATTTAATGTGTACTTACAATTATTTCAATAGTTTGAGCCGGAGGGAACAATGACTTGGATTTCGTGCTCACATACGACGAATGCGATTGATATTTTGTCATGATTAATGCTTCCTAGATTTGTCAATTTTTTTTTTTTAATGTAGTTTTTATTAGGTGAAATGGATATGTCCCAAAACCAATATTTAGGGTAAAATGATAGGTTTGTCGTAACGTTGGCTTAAATTTGATGTCATTGATGGAAGCATTTACAGCTGCCAAGTGGACGGCACGAACAATGGCGTGTTAGAATTTTACTCAAGGGAGGGAATGGAGCTGCATTTTATTTTCAAGATATAAATGGGTGGGGTAATTATTTTTCTTCAAAAAAAAAAAAAATCCCAAATTACATGTACTATTTTTGTGCTTTTTCTCCTTTTAAATTTAAGCATAAAACATTTACACAATACTTATTTTCGAATATTTGCACTTTTCTTCTCTTATAAATGTCAACCCAACTATTCTTGTCTATTCAAACTATTATATGGAAAAAAAGGGTTGACTCAACAAATAACATACCTATATCTAGGGGAAAAAAATTCCATATCAACTAAAAACAATTGACAAATACAAAATCAAAACAAAAATGATCACTCAATCTTGAAAATTTCATTTTATCAAAACTACCTTTATTAAATTCATATATATATATATATATATATATTAGGGTAAATGTCTCAAATAATACATGAATTTTTGTAAAATACATAATTAAGTACCTCCATATTGAAAGTGATTAATTTACTACCTAAAATAATATTTCGTGTACACCATAATACATTATCATATTGGTTAAAAACACTATATACAATGGAAGTGTTAGTCAATTTAACAAAAAAATTATTGGCTCATACAAAACATTCTTTCAAATATTAAATTGATGAATTACAAAATCTAAGTCCTTAGTTATATATTTTGTTAAAATTCATGTAACATTCTCAACATTCACCTTATATATTATTTTCCACAACATTTGTGAACCTAAAAAATTTATACCAAATCTAATTTGATAAAATCTGTAATTACTAATCTCATGGATGTAATAAAAAGCACATATCTCTAAACTGCAATTACTTTCGCTTTTCTATTATCGTTACTCTTTTCCCTTTTTGGATAAATTTTCAGGCATAGTTCTTATTCAGCATCACACATGTACTTCTTCAACCACATAACTTATTATTATTATTATTATTATTATCTGTTTCTATAATGCCTTTTTAATTTTATGTATAGGTCATGCAAGTACAGGCAAAACTTTAAATTTTTTAATAAGGTTTGAAACTAGAACACCATTGAGCTTTTAATTTCGCATGGTAATTGAATCACTGATTGAAGTTTTTCATTTTTTTACCTCTAGTTTTATACTCAAGTTTAAAGTTGAAAAAAGATCATACCATGATGGAACACTCTCGTTTTACTTGTGACTGGGAAAGCATGACATGAAAAGAAGGAAGATGATAATTGTACCAATTCATTTTATATGATGTCAGATATAATAACATCAACAACCTATAGAAGATGATGGTGACCAACCTCACTTTTCATTTTTAAAAATTTTTTTTGTTATTTTATTTATATTATTTTCGATGTGGTATATTTTAATTAGATGCATTTATTTATAATTCGAAATGAGAATGAATTCCGTGTTCTCATATTGGATATAAAACAAGATAATTATTTAGTAATAGTTATTGCCTCCAAATGCCTTCAAAATTGGTTTAGTAGTAAGAGCTACTAGTGATAGGATTATTATGGTACTTGATCTTTATTTGTGACTTCATCACTAAATATAATCTGCTCAAAATAAAATAAAATAAAATAAGGAAAGTGAAATGAATAGTTGGGTTTGGATATTGTAATTAAGGTAAAAACATGATGAAATCAATGGAAATGAAAGGAAACATTGATACATTTCCTTTTTCTTCAGAATTGGAATGAAATGAAGGGAAATGGAGCAAAATTTGTTGAAACAGATGAGGAAGCAAAAATATCAATGGGCATTTTAGTCATTTCATTTATTTCTATTCATTTCCTTCTATTTCCACTTTTCATATCCAAACAATTATAAAAAGTTTTTCCTTATATGATTTTACTTCCCTTTTTCCTTTCATCAGCTTTTCACAACTTTCACTTGTTAAAAGTTTGCCAAACACAGTATTCAAGTTTTCGATTAGTCATATCAAAGTATGACCATAATTTTGCTTTATACAATTTGTTGGTATGAGTTAGGAACCTTCCTTGTGATCCCTACAATCTTGGAGTCAAACATTTAGGTTAGCTAATATGGTAATAATGTGTATAATTGGAGTCAAAGATTTAGATTAGCTAATATAGTAATACCATGTATAATAAATGTATTTCCTTTTTTTATGTATACTTGTCTTTTTTATGTATATCTGTAAATACTATAAAAGGAGGCCTTGTATTAAAAAAATCCATGAATAAAAAAACGTTCTTTTGATCATGGTATCAGAGCCACCACTCTAGGACCTGTAGATTAGAGAAATAGAAGAAGAAATATCAATGGAGGATCAAACACTCTCTACTGGAAACTCATAAATAGGACCCTTAGTTCTTGATGATTTGACATCAAGAATATCACAGATGTTAAACGAAACACCAATACCGACGTCTAACGAACCTGTTATTACTTCAATTGGTGTTAAACTGGATGATAAAAACTATGGGATTTGGTCCCAGGTGATGGAGATGTATATCGTTGCCAAGGACAAATTAAGGTACATCAATGGAGATTTACCAAATCCCCCAGAAACAGATCTAACATTTAGAAAATGGAAAATAGAGAACGCAATTGTTAAAGGATAGCTAATTAGTTCTATGGATCCAACCCTTATTGGCAATTATATTAGATTTCCAACTGCTAAAGACATATGGGATGCTATTAGCACAACATATTTTGATGGCACAGAAACCTCACAAGTTTATGATCTTAAGAGAAAAGTGTCAAGGTTAAGATAAAATGGAGGGTCAACTGAGGCATACTATAATGATCTTCAAGGACTTTGGAGAGAAATTAATTTTAGATGCCCAAACCCCATGAAATGTGAGGCTAATATACAAAAATAACTTTATGGTGTAAAAGATAGAGTTTATACATTTTTGGATGGACTTGATGATCGTTTGGACAACATTTAAGCTGATGCATTACGACTACAGCCCCTTCCTACAGTAGAGCAAGCTCATGCATATGTACATAGGGAAGATCAGAGACAAATGGTGATGTTGACAAAAGAAGACACAACTTTCAGCCTAGTAATGATATCCAAAGGAGAACAAAAATCACAGCAACAACCTACGCTTCATATTTTTACAAATGGAAAAAGAGGTTCTACTACAAAGACAAAGACTCAGACTGAAGAGTGTGGTTGTACTCATTGCGGGAACATGAAGCATACAAAAGAAACCTTCAAGACACATGGATATCCAAATTGGTGGCACGAATTGAAGGCAAAGAAGAAATGAGAAGCAGGTCATTCATCACTTGCTAATGTGGAGACAAACCTTATTGAGCCTCATCTTTCCCTTGTTCCTCAAGAGGGGTCCTCCATAGCAATAGCAAACTGTTTGTTGGCTAGAAATGAATCAGGTAACCAAAGTTGGATCATTGATTCCTGAGAAACGGATCACATGACCTTTGATCCTCAAGACTTTGTTGAAACTACCAAACCAAAATGAATCTACATTAAAAATGCAAATGGCAAGAAATATCCTATGATAAGGGCTGGAAAAGTGTCTTTCTCACCCACATTGCAATTATCTAACACCCTTCTTGTTCCATCTCTTTTAAATAAATTAATTTTAGTTGGACAAGTTACTAATGAATTAAACTATTATGTACTAATGTATCCAAAATTTTGTTTGTTTCAAGATATTCTCACCAAGGAGATTATTGGTCGTAGTACTAAACGAGAGGGGCTATATCACATGGAAGATTTCAGCAGTGGTAGTGCAAACAAAGTAAACAAAGATGATAATAGAGAAAGGGAAATTTGGTTGTGGCATCGTAGATTAGGACACCCTTCATTTTCTTATATGAAACATTTATTTCTTAGATTGTTTTCAAATATTAGTGATACTATACTTAAATGTAAGTCATGCATTTTGGCTAAAAGCCATAGAGCCTCCTACCAAATATTCCAAAACAGATGTCAAAAACCATTTACATTAGTTCATTCGAATTTTTGGGGACCTGCCTCTATTTCAATTTCTTCTAGAATAAAATGGTTGTGATTTTTGTTGATGATTGCACTCATATGAATTGGCTGTATTTGATGAAAAACAAAAATGAAGTTGTTGAAATATTTCGAACGTTTCATGCTATGATTAGAACTCAATTCTCTGCTAAGTTACAAATACTTAGTTCTGGTAATGATTGAGAATTTGTTAACAAAGAATTACAAGATTATTTCAAAACTCATGGTCTATACCATGAGACAACTTGTGCTCAGACTCCACAACAGAATGGTGTTGTTGAAAGGAAGAACAAGCATATTTTGGAGACTGCCAGAGCACTTTTGATAGCAACAAATACACCACAAAGATATTGGATAGATGCAGTGGCTACTGCTATTTATTTGCTAAATCACATGCTGTCCAAGATATTAAACTTTAAGACTCCATTACAAGTCTTGGCTCAGCATGAACCTTTGCCCTCAACTTTAATGCTTCCTACAAGAATATTTGGATGTGTAGTATACATCCACCTCCATAAAAATGAAGATCTAAAATTGATCCATGTGCTATCTGCTGTATCTTCTTGGGCTATGCTACACATAAGAAAGGATACCGATTCTTTGATCCATGTGCTAAGCACCTTTATGTCACGATGGATGTTACCTTCCTTGAAATGGAAATGTTCTTTCAAAATCTAGATTCGCGTTCTCCTCTTCAGGGGGAGTTAGTTGGTGAAGAGCAAAATTCTAATAGTGGTTAGGAAAAGTGGCTAGACTTCTCAACTTGTCATGATGAAGGCAACGGGTTTTTTCTTCAGGAGAATCTTCAATAAGGAGGAAGTATTGAAACTGGGACTGAATATAATCAAGCACAAGAACAACCCTCTCTTGAGCAGTCTTCACAAGAACGCCCTCTCTTGAGCAGTCTCCTCTCGATTTAGTACCAGCTGACCATAATCCTAAGAATAAATCAAAGGTACAACCTTTTGATTCCTCTCCGTTATAAATTGCCTTTTAGGAACAATCGCGGCAAGCCACCAAATCGATACGCACCAGTTCATGAAGAAGGCAAAGCAAGATTTCCAATTGCTAACTACATCAAGGGGTTAGCATAACCACTCAAAAGTCTGGTGCACCAACTATCATTTGAGAACATTCCTAATACGATAGAAGAAGCCTTGAATGATCCCAAATGGGTTAAAGAAATTATTGAAGAAATGGTTGCATTACAAAAGAATAACACCTAGAAGCTCGTGCCTCTACCAAAAGAAAAAAAGTGTAGGATGCAAATGGGTATTCTCCATCAAACATAAAGCAGATGGGACAATAGATCGATATAAGGCAAGACTCGTCGCGAAAGGATACACCTAATCATATGGCATTGACTATCAAGAGACATTCTTACTAATAGCAAAATTAAACACAATCAGGGTGCTGCTGTCACTAGTTGCAAATCTAGATTGGCCACTACACCAATTCGATGTAAAGAATGCATTTCTTCATTGGTATTTAGAAGAAGAAGTGTACATGGAAGTCCCACCATGTTTCATTGCTTCACAAACATGAATTGTATGTAAATTAGAGAAGGCATTATATGGGTCAAAGTAATCACCAAAAGTATGGTTTGGAAGATTCAGCTTAGCTATGAAGAATTATGGTTATAAACAATGTAATTCAGATCACACTCTATTTCTAAAGCATCAGGAAAGGATGGTAACAGCAGTAATAATCTATGTTGATGATATGATAATTACAGGAAATGATGATGAGGAAATCACAAAGCTTCAAAGGTATCTAGCAACTAAATTTGAAATGAGGAATCTTGGTGGCCTTAAATACTTTCTTGGAATCGAAGTAGCAAGGTCAAAACAAGGGATATTCCTTTCATAAGGAAATATATTCTTGACTTGTTAGCAAAAACAGGAATGCTTGATTGTAAACCTGCAGATACTCCAGTTATTCAGAACCATAAGCTTGGAGAATATTTAGATCAGGTTCCTACAAACAAAGGAAGATATCAACGATTGGTGGGCAAATTGATTTACTTATCTCATACAAGATCAGATATTGCTTATGTCGTAATCCTAATAAGTCAATTTATGCATAATCCAAGTGAAGAATATATAGAAGCCGTGAAGCGAATTCTTCAATACTTGAAGGTCTCACCAGGAAAAGGACTTATGTTTAGAAAGTATAATCATCTTCGTATAGATGGTTATATAGACGCAGACCAAGCTAGAAGCATTACCGATAGGAAGTCGACCTCTGGATACTTAACCTTTGTTGGTGGAAACTTGGTCACATGGAGAAAAAAAAAAACAAAGTAGTAGCTTTGTCTAGTGCAGAAGTTGAATTCCATGGCATGGCTAAAGGGCTATGTGAACTACTTTGGTTAAGAGAGCTGATGAAAGAAATTAGATACTCACCTGAGCTACCAATGAGATTATTTTGTGATAATAAAGCTACTATAGAAATTACCTAAAATCCAGTTCAACATGATCGAATAAAGCATGTTGAGGTTGATAGGCACTTTATTATAGGAAAATTAGAGGAGAAGATAATGCAGTTCCCATTCGTGAAGTCAAAAGAGCAACTAGCTAATATTCTTGCAAAGAGTGTTTCAAATAAAGTATTCTATAGCTCACTTAGCAAGTTGGGCATAGAAGACATCTTTGCACCAACCTGGGGGGAGTGTTGGTCTGAGCTAGGAACCTTTCTTGTGATCACTACAATCTTGGAGTCAAAGATTTAAATTAGATAATACGATAATAGCATGTATAATTGGAGTCAAAGATTTAGATTAGCTAATATGGTAATAACATGTATAATTGGAGCCAAAGATTTAGATTAGCTAATATAGTAATACCATGTACAATAGATGTATTTTCTTTTTTACTAACACTTGTATTTTTTACGTATATCTGTAAATAATATAAAAGGAGGGCTTGTATTAAAAGAATCTATGAATAAAAAAAGTTCTTTTGATCACAATTAACATTAGTTTACCAAAAATACGTGTGTGTATAAATATATATAAATATATATATCATAATGCAATTACATTTGATTTTCTCTTTTGATGGGTTTTATTTAGTATCAATGAGCTGAACATGAATGAGTATTCCATTCATTGAGAGTAATTTGGAAAAACAAATCTACACGTAGATAAAAATTTAGAGGGCAAGTCCGTTCATAGGTAAAATTTCGAGATATTTTGTAACTCTCCCCATTTTGTTTTAATGGAAAATGTTACATATCCTTAATTGTGCTAATTTTAAAAGTTTAATAGGTCAAAAACTCATTTTAAAATTTTAAGGGGCGATCTGACATATATGAAAATTTAGAGGGTGTATTTGCAATTTCTATATTTTAGAATATTCTAAAAATGTTGAATCATCACCTAACTTGGTAACAGAACAATCATAATGTTTCTAACGAAAATATGGCTTTTCCTACTTTTTATTATATTAGTTTTAGAAATTACCTGAACTATTGGAAACAAGTTCGACGCAGGAATAACTATATCAATCTGGTTCCGGACCCAGCAGCGGTTACAATCGTTAGTTTTGTGGTTTTCTCTTTTTAAGCTTAAGGATAAAACTTTTCTAATTGCACAACAATTTTTGAAAGACCACTTTCTTCTTATATAATGTGAACCTCACTAGTAGTATCCACATAAACTATTATACGAAAAAAAAAAAAAGCTGATTTAATAAAAATGACATACCATAAATTTAAATAAAAAAAATTCCATATCAACTAAAAACAATTGACCAGTCAATCTTGAGAATTTCGTTATATCAAAACTACATTACTAAAAATTGACATATATATATAGAGAGAGAAAGGGTATATTCCACAACATTTATGAACATAAAATATTTATGAAAAATATAATTTGATAAGATTTGTTGGATGTTAGAACACAAAACACATTTATTACTCCATAATTACCATTAATTCTTCGGAAAATTATTGATGCAATGTTCTTAGTCAAGATCATGTGCATCTACCAGCATATTTGGTACTTTTGCTCATTCAATATTGAACAATATTATTATCTCTACCTATATGCCTTTTAATTCCATATGAAAATTAAGTAGTTATTAGCGACAGCAGACATATTAAATTTCTTGATGGATTTTGAAACCAGAACATCATTGAGTTTATAATTTCAATTAGTATTGAAATCGTGGTTTTATTTTTATTTTTTTTAATTTTTATTCTCTTGTTTATAATTGAAAAAAATCATGGAATGGAATAATGAGGTCCATATTTATAAAAGAGGAAAAAATGCTCAATTTTGAAAAAGTGAGTGCCCATATAATTATAAAAGTTCTAGAGATAGGTTAGCATATGTCTTCTTATTGGAAAATTGAGGTAGAATTGTTCACAGCTTGGATATTTTCAAAATGATCAAGTATTTTCAAAAATCAGCACAAAATTGCTTTTGCAATTCACATTTCAATTTTTTTCTTTATTTTGACTTTTACTTTTTTTATATTTGATGTTTGTCTAGAAAATTCTTTGTCGTTTCTCCTATGGCCAATATTTTGTGGTGGCTCCAAGCCATGCAATCACACCTGATTATTCGGTAAAGATTATAAACTGCACTTCGAATTTTCTTCAATGAAATTAAATTTTGATATGACTGCTCCGTGTTAATTTGTAGAAAATTCCAAAGAAGTTAGAAGACCAACTACAAAGCTAAATTAGTCCTAGTTGAAATTTAATATGGAATTTTGTTTGTAGATGTTTGGTATGTGTACCATCAAAAACCCACATATAGCAATATATGGTTTATAGTAGACCTCATTATGGGTCGGTGCCGAATCATGAACCGACCTAATCCGTTATTAGCGGTTCTTCAATCGGAAACGTATCTAAGGATGCGAGTCCGAACTAGTAAAGGACTTGCCGGTTCTAGCAAATCCTTATGGTTCCACCCCCCAAAAAGCGCTTAACCTGGTAGTTTTGGAATTGCTGTTCAATGAACGATTGAGAACCAATAAAATCGGTGGTTCTTGCGGTTCTACATCATAAAAATTAAAAAAAAAAAAAGAAAAAAATTATAAAAATTTGTAATTAAAAAAATATTTAAAAATATTTTCTTATGAATAATAAAAAATTTATCTCCTATTCACAACATTTAATGTGTTGTAATTAACAATACAAATAATAAATATATTTGAAATCATATGTTGTTAAGTTGATGTAGACTTCTAACCAAAGTTGACTTTTTTTTTTCTTAACAATGTATGACTTTTTTTGTATTGTTGGAATTTATTTGTCTATTAAATATTTATAGTATCACGTTGCTAATATGAAAACTAAAAAAGTGCAAGTGATTGTATATAAATAATTACGTAACTGTAGAATCTCTTTTAACTAATGAGCTATGAACAATTATTGTTAGGCTCAATGTTATTTCAAGTTAAAAATTAATTTTGCATTTTTTTCTTACTTAAATTAAGTAAATTATTTATTTGTTTATTTCACGGTTCTTGATTCCTTTGGAACCGAAATCCAAATGTGGGAACTAACGGTTCTTAAGAATGGGGAACTGAAATCGAAACCGAATTGTAAGAACCGGCGATTCCTGAGAACCGGGAATCGGACCGGCTCCCACAGGTTCAATTCTGATTCCATTGTTTTTGGAACCAGGAACCAGTAGTTTAGGTATTGTGAAGCCCCGTAATTTTACCCTACTTGAAATATAGGATTTAGTAATTAACTGGCAATTCGCATAGTGATCGAACCTCAACAATGCCTAAATTTCTAATAATCGGATCCCTAAACCTTAATTTCGGAATAAAAAATCCTGAATTTATATTAGACCTTAACCTATAATAAAATTTAAATTTTAGGAACTTTAATTTAAAATTCCATGAATACGATTGTGATCAGAACATCCAAATTAATAGACACGTAAGCTTTCACCTCCAAACATCATGGTTATATAGTTATGATAAGATATCGTATCGCGCAGAAATTGAACCCGTGTTGATGAATTATTCCATAAGTTTGCCTACCGCCTTACTGCATATATATATATATATAAATATATATATGTATGCCTTCATCGATGGCCTCTTCCTTTTTTTTTCCCGTTTTTTCCCTTTCCTTTCTTTTTCCTTTCAGTTCTTCTTCTACCTCTAGAAATCGCAAATTACAAACGATGAAATTGACAAAACTCCAAAACTTTAAAAATTTATAACTCACAAAATACACCTCCATTTTCAAATCCGTAAAAGATATTGTGATCTCGGTTCTGTGTTCTCAAAAATAAGATCACACTTGATAAGGTTCCTCTAACCTCCAAATTTAGGACAAATCAAAGCGTTGAGTTTTTAGCAAAGAAATCAATTCAACATTCTTAAGTTTTATACATAAATTCTTACTTTTTTACTAACTACATCATATTCCTTAAGCTTAGAAGAGTATTTTCTTGTATTATATAAGTGAAAACTTTGACTTCTTGGGCCAACTTTCGAATCACCTCGATAATTTACTATGCCTCCATGGTGAGTGGGATTTCTAATGATTTACTACTTGATTGTGTATTATACTACTGTTATATCACTATTCTATGTTGTATTGGTGATAATTTTCAAGTTAAAACAATTGATAGAGATGTTATAAGATCTGGAAGTACAAATTGGAGAATCCACAGTGAGTTTGAAGCGAAAACTATCATACACAACCCTTATACACTACCCGTGTACTTTGATTGTGTGTGTACAAAAAATGGAAGATTCTACACTACCCTCATACACGACCTATGTATTTTGGTTGTGTATGTGTAAAAACGAAAGATTATACACGATCCTCCAACGCAACCCATGTATTTTGTTCATGATGTGTATTTCCTTATCAACATGTGTTTTTTATGCAAATAAAGTCCTACATGACTCCTGTACATGACTCGTGTATGAAGGTCATGTATGTGTAAAAATAAATGAGACAAAGGAAAATGGATGCCAAACATAGTCTACCCTACCTGGAGTATGGTCGTGCATAAATGGTAGTGTAGAGCCTTTGGAATATGTTTTAGTATCTTCAAGCCATGTAAGTCGTTTCCACTATAAAATAGCCATCTACACAAGTTGTGTAGCTTAGTAGTGTATGTTATAAATTTCCCAATTTTTGAAGGTTTCGTATTACCACTTTGGTAATTACTTAACTCATTTCATTGAATTAACGAAGCACTTTAAGACGTGGAATTAAGCTTTAAAACTAAGAATATGGGTTTAAGTTCAAAAAGGATTATGTGAAGAACTTAAAGTGTGATAACGCATTGATATTGGAAAAATAAATTGCTTGAATTGATTCTTGTGTGAATTGTTGCTCTTACTAATATCTTAATTGTCTGGAGTGGAATGCATAATGGTTGATCACTCTAAACTTATTAATGATTATTGGGTTATAATTAAGATAAGAATATGCATTACACAACATTGCATTTTATATGCCGTCACTGTCTGACGATGAAATGACGAGAAAATTTTAAGTTATGGATATATCCATAATGCAGCAGCGGAATGCCAATTAAAGCCGACATTAATTATTAACGATTTCAACTTTTGAGTTTTTGAAACCGCCAACATTAATTATAGGCTTCCAGCTTTTATTTCCTTTGTTAATAGTCGGTTATACAATTTTTTTTGTATTTCTTGTATTTATTATCTATCTTTAGGGTTTCCTCATGTAATAATATAAATAGGCCTTTAAGCTTATCTTTGTATTAACAACTGATATTTGACATCTTTGACTTTGAATTGAGAATGTTTCTTTAAAATTTGCAATTGTTTAGCAATTGTATGATTAAGTTTATGTTTTGAAATTAATCGTTGAATTGGTTTCTGATATTTACGCTTCCACAATCTTATGGAGATGCCGATAGCCTGTAGAATAAGAGGCAATTGCATTCCTAACGATGTTCGGGGTATTGAAGTCCTACGTTACGAACGACCAGTAAGAAGGGCGATAGAAGAGATCATGGGTTAAAAAACCGACGAAAGGAACAACACTTTGATGACATAATCTATCAATCCAATACGACAGTAGCAGGAAGGATTATTGGAGACGATCGAAAGGTGATCCAAAGATCAGTTCTATTACTTATGATGCTGATGATGAAGATGAGCTTTTTGAAAATCTGACCCAGAGAAGAGATCATGGTAGTAGAAGACTATACGACAGGAGTAATTACAAGTATAAAGATGAAATCTTTTCTCAATTTAAATATGCTATTTCTGAGTTTGATGGTACTGAAAATCTGGATGAGTTTTGGGTGTAGGTTTAGGAAGTTAAGAGGTTCTTTAACTATATGAGAGTTTCTGAGGGTATGATGATAGAGTTAGTGAAGAGTCGTTTGTAGGGTGATGCATGGTATTGGTAGGAAAAACTTCTAGCAATGAGACGTCTTCAGGGCAACGAACTTATAAGGACTTGGTTTATGATGAAATACTTGATGGAACGGAGTTCTTTCCCCTATACTATAAGCAAATCCTTCCTCAGAAAATTCTACAGACGCCTAAACCAGTGAACCTAAGGAGGAATTGGTGGAACAAGAGGAGAATTCAACCCTCGAAGATCAGAGTACTCAGATTAGTGATGATAAGGATAATGGGAAAGAAGCTGACGCCTATAAAGATTATGTTGGTGAGGAAGTCGTTGTGGAGAAGCCTCTTTTGATTGACGAACAGGTGTTGATAGTTACTGAAGAGGTGGAGGCTGAAGAAACTCCAAGCAGATTTATTGCACCAGTCAATGAGATTAAAGATGTGGGGCTTAGCGATTTGCCAAAAAATTTACATCCCGGCCCAAAGGTAATGCCAGACTTAGTAACTGCATTTATCCAATTACTTCATATCAACATGGAAAACGATTTTCCACTTATCACTCCAATCCATCAAGATTAGGTACGAACAAATTCAAAAGAAAACTCAAGAATGAGTTTTAATCTAGTGGGGGTGAATGATGCGGTATGAATCACGATCAAACAACGAGATAAATGGGATAAACCAAGGCAATCCAAAGAAAGGAAGAAGAAGCGAACATAACAGAACTCGGGATTGAGTTCTTTGTAAGTGGGAGAGAATAATACAGCAATGGAATGTCAATTAAAGCCGGCGTTTATTATTAACGGTTTCAACTTTTGAGTTTTTGAAACCGCCAACATTAATTATAGGCTGCTAGCTTTTATTTCTTATGTTAATAGTCGGTTGCACAATTTATTTGTATTTATTGTATTTATTATCTGTCTTTAGGATTTCCTCATGTAATAATATAAATAGGCTTTTATTCTTGTCTTTGTATTAACAACTGATATTTGACATCTTTGACTTTGAATTGAGAATGTTTTCTCTAAAATTTGTAATTGTTTAGCAATTGTGTGATTAAGTTCACGTATTGAAATCAATCTTTGAATTGGTTGTTAATATTTAACGCTTCCACATTGCGTCAATCCACTTCATTTAAGTTGAGCTACCTTCGGATTGAGCACTTAAGGCCTCCGTGAGGAAAATTTAAGTTAAGTTAAGCTCCGGTTTCATAGAACGAATTAAATGATATGGGAAGTTGCGGTCTATGAAACCACACCAAACCGTTGTCTCAGGTCTAATCTTAAGCTACCCTGGCTTGAGCACTTAAGGCCACCGTAGGACTTGTGATAAGTGAATTTAAGTTTGGATGACTTGGATACTGACAGAACTAAGTATTCCCCAAACCCTAGGTCAAAGAGGTGTTAAATCCTGCACTTCGCGCCAATTACTAGAAGACTGCGTGGGATGTTTGCATTGCATATGGTTGTACATGCATAGCATATGTTTAATAACTTATTTACTTGCTAGTTGAGCCGTAATGAAGATGTTGCACTCCTATTTTACTGAGTCGTGGTTTTACTCACCCCCCTATTGTGTGACACATCATGTAGGTATCCTAAGACAGGTTTATAACCCAGTCAAGCGCTCCACTCTGGTAAGCCAGCTGATTTTGGGATTCATGTGGAGATTTTTGCAAGAGAGGCTAGTTAAAGGAACTATCTATGTTATATCCTGATGTTTAAGTCTTGTGGACATATTATGTTTTTGTTGTTAAGTAATTTTAGTTAAGAAGACAACTGATGTGATGATAAAATGGCATCCGTAAAGCCTTGCTTTTGTTAAAAGTATCTGGTTTGATTCCTAGGCATTGTTATTAAGACACTTCACGAATGCTATTATGATTGGTACGAGCATTCGTGGTGGGTTGTCACAACCACGGTATCCTCCGGAGCGTGATAGGTTTGGTTTTAGACCTAAACCAACCTGTGACGACAATCTAGTTTAGAGGATAACATTATATAGATAATCTTTGTCACGTCCCAAAAGGTACCCTAAACGTGACAGTCCGCCACACTCAATATTAAAGCTTAAGTATGAGAACCTTAGCCATTCCCAAAAGCTTTTATAATAAGTGTAAGGCGAGCTTTCACAATTTTAGAGGACCATATATGGAATTATGAAGCTTAATAAGATATAAATAACACATTAAGAAAAGAGGATTCATAATAATCATTCACTTATAACAATGATATTTACAAACTTAGGGATTCTTCCCTGTGATTACTAATCTATTACAAGAATATTTGTACATCAATACTAATGCTACACTTCATCTAAAATTTTCTTTATCCAAAGAGAAATTACCTGACCGCAGGGTCCTCGTGGCCTTAACCATAAATAGGGAAACTGCAAAAGATATTTATGGGGGTATAAGCTAACAGGCTTAGTGAGAACTATTTCCATAAATAACTTCTTGTAACGAGATTTCAAACAAGTTGTTTAAACAATCAAATGCGATGCAACATACACGTGGGCAAACAAGCATATAGTTTTTCGGGAATTATATGTTGAATGGATTTACGCCCTCCATTCGGGGTTTGGTGATACATAACCTCAAACAAGTAGTTTTTAATAAAAAGTTTTATGCTTTCGATCAATATCGCCAAGCACATGAAGTCTACTTGAATTGAGCCTTGCTTTCAGATCTTCCGCCAAGCATTTCCTTTTTCCATATCGCCGCCAAGCAATCGCTTTCGGATCTTCCGCCAAGTGTTGCTTTCGACATGAGCTTACTATCCTTCTCACCTAAAGATAATAACCCAAAATGCAATGTGACTCACTTCGTGGTATGCATGAATCCATTTATTAATAATATCATATTATTATTATTATTAAGTTTAAGGTGATCAAGACATTTCATACAAAGCAAGTGTTATACTAAAATAAGCATTTAAATCAATTCCGGTCTCGATATTCTTAGGATTCTTTCAGAGAATTAATTAACATACATATCCATTTGCCTTTTCTTAACTCTAATGCAACTAAATTACAAGCACAACAAGTATAGCATTTAACGGAAATAAACTCACAATGCCATGTCGACTATTCCTTTACGCGGATGAGTCGTTTACACACTCCTCTTTAATTAAAATAATCTTCGGGGTATAGGTATCCCTCCTCGGAGTCACCTAGCCAAAGAGAATACCCACAATGAGTATTTCTTGATGATTTTCTTGAATTTTGATAAAATAATGTCAAAAAAACGTTAAAGTTCGTATAAAGGAATGTTCCAACTTAAAATGGCCATAACTTGGTCATTTTAACTCGGAATCGCGCATATAATATATCGATTTCTACCTACTCAAAAAGATCTATCCGTTTCCAAAATTATTTTTAACAAACAAAGTCATATAGGCTCCGAAATAGTGGCGACAAAATTCACCACGGATTTTCCTATGCAAAAACAACTTTGGTTCAAGAAATCAAAATTTGTTTGATAAATACTTAGTTATTTATATAATTGAAAAATTCTCTTTTTATGGTTACTTAGCTCATATTTATTCATGCTCAAATGTTTGTTGTCCATTTATGTTGCTCAAATAAAATCATGTTGGTTTTGGAGTTTTTAGAAAAATATAGTTTACAAGAATTCATTTTTGTTGGTCTCTTAAAATGAATATTTTGTTTCTTTTGTTTTACAAAAATGTTTTATGTTGGCTTATATATATATATCCAAGTAACTTTTTGAAGGTAAATTTTCTTCCTTCTAAGTTTTCTATACTAATATTATTTTGGAGTTTTTAGAAAGTATACTATTCTTCCTATTTATTTTTATTGTACAAATTCCTTTGTCTATTTGTTTGCAAAAATCTTTATTTGAAAAATTCTCATTCTTTCCTCATGTTTTATGTTTTTCATAGAGATCATCCATGCATAAAAATTTATTTTCTTTATAAAAACAAAGTGGAACAATATGTGATTTAAGAAACTTTTTATAGTAAAAGTAGTTTATAAAACTTGTAGTAGGTTCTTTTTGTAACTTGACAAGAAATGATTTTATTTTAGAATATAGATTTTATTCTTTACATAAACTTATTTCTAAGTGTCAAAATCTTCTTTTGTTTATTATTTTTAGAAATTGAAAATTTTGGACAACAATATAAATGAACATGATTTATGAGAAATAATAGTAAACAAAAATAACATAATAATAAAGTCAAGTATTGGAGTTTTAGCTTTTTCAAGGCTCCCGGGACTAAGAAGCAGACCGGTCCCAAAAATAAAATGAAAGAAAGAAAATTTGTTTTGACTTGATGAAGACAAGTCTAAGACTAGAGACTAGTCTTAAAATAATAAGGAATAAATAAATAAATTGCAAGGAATTAATAAATAAAGTGCAAAGGAAATAAATTGCAAGTGAGCTTATATGCTCTAAAGAATATGTATATATATATAATAATATTTAGATATAATAACAATAATATGAACAAAAATAATAACATGAACATAAATAGATTTTTCATGAACAAGAACAATACATGAACATAATGTAGCTTCCATGACTTGTAGTCTTTGGAAACTCACACTATGATCATGTAAAGTTACATGACATGAAGAAGAAGAAAATAATATAAGATAGTTACCTAAAGAAAATTTTGGTGGTAGTATGTGGTTATGGGTTTTAGTTATTGGTAGAAGTTGTTGTGGAATTATTTTGAGAGAGTTTTGGGATGGTATTTGAGAGAGTTTTGAGAGGAGAATTTCAGAGAGTTTTAGTATAGAATTTGTGAGTAGTGAATGTGTGAAAGAAGTGAAAGAGGAGGAAGGTATTTATAGGAAAATGTGGAGTGATTTTTGTGTGATTAAAATAAATAAAAATTGAAACAAATTGAGAAAGAATGAGGGACATGGGGCGCCGGCCATGGGGATTTGAGAGGGGGATGATTTTTTTTTTTTTTTTACTTTTTGTTAAATAAAAGATGTAATATGTAAGGTAGATGTGAAATAAAGTTATGAGAAAGGTAAAAAGTAAAGGTTATAGGTTATGGTGGTTGTAAGAGTAGGTGTAAAAAAAAGTAGAGAGAAAAGAATAGTGTAGAATAGTAATGAATAGTGTACTGTAAAGTAGTGTAATGTAAAGTAGATATGACTAATAAAGTACCGGTAGTAAGAAAATACGCGTATAAATGCGATATCTGTTATTTTTACTTACCGAAAAATTATGAAATTAATATTTTTAAAAACCTTGTATTTTTACGAGTCTAACGGTGTATTCGGAATATTTTTACTATTCCGGGCCCCGGGACACGTTTTTCAAAAACTATGTCCGATTGGGTTCAAAGGACACCCGAAATTCACAAAACTGATATTTTTATATAACCTATAGTTATTACGAACTATTCTAGCTAATTATTCCAACTTCGTTTTCTAGGGCTAAAGAAAACGGTAATGCCGGACTTAAGCGGCTACGATAAACTAGGGTTTTATTGACTTTGAAAATCCGGTTGACTTCTGGTTT
This sequence comes from Combretum micranthum, assembly GCA_024138025.1. Lineage (NCBI taxonomy): Eukaryota > Viridiplantae > Streptophyta > Magnoliopsida > Myrtales > Combretaceae > Combretum > Combretum micranthum. The sequence goes on from JAMXBD010000079.1 coordinate 556,330, forward strand.
AGGGTTTTAAGCTAAACCGATTCAAAAATTTGGGGGTTTACAATCTTATCCTTAGACTAATTCGAAGCTAATAGCTAAATATCTATATCTATCATTTATCACATGCAACAATTACTCGATTGAGTTTTCAACTACATATATTAACAAGTTTTGTTTAAATAAAGTAATGCTAACAATCAAAACTTCATTTAGTAAATAATTTAAGTGTTTAGAAATAATTTTAAAAGATGTTGCATCAATCTTATCGAATATGATATTTAAAATACTTTTCACTAATAGAATTTGAGAAGATAAGCACAAAGAAAATTGCAAATTTACATTTTTTGAGTTGCTCATAGTCTTGTATCCTAAAACATTTTAAAGCTTGCATCTTAGTCTCATTCTATATACAGTCACAAACATGCATAAATCCCTTTCATTTGTTATTTTCTATCATGTGGCCAACGTCTTGTAACCTAAATTGTATGAATACTATCTTTATAATGACACTGCATATTCAAACCTCCCTCTCCTTAATTACGATCAATGTATATATATATGTGTGTGTGTATATATATTTATCCCTACTTAGCTAAATTAAATGGTAGTTAAAATTATTGCAAAGGTCTATAAACTTAGATTATTGGCAATTGACATCCTAACCTAATTAGGAGATAACGCATATCAATCACAAAACCTACTTAGCACCTGCTTAAATCTCTTGTTATTGAATTAACCTGAAGTGATCATGAGATATTGGAATCTTCACTGCTGCCTAATTTAGCTGGTGGAGCTGACTTTTCATTTGGATAGACTAGCTAGCTATTTGGATAGGCTTGAAGTGGAGTTTAAACAAACATAACCGGCCATTTTGTGCGTGGGTGCATGAATAGCCAGCATAGGACCCTCTTATATTAACCAATTTGAGTAGAACCATAACATAAACTTTTGAACCAGAAAATATATATAATTAAATTTATGAGAACAGTTACCTACCAGTGCGTATTTCCGTTAAGCATAATATTTATAATCAATTCTTACTAAATATACACAGTTTATATATTACAAAAGATTTCATTAAACGTGATACGTCATATGAATTGTAATATGATAGTAAAAAATAGATAAGAAGTTAACACGCGAGGTTATATATAACCATCTAAGTCATCCTGACAATATAGATAAGGAGTTAGGATTCTATTAAATCTTATCTATCACTAAGTATTACATGTAACATATTGTATTTTTTTTTAACTAATATGTATAATCTGGATGAATACTTACTATCCCCATTTTACTGTCTCAATACTGTTCCAACTAATCATCGTTAAATATGTGGCGATTTTAATAAACAATATTTATGTTAAGTTATATAATTTGCTTACGTATCATATATCATATTATAATTGATGAAGACACAATTAAAACACTACTTTTGAAACAATAAATATTAATCTGCATAATCTTATAGGCTAGAAATGATTAATCCGAGCATATTTTCCCAAGTGCTTTGGTTTGCTAGTGGCGTTAAGTACATGATGATTATTATAATATCATAATGTTTATAGTTGCGCTGTCATTGGCAAAAGGTTTCCAATTTCCGTGTCATAAAATTATTCATAAATCTATAGTGTGGGACCTATAATCGAGCCCATAAGAAAGGATCAGCCTTATTACGGTTCATGATCAGATCTATTAAATCAAAACCTAAATTTAATAAATTTGTTTTATATTCCAACTGATGGATCCTCCAAACAATTATGATATGTCCTCGATTTAAATTTTTCTTTCTTTAACGTTATAAATCTACGAATTAATAATTGAGATTATCTAAATTCTTCAAATATCATATGGTATATGATTATGGTGTCATCTTCTTTTAAAATAATTTTATTCATTAATTATACATATCAGATTAATGCTATTATAGTCTAATGATATTATTACCGATATCTATGTGGATATACCGAATAAAGAGAAGATGACAAAAAAAAAGCATTTATTTCCAATTTGCTTCTGCTCATATCCTTCTAAAAGTGTATAAATTTTCTTTTTCTTTTTCTTTTTCCAGTTATAAAATGTAAGAAGAATCGTCAAAATTAAGCACGTTAATGCATGATGACCAGTTCTAGTTTGGCGATAAAGATGGGGTCCTGATAGAAATTCTTTTAACGAACATATTTAGGTTCTTCACAATTTTCCTATTAGTGAACAGGTCTGTTCGGTGAAATTGCACAACCTAATAAGGTCGAATCAACTTTCTTCTCATCTTCTGTAGTGTTCAACGCTTATTTGGTAAAATAAAATTTATAATTATTGTTGCTGATAGGATAATCCTTATTGTTTGCTTATTGATCATAGATAGTAAATGACAAATATGTATATATATATATATATATATATTTATATATAGATAGATAAAACTAGTTTAGAGGCAGAGATAAAATATGAACTAATTAAAGGTCTGTTTAGTTTGTCTTATTATAATGATTTTGACATTTTATTTCTATTATTTTCAAACATACTATATGCAAAGAGATAAATACAAATAAAAAAATAGATATTTTTACTCATAAATAAATCAAATAAATTAGATATTGATCATATAAAAATAAGATACAAATATAAATTAGGTAAAAATAAAATATAAATAAAAATTAGCTGAGTCCAAACACATATCAATTCTATCCAAGCTCAGTTTCCATAATAGCAAAGGCAGTCAAGCAATTATCTAGCATAACGTTGAACTTCATTAAAAGTAATTACTAACTTCTTGTGAGATAAAAATAAGTCAGCCACATCATTACCAGCGGCAATCGTAGTCGCAATCGTCATTTAAATAGTATCGTCCCATGACCACAAATGTTCTGTTCTGCAAAATATCAAAAGTAAAACATAATCATTTCCCAAAAAGATCGGCACGAATTTATGGAAACTCCCAGAAGCTCTTACTTTAAATAATTAACTATCTTTTCTTTTCATGGATTCTAATCAATTTAGGTGAAAATAGAATTGCGAATGATTCATTCATAATAAAAACTCATGTTTGATTTTTAATTTGTTCATTTGTAAAATTGTGATATTGTTGTTTATTTTTTTTCTTTTTGATCTAATAAAAGTAATAAATTTAGTATCTAAAAATATTTTTTTTATGCTAATAATATTTTGATCATGCTAGTTAAAAACGTTATATTGAATGACAACATTAATCCATTTGACAAAGATACTGCTAACATACAAAAAAAATTATATCTTATATTAATTGATTAATTTAAAAACTTAATATTTAATTATGTATTTTGTTAAAATTTAGATATGATTCATAATTGATGCATGTATTTTTACATATCCACTTTTTTCCTTTTTCTTATGGTTATTAAAAAAATAAATATGAAGCATGCATCTTCTTTCATGGTTATTAAAAATTCACTTTCTAAACGTTTTCTTTTAAAAATAGACGAAAATGAAGATTTTTTTTTTAATTATGTATTTCCCATCACGTTATTTAAAATACCTGTGAGTTACCTTTTTTAAATAAATTTTTTTTTCCTAAGAAAATCTCAATACGTACACACATATTTCCGACATGGTCATATCCAGGCTCACCGACAGGCCTGTGAAGTCAAAACATCTATATGTGATGATAACAATAATTAAATTTAGGGGCAAACGTGTTGAAAACCGTCCGAAATTATTAAGCTGTCTTTTTAAGGAAAAAACAATATCTCACCTGTTTTAGCGCCAAAATCCGAATCTAGTCACCATGGTACTGCGCGGTGTCCACTTCAAAGATATTTGTGCTCCGACCTCGAAACGTGTCAGTTCCATTAGAACACTCAAAATCTCCAGTACCCCCAAGTGGAAGAAATCTGCACATTCGATCTTTCTCTGATTAAAGTGTGCAATATATTTTAGCAGCATATAAACGAGTGTCGAGACAATAACAAATGCTGGAAAGGAGACGACTAACCTACCTCCACTACACAAAATTCTATCTATTTCGTGATTAATATAGTATTATTATAATTATATTAATATTCAGATGATTATTAATGAATAAACTTAATTGATTGACAAAGCCAAAAAAAAAAAATAAATAGGAGTGCAAATTAAAAAATCCGATTCCAAACAATCCAAATTTGTATAATATGTATTTATACTCTATATAATGATAGTTGATTTGAGTTTCCTAATACGATAACGGATTGAAAAAAAATTTTTTGACCAATTTAATTTGAGAAGTTTGTCTAAGGTAAAAAAATTTGAGAAAAGTTTACATATAAATAGACTTTAAATGAATTCAAAATGCTTTTTAATGATTTGAAAAGATATTATAATTTTAAAGGGGAAGTGTAAAAATGTTAGTCTATCTTTGGGTCATTCGTCTCCTAATTTCTCTATTCAGATTTCCCACCCTTTTGTTAGTTGATTCATTTTGTCTTTTCCCCTTTTGAAAAACTCAAGAAACCCCCTATTTTCATGTTTGTTGATAGTATTGATACTTTTCTAGATATGAAACATTTTATTAAAAATTGCACTTATTAAAAAAAAAATCCTTAAAGAAAAGTCATCATCATACTTAAGGACCTTTTATATATGACTCAAATGAAAAGAAGAAGAAGAATGTAACTTGTACATGAAATGTAAATATATGTCACGTGGGTACACCGTATAATACATGCTTATCTCGGTAGATGAGTTGAGAAGAGGAAAAAGAATGCAAAGAACTTATAGATAAAATGTAAATGTGTGTCACATGCATATAATGAATATTACATGTTTCAAATATACGACACTTCAAATGTATATTGGTAGTTGAGTTGAGATACATGAGAAAAGGTTTTAATGATATTAACATGCAATATATATATGTACTAGTACAAGAGAGCAAGTAGCCCTAATGCGAGGGGATAATCATTGACTTTGACACTAACAATGAATCATTTCAGTCCAAAAAGTTTCATTGATTTCATCTCAAGCAAGTGCAACTAAGCTAGCTTTGTTAAGTTTTTGTAAATTTGAAATTCCTGTATCTCTTAACTCCCTTAGAAGTGTCAATTGATTCTAGTTTACACCAAGGAAACCTCTTTTATCACTGGAACATACCTAAAAAATAAAATCTCTAATAATTTTTTTTAAGTTTTTATAGTAAGCTAGTGGGGCGAACGGAAGCTTACATATAGCAATTTAATATGCCTCCAACCACTAACTTGATGGGAATGTACCCACTAACCTTATGTAGCATATGTGACTTCCATTCCCATAAATCCAAACTTATTTAATGACTGAATCGAGTTTCACTTTATTGATATACCCATTTCGATCAACTGAAATATAACAGACTTTAGGAACATCTTTTTCAAAACTCTACAATGTTGTAGATGTTTTTCTTTGTGACCAACTTCATATGTAGTAAGAATATGATACTCGATTTATCACAATTAATCTTTTTTGTTTTGTTTTTAGTAGTGAACTAAACTGCTAGAGATGGAAAGAATATAAATATTAGGCTTAAGAGTTCAAATTGTACAATGGAATCGTTTTAACTTAGCTATACGACCCACTTAAATGAAATACTAATCAAATCTCACCAGCAGATGTTTGGGTGGATATAAATGTTTGGAAAGATGTTATTAGATATCTTTAAATGATCACATTCTAAGCTTGCTAAGTAGTATTTCACTCTAAATACCATTAGACAATGCAAATGTTGCAACTTAGGCATCTAAGCTTATTGAAACCTTCATAATTAAACTAGTGTATGGATGTATACGTCAAAAAGAATTGATTAATGCGATGTCCCAACCATCTTTAATTTGGGTATGGAAGATTCCTTGATATTTGAAGTGCAATGATCCATCACATCATTCATATTAAAAAATTTTAATTGATAATTAAAAGCCATTTGGAAGTTAAACATTGTCAATAAGGACAAATTTTATTATCAAATTACAGTTATACCCTTAACTTGGAACCAAGCTAAGGAAAAAATTCAAAAATGAAATAAAATAATTATAATAATATCAATTAAGTGTTTATAATAATATTTAGTTGTAAATTTAGCTAAATAGGTAAAATTACTTAAAACTAGTCAAACATGCACATAATAGAAGTTGGGAGCCTCAAATTGTGTCAAGTGGCTTAAGATTACAAAATAACTAAACCCTAGCCCTCTCCCCCTTTTATGTCGCCAGACCCCTCTCTCTTTTCCTCATGTTGTTATCCTCTTCTGCTCTTTTCTTCATTTATTTTTTTAAAACCTCTTATAATACGTACTCTTTGAAGCCTAAACTCCAAATACTTTTAAGTGTTAATTAAGTGAGTTTAATAAGGGATTAACACTAAACCTTTATTTTTCTCTTGTCTAAACTAACAAATAAAGAAAACAGGGAAGGATTAGAAGGCAAAAGTGCTACTCATATTTGCTAAGTTAGGATTAAGGTGTGTTTTAGCTCATAAACAAGTTTAAGTAAGTAACTAAGTTATGAAGCTACATGTATTAACATAGTTTTATCACAGTTTATAATTTAAGTTAGTTTGTGCTAACCTTTTAGCGTTTGGAAGCTTCGAGAGCCATGTGGACTGCAATCTTTGGAGTTTCAAGGTTTTCCAAGTGAGGTAAGCTCCTAAAGTTAATTTTAAGTGTATCGAAGTTAGAAAATATCGATTTGAAGTTGTGTGTGTGCTTAGTGAATGGGGGCGAGGCTATAGGCATGGCGGTGCAAATTTGTATTTTGGGACTATCATATATTGTTTGAAAGTAAGTGATTCAAATGGAATTAATGGTTTGGGTGAGGTATTTTAGTGGTTTAATGAAATGGAACATAGGGACGTGTAATGTTGTGATCTTGACAAAATTGGATGAAACAAGTGATTTTTAGTTGAAAACCCGATTTGGAATATTATAATTGAAGCGCTATTTATTTTTAATGGATATAATATTTAGGAATGATTGGTTAATTTGCAAGTTAAGACTTGAATGAGTCCATTAGTGGTTTAGAGGTACTTTGGATGATTGAATTGATATATGGGCTATTTTAAATAAATAACTACGGACGCCACCCTCGAAAATAAAAAAGAAAAAGCATAATTATGGAGATTAAATAGTTAGATATTGGATATGAAAGGAAAAAAAATTAGTAACATAAGATGGCTTCATGAATGAAAGTGTTATGCTAAATGAAGATTCATAGAAAACGGGTAAGCATAAAACCAATAGAAGATTTATGTGTTAAAGATGATTTATCTATTCATGCGCTCAATATTATGAGCATATCAATTGAAACATGTTTTGGTGAATTTTCAAGATACTTCAATGGTAAATGAGTCATGGATATGACTTATGGATGTGGAAATAACATAATGGTGGAATAGTATAATTTTGTCAATGCTTGTAAGAGCATGTAACTCTTTTGCTATGCTATTTTGATACAACTTTTTTATCAAATGACATAGTATATTTCTCTAAAAACAATGTCATGAGCATGCCATATGAATTGATTAGTAGCATATAAGTATATGTAAAATTTTCACATGTAGATATTTTGTTAACAACTATGTACTATTAATACTATTTTCTATAATAATATTGGTATTTCACTAACATATAGTGTAGTAATATTGAATTATTTATTAAGATAAAGAGGAGTAATAAATGATTGTGATGTGTGGTGGAGCTCATATTTGTCAAAAATTGTCTTTAAACCAAACTAACAATAGTAAGAATATGCCTCTAATGAAAAATTGGATGGCTTAAGGAGTATACACTAGAAGGTATCAATGTTCTCTTTTTGCAAAGTAAATCACATATCAACGTTTAGCAAAAGCTATCAATATTTGGATTAGTTTTTAATTTTTACTCACTTTATAAGAGGTTGATTCTCTTTCGACCACTTGAAACATTGATTTAAATGAATTTATCACCCAAGCATTCATTTTTGCATTCCTAACGTTAGTACATTAAATAAACTTATACTCAAAATTAATACATTTCATTATAATTTACCTGCTATGTAAAAGATCATTAGATAGCATTTAGTTGTCATAATAGAATAAGAGAAGGAGGATTGGAAAGGAATACCCAAAAAGACAATTCTTTTATACAAGATTCAGTATAAGAGATTTTAGGTAAATTACACTAGAATGTTTAAGGACAAGTTTATTTAAGGTCACAGCGATTTGAGGTCGCAATATTTAGAGAAGTAGGTCAATTGATGTCATCATTGACATATGTCATAATATAATGGATCTTCTAAGTTTTAATTAAATTTTTTTCTATTCATACATGTTAATAGTGTCATCAATTGATTCACTTTTCTAAACATATGAGCCCAAATGGACCATTTGAAACGATGTGGCATCAAATGATCTTACCCCCAAATTTCATGACCTTTTGATATGTATTATCGAATGTTTAGTATACAAAAGTGTAGCACCGATTGTTATATTTTGACAATTATATCCAATTATTGTCTATATATATTTAATTAATTATATATTATTCAATAAGTGCATTTTAAAGTTATTAATTTATAGACATAATTAAACAAACAACCACAAATTTGCTACGTTATTTATTCATCCTTTGCCAAGTCTCTTCATACTTAAAAAAAAAATATCCATATTATAAATTAATTAACTTAAATATTTAATAAGTATAAATTTAATCAAATCACTATTATATTACATTTGAACATATAATAACTATCATGTTAACTAATAATTAAATAAATAGCACATTCTACAAACTCCAAATAGTTATTTTTCTCTTTTAAATGTGTTTACCTTGTTGTAAATTTATGTTTAATAATCAATCACTTTTCTATATTTAATGTAGAAAAAGAAAGCTTTACCAGATTGCATTAAATAGATTTAAGGCATAACATTACAGTAAAAATACATGGATTTGATTATCTTACTAAGTGATACATAGGTTTAGGGAAAAATTGCAAATTTACCATCCTAAACATTTACCTAGATACAATTTTGCTCTCTAAGCTTACAAAGTACACTTTTGACCCCTTAAACTTTAAAAAATTATCACAATTAAGCACAATTAACACTTTCCATTAAACCAAAACATGAGAAGATACAAATTACCAACCCCATGGAAAAGCTCATAAAAAATGTTAACTGTCATTATTTATACCAAATTTAAAACCCACAAATAGGAAAATAAATGTCTTTCAAACAAATGTTACTCAACAAAACAATTCATATACTTTTTATTATCAACTAGTTAAGTCCCTAACAAATGATAGCTTCTCTTTTACTTGGAGCCTTTAAAAAAATATTTCATATTATAGATTTATAGCCATTTGTACATGGTCATCCAACTCTTCATTTTCAATCAATCCTATAGTTTACAACTTTTCAGATATCATCCCTTAGAAGTCCTATTAGTGTAGCAAAATCACTTATAACATCCATAATTCTCTTTTCAAACGTTGAAATAAATTTAGCTATATATTTCACCATTTGTGCTTCAAATGAATGATGTAGGACTTGACTAAAGGATCCATGTGATTATGCCCATTCTGTATCTTCTTCAATATTATCCAAACCATTATTTTACATTTCTTTTATAACATTTATAGGTGACTTATCTATTCTAACTTCTAACATCATTAATACTCTTTTCAAATTGCTGAAACAAATTCAATGCATGATCTAGCATTCAGCACGAAGAGTGCTCCAAAATTTTTTACATTAGATGTGACTAATGATCATGTGATTATGTTGATTTTGTATCTTTTTTATAGCATCTGTAGATGTGTTAGTTTTATTTTACCACTTCTAGCATCCTTAATACTCTTCTCAATTGTTGAAATAAATGTAGCCGCATATATCACCATGCAACACTTAGGGGAAGGTCCTCTAAACAAATGATGTGAGACATGATTGAAGATGTAGTAAATATGCAAATTTTTTATTTACTTTAATATTATTCAGACCATCATTTTGCATATCTTTTATAGCATAGGTGGGTTTCTCAACTATTTTATCATTTTCTCTTTAAAAAAAAAAAATCTCCTGTAATCTTTTAACTCATCGAATTCTTTGTTAGCATGATTACTAATATTTGGTTACTTATCAAATTAAAAATGGATCATAAGCATAGAGAACATGTAATATATATCTTCAGTGTAACGCTCAATTTAATACCTGAACTTTAACAAAAATGTTAATTAGGTACTCAATTTTAAAATGTTCAATTTTATACTCAATTGAACTTTTCATGTCCCTAAACACTAATTAGGGCCACAAAAAGTTCAATTGGATATAAAATTAAACTTCTTAAAATTTAGGTATCCAATTATCCTTTTCGACAAAATTCAAATACAAAATTGGGATTTTTTCCTATTAATGAATTTTTACTTACTCTCCATGATAATGGTTACTCAGATGCATAAATATTACCAAAATCCATATTAACATTTAACAAAATCAACAAATTTCACTCACATAATAAAGGCATATCCAATCACCTAAATGAATAGGAATAATGTCATGGTAGCTGAATTTTGATAAAATATGCAATTAGATACCTAAACTTTGAAAATGGTTAATCTAATACCTGAACTTTAAAATTGATCAATTTAGTATCTGAAAAACCTTAAAATTGATCGATTTAGTACTTAAAAGAACTTGATAAAGGTATTGTTAGATTAAATATTCAATTTCAAATTTTAGTTACTAAATTGATGAATTTCATACTTCAGTTACCTAATTATATATTTTGTTAAAGTTTGGATAATGACATTAATCCAAATAATAACATAAAAGCAATAGAAATTTGCACGTTCGGATATTTAAGGTGTGACCATAATTGTGAATTTACATAGTTTCATTTGTGCACAACAAGTAAAGCAAATTCGTTTAACTAAAAACCTAACACGTACTATATGAAGGAGCTAGGTAATTAATTAAATCCAAATTAGACCAATACGAAAATTGAACAACCAAAACTACACAATCACACAATCACATCATATCAAGAATGTGAGCCATAGATTTTGCAAGTAGAGTTATGAGCACGACCACATGATAAGCTTTAAAAAAAAAAAAATTTACTTTAACTCTTTACTCTTTAGTCTTTTCGTAGGAATTTATTGATACTATTCATATGTATTACTTGTAGTTTAATATATATATATATATATATGTATGTAATGGGTGATGATTATTTTTAAAATTACTCGTCCAACCATCATGCATCTAATAAATTAATTTATATTTACATGCTATGAGATGATTGAGAATACCTAATGTATTTTCTTTCATCAATAGGTAGCTTGGGTGTCAGCCCTTGTATTTTGATCATAGAAAAGGAAATAATGGTGCTATGAAGTATTGGTAAGAGTCTAATCTTGCTTTTGTGTGTCTCTCCATATATGTATATATATGTACGTATGTATGCATATTTTAGGTATGTAATCAGTAAAAATATCCTTTTAAGCTCTTAATATGTTTGAAAATGTTAAGGCTTATACTTTAATGACTATAAGTGTTGTTTATTTACTTATGGTTGAAATTGGTTTATGTTTAAATTTCCTTCTCAGTTGCAAAAGAAAAATAATAATAAAATAAAATATAAAAGGATAAATACCAAATCTACTACATAAACTTTGTATAAAATTTAATTTGATATTTAAACTTTAAAGTGGTTAATTTAATACAAAATCAAACTCTTTATAACTATTTACATTATCTTCTTAACATCATTTACTCTATTTGCTAACATCGAGAAAAAGGTTTATCATTGAAGTTTTACTATTTCTCCTGCTGCTGTCTAATATTAATCAATTGCTTTTTCTTTGTCAAGAGACGGAGAAACAATATTATTAAGATAGTAAAAATAATTATAAAAGTTTAATTAAACGTTAAATTAACTATTTTAAAATTCACATATCAAATTAAATTTTTATAAAAAAAATTTCAATTACTAAATTTCACACAATATCCCAATAGAAAAACATAAACATCTACCGAACCTATAAAAATAATATTATTTTGGGACAAACGTATAAAATGAGTCCTAATTGCCTGCCGTCTTAACTGTGAAAATCCGAAACCCAAATCAATCACTGTACGGTGTCAACATCAATAGTATATATATTTTTTTTGGACCTCAACATCAATAATATTTTAATGCTCCCAAATCTCAATCTATGAAACGTATTACTCGGGATTTTCCAAAATTTGCCGTTTTAAATGGCAATAAATATGCATATTCACCACTTGCCAAAGTAAATGCTAACTGTACCATAAAAACTTTAATAATTATCCTTTTTTAATCCCTGGTCACACAATTATTAAGGAAAAGTTTTGTGCTTCTTTTGGTGTTGGTTTGATTATTTATATTATTGAGACACTTGATTAAAAATAAAATCAAAATGGCCCTTTTAGCCACAACTAGAATGTTAAAATCACCATAATCTATTAGATATAAATACCACTTAGAATTTCATTTAATTATTATATTATTTCATATGAGCAACTTTTAAAAAACTTAAATTAAATTTTATAAATAAGCTTTAACCAACCATTTACTCTACTTTTATGCAATCTTATTTCTTTAAGTGAGCTATCACAATAGTGTTTCAATAAGAATATTTATTATAAAAAATAATAAATAATTATTCTTTACTCAAATTTATGACTTGTAATTCAATATTTGTATTTTTAAAAAATATTTTTATTTTAATAAAAAAATTATAAATAAAAATTTTATTATAATGTTATTCAATTTTTTTTATAATCGTATTTATTTAGCAAAGCGAAAAAAGTAATACAAATATGAAGTATTTGGAAAGAAAAAAGAGAGAGAGAGAGAGAGAGAGGGAGAGAGAGAAAGAAAGAAGCTCCCATCCAAAAGTAAATTGTGTTACCACATGGCAATAAAACTTCTCATAACCAAACAAAAACAAAAATAAAATCCATCCAGAAACCAAAACGACCAGTATCACAACTATATAACAGTATTGCATTCTTCATCGCTTCACTCCCTCCCTTCCTATCTCTCTCTCTCTCTCTCTCTCTCTCTCTCATCCCAACAATCTCGCCATGGTTGCCGGATTTCATTCCACAAATATCGTTGTCTGCAAGTGACAAGTCCACTTCCTCTTCCTCAAAAATGAAAATTTCCAAAGAAAATTCAGGACCAAAACAAAAGCAGGCCATGAGTCCACTTTGCTTAGTCATTCATTCATGTTAGGCCCTTTGATGATTCATTACTTTGCTTACAAATGAGAACACTATAGAGAAGTTGACTGAATTGATGGAAACCAAAACATTGTTTATGTGAAAAAACCAAAAAATATATATAAATATATATATATACAACGAAACATTCTTCCACCAGTTTCTGCACACAAACATGTTTTGGATCCTCAGTTCTTTCTGGGTTTTTCTTTGCAACTTCATAGTTTGTTCCTTTGGAACAATAGCCACATATTTATCCAGGTATGTTTGTTGCATAAAGTTGAGTTATTTTATTAATTCGGTTGATCAAACAGCTTACGTTGTACCCTTTTGTGTTTTTTTAAGGAAATTTCATGCAGGACAGATTTCAGGGGAAAATGAATCACGGTCTGGTATTGTTCATCCAAAACACGACAATATGAATGGAATTCATGAAAGCAATAGTGGGTATGGAGAGAATCATGTTGTTTTTGAAACAGCGACGAGCAAGTACCAATTTTCTTCCACTCTGGCCTTAGTGGTTTTGTGAAAGAACCGAAAGTTATGAGCTTTACTGTTCAGGAAATGGTTGTGGATTCGTTTGATTCCACCATTTGTTCGGATGACATAGTTGGTGACGAAGGCTCTGCCGACAAAGCCGTGTGTGAAGTTGACTCAGAAATGGAGGCAGTAGACGAAGCAGAGTCCTTTCACACTTTTAATAATGTTCAGAAAGTGTTGGGGGAGGAAAAAGAAAAAAAATTGTTAATTGATGATGACCGTGGTGATCGAATTGAGGAGGAGGAGGATGAATATAGTGTAGAAAAATTAGATTTTAATAAGAATGAGATTATTTTAGATGATGAGTCCTTGCACTTAGATCAAACCAAGACGGGTGAATCAAATGGTGAGTTATTCGTTGGTCGTGATGAATCTGAGTCTTTTAGGAAGAAAATTTTGAATGATCATGGGATTGTTGATGACAAAGAAGCATCATTTAGCGTTGAGAGTTTGAGTTTTGATGAGAATGATTACGCGGATGATGAAAAGAGTGTTTTGGAATATCGTTTCTCACAATTTGATAAGTTCGAATCATCTAAATTAAATGACAAGTTATTTGTCAGCACCAATCATGGTGAATTTTTCAGTGACGACGTACTGTCTCGGTTCATGCCAAGGAATGATTCAGTCATCGATAGGGAAGAAAATGAGGATGTCCCATATTTAGATATTGATCATATGCAAAGTGAAGTTAATCGGATTCAGGATGCAGAGGAGGCTTCTTTCAGTGATCAACCTAGTGAATCGGATTCGGATGATGAATTCCTACAATTCAAGGCACGGAATTCTGAGTGGGATAATTTATCTAAGGAGAACTCGAGACAGGGCGATGCTGATCGTGAGCCACAACATGTGGTGTTCGGCGACACAAGGGGAGCGAATCAGTTTGACGAATCAGGGGAACTTCCTGTGGAGCAGAGGACATCAATATCAGATTTCGATGACGAAGATGATTTAGAAATGATGTGGGAACATGATGACATAGTGGAACAGCTTAAGCTAGAATTGAGGAATGTGAGAACAGGAGGACTTCCCACCATCTTAGAAGAATCAGAATCAGAATCAGATTCTCCATCACCATTGCCATCACCAACCATTATGAACGATCTAAAGCCACTGAAAATCGAATCGAAATTTGAGCACAAAGATTTGCTGCATGAAATTCAAAAGGTGTACAAGAGTTATGCAGAAAAAATGCGCAAATTAGATATCCTAAATTACCAAACCCTGCATGCTATTGGTGAGTTTCTTTCTTTCTTTTGCTTTATTGAAGAAAATCTGTCTGATTCTTTCAGGTTTCTAGCATGAGTCTTGCCAACAAAGTTGTTGAAAACAAAAAACATAGACCAAATAGGCTGTTAGGTGATATGTTTTCTTTTCCATTTTTACCTTTTATTTTCGCTAACACGGTAGGTGAGTAAAGTAAATAACTAATTAATCAGTTTTGGAATCACATCTGCAGAGTGATCAAACACGTTCCGCTCAATTTACAAATTCAACAACAGTGGTTTGGAGTTAATATCATATGTTCCATTTAGGATCCTGGAATCTTTTTAATGCTGATGTTATGCATATGTTTACTTGTTAATTTATGTTAGCTATGGCTGCAATAACTGAATTATGACCTCAACGCGAAACCAAACAATGACCATGTCAAAGGATTTTTTTTTCTTTTTCTCATGAGTAATGTCTTTTGAAGGAACTGCAGGCCTTGGTGGGTCTCCACCTTCTTTATTTAATTAAAGATTGTTCAAAGGTGTGCATGTAGAGAACCCATTTGGGCCATTTCCTGTCCACCCTTTGAATTAAAGTCCCACGGTTAGTTTAAGGTCCTATTCACCATCTTTATTTCCATCCAGCTGACCTTTTCTTGTCCTTCTCATAATAAAAAAAGTACATCCTTATTTAGTGCAAGCACGCTTTGACAGCTACAAATCTGAAACTATTTACTTCCCCACAAAGATCATGTACTAAATTATAATTAATGATTGGTATTCATTTTGTGGAGGCACTGATAGTCAAGTTGTCTGATCACCCTTTCCATATTGAGATGGTGTGAGCTTGATTCCCCCTCCTCCTAATTGTAATATTCATGTACTTGGGCTAAAAGAGTAGCAAGTATGTTGATAAGACTTTGTTAGTTAATAAATATAACATTGGCACATCATATTTACATGTTGGACTTTTAAATTAATTGTTTATGATACTAACCTTAATATAGTATTAGAGTAGGAGATCCTATGTTAAAAATCATGTATCAATGGTCAACCCATTTCTAAAGCTTTTAGATTAGATAATTGTGGTATTAAACTGCTAATCCTAACAAGTCCATCTTCAATGGTCGCTTTTGCAGGGCTCGTCCAACTTAAGGATCCTATTAGATCAACTGGTAGTAGAAAAACCTCAATGCCTATGGTTAAATCTCTTATCTCACAGAACCTATGGCTGAATAAACTATGTCGAAATAAAGTCGACCCCATGGTTGAATCAGTGGCAACATATTATAGGGACTTGGAAATAGTATATGTTGGTCACATTTGCTTGTCGTGGGAAATTCTTCAATGGCAATATGTAAAAGCCCACGAGTTGCGCGAATATGATTCTCAAGGTTCTCATTGGTACAACCAAGTGGCTTGTGAATTTCAACTCTTCCACGTACTCCTCCAAAGGTTCCTGGAGAATGAACCTTTCCAGGGACCTAGAGTAGAGAATTACGTCAAGAACAGGTGTGTTGTCCGAAATCTTCTTCAAGTGCCTGTTGTAAAAGGTAAAGATTACATTCTACTACTATTGCGAGAAATAGGATTTCCCATATTATTACGAGATTACTCAGAGAAACACAATTGTGCTGCAGATGATTCCTCGAAGGATAGGAAGGATAAAATTGGAGATGAAGGCACAGTATCGGTAGTGGCATTGACAGGAATCCTCAGAGAATCAATGCGGTTATTCTGGGACTTCATCAATGCTGATAAAGATGAAGCTGCTGCAACACTGAAAGCTTCCAAGCAAAGTGGTCTTCAAGATGCTACAGATTTAGAGCTTTTGTTTGCAACACGCGCTGATCTACAGAAGGTTCTTCCTTGAATTGCTATCAGTTCTGATCATTTCAATTTTCATTTTTCTAGTACAGTATAATGATCATGTTTTTTATTTTACTTGGCACAGAAAGAAAGGAAGCTTAAGGACATCATCAGAACTTCAAACTGCATTGTAAAGAAATTCCAGAAGAACCGGAGCCGATCCAATCTTGCTTTATTGTTTGTGCAAATAGATCTAAAGCTGGTCTCCAGGGTTCTGAGTATGCCAAGAATTACAAAAGCTCAGTTACTTTGGTGTCGTGAAAAATTGGACCAGATCGACATTGTTAGCCGGAAAATCCATAGAGAACCATCCTTTTTGCTGTTCCCATGTTGAGTGAAGTGAACTGCTTTTGGAATGAGTTCTCTGTTTAATTGTAGAGCTATACACATAATTTTATACCACTGGTCTCACAGGAACAGAGTTAGGAAACATAAAATTGAAGCAACTTGTTACTGTGTCATTACCATTGTAAGGGTGTCAAGTGTGCAATGTTGCTCCACCCAGGATGTATTTTATATGTTCCTTGGGTTATAGGTTGCTGTATAAAAATAAGATTGCGAATTTTGTACCTGATATCAATGTGGTAAATAAGTAAAAAGAGGATGCTACATTTTTAATATTGAGTTTGATCCAAAAATTTATAACTTCAACTCGGACTTAAACTTGAAGCAACATTTAACATCATCACCTCGAGCTTGGATGGGTTAAACTTGTTTAGTGTTAACTTGTTTTTCAAAATATTTTCTTTTAACTAAACTAATTAGATGTCTAAATGTAATTCAAACTCATTAATATTTAAACTCGATACGAGTTCAAATCCTTATCTAAATTAATGAAGTTTGTATTCAATTTAACGAGATGTAGCAAATGTAGGTGGTCAAATCAAGCAAGGATTAATATTTAATCATTTAGTTCTCCATACAAATATACACAAACTCTTAATTTTGAAAGCAGAATAATAAATGATATTCTTCAAGACCAAGTTCCAAAGAGCATGTTTGGCCAGCTTTATTTGAAGTTTATATTCGAAATTATTACTGCCTAGTATACGTTCTAAATTCATTTATATCATCGTATTGGACTAATATATTTATATGTATAGTAAGATGAGAGATCACATGTGCATGGTGTGTCTTGCACTATACGTAGGCTCAGAGGAAGTATTAGTAAAAAAAGAAGAGTACAATTATAAAGAGATTGAATGCACGTGTATGATAAGTCGATGAATTATATAGTATAAACATTAGAGTTTTGCAAGTTGAATGCACGTGTGTGATAAGTAGAGGAATTATATAGTATCAAGAGTTTTCTAGTTTGATTATCCGAGGTTGCAAACCGACAATAAGATAATGTTTCTTTGAATCTCTTACTTATGTCAAATGAGTAGAATTATGAAGTATTTATAGAGTTTGGTTGTTAACGGCATCCACCGAATTGTGTAAACAATCAACCGCTAAGATAAGTTTTCCTATTGATGAATCATTTCATATGCTCTTCGATCTAAACCCACAGAGAGCCTCGAAAAGCAAATAGATTTCCTTATAAGAGATTGAGAACATACATGTGAGTTCAACTATTCCAACTCTAAACTTACCATGTCAAATCTACCTTGTGCCATCTTCATTGTAAATATGACTTGAAGCCCTTAGCTCTTGTCTCCTAGCCTATAGAGTTAAATTTAAATAATTATTGGTATTAATCCAATATTGTAATATAATTATATTAGCTCTCTACAACATGTATGATTAACAAGGAAAATGAATTTCCTTAAACATGAAGTACCTCTCATTTCAATTATTTACAATTTTCTTTTTCTTTTTTTCAAGGAACTATTCCCATTTGAATGGCAAAAATTTATTATCTATTCGAAGTATTTAATGTATTGTTATAAGCAACATAACAATTAAGAATTAAATATACCTAAGCATGTCTAGTTTGACCTATATAAAATTCTACTAAGAGTAAAGTAAAATATCTTATGTCATATATGTCTTTATCTCTGGAGTAATTTGTACTTTCACATTATTATCACTATAACTAAAGTTAGGTGTGCTTGTAGATAAATAAATAAATTGATATCTTAAATAATTTTTTTAAGAAAATGTGTTAAAGATCAAAATTCTTTTAGGACCAATTATTATTTTTAATTTAAAATTAATGATTTATTATTTTATTTTTTAATTTTATATAATAAAAATTAAGTATAGCTAATTCATATGTCCATGAACTAACCTATGGACCTGCTATGTCCAAGACCCAACACCGACTCATGGAACCATAAGTCTAGTTATAGGTTCATAGTTGTCAACCCAGGAACTGGTAGGTTTAGGCCAGTTAAACCTACGATGTGATCAACTCTAAGCGAATAAAGTTGAGGTGACAAAACACTAAATTTGAGCTTAAATAGAGATTTTAAAGTTTTGGTTGATTTGACTCGATTGAGTCTAGAATTTTGAATTCTAATTCTACTTGAAGTTATCTCTTATAAGTTTAAGCTCTATGATTAAACTGATATAGACTTAATTCTTTTTTTAAAATACACGTTATCACTAGTCTGAATTCGGTAGAGATGATTGTAGTCACTAAACTTAGGCTTGTACATATGGCCTACGAAACAAAATATGGTTAGTGGTATGTTAGGAGATTGTTTGAAGTAACCACTCCAATAATTAAGTTAGTTCGCATCTTAATAACATATAATTCAAAATAAGATATTAGGTTATCCAGATGATATTACCTCTCTAATGGTATTGAAGGAGATATTTACAGTAGGTTGATCCTTAGCAATTATACTAAACACAGTGAGCACGTGAGATAGTGAAAATTGATGACAATTATCGAGGATGTGAGATAGATCCACATTTAACCATATCCCCTCCTAAGCAGCTGAAGGGAATGTACCAAGTGCCTTGGGGTCTAAACTCATCTAGGCATAGCATGCAGCAGGTTGAGCTCCCAAGTTAAAGGAATCAGTATTCCTGCAAGACTCTTAAGGAGAGTTGGAATGGATCCAGCTTAGACTTAACAAGTCTATTCAAGAAAATAATGAGTTGGACTAGGTTAAGAGGGGGTGATGGTACATATTGGGCATTAGCACATACATACACACATACGTTCATACATACATATGTATACATATTCTTTTAACTAAAATGATATGAAGACCCAAAATTAACTTGAAGTTAATTAAACTTCAACCGTTATTTGAATCACATTAAAGCTTGTCAGCTAGTGAAATTAAACATTAAAAATTTAAACTCCATTGTTAAATTATTTGAATAACTGCCAAATGTCCATTCCCTCTATCTTGCAGACAGCAGTACATTAAGAAAAAGCTGTATTTTTGGTTACCCAGAGTCACACTTGGGACATTATCACTGTGCACGGATAATCTTTCATGTTCTCTAGGAAAAAATTTCAATCGACGCAGTACGGATTAGTAATAATAAACAATAATATTGCATAGATTTCAGTGATGCTTTGTTTGACGGGGGTCAACGAGGCAAACGCGTAACACTTGAAAATAGGGGATTTGATTATTGTTATAAAATTGTCAATGTCTATCCCTGTTCGAAGAAGAAAACCTAGGCCACTTTCTGACGACAACAAGAATCTGAGTCCCCTTAACGCTCGTCCCTTCACGCGATTTCCAAGATGGGGTCTTCCACAACTCTTTGGCATTTTTTTCCTTTTTAATTTTCTTCTTGTGTTAGTTTTATATGATTTTGTCTTATTCTAGATTCTAAAGCAAATAAATAATTAACAAAAACTTTTGTTAGAAAAGTTAGAGATGAAATAGGGAGGTTTCAAGAAAAGAGAACTTTTCAAAATACTAATATGATGCTTAAGATTAAGAATCTCAATTAAAATTTTAGGATTAAAAAAAGATCTTAAGTAGAAAAAGCACAAAAATGTGAAATAAATGAAAAATCTATTTTTTTTATACACACACATACATGATGTTCTAGGACCCAATTTGTAGTGATAGAAGTATTTCTTTACATATATTTAGACATGTACGTCATAATTTGAATTTTAAACATAAGAATAGCATAATTTCGACTAAAAACTTATTATGTGATTAGAAATATTCTTAGTCTTGGAACCTTAAAGCCATCATCTAATCAAAGAAATTCCTATTATATAAATATTATTGACATATCAATGGTTAGACCGATGGATTGAGCATTCCCCTTCAAAATATGTCTTTATAATTTTGAAATATAATGCCATACCTATATGTCTTTTATTCTTTTGGAAAAAAAATAATAATAACTTACCTTCATAGTTCTTCAAGAGAAAATTCATTTAGTACCATACATCTTTGGATGCTCCAATGGTGGTGAATGAACCAACATTATTTTGACAAGTTTTAGCCTACTAAGAAAGATGGTATTCAATAGGTACTAATTAAATTTAGGACGGATTAGGAAAGCTAACATTTGGTTTCGAAATCCAAAAACAATATGTTAAAAGATATGTAAGTATCATTAAGTGCATTTATGCTTTCCATACATCATTCTTAATTTTTCGAAAGGCAAACGTTAAAAGAGGAAATGGTGATATTTGTGATCAGGAACCAATGTTCAACGATGATAGTTGCTCTTTGATGGTATGAACAAGCATTTCTGCATTATTGAAAAATGAGACTATCGAATACATCAATCTTGATTTGTTATTTGCAGCAACAACTAACCATTAATCCTAGGGCAAGTATTGGGTCTCATATTATCTAAATTTCCTAACACAAATTCTTGATGTGTATCTGTTTTATTGAGATAGAATAGTCAATTTGATATATTGTGATATGTTGACTTTAAATGACCGAGCTAAGCCAAAAATCTTTTGATCTAGTGACATCTCATCTCGTCTCTCATAAGAGAAGTCTCAGGTTCGATTCCTCTCTTCCTGTTATAACAAAAAAAGAAAAAAGACCAAGATAAGAGATCCATATCAATAAGTAACTTTACAAAATCCTCGCTATGCCATATTAGCATTTTAAGGGCATTTCCTTCTTTAGGACTTTATTAATTTATCCATAAGGTCCTTTATATGAGTTCCTTTACCCTTTTTTTTTTCTAATTTTTGTTGTTCTCGTTTACTTTTACATAACACATTTATTTATATGAAAAAATAGAAACTCTAAAAGAACTCACTTTTTGGAATCATTTTGTATAAGAGAATTAGGAATGAATGATTAGGAAATGGAGAAAATAGGAGGAATTAAATTTTATTTCTTTATTTGTTTTCGAAGGAGAGGCATGAAAGGAGGAAAAATGGATGTAATATTTTTCTAAAAGTCTCACAAATTTTTTATCCTTGGAGAGAATAAAGAGGGAAAGGGAAATTTTTTTTAAATTACTCTCATATCATTCTTTTTTTAATTGGTTATTATCTTTAGGGATATATAAGTAATTTATCATTATATAATATTCTTTTTATAAAAATTAAGAGTTCTTCTATTTTCCTCCCTTTCACTATCCAAACAGAAAAGATATAAATTATTTAAGAATTCATTTCACCACTTTCTTTCCTTTTACAATCTTTTTCTTCCTAATTCATTCCGTAATACCAAACAAAGCCTTAAATAACCAGTGTACATCTCATAAACTATTTATAATAATCCATAATAATAAGAATAATAAAAACAACAATAAACCTTATGTCACGTGTAGTATGTGGGAATGAACCTAAAATGGAATTGCGATTATAGATTCCATTCACATTTCTATATTTGAATGCATTTTCAAAAGCCAATATAGTGATTATCGGGAATCGATGATTCCGTCTTTGAGAGCAAATTCTATTCTGCTTTGAGAAAGCGGAATTGCGATTTTATTCCTTCCTTATAAATAATTATTGTTAAATTATCTTTTTATCACCTTACACATTTATTATTCACATTAATTATTAAAATTATTTTTCGTAAATATCATCTCCATTATTTTCCATTCCAAATGATCCTAGTGTACCCAACATCACATCGCAGCTCTCTTTTCATTTTCTAGTGATGCCTTTTCATGTAGGTTGATGAGGCAAACATTGAAGGATTAAGGAAAAAAATTATCATTTTTTTTAAATTATATAAATCCGTCAGGTGAAAAAATAATTTCAGAAATAGACAAATTTAAGAGATGATGCTATAAGTGGCCGACCTTATCTCTTCAAGAGATGAGGTTGAATTTGTCTCATCAACCTCGTCTTTTAAGAGAGAAGGTCGGCCATTTAGAGACGATGTCAACTAATCTATTTTTTATATTAATTTTTTAGTGGTATTTCGATAATTTTTTTTTTTTAAATCAATATTAATTTCCTTTTTCCCGTGTAGAAGTTGAACGTGTAAAAGAGCCAAATTATTATTTAAATTTGTCGATATCTCCGTCCGAAGAGGAAAAGCTAACCAATTTCCTACGACAACAAGAGTCCCCTTAGGTAGGTATAGGGGACAGGCAAATGAAAAATCTATTATAGGTATGATGTTCTAAGCCTTAGGACCCAGTTTGGAGTGATGGATATTCTTCGTCATGTGTATCTAGACATGTATCTCATAATTTAGATTTGAAACATAGAAAATCTTTTCTTCAAACACTTGCCCTAAAAATTAAATTATTTTGGTCCCACTAGTGGAAACATTGAATTTATCATCTCATTGCTGAAATTCCCATTATCTAAGTTTTTTTCAGCGTTAGATGTTGGATTGAATAATATTGCTTTCCAATTATGCCAAAAGTCGCTGTGTAGTTTGTAAATTCTTTAGTTGATGACAATATTTATTCATTCAATAAAACTAATGTCTATCACAAATCACTTGTTGTCTGGTTGCGGGTAATAAATTGGTGGTATTTTTTTTCGATGGTTACAATAATATGGTTACTAGGGCCATTATAATACGAGAAATCAAACTTAATATCTCAAAGGTAAGAATCAGAACCAGATATCATTAACATAAATCATTCGTAAATTGGTAGTATTTCGACATCTAAAAAGATAGTATTGACTAATCTTTCAAATAAGATGGATTAGATTTGAATCTCATTTCCATTGTAATACAAAAAAAGGTAAAATTGCAACATGTTATTCAATAGGTAAAGGAAAGGGATTACTAAATCAAAAATAAATTATTAAAAAAATATCATGATATCATTAAATGTATTTATTCTTTTTATTTATATCTCGGAAATCTCTATAATCTCATTCATTTTATTATGGATTTACTAAGATTAAAAGGCAATTGTGAGAATTATGATATCAAAATTATAATATGTTATGATCATTTTAATAATAAGATAAATTATTGAAAGATTTGGTAATATCATTAAATGTGTCCATTCTTTCCATTTATATCTTGGAAAATTCTAAAGTCTTGTTCTATTATTATTGACATGTAGTGTAGACTGTCTAGTTAGTGGACCATGCAAATGTTCTCCTCTTTTATTATTTTTTGAGATTAACTTAAAAAGAGGGGGGGGGGAAAGGAAAATGGAGGATATCGGGATGACCAATAATTGAATAGATCATGATAAGAAAAAATTCTTATAGATCATGGAATACTCGTAATGGCGAACCAAGGTTCAGCAATGGTAGGTAGTAGCTATTTGATGATATGAATATAGAATTCTGCATTATTGAATGATTTAGCCGAAAACGAGACTACCAAAGGAATCAATTTTTTTTTTTTTTTAAATATTTGCAACGACAACCAATCATGACCCTGAGGCAAATATTGGGTTTCATATCATCTAAATTTTTTGGCACTAATGCTTGATTGGATGTTGCTCACTTGAATTTAATCATTTTGATTTAGACAGGTATTAAAAAAAAGTTTTAATTTGCTCTTAAAAAATGAAGGAGCTTACAATTATTTGTTAATGATGAATATTCATCCTTATTCCTATGTTACATAAAGAGGTGAAATGGTGAATTCAGCTTAAAGTGGTTAAAGTGAAAGGAAATGTTATAATTGGATTATTAAAATTTAAAATGAATGTGAAAGTGGTCGAAATCAAGAGAAATAAAGGAAATATTTTCATGTTTAATTTCAATTTGTTTCTTTTAACTTTTAGAGAGAAAATTATAGAAATTAATGAAAATGGACTAAAATTATCAAAATACTTGTAAGAGCAAAGTTAGAAAAGTAAAGTATAAGATGATTTAGTCAATTTATATGTCACTTCTCTCCATTTTTTTTTATTCATTTTTAACCAAACAACATGAAAAGAAAACTTTTCTTCCCATTTTTCTTGATTTCCATAAACAAGAAGCGAAGACTATATTTCCCTTACCTTCTTTTTCTTTCTTTTCCTTTCTATCCGCTTTCATTAATTTTCACTATTTGTAGAATTACCAAACATAATGTTAATATCTTAGAATTGTTATTTTCAATTATTACTTTGTGTGTAGTTTGCTAAAATGAAATTATCATTTTATCTTTATTATTATAGAATTACTATTTCTCGAATAGCCAATGGCCTTGTGGTGATCACCTTTGGTATCTTAAGTTTGACGTATCAAGTTGAAATCTTCATCTCCTCGTGGTAATGGCAAAAAAAAAAAAAAAATTATTCCTTGCTTGGTTTGTAAAAAATTCTGCCATGTGAAATGTCTAATGTGTAATAGATAAGGACTTCATATTTCTATCTTTTACAAAAAATCGAGACCTTATAGAATGAAAATTCTTATAAAAGTACTCCTAATCATAAAACAAACGAATTACTATTCTTTTCTAATTTTATTCATTATAGCAAACCAAATACAACATTAGTAAAAAAAAAAAAAGGTTGAGATTGCGTTGAATGTAGCAAGCACACATGCACATATGCCACGTGTGTTCATGTCTAGGCAACTTATGTATTGTTTTACAAATAAGAAATAGCACAATGATAAGGTGTTCATGGTCCGATTCAATTTAAACTTCTAGTAAATTGAACCACTTTTAATAGTTAGATGTTTTAAACCAAGCAACTTTGAATACATATTGGTTCCAATATTTTTATGAACACCTCATTCTTAGTAATATTATGTATAAATTTTCAAAGTTTCTAAGTAAATGTCAATGCTTTAATTGAGTAATATTGTGAATCCATACAACATTATATCACAGTAGCATTACATCTTAGGTGATAGCGACCACTTGTTATTCTACTCAAGAGATGAGAGACTGAAAGGAAAAGGAATAGATTAGAAGACAAAAAGATAAATAAGGTATAATGAAATGTTAATAAAGTGTGAAACTAAAAAAATACCCCCATTTATTATCTTTTAATTGGAAGCGATTTGGTTCAAATTCAAGCGGTTTAGTTCGAGCCCCTAAACTAAATCGAACTCTTCGAATTGAATTGTGAACTAATGGCTTATTCACTTCGTCTTATGAAAATAAGGGAAATTGAATTCCAACTTAATAGAAACGTAATAAATTGTCATGACTAAGAAAATTCTATGATCCCGCCATTAATTTTGACGAGACCAGTCCTATCACTATCCAATGGCTCACATTATACCCAAATCATTAGAATAATTAATATTTTATTTATTATATTTATTTTAACAATAAGATCAATTGTAGGACGGTCCCGTCGATGGGACCGCAGAAACTTCTAATGATTATTACAATATTCACTTGGTATTAAAAAAAAGTGATAATTAGAACGAAAGTAAAATATCCATTATGTCTATTGTTTTTATTGCAAAGTGATGATAATTGTATGGGTAATATTTTTAATATAGAGTAATTATGACAAATAATAAAAATAAACCATTACAATTTATGTGTGTATAAATATGAATCGCTATTTATTATTTTTTGTAATAGCAATTCATTATCAATTATAATTCCACTCAACTAAACATATAATAGTAGTTTATATAAAATAAAGAGGTAATGAATAGTTATGCCCCTTGAGTGAATAATTTATAAATGAAAGATAAAATAATCACATTTTGAGATTTAATTGGTTTTTGGATTTGGTTTCGTTTAATGAATAACCATGCACTTTTGATGTTAAAGGAAATCCTATTTTGTAAATATTTGCAAATGTTAATGACCTACAGAGGAAAATTAATGGTTAAGAGTCAAATCAAAATTCAATATAATGTTAAGACTTAAATTGAATATTTCCCTTCCTTTTATGATTTTATTCATGAGCAATATGGTAAAATAGTGTCTAAATGCATTTTTTCTCCTTTAATTTTTAGGATTTCAAATGCAAAATTTCAACTATATCAAGCTAATGCATGTGTTGAAGCATTAATAATGTTGATAGAGTATATCAGTTCAATGTCTCTTTACAAATTGTCATACAAAACAATAACATGTCAGTAGGTACCAAGATGTTATTCGACTCAGCCACTTCAATACTTTAGTTAGTATAGTGTTGGAGGTAATGGGTAAATAATGTAATAAGATGTTACCAACTCGTCAAGGTATTAGCTAAGTAATTGTGCAGGCTTGTTAACCTCCTTTTCCATGCCCCTTAGAGGGGTATTAATAAAGGAAAGACTCTAGTAAGTTATAGAGAGTGATTATCTATTGTGAAAGAGTATATGCAAGATTGTAGGAGAATGCAATTATTTATTAAGACATGTTTCAATATTTTTGTTTACATGTCGTGGAGGTCAATGGGATGTTTTGGTAAATCGACCACTTATAGGTTGGCATAGCTATCAAGTTTGTTAGCTTGATCTATCAATAGGTCCATTCGACATGAGCGAAGTCATCTCAACTACGTAGTAGGTCCATTTGATCATTAGGTTAGTTAGCCCAATCGGTCAATAGTTAGGTCGGATAATCAATGGGTTGGTTTGACCAACTAATCTACTAGCTATGGCATACAATAGGTCAGAGGGGTCATCTAGATGGTCGGATGAGTGATCCAGTAGGTGTTCCCAATACTTGAAGAGGTCGGATTAAGCTTAGGAAAACCATATGCCAAATTTGCCCATTGAAATTTATCTCCATACCTCATCCCCCCACTACTCTTTAAAGACATATCAACAAGAAGAGTAAGTGTTGAAAATGAGTTGTATAGGCCAGTTCTAAGCTCTTCTCGGTCCCTACTCACTTAGGTGATATATTGACAAAGAAAATATGTTCATGGTGGGGCTTCCTTGGATGGCCTTTGATTTTTTTTGGACTAAGAGATTAATGGAGCTTAGTACCTAAACCTTACAATCTTGTGGTTAGCCTTGACCATGATCATATTTTGACCTTTACGAGCACGGATGAAGGGGTAAGACTTGTACTACTATGGATAAGCTACCCTAGTGAGCTAAAGAGGTCAAGCAAGCAAAATAGCTTAAAGGTGGCCTAAAGAGGCCAAAAAGACCTCTTTAAAGAGTTGTAAGAGATGCAATGAGTTGAAGCTCTGCTTAATAGGGCATGAGGAGGCCAATGGGAGCCCTTAAAGAGCTGTAAGAGATGCAATGAGTTGAGACTAAGCTTAAGGTGGTTTAGAAAGGCTAATGAGTGGGAGTTTCTCAAATTTAACTCTGAACTGAAGAGCTTGAGAGTGTTTTGCCAACATTACAGAAATTCGCTGAATTAAAGGGCCTAAAAAGGAGATTATGTGGGGTTCCCAATATTTGACCCACTCCATGGATACCTCATTGAGGTTACCTAAGCCTAAAATGGCTAACAAGCGGTTTTAGAGCATTTTGGTGCTAAAGGAAGGTGCTTAAAGACTAATATGATCTTCAAAAGGGACCATTAAGTGAATAGCTAATATAATAATTTAGTGAATAATCATTAAAGAAAGAGAAGCAAGCAATTTGATCTACAAAATAAGATTATGTTAATGGCACTAGAGAGTTGTTTGGTGCTACTATATTGACGGTCATGTTAATATGGTGTTGGAGGTAATGGGTAAATAATGTATTAGGTGTTGGCTAGACTTTTCTAATTTGTCAAAGTAATAATTAAGTGAATGCGTAGACGTGTTATCCTCGTTTTTCATGCCCAGGGGGGTATTTATAGATGAAAGGTGCAATGCTCTAAATTTAATCAAAGCATTACGGCCACATATGATACTTTGTGTATTACACGCTCAGGCTTCCTAGAATGATATGTTTATTTCGAACATTACTAACCGATTTTAATTTAGTGAAATCGTTTATTTAGATTTCTAAAATAATTGGATTCGGTTTAGAAAACTAAACTTTTATAAAAATATAATAAAGGGTTTTACTCCTACTGAAGCAAACAAACTTTCTAAGAAATAAAACTTTATAAATTCATTATATAATCTACTTTTATGAGTAGATCAACAATTTCAAAACATTTAGGCTCCACAAGCCCCTTAAAGAAAAATTACAACTTCAAAATATAAATCCAGCTCTTAAAACAAAATAAAAAGAAATAAAAATGCATCCACAGTCCTAGCTCACATCACTCTCATTTGTTAAATCCCTAGGATCTCCAAAAATGTCCATAACACGAGTCAATCAATATCATCATCATCAACAACAACATCAAGATCATCAACAATCATCATCATCTAACCATCAATCATCAACTCCCATCATCTTTAAGATACCTAGAAAAAGAATAACAATAACAATAACAATAATGAGCCGAAGCTTATTACATAGGAACACAGTCACACACCGTATGACACACAAGCTTAACTAAATGCAACGCATCAACCAGTAAATCATTATCTTTTCTTTAAAGTAAACAGATCAACATTGGAGCCCTCAGACTCCGAAACAATCTAGAAAACGATTTTCCATCCTCGGCCCACCACCGCGACAATGGGGGAGGGCGCCGATAGCCCTTGTATGCAACTACCCTAAGGCAGGAATCTAGAGGTCCTAAGTAACTGCAACTACTCAGGAGGTTGATATAAGCAACCCGACTAGTTATATCTCCGACATCATCATAAGAAAATAGCTTCATCCAGGGCTTACAGCCGTTACACACACTCTACTTATCATAGTCCACAACATCATCCAGTTCAGTCGTTCCCACAAACGTGAACCAAATCATATTACTTCTTCTCGAGTCTAAGTAGACATTACACTTATACCATTTGCCTCATCGGTTACCCGTCGAGCCACCAATTGGAAGTCATTGCATCATGACGAGTGGCCTAAGGCCTAAATTATCATGTCCATTCAGGCAAGGTACCGCTTCTTAGACCGAATTCAATAGCAAAAGCACAACCCTCACTCATCATATATTAACCAAGTTTAATTTTTAATTCATTTTAGGATGCCTATCTTAACAATCATCACACAAGTTATTGCGTAGCTTATGTATTTGAAGTCCAATCAGAAATAGAAGGCAGTCCAGGGCTATCTCAAAAGATAAATCAGACATCCATATTTGTTCATGAATTAAACTCATATAAAAATCTAGTTAAATATCCACTTATATCCAACCCATTTTATTATCTTATTTGATCAGACACTAATTTGGAATCCCGCTATGGTTGTGAAGATTGTCTCGCCAAAAAATGGACATTTCTCATTTGTCTGTCAAAGTATTTCTTTTCACTTTGATTATAATAATTTATTATAAAAGCATCATCACATCATTCATATTCCGAAAATATACATTTCCTAAGCAGCCACACATTTGAAACAACATATTCCCCATATTAATTATAGTTTATCTAACATATCATTCTAATCCAATTATTAGCTGTTAAAGCTATTTTAACTTAATCATAGCTAAATTGATTAAACTTAATCAATCTAATTCATTTTAATTCATTCAAGCTCATTAAGTTAAGTTGAATTTAGATTATTAACTAAGTTCATTTTATATCCCATTCTATATATAATCAAATCATTTATTAAATCTATAAATCTACTTAACTCATGCTTAATTATATCATTTAATTAACACATCATATTAATTATCCTTTATCTATTTCATTTTATTTTTCTTTCTTTTTTATGAATAGCTCCAAGGGACAGATTACGCCCGTGATGAGGCCGTGATCATCATCACTGTCTTCATCTCGCCAGTAATAGGGTACATGATCTCCTTCATTTACCTCATTACGGTCGTGATGAAGGCCGTAATGGTCAATAAGGTTCTTGTCATGTCTATGATCAAGGAGAAAATGTAATCAAAGGAGATCACGTTCCTTGTCATGATCGTGTTCAGGGCTGTTGCATTAAAAAAATAATTTACTCCAAGGAGACCACGGGCTGTGTTACAGTTGTGATGAACAGAGGAATCATGTTACGAATTTCCTTTGTTTGTTCTTCAAGTTTTAATTACTTCAACTCAACATACGTCATCAAAAATATCACATTACCAACATATTCATGCATAATCTTAACTAATAAATACTTTTAATCACATCTCTATATCATATTAAAACAAGGCATTTAATTAAATACTTAATCTACTCAAATAAATATATGTAGGCTTTTAACATACATGATCATATATTATTAACTTAGAAGTTCTATGACAAGATCTACATCTATCTAGCTCTAATATAACATTTGTATGCATAATCAACATCTAAAACAAAGAAAACAAGAAAACTTATCTTTTAGGCAGGTCCAACATCTTAATCTTTTCCTACCACTTCTTCTAGTTGAATTCCTCTACTTCAATCTTGTTCTTCCACCTTCAATCTTGATTTCTACCTTTGATTTGTCCTATGATATTGTTTGAATTGAGAAAGAGAAAGAAAATTGAAGAGAAAAAGAAGAAGAAGGAGAAAAATCAATGGAGAAAAGGGAAAGAAGGAGATTCAGGGCAACCCAAAAAAGTCAAAAGGGAAAAAAGATATTTATAGGAAAAAATTTGAGATATTTGTTAATAAGGGTTTAAGACTTAAACCTTTCAAATAATTATATTAAGTATCAAAACTAATTTGAAAATAATTTGAGAATATATATTGTATAAATTACTAACTTGATTTAGAAGCATACTTTAGAAGTTTAGTTTACAAGAAACTGAAATTTAAATTGGATTTCAAGTTTATATATAATATTTTTAAACAAGTAGATATTTTAAAAAATATCAAGATTCAAAAAAATGAAAGTTGACTAAAATATAAAGGGTTAGGAGTTTGGAAAACGTTTAAAATATTGTTTTAGGATTTAGGAATTTGAATTTTGAATAAAAGGAGTTTAGAATAATGATTTGAGTTAAAAATTGGATAGTTCGATTTATTAAGAAAAGGCGTTAAGGAAAAATAGATGATCTTGTATAATATTTCAAATCTCAATTTCAATTCAAATCAATTTACTAATTTATTTACATAAAATTGTTTATTCATTTCCCTGTTGTCTACTTATTTTATTTATTTAATTTATCTAACTATGTTTAAAACTAACTATCTATTATTTTATTTAATTAAACCCTTTCTAAATTAACTAATTGAGGATGTGGGTATTTTAGAAAGCGTAAGAAGGTTATAGAAATTAGTTATCCATCATAGTACAATTCTTCCAAGATTCTAAAAAAATGCAACTACCCGTTAAGACATATCTTGAGATTCTTGGCTATGTGTTGGAAGAGGCCAGTGGATTAACTTAATAAATTGACTACATTTGGATCAACTTGCTATCAAGTTAGGTGGCTCAACTAGCCAATATGTTGGTTAAGCCTTCAAGTTAGATTTCTCGCGGTTCCGATTCCGGTCCAAATCGAGACCCGAACCACCAAGTCTGGCTCCAATTTTGGAGGATCCGGAACTGTTCGTCGACATTACGAGGCGAGTTAGAACCAGGGACCTGCCGGTTCACGGGGTGGGTCCTACGTTTGGAATCGAACAAATTTTTTTCAAAAAAAAAAATTTGATATGTCAATTTTGGTTTATGTTTTTTTTTTTTTTTTTTTTGGTGTGACGGTTTAGACCTGCTGATTTTAGCAGATCCATTTCGAAGACTCGGCAAGGACCTGCCACTCCGACGGGACAGTTCCATCTCTCAAACCACAGATAGGCAGTCCGAGAAGAAGTCTACTTCAAGTTAGTCTGCCCAACCAGTTAATGAGTCTGCCCAACCAGTTAATGTGTTAATTTGACCATCCAATAAATCGGACGAGTCATCCAATTAGTCAAAGGGATCATCTTGTCTATTTTCTTAAGGTTTAATGAGATCAGAGTAAGCCTAGAAAGCTCATGTGCCGCCAAATATACTCATTAGCTTTATGAAACAAATACAAAAAAGGTGGATTAATATTTACTTATTAGTTTTTGAAATAAAGTGTCAAGCTTTTGATATAAGCAACCATTTAAACTGGGAAAAAAAAAAAAGGATTTTGCTTAATATTACTCACCTTATATTACCTACTAACAAAACATTGATGCATGCATTATATATAAACTATGAGTTTTTTTTTTTTTTTTTTGAATAAGCCACTCATTCTCTTACTATGTATATGAAAAATTTATGGGTATTTTGCATGCGTCACGTATATATACAATTGATAGTTTTTATCTAATAGATTTTTTTTCTTTTTTTTATCTTGCACTTTTGCCGGCCCAAAAAAAAAAAAAAAGGCGATGTAATAAACAGTACAAATTGATCCACACTTTGAAAGGCCGAAAAATAAATTATAAAAATCTAAATAGCCCAAACAGAGGCCCATGGTTCTAGGCCCATTTGGATTGCTTGCTTATCGTTGCTTGCCGTCGGATCTAGGGTTTCGAGACTAGCCTATATTCATCGCTTAAATTAAACCCTAGACCGCCTAAAACGCTCTGCCGAAAGCCTTAGAAGAAGAAGCAGAAGAAGAGGAGGAGGAAGAAGAAGAAGAAGAAGAAGAAATGGTTCAGCGGCTTACTTATCGTACTCGGCACAGTTATGCCACTAGGTCCAACCAACACAGGATCGTCAAGACCCCAGGTAATGCTTCCAACATGGATTCTGTTCACTTCAATCTATGTTCATTTCGAAGGATGCGTGCAATTCTATACGATAATTACACGACATTGATCCAGTTGTTTTATCTTCGTCCAGTTCAGTTTTAGTTCATGTTATGCGCCGATGATTATGACATTAGAATTTAAGTTTATATTCAAATCAGTGATTTTTAGGGTTTTTCTGTGGTCCTGGGAGAACCATCCAGATCATTATCGAACCATTGAAATTCTTATTGTATTGATTCTTATAATTTTTTCAATAGTCATATGATAAGGCACGATGGTCTCCCTTGACAGGACTGTAGAAGTTCCTTTTTTATTGAATTTTGGTATTTCATGATGCAATTTGCTAGTTGAGATGAGATTGGGATGTGGTTTTTGGGATCAGAAGAGTATTGAAGTTTGTGTTTTTTTGTCGTATTGAGTATAGGTGGGAAGCTAGTGTACCAGGCCACTAAGAAGAGAGCGAGCGGTCCCAAATGCCCCGTTACCGGCAAGAGGATCCAAGGGGTATGCCCTTTTTCTTTCTTTCACATAGTCGCTCTATTTGTATTCAATTACTGTAGCTGAAGTGTGTTGGATAGTATTGTGGTGTTCTTTCCTTATTATCGATCTCTTCTGGTGTTCAAAATTAGTATTGTAAGATTGTTCTGCTCAATTTTTGTAATTTGTTATTAGCTTGTTTTAGGATGGTGCATAATTTAGGTGCTGTGAAGTTTGGCACATGTTTATGGTCAACTAGGATCGTTCGAGTGGAATTGATTGGATATTGTGGATGCAGGATGATGGGTATCTCAATGATTGGTGATTTCTAGTGATTAATGGTTTTTTAGGTTACTTGTACATAAAAATGTTGAGCTCCCTCTATGGTCTGGTTAACTCTTCTGCACCCAAGAATCCTCTTAAATTGATATTTACTTATGAGAACTTTTTAATCATTAGCACGAGGCTGCTACTTTTCGACTCAAATTATAATTTATGCACTTTGTGGTACCATTGTAGTCTCTGTCAGAGTTTAGATTATGTTATATGTTGCAATATAGGTTGATATTATTATCAAGCTGATCGTTCTTATTTTAATTATGTATGTGCATTTACCGCGTTTAACTTTAGGATTACATGAGTTTAAAAAAAAAAAAAAAAATTTCTTGATGATCAGTTGAGGCTTGAGCCAACTGACTCAAAGGAGTCACCATCTCAAGTTCTAATTGTATCATGCATGCGGTACTGGTGGAGATGTCACCATTGCTTTCTTGGAATGTTTACTTGCTGTGTTTTACATTTTTTAATTGAAGTAGGATCAGGTGTAAGTGAAGGCTTTGTTCACCCACTTGCCTCATCAATCACAAGTTCTTAAATTGTGAATGAAATTTGATGTGTCTTAATGCATGCTAGATTTTGTTGTTGTGCCAGATAATTAGTGTTTCTGCTTCTGTAATATGTATAATTTGCTTGATTATCTATACTTTTTTTCCTGTGTTTGTTGTTATATGCCTAAATTGTTCTTTGTAGAGTTTTACAATTAAGCTTTGTTATGCAGATTCCTCACTTGAGGCCAGCTGAATATAAGAGATCTAGATTGTCTAGGAACCAAAGGACTGTGAACCGTGCATATGGCGGTGTATTGTCAGGGGGAGCTGTACGTGAGAGGTACTTCACTGGAATTTACTTATATCATCCGAGAGAAAACTCGTCTAATCAAATGACTTGTTATGAACTCCTTTTTAATTTTTGTTTGTTTTTTAGGATTATTCGGGCCTTTTTGGTTGAAGAACAAAAGATTGTGAAAAAGGTGTTGAAGATTCAAAAGGCAAAGGAGAAGCAAGCCTCAAAAAGTTAGAGATCATAAATCCACCATGCGCTAGACATACTCATGAATGTTTTTGGTGTGTTGGAGGATAGTGACTTAAAGCAACCTTAGTTGATTTTGATTTATAATTTGTTTTTGATGAGTTCAAACAATAGATGGGACTATTTTTAGCCTCTTTGTCGACATATCTGTCCTGAGTTTTGGTTTCTCCAGTGCTTGTGCC
This sequence comes from Combretum micranthum, assembly GCA_024138025.1. Classification (NCBI taxonomy): domain Eukaryota; kingdom Viridiplantae; phylum Streptophyta; class Magnoliopsida; order Myrtales; family Combretaceae; genus Combretum; species Combretum micranthum. Next base: position 591,998 of record JAMXBD010000079.1, read on the forward strand.
ATTATGTGTTTTGTATTTGAAGCTTGCATATCTTTTTTTAATTTTGCAGCTTTTGTTAATGTTAGAGAAATTGTCCTTCTGTGCTGGAATTTTCAGCATCATCTGTTCTTCAAACTAAATGGCACTAACTGAGCTTGGAGGCTTGATACACAACTGGTCAGAATGGCAAATATTCTTAAAATTTTGAGTGTCGAATATGGATGGAGTTTGAACTGCTTATGTTTGTCTGATGGCCACTGGCCACTTTGCATAAATCATTAGTGAAAAACAATTTATTGGTAAATTTAATCTATTCGCTAGGAATTACATGAAAATATGGAGAATCGATGTCATGTATATAAAGAACATTTTAATTTTAGGTACTGGGTAAACCATTGCTCTCAATTTTGTCAGGTGCACTGCTGTCTTGTTGATTGGATCTATCAAAAGAACTTCTCTTTTAGCTTGTCGACCGGTTTTTCATGTGGTGGAAGTACATCCCTCATCACAGGGTGGTTTTTGAGAGCATTAACCTAAGTGAAGAATGTTGGGTTGATTTGCTCATTCACTTCTAATCCGATGGCTTCTTGGGCTGCCTGGTAGTTGCAGGCATTTGCACCAACGACAATGCCAAGTAGTCCTAGATTCTCACTTTCAAGGGGAGACATCGTAGGAAATTCTTCTTGAAGGCCTTTGACAAACACGTCGAGGAGCTTCATGTACCCATCAGTAGCCTTTTCTCTATCCTTGGCTCCTTGCCCTTTGACATCAAGATGGCATAGCCTCCTTGCTTGATCTGTTTGAAAAATCATTGCTGGTTAGAAATACAGATAGCTTTTATCATTCTAATTTCATGGTTAAAATAGTTGGGAAGTTTCCTGGCCAAGGGAATAAAAACTAATTACCTTCTGATCATAGAAATTTGCCCCGAAGCGGATTTTGGCTCTTTTATAAGGATCCTCTGGCAAAATTTTGGGAGCATGATTCCATTGTTCATCTATGTACAATAGGATGACAAGCGACTCGCAAATATGCTGCCCTCTGTGTACGAGGATGGGCACTGTCCTATTAACAGGGTTGTGTTGAAGAAGCAGCTCCGTCTTATTTCCCGATTCAACATCTACATGATCGTAGGGAATGCCCTTTAGCTTTAAGGCGATCACCACCCTGGTGCAGTATGAGCTGTGTCACTTTCCAAACAACACAACTTGGTTTTCTACCATTGTTTTCTGTAATTGGTGTTACATGTGTTTGTTGTTTGGTAATTTAAAGATTTAAAGAGGTGGTGGCTGCTGAGATTTACCCCTTTTTGAGTCAAAATGTGCTATTTTTCTTTGTTTTTCTTGTTGGGAGGGATAGATGGTATTTATTTATGTATGAAACTTACTTTGTAATATTTTGTACTCATCATGTATCCTGTAAAACTTACAGTAACATGGTACAAAATATTAAGGAACCTGTAAATTTTTGCATGAAACCTGTATTATTATTTTTATTTCAAATTTTAAGTTTATATGTGAAACTATATTAATTTTATATATTCATTATAGACAACTTGTTGAAAGAAATTGAAAAAGTAATTTCTTAATATTATAAGTTTTGTAATATACAAAATTTGTTTATTTTTGAAAATTGAAACCTATAATATACACTTATAAAATTTATTTATGTGATATAAAAAAAATAAAACCTATAAAATTTTAAAACTTTAGAGGTATATATATATATACTGATTCATATCAAAAGATAAACAACATTTCTATACAACTTAAAAGTATAAACACACAATTAAAGTTCTTCCAAAATAATTTAAAAAGTTATTCTAAAATAAAATAGTACAAGTTTTCCAATATATGAATTTTCAGAATGTAGTTTACCAAAAAAAAAAAAAATCTCGAACAAAAGTAATTGTAAAATAAAAAATGGAGTAAATTACTAATGTTGTTATTTCTTTTAACTTTTCTTTTAATAATTGTTAATAGGGTGCGCACCCCAAACCTATACCCTTTGATATACAAGTTACACAGTGAGCACATGATATGAGACTTTGTACCTACACTCTAGTTTGTAAGAACATATCTGGATAAATGTATTTATTTATTATTTTGTTACCGTCAATAGTTATTCGGACACTACTCGATGGAGTAGGATATGGATGGATATCCTATAAGACACGATTATCCAATCACCCTTATTAAAGAGTACAAAAAAGCAAATATTATTATGATAACAAAAAGATTAAAGAGAATACTTTATGATTCACTTCATCTTCTATTATTTTTATATCATCAAAACTTCATTGTCGTACTAAAGGATTTTACCATCCAAAAGGCAAATGTAAATCATACTGATCCATTTGTATACGTACTAAGTTTATTTTTATAGCATATTTTAAATAATTTATCCACTAAGAAAGTAGTATCATACGGTATAAATTTATTAAAACATGTCATGATATTACCTCCTTTTAATAATGACTACCAGAGATTTAAAAATATCTCATCATGATAAATGATAAATCAATACACAAGAAATGGCCATGGGTTCATGAACGTGTTTAGATGCGATACACAATCCCAATTCCCTTTATAAATTGGTGTGAACGGGGTTGATCATTCATTAATTATATCAACTTCTGTAACACAGTTTTTGTTTGATTTTTGGTCTTTTTTAATACTTTAACCTGGAAACAAGTTTGTTGTAAAACTTAATACAGTAATAAGAGAGTAAAGGCGCTCTCTTTGATAACGCTCTCGATTTCATACTATAAATGCTGTCTTCAATAGCGCCATCTTGGACAGCGACTTCAATATAATATCAATACACTAAAAGCGCTCTTCAATAAGACGTCTATAGTGTAAAATCAAAGATGCTGTAAAAAATAGCACCTTAATATATCCATATCCGTATTAAGTTTTACAAGAAGTTTGTTTTAGGAATAAAATTTGAAAAGGGACCCAAAAAGTAACGAAAACCTTTTAACATAAAGTCGTTTATAATTGTGCCTTTTGGTGTGTTGAATTGCTGAACTTATTCTAAATGTTTACATGTCCTTACTCGTAGGGATGTGCACGGTACGGTTCGGTTCGGTTTGCATCTCAAACCGAATCACACCATAATTTACGGTTCGGTTTTTCTTTTAAATTCGAACCTAACTATACGGTCGGTTCGTAATTTTTTCGAACCGAAAAAAAACGGTCCGGTACAGTTTGGTTTGCAGTTCGAACCGTTTTTTCATAAAATAAAAAATATATTCTATCGAAAAAGTTCAATTACATATTTCTTATCACTAATGCAAATATAAACAATAATATTTAAAATTAGTTATTTATCAAATAAACATGTAAAACTTATAAGAAGGAAAAGATTTCATCCATTATAAAATTATAACTATGACTAGTTTCATTTTTTTGAATTATCTTGAACTATAATGATATACTAGACTTTATCTCAATATAAGACATAAAATGTAATGCGTTATATGCTTTTAACTAACATATTACCAATTATATAAATCAATAAGTAACTAAATAATAGAATTAGATTAATTAGTAAGACAAATGAAAAAGAAATATTGCAGAAGTTAGAATACTAGAGGTTAAATTCTAAAAATCTATCTTATTTATAAATAACATAACAATTAAAACATATTATAAAAAATCTAATTTTATTCTAATGAATAACATATATCTAAGTAAAAAAATTTTACAACAATTAATTTTTTTAAATTAGAATACTAGAGTTTAAATTCTAAAATCTATCTTACTTATAGATAACATAACAATTGAAACATATTATGAAAAATTTAATTTTATTCAAATGACTAACACATATCTAAGTAAAAAATTAAAAAAAAATTAATTTATTTAAAAAAATTAATTGTTTTTAAAATTTGTGACATAGATATGTACCATTAATAAAACAATTAAGAGTAAAAATAATATGTTTAATTTTTTTAATATATAAAACGGTTCGGTTCTGTTTGAACCATACAGTTCGATTCATGGTCTCGAACCGAACCGCGAACTGTTTGCTCTTCAACGAACCGAACCGCTAACCGAACCGTTTCAAAAAAGAACCGAAATTTCGATTCGGTCCGGTCCGGTCAGGTTCGATTCATGGTTTGATCTGTTTTTTTGCACAGCCCTACTTACTCGGTAAGACCAAAACTCATAGCTAGTTTAGAAAGCCCAATATTGTTAAAATTCAACAAAATATTATAACCTTTTTTTTTTTTTTTTTCGGGCAGATACTTATTCATCTATACTAATAAAGAAAAATCTACCAATTTTGTATCTGTTTGAATGATTTGTTTTTCATCTATATCTATATTTATATAGAAATAATATGTGTAAATATATCCGATTTACATATATATTTTATTTATATTTAATCTATTTGATCTTTTAATACAAACTGCCAACTATTTTTATCCATATCAATTTCTTAATAAACAATTTGTTAGAAAAAAGTTTGAAAAAAATGTTTGTATCTGTAATCTGCCGGCAAACAAGCATACCCGTTTGTTATAGTTAGGGGAAGGCACGGATCGGTTGGTTCGATTTTTCTTAAAACTAAACCAAACCATAATTTACAGTTTGTTTTTTTTTTTTCATCCCAAACCAAACCATTAAGTAACGGTTTTGTTCAGATTATAAATTTTTTAAACTATTAAATAACGGTTTGGTTCGTTTGGATTACAGTTTAAATCAAAATTCTAACTAAAACTTTTTCTTGTTCTAGTTTTTTTTACATTTGCGTAGATTCTTAAATGTTTATATCATTTTACAAAGTTGATATTATAAATCATAACAAAATGCTTTATAAATTCATCATACTTTTAATCTATAGTTCTCTATAAAATCAATTATCCACTAATAAAATACATTCACTAACCAATACATAATAAGTCATAATTTATGATTTTTAATATAAAATTCATCAATGAATAAAATGACCAGCTAACAATATATTAAACAATTAATACATAATGAAAGTTTATAACTGAATAAATAAATTTCATACTTTACAAAGTTAAAATCTATTAAAAAAAAACAATAGTTGATCATCATCAACAAAAAATTACATATCGTAAGCTTAAAAAAATTTTAAAAAGGACAAGTTGATTTTAATTAATATTCACCAAATAATAAATATCAAATGAAATCATATAAACATTAAAATATTATTATATTTTTTTTAAATGGTTTGATTCGGTTTTACGGATTGGTTTGGTTTACCTTTCAGACTAAACCATAAATTTACGGATTGGTTTAGATTTGAAAATTTTCAAACCAAACCATGAAAAAAAACATATTTTCGGTTTGGATTGGTTCGGTTACGGATTGGTTTGGTTCAGTCGGTTTTTTTGCCCACCTTAGTTATAGTTAGTTTTACCAAAGTAATCTTTCATGTGATTTAGTATTACCTAGTTGAGATTTTTTTCCCAATAATTATAATAGGAGAAAGGATTTAAACTTAGTTGATGTCATTATACTACAAGATTAGTGGTGGTTTTTACTATCTTTAAAGTCTTATAATTATCTATTAATATTTAAGTTTGGAGATTCCAATAGATATAGTAGTTATTACAGTTTTAGCATACTATTAGCCACTAATCTAATAGTAATCCATAAATAAGTTTCAATAAACCTATTTTAAAAGATAAATTAAGTTTATGTTGTATTTTGATACGTACATTATGAAAGCATCGTCAACTGGTGTTTTCTTTTGTCTTTCTTGAATTTTTGTTATTTTTTCCATGTCCACTAACATTAGTGGACTCTCTTTTTGATTGAACATCTTGGTTTTCACATATTTATCTATTTATTTTTCTATTTTTAAGTGCTTGTGTACGGATGCATCATGCCATCATCGTAAAATCCAATTTATCGGACATCAAAGTTGAGGGTTTTTTTTTTTTTTTTTTTTAAACAATACAAATAACCTGGTACTTCTCACTCAAGAAAATACAAAGAATTTTAATTAGCAAAATTGAAATAGTTAGATCTGTGAAAATTTTAGTTAGTGCAAGACAAGGCAGCAACTATTGTTTGGGCTTTTAAGTTGGCCCACTCTCACAAAGTTAAGCTATCTAACATAAATTTTTTCCCTTCGAAATTATTCTCGTGCAATGCACCAAGGTAAGGAAAAAAATTTTAGAGGAACTCCTTAGGGCTTAATTGACATGAATGTTGTTCTTGTACAGGTTCGAATTCCTTTCTTGATTTTGCTAAGAAAAAAGACCAATATGTAATGCTAATTCATTATGGACTCCCTCACCAACATAATTAAGTCTATTAATTTTGGGAATCTTTGTTAGAGGATTCTATATCAATTTTTATATGACGGGAAATATAATTAATGTAACAGAATTTTACAAACCTCTACTTATGAATTTTAGATATAAAGTAAAGAGGAGCATAAATAAAAATGTTATTAAAAATACTAATGTGGTAATTTATATATCCTCTTAACTTCCTTAAATTTAAGAAAATTTCTACAGTACTGTCCATTTTATTATACTGCTCCCATAAGTTATTGGAGTGATTAGCCATTGAAACAATTATTTAAAGGATCATTATATTAACTTCTATAATTATTTCAATAGTTGGATGATTAACTACACAATCCCACCATAATAAAAATTCTCAAAGGATAAACACACTCATACTTTAAATTTATAAATTACTTGTTTCTTCTCTATTTTTTTCCTTTTTTTTTATTTGATACTTGAAATTTGAAGTGCTCAATTATTCTTTTGCGTTCGGTAAGTGGACGTGGTCAATTCAATACCGAATTAAATTTTTTTGTGAATATTTATACTATCTCAATAATATTATTTGCTTCGTCTTTTTAACATGGAAAAAATAATCTATTAGTGCTAGATAGTGTTAATAACATTAATAAAAATTTAATGATATTTTGTCTCATCCACATCCATGAACAAAGCAAACGATGCTAAAAAGGTAATAAAAATAATCATAAAATGTTTGATTAGATATTAATTAAATTAATCATTTTGCAGTTCATGTATTAAATTCGCTTTTCTTCTACAGTTTAAATACCAAATTTCAGGAAAAGAAAAGAAAACACCCTCTTGTTGCCTTTAAAGCAATTTGCTTTCCCATTGGACATGGTTCATCTGAGGAAAACACTTAGCATGAACAGGGCATGATATCCTCAAAGTGGCCGTGTATTCGTACGGAAATTATGGAAGTGTTGACTATTATATGCATATAAATTAAATATAAGGAAAATTGTATTATGTATTGGTAATACCTGCGGCTGTCCCATAATTTGGGAATTTTTCAAAAATTCTTCCTAAATAATGTTAGTTTTTTTTTTTTTAAAATGATAAATATACAATCTTTTTTTATAATTTTATTTTCTCTCTTCTCCTTACTATTGAGAATGGCAGATTGCCCTTTCTCAGGATGAAATTTTGGATCTCACACATATATATCACCAAAACCAAAAGTGAAGGCCCAAGGACATATCCAAATGAAGACATAAATAGAAATTCTTAGATAGTCATTACAACAATTATTAAGCAATAGTTAACATGATAGCCTAGCAGCACATTTGATTTTACTAACCGCAAATTGATTTTGCCCTCCTAATTAATCCCCAGAACTCGAATTAATTAAAATTACATGTTCTATATAGACCGGTTAGTCTATACAAAAATTATCCGATTAAAAGTACTAGGAAGACTATAATAAAACTCTGTTCCTAAGAAAAAATTCTCTTATAGTACCAAGCTAAGTTCTAACATACCACCAAACTTTTAAGTCCTAGGTTAACATCTTGCAGTAGAATAATAACTAGTGGAGTATTCAGTAAGAGAGCTATTCTCCAAGACCGAGTTGCTGCTTGTCTTCCATGCATCACCCCCATTATTATTATTATTATTGTTATTCATCGCAGAACCAAAGGCAAATCCAAGCGACCGAGCCATTTCCCACTGGTTACTTGAAATCTTCATTTCATGACCATTTCCTACGTTGTTCTCTTCAATCCCCTGCTGAAAGTTGCTATTATCATTGACCAAGTAGTTGTAATAGCAGCCACTGAGTGCCTGCTGCTGCTGCTGCTCTTGGTAAGATCCACCAAAATCTGCCGTCTCCGAGGATGTCATGTTTAGAAGGAAGGAAGATATGTCCACATTATTAGGGTACTTATAATTGATGGTTTGTCCTCCTCCTTGTGGTTGTTCTAAGGTGGTTGTGAGGCTTGTGTATGGGAACAAGCAAGCCTGGATACTACTAGGTAATAGTCCTGTGTTTGAACAGCATAGGCTAATGGCCGGGGACGAGGCGGTTTTCGTCGATGCCGAGGTGGAGATGTTCTCAGGACTGGAGGAAGATTGAGGATGGAAAGGGATGTGTTCAGGTAAGGGAGACACCCATGAACGGGAAAGAGCTCTCTGAGCAGTGGAGTTTGGTTTCTTGAATATTCTGCATATTGCCCATGAGTCCTGCAGAAGCATTCTATATTATTAATATTTACTAGTTTAACTGTACACGCACCAAAGACATTAAATAGAATACATTATATAACAGTTTATCGATCAATGTGTATCATAAACTTAATGAATGGTTTATTTCATGTTAATCAGTAATTTTTCTAGTACCACGTTAAAATTTTATTACTATTTATACACTTGGTACGTTTACATAATAAATCTTTTTCCAGTCCAACCATTGTTTTAAACATCATATTCTATCTAAATATTTCATTTGCCTTATGAAAAATGGAATAGAAAACAAAGTAAGATATCTATTAAAAGCATCACATTACATATGTTAAAAAAAAAACCACATATACCCTTAAAAATTAAAAAAACTACAAAAATAAATCCTTTTTCTATTTTAATACTATTATTGAGTAATTTCCGAATCCTCTAGGTTTTGTTGTTAAGATATTCTATAAAAAATTTTAAGTAGATTTTTTCTTATTATTACTAATTTAAGGAAAATTCTATCAATCTATACTTTTTGTAATAAAACCAATCCCATATAATCATTGAACAACTCAAATTTATTCCAACCATGATTGAATCCTTAATTTTTTTACATTAGCTTTTATATTCAATTTAATAATAATATTACGAGTGGGGTAATATGAGATGTATCCATAGAGTTTCATGTTTAATGGGGTAGTCTGAGATGTATCCATAGAGCCTCATGTTTAATCGGGTTTCTACATATAAGTTATTATTTCAAATCAGAGGAAAACAGAAAGACAGTATCGTTAAGGTACTTTCTTACATTTGCTGGAAAGCCTTTGTCCAAGGATCTCTTAGTAATAGGTGGAACCGAATGATCAGTGAGAGAAGGCAGCCTAAACTCATGCATCATCCAATCAGTTTTAACACCCTTAGCAGCTCTTCCTTTGTAGAAAACAAGTGATTTCTTGAGACCAATACACTTGTTTGTGGCCTCCGAGGAATAGATGGGTCTGTCTGTTCCTGTTGCTTTCCAAAATCCAGCTCCTGTCACTCTGTTTGGTCTTGCACTATTCCTATATTTCCTATCCCTGGGACAGAAGAAGTACCACTCTTTCTCACCTGTACTAGCCAGTTCTGCATATATATTGAAACCCAAAAGGAAAAATTAGTCACTCAAATCCGGCTTCATTATGTATATGTTTGAAACTCCGAGTCTATATATTTTTTTGGTTATAGCGTTTGAAGAAACTGTACAATGGCCGGAAAATCTCGTCCCCTAACAAGATAAATCAGGTTTAAATCCCCACTCTCTTCTAATTATCAATAAAGAGAAAAAAAAAAGGATCAATAAACAGAAACCAAGTACATAGATAAGCTTTATTTATTGAGATTTGCATGCAAGAAACTCTACAAGAACTATAGATTTTATGTTTATTTTATATGTAAATATACAGATAAAATTTGGGATTGTGACTAAATTATGAAGACATGCATGCATGTTGGTAGTCAATAAAGTGAACTTAAAAATGACTCACTTGGTAGATCCCATGGATCATATTTATAGATATCTAACTGCTTGATGAGCTCAATGGAAAGAGGGCGTTGTTGAATCTTTCTCTTTAAGTAAAAGGAAACGAGTTCTTCATCTGTTGGATGAAATCGAAACCCCGGAAGCATTATTTCATCACTTTTCTCTATATCTATTGATCTTTCATCCATTTTAGCAAGCTTTTGGAAACCCTAGTAGGTACCCAGCTATATATCTTTTCAAACGAAAGTACTACGTATAATTATCTTAATACTAAAAAAGGAAAATAACTTGGAAAGAACACACAATTCCTAGAAGAATCTACTTAGAGTTAACTTTGAAGAGAACTAGCTAGGTTAATAAAAGGGTAAGGACTAAGGATAGAAGTAGAGAAGAAGGGTGTGTGTGAAGCGAAGAGGTGAAGGATTAGGTTGCCTTAATTTGAAGGGTGTGTATTAAATGATTCCCAAGAAAGGTCCGGTAGCTCCCCCGAAGGATCAGCCGCCTTTTGTGGTGTGTCCTTAAGCAAAGGTTGTGTGTTTTGCGAGGAAGACGGTGACTTTGAAGATTTTGTGAAGTTCTAAGCCAAGATCAATGGCAATAATCTATGTCTTGGCTTTAATGCAATGAAGCCCTTGTCTTAATTAAAAAATAAAAATAAAAAAAGAAATGACCCTGGATAATTTACTTTCATTCAATTTTCCCTTAGTTTTCCCATACTATAAGATTCTTATAAGGGAAAATATCAAAATTTGTACCTAATTTAACATCAAACCTCAATTTATTATATAAATTTTGAATTGCTTAATTTAATACCTAATCAAAGTTTTCATTACTACTTTTACTACTTTAATAACACCATTTACTCTAATTTTAGACATGAAAAGAGCAGTCCAGCGATGTTGGATAGTGTTACAATTATCAGTAAAAATTCAATGATATGTTATATTTTCTACATCTGCAAATAAAGTCAAATTTGTTTAAAAAAGTAGTTAAAATAGCAATAAAAAGTTTGATTAATGATTAAATTAATCACTTTAAAGTTTAAGTACTAAATAGAATTTTTATGTAAAGTTTATATACCACTTTTGACATTTACCCAACATACAATTAACTATTGAAATTATCTATGAGAAAATGACATCATAACGATGTTTATGGTAGTATTCAGATGCAAAAATTATACAAGACAATAAGAATTAGACTGCATAATATAACAAATGCCGGATGATACAATTTTTTTATATTACGTTTAGTATGCACAATACTACATATGGATTTTTATGTTGTCCACTGTTTGGCATATATAATTACTGTGCAAGATATTATAAATTGACAATTATTCTCTTATATTGTCTTATGTATATATTAAATAATCTTAATATTATTAAATAGGTACAATTTAACCTAAATAAAGTGTGAAAGAAACGATCGTTGAAGTAAGGTCGATTTGGGGTTTTAAAAAAAAGCTTGTTCAGTGAATTATGGTTTTATACCATCGTCTAATACAATTTAAGAAAAAGAAAGATTACTTCGTACTTAAGGGGTCCTTGTCCAGCACTAAAACTCACAGTAAAAACCAAATAAGGATTAGGGCTACTATTTAATCCAGTCTTATAAATTTTTTACAACAAAAACGCTCTAAAAATATAATTTAAAAATCTAAATAATTGTAACCATTAATTTGAAAATTAGAAGAAACTGAGAGAAAAGAAACTTTTAGAAGATTCAAATCGAGAAAAAAAAAAAAAAAGGAGGGTTCATATGGGAAACATTGAAAATGCAATGGTTGTATAAGATTTTCTTTATTAGCGGTCATTATCTTAAGCTATTTGTTCAATTATGAAATCCCTTAAATATATATATATATTCAAGAAAATTCAAAAGTCTAAGAATGTGGATTTGGTGTATAAACTCTTGGATCATATTTCCCTAGTTGGGTGTTGTTTATTCCAAATTGAGGAATCTCAAGAACAGCCTAATAAACATGAGTTTCTGGGGATTAAGAATACTTTAAGTAGATGTCTCACTCGTCAAACCTTGATTCAAAGTTTTGTTTATATCCATTGCAAATAAGACAAATGCAATAACCATTTTCAACGACGCTCTCTTGCAATTTCATAATGTAAATGTCGACCAGAACCAGCTTCCAATGCACGAGCTTAAATGTGTTTGTCAGTGAGAGATTATCATGGGATTTTTTTAGGTCTCTGAAAACGAAAATCCCGCTTCTATTCCATTCTTCTAAGCTTCTATTCCACTCATCTGTCAGATTGAGTTCTCATTTTTTTAATGTGGGAGATGCAACCACTTGATTATAGGATAGCTAGCTTGGGACCACTTGGTCTTATTAGAATTCTGTTGACCTTTTGAAGGATGCAAAAATCAACTGTAGTAACATATACTCCGGCTACCAAGTTGAACTTAATTACCCCATGACCGAGATAATTTTGGTTATAAAGTTTCGCGATAATATCACAAATAATATTTGAACTTTAATAAAATATATAATTAGATATCTAAACCTTAAAATCGAGCAATTTAATACTTATTGAAGCACAGTTGGTGTACACGAAACATTCTTTCAGGTACTAAATTGATTAATTTTAAAGTTTAAATATCTAACGGCATATTTTATCAAAATTTATATTACATTTGTGAGATTAAACATAAAGTTAAATCCATATACTATCAAGTTGAAATTGCATCATGGGTGTTTTGTGAAGCCAAATCTACACATTTGAACCAACTTTCTGATTCCATTTTATACGTCCCAACATTTTTTATTATATACATATACATACATACATATATATATATATATATAGATTTTAGGGCCAATTAATACGTAAAACATCTATTATAGAAGGGAGAATGGAATCTAATCATTATATTAGGAAACTACACATCAAACCTTATTTCTTCCTTTTATTCCTCCTCTTATGAAAGAGTGTTGGCAACGAAAGAGCGTACGAAGTTTGGCTCTTTCACTCCTCTACGTGGCTTCCATCACAAGGATAATTTGTATTATGTGGCCCACCTATTAATCACATGGTGCATGATGATGTGGATGTAGCTCAAGGGGTATCGTACTCTACTAAGTGAAAAAGTAAAGTTGTATGATGCTCTCCACCATACACGTGTTTGAAGTTCAATTGTTTCTTCCAAGGAGTAGATTGAGTCAAAGGAGTTAAAAAAAAAAGAAGGAAATTATGTAATGTTCAATGACAAAAGTCACAAATGAACTCTACCTTGTTCATTACCCCAAATTGGGTTACTAATAAGGAGAAAATGATGGGCTCAAATACATTTGATTGTCTAAAGTCTCTAGTGGAGATACAGTCTTTTGGCATAATCTCCTATTACAATTCTAGTCATGTCTTCCTCTTAGTCCACTACCTCTAATGGAGGTGGTACTACAATCTTGGGGGTGTGTTGACTTCTAGTGAGCTGTAAGGTTTTGTCACATTATTTTGATCCTTTATGCAATTGATCCCCTTGCCGTTCTCTTTTATGTAAAGTGTTGCATGAATGCGCTATAGGAAACCTGCTTACATGAAAAAACAATACAAAGTAAGCTAATATGAGCTTTAGCATGATCTTATCATACTAGTACATATTTTTTAATTACCAAGAATCCAAGTATATAAAACTAAAGCATCCAACATATATTGGTAACTTGATGAAAGTTTGCTGTCATATTGTTGTCCTAACAAATGAAAAAATGTCACGTGTTATTAATTTGATTTTAGTTATTTTAAAATTTTTTATATGTGCTAAGAAATTATACGTGGCACGTTATTATTTGTTGAGTGAGCAACGTGATAGCAAATTCCGTATAGCAAACTCTTTTTCGTGGTAACTAATGTGTCAATACCGTGAAATATAATTTCGACCAACTCCATGGCCAAGCTTAAGCTACACTATATGAGTACAATGCCCATTCCATGAAGGCTACATATACCATTTAATTAGTCTAATTCCTCTCTTGCCAAACAACATAGTAAAGTGAAACCTTTATATCAAAAGTTAGGTTTGACATGTTAGCAATTAACAAAGTGATACACTACTTCGTTAGAATAGTGACACTCTACTATATAAAAGCATATGAATAATATTCAAGCCAGTATCATCTCATTCTCATTACATCAGTAAGGGAAAAAGCTTGCATGGTATCTTATATGTAAGTCTGCCACTTAGCCTCACATTGTAATGATAATATTTTAGTATGATTATATTTGAAATTGAATGAACAAGTGAGGTTTGACACTTTTTACCCGATGTCGAATCCGTCAATATATAATGCCTCAATAAGCTCTAGCCTACAAGTTGCTAGCTTGGTGGTCTCAAGCTCCATCCTCCATGAACACATTAAAGGCCTATCCTCCTTTAAGAAAAATCTTATGATAGCTCATGGGAGTAGTATTTAGAAATTAATCCTAGTATGTAGGGGAATGGCACTCCCTTAAGTACTTTATATGTGTTTTAAAAATTGGTGAATGTCGAATTTGGTATCCAAACTTTATCAATTTGTATAATAAACTACCTGAAATTTACAACCTAAAATTTACCCATTTTTGCTCTATTAACTACATGGAATTTGTCTGATTTTGCAATTAAATATCTAAAATTTGCTTGTTCTTACAATTAACTACTCAATCTAGGTACTAAATATAAAATTTACCTTTTTAAACTTTAAGTAGTTAATTACGCAAATTGGTAAAATTAGGATACCAAATATAGCATTTACCTTTTTAAAAATGATACTTCCTTAATTATTTTATATGTTGCCCCTCCTCAAAAATCATTTTAAGATTAACTATATATTTGTATAATTCTTTGGTAGCTCCATCCTTAAATCTAAAGCTACAAACAATACATTTTAATACTAAATTTACCTCTGATAATGACATGAACACAATCTCTCTCTTAATAAAAATGAATAAATAATTAAACCACACGTACCATGTTTTGAATAAATAAAAATATTACAGTAAATTATCTTAATTTCATATTAGCTAATCCTTCATAACTAACCATTATTTGTATTGACTGGGTGTGCTGACCCATTTCTAGACTTCAAGTCAAGCTTGGGAACACAACCTAACCCTAGCCAGCCCGTGGTATTTAACCGAAGTGCTTCACTGAATTTGAAGTCTCCGTTTATGGAATCTGATCCTATGAACAACCTTCTAAAATAAGGTACAAATCTTGCTAGCCCATTAGTGGACATGGTTGGACTCGGTGAACCATGAAAAACTGCACCCATATACACATACGCTACCCAAAGACTTTGTACACAATCTTAGCGATTTTAAAAAGACCAAAGTACACATTCTAAGCCTTAAAAATCAAGGTTCTTACTAAGAACACAACACTCTCTTGGGACAAGTGCGCGAGATCTTCCGACATGTGAGTACAATGATGAGAAAAAGGAGAAATTAAGAAACGTTAAGAGGACACAAAAACAATGAAAATGCTGTAAAGGAAATAATATTTTCCGTGCACCTTCTCTCAATTTTTCTCGATTTTCTTCCTTCAAAATATTATCATGTGTAGTCGTAGGAAAAGTATGACGTTATAATACTATCATAAGGTATTTTAAAAAAATCAGACAATTTGAACAAATAATTTATAAATCGAAGAAAAATGGAAGAATTAAAAAAATTGAGGGGATCCCAAAAGTAAAATATCCTAGACATCCTTTGGTGCCTTCTTCCTTTCTTTTTTTTTTTTTTTTTTGCCATTGAAATAAAATATCCTCATTATTACTCCAGAGAGATTTTATAGTTCGTCATTAATTTTGATATGACCAATCCCGTCACTATCCAACAGTTCGTATCATATCTAACCATGATTGAATCACTAAAATAATCAATATTTTAATTATTATATTCATTTTAACGGTTAGATAGTTGATTGGATGGTCCGGGATAGTAGAAGCTCCCCATTCCACAAATGCTCAAAAAGTAAAAATCTTAAATTTTTAAGACTTTTTTTCATTTTAACGTTCATATAGCTTTTATAGTTATCTTGCATCATTCCATTTTATCCTCTCTCTCAATTATTTAACACATATTGTTCTATGTTACATGCCTTTTCATTTTCAACAATAAATACGAACCTCCCAAATTATCTTTCCATTTCAAACAAAGCAAATCGGTAACGGACTTTTTCTGTCTCTCACTAAAACTTTTCGTACCCTTCCTTTCCCATTATATGCTTTTATTCATACAATTTATATATATACATAGACCAATGATGCATATTTGCAGAAAATTTTTAAGAAAATCTGCCCAATGTGGGGCCAAATGAAGTAGTCATGGTTGCAAAAAATTCTATGCTTTTCTTATAGGTAGTGCCAAGGTAATACTCACTAAAAACCAATTTAAACAACTATTCAAGATTATGACTTTTCAGATGAAATCAAAGATAAAATTGTGTCATAACAATGACAAATGTATGTTTTTAGTGACTGCATGTGACTTTGGAAGAAAGATGCAATAAAGGTGTTGGTTTCACTAAATTTTTGGTAACTTTCCAAATAAAAACCTTTCAAAGGGATCATAATTAACTTTTTTCCCTACAATTTTACTTTGCATCTTTGATATCTTTAGATTTAAGTTATTTTTAGCTCATCTCATTTAAAAAATGTTTCATGCTAATTAGTTATAAATAAATACCAACGATATGTTAAACAAAAGCTACTCTCTTAATTTATTTGTTTTTCTTTTTGTTTATTGTGTGTGTACTGATAGAATTTTTGCATCATAACATTTATATATAATGTGCTTTGAACAAAGCATCAATAGCCATCCATATTTGTTGCTTATACCATTAAAAATAAAGATATTTAAAGCAAGTTAAAGGATATTTAATTAGATTCAACAAAAGTACTAACTGTTTAATTCATTTGTCATTACTAAATTATTTTATTCCAATGACAAATAAGATAAAAATGATAAAAGATATGAAAAATCATTACCCTAAATAACATACATATATATGAGCATGCATAGTGATAATGCCCACTTACACTTTCTTCTCAAAGACGCACCGTATAAGCTAGGATATAAAAGCCTCTCTTTCTTAACCCCAGCTTTTTTCCACCACACTACATAGATAAGTCTCTCTTCCACTTTTACTCTCTACTCTCGTGTTTAACCTTAAAATGACGAACCTTAGTGTTGTTGTGTGTTTAATGTACAGGTAGAAGATGATGCCTTGGCTCTAGATTTTAAGTGCTGTAACTTGCTTGCCTCTTTTGTTTCATTCTTTCCTTTTATATTCTTTACATGTATATTATGTTGAATTAGTTGGATCCATTATCAGATCCATTATGCTAATAATATCTTCTATTTTAGTTACAATTTTATTACTATTACAAGTGTTTGTAATCTGATATGCTCAAACCTAGCTGATCTTGTAATCCTTTAGCTATCCCGGTTGTTGCCTTATACGAACTTGGGTTTTATCACATAGCCCGTAAATATTTCTTAATTATATTATTAAAATTAAAGATACACTTCGATATATTGAAAAATAGAAAAAATATATATTAGTATTTTATGCTATAATAAAAATTGTTTATTTCTTCATTTTATGACATAAGCCATATTTAACATAATGCTGCTTATTCTTTACATTTACCTTACAATATTAGAATAATTGGCATTCCTATTTGTCATTACAAACAAGATGAAATAGATAAAATTTGCTAATTAATATTATCAAGAGTAACAATTTTTACAAACCAAAAGGGAAAGAAAACTAAAAGGGTACAAGATTAGTTTAATCTATTGGCAACACGAAAAGATACATCTTACAAAAAAGAAATTAATTATTTTTTAATAAAAATAAGACTTATTATCATTAGATAAAAGAATTACCAATAGTTTAGAATTGGTTTTCTTAGATAATTTAGTGTTGGCCTTTTTATTTATTTTTAATTCACTTTATCGTTTAAATGAAGGCTTTCAATTGTTGCTACAAGTTTAAAGTTTTTTGAAATTTTCTTTTCAATATTTAGATTTTTGCTCTAACCTTTGTTAAGGATATATCATAATCATTGCAGTTATATATTCTCCTTTTTTACTTATTTTTATTTAAGTGATTTTAGTGAAACTTTCATGAAGAATAAGGTAATCTAATTGAGATGACTTTCTTGTAAGTGTTATAAAGTGATTCTCGTGCAAAAATAAAGTTTTGGGACTTGAAAAAATTCATACACCTTGATTTTCTCAATTTCCTTAAAAATAATCACAAGTTTGACATATAAATTATTGATAATGGATTATAGATATTCGTGTACACACAAGAAACATTCTTTTTCTCAATGGATAATGTTAATACAATTACTTAAGGAAACTATGGATTGTATAAAAAGTTTGAACTTAGATATAACAAATACATAATAAATAATAGGATTGTGTGATGAATTAAAGTTAATACAAAACTAATTGTTATAATAGGACATTAGTTGCTTTGATTAAAATCAATAAATAATAATATGAGAAAATTAATGAATTTAATATGTAAAATATTATAATAAAAATTTGAAATAAATAAGAATTTCTAAAAAGAAAAGAAAAGGGAAAAAAGGAAGATCATATATATTGTTTCCTATTTCTAAATCAACACATTTGTTTCCTATTTGTTTTATGGATAGACTAAGACTTACTATTGTCTATATGAATTTAATGCAATCTTTCTCTCCCTCTCATTTCTGTTTCTTTGAAAAACAAAACAAAACAAACAATGAAATCATCAAGGAGAAAGAAGGCAGGTTCAGGCAAAGCTACAAAATTTCAAGTGTTCTAGAACCCAACCCTATCAATAGCAATGACCACAAAGAGCATGAGTGTTGAACAACTTGGACCTTTCATATATACAATCCTCCTCTTCTTCTTCATCTCCTCCTCCATCATCTATGCTTCTACTTTAGTTTTCCTTATTTCTAGGTACAGCTACCTTTTTTAATTCCAATATGGCCATTCCCAGAAATAAAACTAGCTAAGGTTCTTTTTTTTTTTTTTTAAATAAAAGTAAATAAAATATAAGTATGCTTTTTTATTCATGAAAGTCGTTCTCTTTCACTAATAATCGCTACAATGGGGTTTTTTTTGTTGTTTTTTTGCCATTATTTATTTGTTTGTTTGTTTGTTGAAGGGAGGAGTAGCTATTCCATTATGTTTTATTATTTGGCCAACATACAGCTTGTAAGTCTATTATATATTGTCTCTATTTTTCAAAGAGTTTTAGCATTAGACTCAACTCGATTCATATTCACTTCCTGCATATTTACTCTTGAAGTCGATAACTGTTGTTGTTATTCTAGTTTTAATTAATAGTATGCTTTAATGCATGGTCCTACACCTTTTTCTTCTTCAAAGGATCAACCTTAACCAGCTCTTGTAGTTTGTCAGCTATGGCTATTAGGTTTAAAGCCTAACGCTAATGCTAAAATTGCATGATCTCGAAAGAAAAAAATCCTCCTCTTGTCCCACTCCATCAGTTTATGTTTACAACAACCACAAGTGCAAAATGCTCATCTCCTCCTCCTCCTTCTCCTCGATCTAATGGTAACTTTAAAAACTAAATGTTGGTTGTTGTAAACATAAATTGATGGAGTGGGACAAAAAGGAGGATTTTTTTTCTTTCTAGATGATGTAATTGCAGCGTTAGGCTTCGGCTTTAAACTAATAGCCGTAGATGATGAAATGCCAGAGTTAGTGGAGGATGATACTTTGAAGAAGAAAATGGTGTACGACCATGCAAAGAAAAGGCTTTAAAACAAGAAAGCGTACTATCGATTAAAACCAGAATAACGATAGCATTATTCGTCTTCAAGATTAAATCCGTAGGAAGTAAATATGAATCAAGTGGAGTTTAAAACTAAAACTACTTGAAAAATAGAGACAACATATAACAAACTTAAAAACTGTACATTGGCTTAATAATAAAAATAATGGAATGGCTGCTCATCCCTTCAATAGATAAACAAACAAACAAATAAATAATGGCAAAAAACAATAAAAAAAAAACCCCACGGAAGTGATTATTAATGAAAGAGAACGATTTTCATGAATACAAAGCATACTTATATTTTATTTATTTTTATTTTAAAAAATGAACCCTGGCTAATTTTATTTCTGGGAATGGTTGCATTGGAATTAAAGAAGGTAACTATACCTAGAAATAAGGAAAGCTAAAGTAGAAGTATAGACAATAGAGGAGAAGATGAAGAAGAAGAAGAAGAGGATTGTATATATGAAAGGTCCAAGTTATTTGACACCCATGCTCTTTGTGGTCATTGCTACTGATAGGGCTGGGTTCTGGTACACTTGGAACTTTATAACTTTGCGTGAATTCACCTTCTTTATGTACCTTTATACCTTTGCCTCAATTTACCTTCTTTCTCCTTGATGATTCCACTGTTTATTTATTTTGTTTTATAAAGAAACAAAAACGAGAGGGAGAGGTGAGAGATTGCGTTAAATTCATATAGATAATAGGTGAATTTTTATAGTAAGTCTTAGTCTATCAATAAAACAAAACAAGAAACAATATGTGCTGGTTTAAAAATAGGAAATAATATATATGATCTTCCTTTTTTATTACTATTTGGCATGTTCAGTTATTTATTTTAACCTTTTTAAAATTCCATGCCAAATTTTATTAACGAAAATCCTTAAATACATAAAATTAAATAATACAAGCCCTTAAATGCATGTTTTATTAATCGGGGTTCTATTTGGGAAAAAACACGCAAATATAAAGCCTTATACAGCATTTTTTCCCATTCTATTCATTATCAATGATATTGTAGTCATGGTGATACGTGGGTAATGATCACACATATTTATAGAGTCCATTAGAAATGAATGTAGTTATTGTGCTTTTTTTTTTTTGGGGTTATCCCATGTATTTTTTATTGATAACATCTTTCATCATGGATCCTGACTAATGGTTTTAATAAATTAAAATTGTGATGATCTAATTTGACCTTTGAGTCTTAATTCATCTAATGTATTTTGCTATTCTTATTTTTTTCAATCATTTTTCTTTGGATGGATGTTAAAAAGATGTTAATTAATCGAATCATAATAATTGTGGTTTATTATTAGAACATCCTCCTTGACTTTAAATATAAACCATATTGAACCAATATTTTTTTCCTTCTCTTTGCAAATTTTGTGCCAACACTTGTTGTTAAATATAATATGTCCAAAATAATATTTTTGGATGAAGGATGATTGGAAGATTTTGAAGATTTAAGAAGAAAAGAATTAGAGATTTTAAACATGTTGATTGTACTTCTAACATCTCAATGACGAGGATATATTTTTTTATTAAAAAAAAGAAAATAATTGAGTAAACCATTGATTTACAAAATTGAAATATTGTTCTATATAATCTTTGCTTTTTGGTATTTTAACATTTATTTCAATAATATATTGAGTTCACATTATATAGCTCTTGGATTGTGCCTATGGGCTATAGTAGGACTTCAAGGAAAATTATAAGTGATAGGGTATTTTCCAAAGATTCCTTTAAATGAAAGTGCAAATTTCTATTTGTGCGAATTTTGCACGCAAGATCCATTAATAGAATCTTTAATGAAGTATATAAGGAATTTTTATCCATAAAAATACTCATATTTATTGTAATAATTAAATTGCAACATGAGGGATCCTAAATTGGAACAACATTAACAAAGAAATAAATAAATGAAGATGTTATTTTTATTTAAAGATTAATTTTCATTCCAAATATCTATTGGGGAAACTTCAAATTCCATTATGGCATAAAATTTAATAGTATTAAATAAGTCAATTTTTTTCAATACAAATGTTCAAATTAAAATTGATCTTCAAGAAAATGAATTTAATAAATTCCGCATTATGTGATTACAGATTCTAATATTATTTCCTATAGATTTATAAATAACCAAAATTACTTTATATTACTTTTGTTGTTTGAGTTTTGATAATTATTCATAGATTGAAAAATCATTACCATCATACAATTCTCCTTATATATATATTATTTATAATTATATAATTTTTTAATTGCATAAGCAGAGCGAGTGCATGACTGCTAGTGTGTGTGTGTGTTTGTATATATATCTAAATTGTATGAATGAAAGCATATAATGAGACAGGAAGGGCATGAAAAGTTTTAGTGAAAGATAGAAAAAGTCCATTACCAATTTGCATTGTTTGAAATCGAAAGATAACTTGACAAGTTCGTATTTATTGTTGGAAATGAAAAGGCATATAACATGGAGGACAACATAATTGAGAGAGAGGATAAATTGGAGGAGAGAGAGCAATTATTAAAAGGAATGGAAACTACTCCTAAAACGGTGGAATGGAAGAATTAAAATGATGCAAACTGTAGTTTTACTTAATTAGATAACTATAAAAGTTATATGAAAGTTAAAAAAAAAAAGACTTATAAGATTTTATTTTTTGATTATTTGTGGAATAATAAGAATATTTTTATTTCAATGGGGAAAAAAAAAAAGAAAGAAGACACCAAAGGGTAGCCTCTTGCTTAAATAATATAGATAGACAAAAGCGAAAATATCCAATTTAGTACTTGAACTTTGACGAAGAGGATAATTAGATACCTGAAATTTAAAAAGTCCAATTATATGCCCAATTGAACTTTTCGTGCTCTTAAACACTACTCTCCACATTCGTTGTCTAACACATGTCCGTTACTCTCCATAGACAATAAAATACTTGGATACCATTTAGGGAACAAAAGTTTAATTAGTATAAAATTGAACTTTTTAAAGTTAGGTACCTAAGCGTTAACATAAGAAAAAGTAAGAATATAGAAATGCTTATTTAACCATGTTAAAATGTTAAGATGGACTCCTCCATTATTAATTGTGGGCCATCCTTCCAAGCCTTATAAATTTTAGTAATATCCTTAACACTACAGCAACATTGTTTAAAGGGGTAGAACCCTCAACCCTTTGAAAGCCCACCAGTAAGATTAGTTGATTTCAAATAAATATTAAATATTATAGAATAGTTTTCAAATATAACAAAATAAAATTGTTTGATTATCATCTATCAAAATAAAAAATTATATAAATACAAATTATATGATGGTAATTATAGAAATACCACTCAAAATCTAGTCATAATCCTAGTAGATCAATTGCAAAGCTCAACGTCCCCTCCAAGTTTGCCTTAAGCTTTCAAAAGGCAAAATAAGTCTCTCTTTTCTTTATAGCAAAATTTTATCAAACACCACCACAAGAGAGATAATTGTAGACACTCCATTTTTGTCTTTTTTTTTTTAAATGGTCATGTTGGAGCCGGTCACTTTTGATGATCGATTTAATTGATACATTGATTGAAAATCTAAATCGCATAGGCGACTTGATAAAATGTGAGTCTCTTCGCAAAAAGATAAGTTTTAGTTGATTTGATTTATCTAATTTTTTAAATTTCATAAAATAGACAATTTTAGAAAAAGTGACTACAAATGGAACTTCAATTGAAATTAAATTGTTTATTTTATGGTTCTCAAATATCGAGATAAATAGAACCCTAAAAATTATTTTTAATAATTAGCTCAATTTTTATTCACAAACTAGGACACAATTTTATAAAATTGTAGCTTCAAATGGTGCTTCAATATGATTTAAGTTGTTATTTTATAGATATGTAAAGTTAAGAGCTAACATAAGTATTGAGAATGAAAATTTTATCAAATTGAATTGTTTTACAAATGCAATTTAGAATTTTTCTTTTATGATCCATGTAATTATAGTTGGGCTTAGGCTAATCAATTGGCCTAAAGTTGGTTTGCTTTAACCCAAGTTGTTTCAAGATGTCTAAAATAGAATTCGAGGCCCGTGTTATGTGCGTTTGGCAAATTTTTCACACGCATGCCCATTGAGCTCAAGGAGAGTCCCTCCACGCCGGATCCATGTGTGCACCCCTAGGGGGCTTATGATGCATCTGTCCGCATTGAATCTCCTGGTCATCTCCGGCCCGTAGACTTGGAATAACAAGTACAGAAAGAGGAGCATTTTTCGTGTCTAAAAAGCTCGTTTTTTGACCAATTTTCTTCCATTTATTTTGCAAATTAATGATGGCAATAAATTGTGGACTTATCCTATTATATATTGAATACATTAAATGTAGCTTTTAGCAGGAAAACACAGACTGAAATCATATTCAAAGATTGGAAAGAAATAACAATCAAATTCAAGCGAAAATTGAGCATTATGAACTTAGAAAATTTTATCTTAATTAATAAATTGTAATCTTCTAAAATTAGGATTGCCATTTAGAGTTTTCAAATAAAGGAGATAAAATCTTTTTTTTTTTAAATAAAATTTTAATAAATTCAAAGTGGAAAGATTTAAAAAATATATGAAAAGAACCAACACTTTAAATTTTATAAGGAACTACATATTGTTTAATTCCGACGAGCAGGTACATAGACATATCCGAGGCGACATAAAATCTGAAAAACTCCTTTCTTTTGTTCCATCATATTCTTTTTTAACTATTAAACCGATTTGTTATTTCTTGTACATACTAATTGATATGTCATTCATTTATAAATGAAATTGTAAATACCATAATTCATAATATTTGATAGATTTTTTAGCATTAAAAAGGTAAAATTTTAACTTAAGAATTTCGAGTGGTAACCGAATGGTTTTAACAGCATAGCCTCTGAATTTGTAATTTCTGATACTTGAACTAATTTTTAAATTGGTTTTATTGTGGACTTGTAGTCAAATTATGATCAACAAACCTATTGATCATTATTTGCAATTTTTCCCCACTATAGTTAGGTAGCAACTCGTTCTTTATCTTATAAAACTAATATTTCTTCAATTATAGTCAAAGATTCGTACCAAATGGGTTAACGTTTGATACAGATTGAATTGAAAAAAAAAAAAAATCGAACCAAAAATGAAAAATCAAGGCTCAACAAATATAAAATCTAACTTTTTAAAGTTCAAGTATCTAAGAGCATTACCAGAAAGAAAAGGTAAGAATATAGAAACTACATATTTGACCACATTAGAATTTTAGGACGGACCCCTCCATTCTTAATTGGAGGCCGCCCTTTCAAAGCCCTGTAAATTTGAGCAATGTCCTTAACACTACAACAATATTGTTTCAAGGGATAGAACCCTCAAACCTTCGAAAAGCCCACCAATAAGATTAGGTGATTTCAAATAAATATTAAATATTATAGAACAGTTTTCAAATATAACATGATAAACTTGTTTGATTATCCATCTATCAAAATAAAAACTATGTAAATACAAATTTATATGATAATAATTATAAAAATACCGACTCAAATCACATCTAATAGATGAGATTTATCTAATTGCATATAAATCACACACGCGATTTATGTACTTCCATATAAATCTTATGACATATGATTTATGTGCAATAAAATCGCATATAGTACATATGATTTCACATAAGTAGTTATGTACGTAATTAAGATTATGTCATTGTATTTAAATAATTACTTTTTTTTCTAGAATCGGTAGAAAAATATTCCACTCGATATAACTTTATGAAACCATTATATAGGATAGGATATGGTACAACATCTCCAACTTCTATATATCTATCCTAAAACATATATATTCATAGATATAAAGGTATAGATCAACTAATATATATAGTTATTATAGGTTTTAGGATATTACAGAACTACCTTATAAAAATTACTAAACATAAATAAATGAACAAAAAAAATATTACATTCTACTCTTAAAATCCAAGTTCTACTTAAAAGAAAATGAAATAAATTCAAAAAGACAAATACTGTGATAAAAGATTAAGCAATATTAAGTCATCAATGGTGCAACTGATATAACAATGTATGCAAAGAACTGCAAGTGTGAAATTTAAATGTAAGGATAAAAGTGTGAGTTTATTAATATGATAATATCTAACAAATCTTATATAAACTTTGCTTTTTTAGGTTCATATTATTAAAAATTTACCTTGGAATTTTAATATTATAAAAATATAATAAAATAATTTATGGAATTCACAAGATACTCTATACTTAGTATTCTACAGTATATGAATTCTAAACTTCACATAGTAAATTATTGTTTTGATGTTTAGAAACTTGAGTCTATAGAATGGCTAAAAAGAAAAAAGGGAAAATGATGAAACTTATATTTATAGGATAAGATATAATTTGGATTTATTATTCCACTTATTCCTATGCCTGTCTGCTCACCATTACGCATATCTTCGCTTGTAATATACCACCATCTTTCTTTCTATGGCCTGTACTACTTCCTCTTTTTTTTTTTTCCTTTATATTGTCTCATTACCGATATGTTTTTTAATGGTTATAGATCTTTTTCATTAAATTGCAACCCATTCTAAGTGCCTATTCATTTTATATAATAGTGTAAAGACCATTGATTTTATATATACACACACATAGGCATACACATATGTATGTCTGATATTAAATAATTATATTTACATCACATCTAAAATTATTTTTTAATACACCTTATTGATACATTAATTGTGATAACTTTTAAGTAAATCTACAAATAATAATTGAGTAAAGAGGAGAAAATCAGAAAGAATGGAATCTACATAGTTATGCGTGGGTATCAGTTTAGATAGATGGAGCGGTTTCATTAGATGATGGTAAAGCAGCTGTTAGAAGAGTAATCAAAGACCACCAGGAAAGTTAGGATGTGAAGGCGCAATCAAAGACCAGGGAAGCTGGAGTGTGGAGTTTACCTAAGCTATTGGTAGATATAATATCAGAGAAGTTGAAATTTGAGATGCAACAAATGAGATGCAACAAAAGGTTAAATTCTGGCTTGGGAAGTTGCTAACAGAAAGGTGGTGTTGGAGTGTAATTGCCAAAAGCTGATCAATTTATGGGTTATTTTGGCATCATCTATTTATCGTTTTCAAGCTGATGTTTGTTAAGAATCACATACCGATAAACTGACAGTTTTACTTATAAACCGACCAGTAGAACTAATACTAATATGATATAGATAAGTTATAGATGTTGATCCGATATAGATACGATACAAATAAAAATCCTATAATCCAAATAGACCATAATTGCCAATTTTTAAGACGATGGTGCCCATATCCTTGAGAGGTTGAGTGCATTACTAAACAAAGAATGGGAAGTATATTAGAAAAAGATTTTTTAGAGGATCTAACTTGGTTGTTGATTGCTTAGCTCGTAATAACAGTAATCAAGACATTAAAATCTAGGTTCTCCATTAACCTTGTAACCAAGTTCTCTTGCTTATAGATTGTAGTAGCTATGATAATATTGTGTAGTTTGTGTGTCGTTTTGCCTTAGGGCCTTTCTTGTTTATAAGTAAATAAATAAAAGTACAAAAGGATACACCTAAACTTATAACCATATAATGAAAATAAATTATTAGCAAAAAAAGAAAAGACAAAAAAGAAAATTAATAAAAACTAAAACAATTTATTTCCAAGAATATATATTGTCATGTCCCGAATTAGGGTCAAGGGGTGCCCAACCGCTACGTATAACACTTATGCGTTATACATTTAGGCTAAACTAAATGACTTGTTTATCGTGAACATTTGGCAACAACTTTTAGATTTTGAAATCGTATAATTAAATTATAGAAACAACTGAAATTGTAGCAATAAAATATACTTTTACAAAAATTTCAAAAGCTACTCTCATGAATAAATCAACCTTCAAAAATAAAAATATACCATCAGATATCTCAAAACAAAGAGCACCTTATCATGATGGTAAAACAAAGCTTAAAAGTTTAATTACAAATCATCGACTCCACAACCATGCCCATAAAGAAATATAAGTTCAAAAGATGATTCAAAATTTCAAAATTTCAAAATAAATAAATAAATCCAACTATCTTAACCGCTCCATTCGTCAACAAATTCCTTCCGAGTCACCCTCCGAGTCACCCTATACCCGATACACACACCAACATTCCAAATCATCACCTGGAAAAAGAATAGAATGAGTCTAAACCCAGTAGACGACAACACAAGCATACACAAGATGGGTACACACACTTATTCTAATGCAATGCAACATCTTAAAAATCTATATATTTAAATTAAAGCATAGCAAAACAACAGTAGGGTACTCATACTCCGGCAACATGTCATTAGGAATCTGGGGGTTTTGAGTGGCAGCAACTACTCAGGGGGTTAATATAAGCAACCTAAATAATTATATCCCCTATAAGAACATCTACAATAATAGCTTCATCTAGAGTTAGCAACCGTCACACATTTGTACCTATTACGGTCTATAATATAATACAGCTCAGTTGGCCCCACAAGTCATGAGTCATGCTATATTACTTCTCACCGATCTAGGTAGGTGTTCTCTTGATATCGTTTGCCCTATTAACTATAAGCTGAGCCACCTATGAATTATCATTAACAATGATAAGGAGTGGCCTAAGCACCTAACTACCATGCTAGCATCGCCTAATAAGGTTGTCGTACCCCAGATCGGTTTCAATGACTACACACAAGCAACAAACAATTGTTAAGTCTATCTTTAAGTATTAATATATTTAGGATGCCTATCCTAACATGCAACACACAAGTCATTGCATACCTATCGCAACATCCACAACCAAAACAAAATCCGTCAAAAGCTACTATATATTTGTTCAAGAAGTTAATTTGTGTAAGCATTTAAATTAATTATTAACTTACATCAACTTTATATTAAACATTCATTTTTTCTAACAAACACACATTTAAAACAATATACTTCATTTATTATTCAATGCCTAGTCTAACATATTCAATTATATCTAAGCTAGATATAAGTAATTAAGTCTATATTAACTTAATTTAGTTAAATTGGATAAAATTAATCATTTAATTCAATTACTAAGCCATATTCAATTATTCCACTAGGATATTGTCATATATCCAATAGGACCTTAATTTAATCTAACTATGCCTATTTTAGATCTTTTTAATCAAATTCATTTTAACTCACTAGAGCTTATTAAGTTAAGTTTAACTTAGATCTATTAACTAAATCCATTTATATTTAGAAAAAATCCGTGTTAAATCTAATTAGTTATTGAGCTTATTGATATGCTCTATAATTCAAAGTACGCTTAGTATAATTATAATTCACGTGATCACGCCCGTGATCTAGGTGTGGTACACAACACCGTCCTCATCACACCCATGATCAAGGGCTACAAAAGGATCAGAGGAGATCACATCCTCAATCATGGCCATGATGTAAGCTGTATCCATTGAAAAAGATTTTGATTTGTGAGTATCACAGCTCATATCATGCCCGTTAAACATAAGTTAGAGTAGTCCACGGGCCTCATCACACCTGTGACGAGTAGGGTATCACTTTACATGTTTTCCTTTGTCCATTTTCCTAAACTTAACTTACTTAGCTAGTTTATTTGATTGCATATTTAGCAAAAACATCTCAATATCACCGTACAAACTTTCATTCACGGCTATAAAATACTCTTATAAACATCACGACAACATATTTTAGCCGAAACATGATAGACAGCAAATTAAAATCAGTCGTGAAAAACAAGAGATTACCTTTGGTAACCGGGGTTTTAGCCGGAGAATCGGGGAGAGCCTCAACCGTACGGATCAAACTAGGAACCGAAGAAGATCCAGTTCCGGTTCCGGCTTCATTCCTAGAGGGACGATGATCGAGGGGTTCAGGAGGCGATCGAGTCCAATCCTGAACAAGGACCTCTTTGGTGGTGGTGATGGTGGCGGTGGGTTTCCTTGGAACGCAGCAATTATCAGAAAGCGTCGTCTTTTCCTGAGTTGTGGCCATTGCAGAGGATTAACAACTTCTATGTAGTTATTGTCACTGTATTTATAGTACTCTACTGACATACAGCAATTCTTGAACCGTCAGTGTTTGAGGAGAGAAACGGAACCGAAATTGAGACAACCCCAAGTTGATAATGCAATGTGAAAGACGAGGGTGTGTTTTTGGTGTTGAGGCGATGAAAGAAAAAGACAAAAGAGGAGCGATGATGTGATGGTGACGGTGATGGTGATGGTGATGGTGATGGATGGAAACTGTGGACTGGTCGGGTGGGATAAGTTATATGTGAGAATGAGAGCGAGGATGGGGAGTGCGATGATTGGTGTGATAAGAGAATCCAGTTGTCAAGAGAAGTAATTCTAACCATGAAAAAAAAATAGTTGGTGCTATTAATAAAGAATTGGAGATCAACGTTATTGTTGCCAAAATGCACAAATTTCCTCAACAAGTAAATAGACTAATTACCTGATCGAACGTGAAAATCAAAATAACTCCAGAATTCCAGAGAGCATGAAGTGCAATAGGGCACATAAGATTACGAGTTTAAGAATATATAAATCCTAAAGCAACGCCTAAATATATGAAAGAAAACACATAACATCCTTAAAAAAGGAAAGGAGGAAAAAAGTTTTAGCAATGTGAATGAAATTATTTCATAAAAACATACTTAGAGCTTTTTTATAGGTAAGATTTGGGCTTCATGATACTGAGTGTCGGAAAATTACATGAATATTCAAGTCAGGGAGACAATTGAAAAAAATTACTCAGTATAAAACGCCGAGGAAATTCGCCGAGAGTAAGGTGTCCTAATGCAAATACGGCTGAACTGAGGACGGCAACCGCTGTAGGAGACCTATGGTAGCAAACTGTAGTAAAAACATGAGCCCATATATTGTCAACATCACTAAAAAGGACCACAAGGTACCACCAAAATATTGCATAACCAATCCGTACTTGTACTAACATGCATTTGCTTAATTTTTCGGTATCTTGAGAATTAAGAGCATGTTAACAATTTTCATTGGGATAAAAATGTTTTATAAAGTGAGAAGCATGCTTTCTCCCAAGGTCATGTCACAGAACCTCTTCAGATTTTTGGTAACACTCAGTTGTTGTCTAGAATGGCCTAAGGAAAGTAGATACTGCAATAAAATCTGAAAGAATGGATATATTAAAAGAAATAACCAAATAAGGAAAATAAATTATCAGCCAAAAAAACAAAAGAAAATCAATAAAAATTGAAACGATTCATTTCCAAGAGTACATATAGTTGATTCAGGAGTATGTTATGGAGAGCCAATAACCATTTCCATCAAAGAAACATGGTTAGAGAACAGATCTTTGCAAGTCTTGTTCCTATGACATAATAATTTAACTGAGGACAATGCCCTGCACCTATTAATTCCTATAAAAGAAGGAGAAAAAAATAAATGTAAAAAAAATTTGATGATGTATTTACATATGAATAAGGATTGACCCTCTAGCCTTCACAGAAGATGCCAGGTTGCAGAAATGAGTGTCCTATCCTTTTCAAACACCCTACACCCTTTCCATGATATCATACCCTTGGAGCTAAACATGGAAAGAAAGCACACTCATCAGTTTCTGGATCAAGAACTGGGAGAATGTTCAAGGCCGAGGAACCAAGATGTAGACCTCGAACTATGCCTCCAAACCCAACCTTAATATTGTGGCATAGGAGCAACATAGAATCCCAAGCAGCTGTCCTTCCCTGAAAGTAAGGCAATACATTATTGCTTTAGTCAAGACAAAAGAACAACTTGTGATTGTGCATATATAACCAAATATCACAATTTCTCTGTTCTGGTTTGTAATGGAAAGCAAGTAAAAAAAAATCAAAGAAAAGAAACTTCATTTCCTTAACACTGGAGTAAACTAGTCATCCAACTTTTAACAAGATTTCAAAGGTAAGTGGAGAAAGGGCTACTCACTAAAATTATATTTGAAAGACATATCTTTAACAAATATCACATTCCCCACTCTAATAGAAAAAACATCATTTTCTTTTCAGACAGTTTTCCTCTCATTTTCATTCTTCTTGTTTACTTACCCTTCAAAATTTTTATTTATAAAAATATTAAGATCAAATGAAAAAAAATAATCTCTAGTAATCTACAAATTTTCCTTTTTTTGATGGGAAAAAAAACAAAGAAAGAAAGAAAAAGATTGAACTCGTCCTAAGTTTTTGACGCCTGCTACCTGTCATGGAAGATTATATAATGCCATAGTAATCACCAAATCAGAATCTTAAGGTACATTTTTTAAATGGGGAATATATAATCAAGATCATAGCCTTGGCATCAGTCATGTGCTCATTATGTGTGAATAGAGAACAGGATGTGCACCACAAATATCCCATCTATTTTTCGAAATTTAAACCTCATCAGTTTTGTACCAAATAGCATATGAGACAGTGACTTTATGCAGGAGCAGATCCCGGTAAGTCCTAAACATTAGGATTTCTATGTGAAGTTGCGTTAAGTGTATAAAAGAAATAGTTGAGAGCTTACCTCAAGAATAAATTGCAGCTTCTTGTCCCAATACAATGCAAAGTTTGGTGGACTTTTTCTTCCTACAACTAGTATGCAGGCTCCAGTGTGAAGAGTTGATGGTACACTGGATGTTACAGCAACGTACTTTTCGGAAAAACTACCCTTTGGAGGCATAATTCCCAAAAATAAAGGATTTTTGCTGGACTGTGCTCTAGCGTATGATGAAGGATCCATGTGTAACATCCACTTTGGGTGCTCCAGAAAGGCACAAAATAGATACAAGAGCAAATGAGAATCAGTTGGAAGATTGGAAATCCACTTCTTGTTCATTGTGTTAGATACCTCCTCGCTTCCAAAATATTCATAATTCTTTATACATGATCCTTCAGCAAGGTCTGCCCATAAGAGAACAAGTTCATGTTACCAACTAGATCTAAAATCTGTGATTTCAATACATTTGTTCTTTTATTAGACTTATTCAAAATTAGGGATCACCATGAATCTTCTCACCTCGTATCCTTTGCACCATGTAATCTGCAGGAACACTGCCTTGAGGTAGCAAACCTTTGATCAACTCTCCTTTCACTAATAAGTTAAGCCTTTGATGCTCGGTGATTGCATCCAAACAGTCCTGCATCAAAGGAATCAAGGGATTCTGCTGCGGAGATTGTTGCATACTGCCCAAAGGTGGCTTTGCTGCACAAGATATCGAAAATAATCACCAACTCCACACATTCAAAACCATGAAAGTCTAACAACACCGTTTATCAGCCAAACTCTTCAATGTAAAGCAAGAACTTGTATGGAAATCACATATTATTTTCATTACAAATTCATTTTCTGCCAAGGTCAATTGTTGCCACAAGGTTTTATGTGGAGCAATAACTTAGTTGAGATAGTCTTATGCTTTTTGATTCTATCCAACTCAAAGTTAGGAATTAAGAATCCAGAGGAATGCTCTATCAACAAAAGAAAGATAAGATATGAAAAAAATTCATGAATCTTCATATTAACGTACCCATGGAAGCATTGAGAGCTTGCATAAGAGTAAACCGCAGCTGCTGAAGAGGTCCATCTTCATCCAGCTTAACTACAGGGGGCCATTCTTTAGTCCCATCTACTGAATAAACAGGAGTCCCTGTAGATGATGAATCGCTTCCCACTTGACTAATGGTGATTGAAATGCCAAGCTTTGCAGCAGCTTGCATTACCTAAAAATATAACAGCCGACTATTATTAAATATGCTAAGATCATTCATTGATAATTACCTTTCAAATAGATTGTTATGGTATTTATATATGGCAAACTGGAAAGAAAAAAGAGGATGCACTCGATAATCCATGAGGACTGTATTCCCTGATGTGGGGAGGAATAATGAATAGCAGGGTCGTTCCATTTACAATCCCAAGAACTTGTGGTCGAAACATGGATTTCAGAACAGGACAGAGGTCCTTTGGAGGATTCCACGAGGGGCTAATGTCACTTTCATGTTTCAACTCAAGAGGATTACCAATTTAATATTAACTCCCAATTGCCTTACGTTAGTTGGTGTTGGATTAAGATAGCTCAAAGACAATAAAACGTGTTATCAATTGACACGGTGCAGAGCTGTCTTATGTTTTATCCTTTTTCTTGTTTGGCTTGTGACTTGTGACTCCTATTGTCTCTTTCTCACAGTATAAATCCATTCCTCGTTACTGAATTTCTTGGTTCCTATACCCTGTTTGTTTTATATGAAAAAAGAAACCATAGGGAATATAGCCACAATGCAAGGAGTTTTCTTCATGGTTTATCAATAAATTCCACTGATTTAATAATCTTTATTTCCATTGAAATAACCCAATAAAAATGCAACCACAGTAATTCACAGAAACCTCATGATGATAGTGGTAGTTGTGCATTTTGATTAAGATAATAAAAAATTAGTAGCAATACCCAGTTTTATTACTTAAGCTGGAGCTTAAAGGAAGGAACAACATGAAGTCACACGGGATCATTATGTTGTTGCTTTTCATTGTCAAAAGATAAAATTCTTACCTCTGCCAGCCAAACTAAGTGAATGACCATAAATCCAATATCCTTTATCATGAGCCAATTAAAATAAGATAACCAACCTGAAGATGACTGTATCTCAATCTTCTTGAGTAAAGGATTGAGTAAAACCGAAGAAAACCACTGCCTAAGGCGATCACGCCAAATTTCAGCCTGAGGATATATACCAAGATGAACAAAAGCTTCAACCGATGACATTGGTGGCCGAGGAAGATGCCAAGGGGATGTAGTGAATTTCAGGAAGCCTGGGGACATTCTAACCGGCCTCAGAGGTGTACTTCTTGTAGTTCCAGATGTATTGGCTGAAGTGGCTAGATTTTTGGAACTAGCTATGCCTAAGCCATCGCTGATGGTGGGTGGTGGATTGGCTAGTAGTTCTCCCGCAGACTCGGTTATCTTTTCGTCTATTTCTGCCAAAAATAGCTCAAGCATCTCTTCCGATGCGATCTTCCTCGTAGAAGGTGTTGTTGGCTTACGAGACCAAGGTGTTGAAGTTGACACCACTGCATCAAGGCTAAGGCTAGGTAAACGCTGAGTAGAAGAAGCTGCTGCTGATGCTAGTGATGAAATACCACCACCAGCTGCAGGAGGAGGAACGAGATAAAGAAGTCCGTGGGGATGGGGAACTGCAACCGACCAATCGTCCTCCACTTGTTTTTTTAAGTTATCATTAGATCGAGGAGGAGGAGGAGGAGACGAGCATTTTCCACTTGTGGTCGTTGTAAACATAAACTGATGGAGTGGGACAAGAGGAGGATGCTTTTTCTTTTCAGAAGATGCAATTGCTCGCTGATGAGCCGCGAGAGTCGGTTGACGTTGATCCTTTGAAGATGAAAAAGGCGCAGAACCATGCGGAGAAAAGGCTTTGAAACAGGCAAGCGCACTACCGATAAAAACTAGAATAACAGCAGCAATCATCATCTTCAAGAGCAAATCTGCAGGAAGTGTATATGAATGGAGTTAAGCCTGAAACTGAAACTCTTTGAAAAATAGAGACAATATATAATAGGACTTACAAGCTGTACGTTGGCCTAACAATAAAATATAATGGAATGGCTGCTCCTTCCTTCAACAAACAAAAAACAAATAAATAATGGGAAAAAAAAAACAGCAAACAAACCCCATTGTAGTGATTATTAGTGAAAGAGAACGACTTTCATGAATCAAAAAGCATACTTATATTTTATTTATTTTTATTTTAAAAAAAGAAGCCTAGCTAATTTTATTTCTTGCAATGGTTGTACTGGAATTAAAGAGGGTAACTCTACCAAGAAATAAGGAAGGCTAGAGTAGAAGCACAGATGATGGAGAAGGAGATGAACAAGAGGAGGAGGATTGTATATCTGAAAGATCCAAGTTTTTCATTACTCATGCTCTTCGTGGTCATTGCTGGTTTCTGGTACACTTGGAACTTTGGAACTTTGCCTGAATCTGCTTTCTTTCTCCTTAAGAAACAAAAAGGAGCGGGAGTGAGATATTGCTTTAAATTCATGTAGACAAGGGAGAACTTTTATAGTAAGTCTTACTTTGTCCATGAAAGAGAGAATTTTTATAGTCATATTCTTTAGGAATAGTTATTACGTCATTTAATTCATTGAAAAGCGATTCCACAATGAATCTTTATTACACAAAACATTGAATAGTCATTCTTTATTCAAACCTATAAATACCAATTCAATGCTGGAACTGTCTTTTTTTCAAAATACCACCATTTAAATAAAAATTAATAAAGAAAAATCCTATTACGGCTCTATTTCATTTCTTCATAATAGGAATTCCATTACGACCTTATTCATTCAGCGAAGTAAACGAGTCAAGTCTTCCATAAAAGAAAAAGAAAAGGAAACCATTCAAAATAAGAAACACTACATATTATTTTCCTTTTTTTTCTTTTCTTTTTAGAAATTCTTATTTATTTTACATTTTTATTATATTATTTTACATGTTAAATTCATTAATTTTTCATATTATTATTTATTGATTTTAATCAAAGCAACAAATTACTATTATAAACATTGGTTTTATATTAACTTTAATTCATCACACAATCCTATTATCTATTATGTATCCATTATATCTAAGCTAAAAAAATTTATATAATCCATAGCTTCCTTAAGTAATTGTGTTAACATTATCCATTGAGAAAAAGAATGTCTATAGGGTGTGCATGGATATCTATTGAGGGCTTTTATGGACCCGTCTAGATTTAGACCACTAATTTGTTTACATTTAATTATAGCCTTGATTATATCAACTTATGACCTATTGTATAGGTTAAACACATGTTTATGATTTTTGTTTTTTTTTTCTCTTCCTTTCCATCAATATTATCGCTTTTTTCTTTCTTTTTTTCCTCTTCTTTCACCCTTATATTTTTGGTATGTCTTTCACTTTTTTATTTTTTTCTTTGTATCATTTTTCTTCTTGCAACCTAACTCTCTCCCTACTAATTTCAATCTCACAACCACTTTTATATATGATATATTTTTTTTATTTATATTAGACGTTTTATTTTTAAAGTATAAAAAACATATTATATGTATATGTGTTTTATACGTTATATATGATATATAATTTTTATGTTATAATAATATAGGTATATTTATATATGTTCTTATATGTATTTAATACGTATGTTATAGCATTATAAAATATTTATAGATGCTATCATAGGTTATATAAGGTATATATGTTTTATAAGTTATAGTAATATACAAAATTTGTGTATATTCCTATACGTTACATAAGATGTGTGTAAACATATATCATGTCATATTAATATGTAAAATTTTTATACATAAAATTTGTATTTTATATATTTTATATGTTATAAGGATGTAATTATTTGTATGTTATATATTTCATTATACGAGATACAAAAAACATTTATATATTATATGCTATAACAATATATAAAATTTGTATATGTTCTTATATGTTACATAGGATGTATATATTTTAAATGTTATAGTAATATGTTAAAATTTTATGCAAGAAAACTGTATAGTATATATATTTATTTTAAGCATTATATATGTGATATATTTGTTTATGTATATTGTATTTTTTTTTCAAAACATAAAATAACATATCATATATTTATATGACATATATGTTATATATGATATATTTTATATGTTATATAGGATATGTTTTGATATGTATATCATATATTTCTTTATATAATATAAAAAATAGGGTTGGACTTTGATCAAGTCACTTATAGGAGAGATGCAAGATCTATCATTATATCTTATTTAAGTTGTAGATTTATTTAAAAAGTTTTAGGTGTGGTAGGTTGTCGCTGTGGTAAGTTATGTATAAAAGTTATAGGTTGTAGATTGTAGATTGAAAAAGTGGTAAGTATAGTAAGTAAGTGATTTGATCCAAATAGGTCCATAAAAAACATCATATGCCATATGTTACATCAAATATAAGTATTTTATATGTTATAGTAATATATTAAATTAGGATGTATATATAGTAGATGTTACAACAATATATTAAATTAAGGTATACACTATATTTTATATATATAAAAAGCTTGTATATTCTTATATGTTATTTAAGGGATATATATATATGATTTATATGTTATAGTAATATGTAAAATCTTTATAAATGAAATTTGTATAGTATTTGTATACATTATACACTATATATGATATATTTGTTTACGTGTATTGTATATTTTATTTTAAAACAAAGAAAATATAACATGCATTCATATTTCTTACATGTCGAATGTGATATGTAATTTAAATGATAAAGTAATAAGATATATGTCTATCATATATTTTAATATATAAAATAAATAAACATATCATATATTATATCAAATATATATTATATATTTTATAGTAATATATTAAATTAGGGTATATATTATATGTTATATTAATATAACCAAACTTGTATATGATCTTATATATTATTTGAGATATATAATTTATATGTAATTTAATATGTAATATCTTTATACATGAAATTTGTAGAGTCTATATAACATAAACAAATATAATATATGTTCTATATATGTCTATCGTATATTTTAATATATAAGATAAATAAGCATATCATATGTTATATCAAACATATATATTTTATATTTTATAATAATATATTAAATTAGGGTATATATTATATGCTATACATACTATATATCTTTTATCACATATGAGGGTTTATGTGCCATTATAACATATATATTAAATACATATATGGACATATACAAATATTTTCTATGTCTTTATAACATCTAAGTTGTATATCATATCCTAAATAACATATAAGAGCATACAAGTCTTTTATATTAATATAACATATAATGTATGCCCTAATTTAATATACATAACATATGATGTTTTTTATATTATATAAAGAAATATATGATATACATATAAAAAGATATTCTATGTAACATATAAAATATACATCATATATAACATATAAATATATGATATGTTGTTTTATGTTTTGAAAAAAAATATACAATATACATAAACAAATATATCACATATAACACTTAAACTAAATATATATACTATACAATTTTTTGGAATAAAATTTTAACATATTACTATAACATTTCAAATATATACATCCTTTATAACATATAAGAATATATAAAAATTTAATATATTGTTATAGCATATAAAATATATATTATATGTTTTTTTGTATCTCATATAATGAAATATATAACATACAAATACGATTATGTCCTTTATAACATAGAAAATATATATCCAATACAAATTTTTTGTATAAAAATTTTACATATTAATCTGTATATGTTCATTTATGTTATATAAGATATATATATATATATGTTATATTAATATATAAAATTTTTATACATGAAATTTTTATAAGATATATGTTTTATAGGCTACACAGGATATTATTATATTTGTATATCATATATTCACCATATAAGATAAAAAGAAAAAACATGTCATATGTGCATATATATCTTATATGTTATATTAGATATACATATATAAAATGTTATAGTAATATATTAAATTTGTATATGTTTAACTTATAGCAATATATAAAATTATTAAATTTGCACATATGTTATCTAGGATATTATTACATGTATAGTAACGTATTTGATTTGTGCATATTTTCAGATGATACTGTAAGGACCCGCTATCACCCCTATATTTGAATTAGGCGATAACAGTTCCCTGACCACATATAACCTATAAGATTATATGTAAGGTTGTCTGAAAGAATTGTTTATTTAATTCCACATAAATAATATAATAGAAACCATAATTTTTTTTTCCTAAACTTTAAACAAAATACACTATTCCATTATCATATCTTGCAAAAGAAGCTAACTTAAGTCAAACATGGCTAAGTACATATATATACATATATTACATCCAAAGGCTTTACACAAGCCTTAACAAAATTACACACGTAAAATTTAACTAAAACGTTAAGTACAATCATAAGACTAACATAACTATTCTATTACAAAAATTGGATTCCACCAAGTCTAAGGTCATCTCTAGTCCTCCATATCATCAAGAAAATCCTCGAAATCAGTTCCATACCCCATACTCTTGTAAAACTCATCGGATTCATCACTTGAAATGGTTAAAATAGGAGCCAAAGGCCCAGTATGTAAGTAACGAATACAAATGCAAAGTGATTCACACATACTTAATCTAAATGTGAAATGCAACAACCAATAATTTATTACTCAATCTTTAGTTAGTCTTTCATCATGGGAGTGTTCAAACTCCGGGCAATAAGGATCTAGTATTATGTCCGCCTCTCTGAGTGGTCCCTACTGTTCATACAAACTAGGTAGCTTCACCTTGCGACATAACCCGTAATACTAGGAGATCCTGAGTAACGCATCACGACTCAGGGGGTTGATATGAGTAGCTCGGATACTCATATCTCCTAAATAATTTTATCCAATAACGAGAAAGTACCTTGCCCCCAATCTAAGCAAAGTGCCGCTCTCCAAACCAGATTCAACAGCAAACAAGGACAATCAACACTCATCAATTAATAAAATTTTCTTAATTTAGAGTAATTTGATTTGATGCCTAAC
Organism: Combretum micranthum; assembly: GCA_024138025.1. Lineage (NCBI taxonomy): Eukaryota > Viridiplantae > Streptophyta > Magnoliopsida > Myrtales > Combretaceae > Combretum > Combretum micranthum. The sequence goes on from JAMXBD010000079.1 coordinate 632,465, forward strand.
CTAGCAAAGAAACAAGCAAGTTACTGCGTACCCGAGATAGCTCGGGAACTAATGGGGTTGGCTGAGCGAGGAGCTAACACTATTTAAAATAATATTAAATTTCCCACTTAGTTTAAGCACTAATTAACTAGTTGCAAATATAATTAATCAAAGAAATTCAAATAAATTAATACAATGTCATAATAGAGCATTTAAACATCCTATTATATCATAGAACACTTAACAAATATTTAATTGATCATATACCAAGCTTTGGAAAATTTTGAAGAAAGTTTTTGAAAATGAAAAGTGCAGGGGATACGCCGGCCTTCAAAGCTAGCGGCTTTGAACCAGTACGTAGTACACTAAAGTTCAACACTTGCCAACACCGGCAGCGTTCAAGGATACCGACGGCTTTCATTCTACGCCAGCGGCTTTGAGCCGGTGTAGAATACAACTCCAAATTTCCAAAAAGTTTCGAGAGTTACGAGGTTGGTCCACGCTTGTGAATACCCCCAACATCGGCAGCGTATCAGTTACGCCGACAGCTTTGGATCCTACGCCGGTAGCCTTCAGCCCAGCGATAAAAATTTTGATTCTGTTCTCGTTCCACACCGCCTATAAGCCGGCGGCTTTGGAACCCCAGTAGTCAGCGTACAATCTGAAAAATAAATACTGCCAGCGTTTCAAGCGGCTTTAAAAAAATCGATTCTGTTCACTTCCAACACCGCCTCTACGCCGGCACGTTGAAGTGCTAGATGCCGGCGTATGCTCAAAATTAAGCCTATGCGAAAATGTTTTCTTTCCCCTGTTTTTCATGTTAAATTTACACTTCCAAAATTCCCTTAAACTCATTCCAAGTTTCCTAAATCTTGTTATATGATCAATACATCATTCAACCTGCATAAACTCCACTCAAAACATTAAACACTTCACCACAAATCATCATACACAAATACCATCCCAAATCCTCACTCATCAACACTCTCAACATTTGATCATTCAACCACAACTTTCCAACACTTCCAAATTTATATACCACACATACAACTAACTTCTATAACAAAAAAACACTTCTCATACAACCAACAAAACATATGAATCATCAAACACAAGTTTAAGTTTAAACCCTATTGTCAAGAAATCATATTTATGCATAAGTTTAAGACATGAAAAACATACTCACCAATAGAACTTTAGGCCTTAGCTTTGTGATCCTTAAGCAATCTTTTAGTGGTTATTTTTGTAAAGTTGAAGGGGCTAATAGTATATAGCCATGGGAGAGATTTTGGAGAAAAAGAAGAAGGTTTTGGAGCTTTTGGAGGTGTGTTTGGGAGGTCTAAAAATTTTGCACGAATTTGACACTTTATTGAGTAATATTATCTTGTTATTTGATTTTTGAGGCATCAAAAGTTAAGGTAACTAATGACTTAACTTTTGGCTAATTAATGATATTAGTTTAAGGCCTTAATTGTGGTTTAAAAGCTTGATTTTTGGCCTTATTTTTCTACTATAAGGAGACTTATATGCATGCATTCATCTACTTGTTTTAATACAGTACAAACATAATTCATACATGTTAATGAAATCTAAATTTTATGAACTAAATATTTAATAAATTCTAGAGTATTTCCATATTTTAACACAATAATAAAACACATAATTCATGAACATAAATCATATTCAACACATACAAAAGCATGTATAATTCCAATGACACTTTTATAAAATATGAATTAGGAATTTCATGGCTATTTCAGATACAATAATATATAAAAAATCTAAATGTTCTTATGGGTTTTATAAGATATATATATATATATAATATGTTATGTATGATATATTTTCATTTGTATAACAAGTATCATATTTTATAATATAAAATACACATATCATATGTGTATATATATCTTATATGTTATATAGTATACATATATACATTTCAATGTTATAGTAATGTACAAAATTTTTAAATTTTCTTATTCTCATGACATACCAATATATATAATTTGTATATGTTCCTACATATCATAAAAGATATATATAACATATGTTATAGTAATATATAGAATTTTCCAAGTCCAATTTGTGTAAGATAATTTCCACATTCCATGGGTCATTTCACCACAATAGATTAGAATTTCTTGTTATGAGGGAATTCATTATTCTAGGGACCTTTCACTATAATAAGGGAGAACCTTTTTTCTTTTCTTTTTTTTTTTTTTTTTTGGCTGTAGGGAGAACTCGTTGTTTCAAGGGCTATTTTGGAGAATTCTTTCTATCAAGAGTCATTTCACCACAATAGGAAGCCATTTCACTAGAGTAAGGACTCATGCTAGGGGGCATATCACCATGGTTATAAAGGGGAATTCCTTGTTTTATGAGTTATTTCACCACAATAAGAGAGAATCTCCGTGCCAAAGGTCATTTCATCATAATAGGAGTTAACTATTCATTCTAAGGGGTATTTTACCCTAATAGGGGTGAATTCTTCATTCTTGGGACCATTTCACCACAGTAAAAAAAGGTTTCTCAAGTTAGGGGGTCATTTTACCATAGTAACGATGAATTTTCATTCCATGGGTCATTCCACTACGGTAGGGAAAAATTTCTCATTGCAAGATCATTTCACTACAAAGTCATTTTCTCATTATAGGAACCCTTTCTCTGTAACATCCTTCATTTATTATTCAATGCCTAGTCTGTCATATTCAATTATCTCAAAGCCACTTACAAGTTATTAAGTCTATATTAACTTAATTTAGCCAAATTGGATAAAATTAATCATTTAATCTGATTACTAAGTCATATGCAATTATTCCACTAAGATATTGTCATATATCCAATAGGACCTTAATTTAATTTAACTATGCCTATTTAGATTTTTATTTTAATCAAATTAATTTTAACTCACTAGGGTTTTGTGTGGGTATGATTCCAGATGCAACGATCACGTGCGTGCCGCGTGACTATCGCGCTACACGTGACCTAGGAAAACAACACATGCAAGGAATGATCAAGAGAGAGTTGTGCAGGGGAGGAATAGGTAGTCTCAATAGGCTCTAACACACGTGTGACAGATGAGGGAGCTAAAAAGCATCAACCTCACTAAGTACCATGAATATCGTATGCGTTCTTGAGTGAGTTAAATAATCGATTCACAAAATGGAAATCCGGTAGCACGATAGCGTTTTTCCAAGATTTCACTTCTTGTCCAAATGAGATAAGGACTAAGGGTATTTATAGAGAATCTAGCTATCGGTGTCGTCCGTTAGATGAGATAGACGACCAACGGCTAGGATGAGTCCCTCTCATTATATATATGGATGTGGGCTCCCTTGTGACCCAGGCCCATTGAGACCTTCATTGTAATATGTGTGAGCCAATTTGAAAAAGGTTGGAATTGGGCAGACTAATTCAAACGGCCCTACTCCAAGCCTACCATGACAAAACTCCCATGATCATCCCAAAGAGTTGAGCCTAACTTTCTAAGCCCAGTCACTTTAACCAAGAGAGTTAAATCCAAATAAAAAATCAACTTAAAGCCTTTATAATGAAATCCATACGTCTACAGGTTTAAAGTTGAACTTAGACATATTAAGTGAGTCCATTTTATATTTAAAAAATCCATGTTAAATCTAATTAGTTATTAAGCCTATTAATATGCACTGTAATTCAAAGTACACTTAGCATAATTATAAACTTAACCCATTCCTATTTGCACGATTACTCACATATGTATTACTTATTATTTCTTTTATTCATTATTTTAATTTCTTCTTTCTTTTTTTCTTTATAAAAGTCAACGGATAGGATCATGCCCGTGATCTAGGCCATGGCATACATCACCGTCCTCGTCCTTGTCACACTCATGATCAAAGGCTACAAAAGGATCCAATGAGATCACATCCCCAATAACACTTGTGATGTAGGTCATATCCATTGAAAAAAAATTTTTGATCGATGAGTATCACAACTCGTATCACGCCCTTTATCTTGTTTAAGCATGGGTCAGAGTGTTTCACAAGCCTCATCACACCATGACAAACAGGGCATCAGTTTACATGTTTTCCTTGTCCATTTTCCTAAACTTAACTTACTTAGCTAGTTTATTTGATTGCATATTCAGCAAAAACATCTTCATATCACCATACAAACTTTCATTCATGACTATATAATACTTTTATACACATCACTACGGCATATTTCTTCAAGACGTATATCAAACACCTAGATTACACAAGCACATACATATTTATGTTTTAACATGCATACTTATGTATCACTAATCTATTAATTGTTAACATAAATCCTACATCTATTTAACACTAATTCATCAAAAATCATACATTCACAACATCATTTTAAAGACATCAACTAAACTCACTTCTTTAGCAATCACAAGAAATTAAATCTTCACTACCAGTACTACAACATCCTTAATTTAATGAAGCTTCTCCATGCATAATTTCTTACTTTAATCTTGAATTTTATCTTCAATTTCACTAAAGAACTAATTGAAATAGAGATTTAGGTTGAGTTATTGAGAGAAAATTGAAGAGAGAAATGAAAGAAAAAGAGAGAAAGAAAGGGAAGCAAGCTACAAAGGAAAAGAAAAAGAATGGAAATTAAAGATTAAGCTTTTCTAAAGGGCAATTATATTAATTTCATGGGCTTAGGCTTTTTGATTTTAGGTTGGGGCTGGTCATGAATGATGATGGGCTTCTTATTTTAAAGCCTTAAAAACTAGAATTTAGCTATAGAAATTGATAATTTGAACTAAAAATTAGGAATTCGATTGGTATGGATATTTAGTTTGAGTTTAAAAATTTAGGACTTAAGAATTGATATTTATGATCAAGTAGTAGGATTTAAATTTTCTAGAGATTAGGGAATTGGAAATGAAACTAAAATTTAAGAGTTTAGAAATTCACTAAAATAATTAAGTTGCATGTTTAAGGGTTTAGGGAATTGAAATTAAAAGAAAATAGAGTTTAAATTAATGGTTAGAAAGAATTGAGTAATTTGATTCATAAACCAGGTAATTAAACTTGAGAATTTTGGTTTATTTGAAAGTTGGAAGGGATGGTGTAATTTAATTTATTGGAATAGAAAATTAAAACAAAAAGATAAGTTGAAAAGGTATTTGAAATCTCAAATTTCAATTAAATCTATTTATTAACTTAATTATGCCAATTTATCTAATCATATCCTATAATTTAGTTTAGTTGATTTATTTAATTAAACTATTTAAATTCAATTTTCTAAATTAACTTTAAATTAAAGTTCAAAATTAAATTTATTATTAGACTATTTTAGTATAACATTCCTAACTTAGATTAGCAAAAATTTGAGATATTTCATATATACTTTATTAAGAAGTATATAATGATGAGCCAATTACCATATCCATCAAAGAAACATAATTAGAGAAGAGATTGTTTCAAGTCTTTTTCCCATGACATAATCGTTTAACTTAGAACAATACTCTTTACCTATTAATTGCTACAAAAGTAGAAAAAATAATTTAAAAAAAAAATAGACGATGCAATTAACAAGGATTAAGCCTCTAGCCTCCACGGATGATGCTAGGTTGCAAAAATGAGTCCCCCATCCGTTTCAAGCGCCCTGCAACATTTCCCTGATATCGTACCCTTGGAGCTAAACATGGAAAGAAAATAATTGGTGTTATTAATAAATAATTGGAGATACACGTTATCGTTGCCAAAATGCACAAATTCCTCAACAAGGAAATAGAATAATTACCTGAAAGAATGTGAGATCAAAATAACTCCAGAATTCCAAAGAGCATGAAGTGTGATGGGGCACATAAGATTACGAGTTTGAGCATATATAAATCCTAAAGCAGTACCTAAATATATGAAAGGAGACACATAACATCCTTAAATAAAGGAAAGGGCAAAAGGGTTTCAGCAACAATACCTTAATATATGAAAGAAAACACATAACATCCTTAAAAAGAGGATAGGAGGAAAAGGGTTTTGGCAACGTAAATGAAATCATTTCGTAAAAGCAAACGCAGAGCTTTTTAATAGGTAAGATTTGGGCTTCGTGATATTAAGTGGCTAAATCAGAGGAAAAATATTACAAATATCTATAATCATCAAAACGCATTTCTACCAAAGAGAAAAGAGGGTTTCTAATTGGATATTTTAATGTTCAACTCATAGTTAAAATATGATGATGAAGGAAAAATAAATGAATATTCAAGTTATGGAGACAATTGAACAAAATTACCCAGTATAAAGAGCTGAGGCAATTCGCCCGGAGTAAGGTGTGCTAATGCAAATACAGCTGAACTGATGAGGACAGCAACAGGTGTAGGAACCCTGTGGAAACAGATTGTAGTGAAATCATGAGCTAAGAACATACACAACCAGCACAACATATCCTCCATCACAACTGTCGAAGATATAATGTAGCACAAAATTTTGAATCTTAATATTACTGAGGGCACAAAAAACTTAAGCCAGAGCATGAAGTTGAGAGCATAACATCAAAATTGACATTAAGGATCTGGACTGTCAGAATTTTATCTGTATATGATTTTCATCTGTAATCTCTCTGTATCATATCTATTTCATCAATTTGTGAGTAAGTCTGTTTCTTGACAAATATCTATTTGAAAATAATAAAACTATAATGCTAAAATGACCAGAATATGATGAAACAAATAGACCCTAAGACCTTAGATCCAATGAGATCGCAATTTCTTCAATGAACAACAGCACTCCAAAGTGAATATGATTCTTGTGCTCAAGATTGCAGACCAACAATCATGGTCACCCAGTTGCCAATCAAATTAGATCATGAGCATATACTTTTCTTTATCCTAGAGTTGCAAGTACTTTGCCTCAAACGCAAGTAAGCAACCACACCACATATTCGTTAAAAGCCCAACGAGGTGCATATGTCCTGCTGAATTATCTTTTTATAGACAACCAGAATTATCATAACCTCAAAGTAGCTTTGCAACCACATTTGCCTAAGCTATGGAAAATTTGCCATAAAGCCATGACGAGCATTAAGATGGATTTTATTTATGTAACAGTAATAATATATTCCACAAAATCTAGCATTGAACCCTGATATTTTTGTCCAATTAACCACGGTGCTTATTGCATATTCAAGATCCAACAAGTTCAAGGTGAGCTTTTCTAATAATATTTTTTTCACTTAGGAATCATTAAAACAGGTGCCAAACTCAAACTCAAATGATAAAACTCTGGTTGCGTGCACAAATACATATGGAAAACCGTGTACGTTAGTAAATATATAATTTACAAAGCACCATTTCCCAATTTGAAGACAGCAAGGTCAATCATATAGAGAAATATCATATAATAAATGGCAGACAAATCAACACTTTCGGTTAGAAGATAGGCATGAAAAATCACAATTAGAACAGGAATGAAAAGATTTAAAAATCTTTACAACAGAGATAGAAATCTTTTAATATATGAAAATTGATGAACCTTTCAGTGGATTGAGTAGAATGGTATACGGATATGATGGGAGGCGTCTGGCGCATCTCACCAATGGTGTTTTGTTCATATGCATTTTGAGTTTCTTGTCATGCCTAGTCATCCTATTTTGCTTTTCTCATCTATTAAAGTTAGTACTATAACTATTTGATCTAAAAGTTTAACCTTATAAATATGGTGTATGCTATTACATTTATTCTATAACACTCTCTTACTTATGAGCTAGGACTTTGACTGAGACTCATTAAGTGGACGATTTAATTAAATGAAGTTGTAATAAGTGCACAAGGATTCGAACTTATGACCTTTTGCTCTAATACTATGTTAAGGTTAGTACTACAATCATGTGATCTAAAAGTTTAAGTTTATAGATATGGTGTATGCTATTATATTTATTCTGTAACATCATCCAAAAATGCATTCGAAAAAGTTATTCTTGACTTACCAAATGTTTTAGATTATGATTTTCTCTGTCTTGGTCGTTAATTGTGGAGATTTAGAGGTTAGAGCTTATCTCATTGAAAACCATTGACATTAATATGGAACCAATGAATTCATTCAGATAATAACAACAGGCAGGAAAACAAAACAATAAGTTGTAAAATGCAAGGACAAGATTCTGAATTTGTTTCAGACAAGAATGTAGACGAAGAATATATACCATTTAGTCATGGATACCATGAAAAATCCTCGGAATATGGTCTCCTCAAGAACTGGCGCACATAATCCAGTGACGCCAACCAAGCAAGCAGTGCTGCCATCAAAGGACATAATAAGTTTTTGTAATTATACTGGGAATGAACTGCTATGACTCCAGAACAAAGGAATACCTGACAGTTGAAGAACCAATCAAGGGAAGAAGCTGGACAAGCGCATCAGTCTGCAAAACAAGTCACATTGTACTATAAGGATTTCGACCAACCTATTGTCAGTTGATAGAAAACACAATAAATAAATCATGTGGAGGGGAAGAGGGGGGGGGGGGGGGGGGGTGGGGAAAACATAAGAAGAAGAAGTCTTTCGACCAACCTATCAAATAAATATTGCTCCAGTCCCAGGTCCACAAGCAAGACATAAAAGATTGTATTGAGGGCTCATTAGAAAAAACCCTCTAATCCTCTTATGAGGATTACACTTATATATTTTCATAACTATCAGGTTGCTTTGTTCTTTTGCACTAAGGCTTATTTATAGGAATGAACGGATAATCTTATTGTGTCTTGTATACCATAATACCCAACTGGCTAGATTTTGGATAGATATTAAAATGATAGGTACCTACTCCTACAAGATAGCTTACCATACAAGATCTTTTTACTTGGTATCATCCCAAGAACTTGTACTACAGATTTCAGAATATATTAAAAGATAATATTAAATGTAAAATAATACCACATTCTATCTTAAGTTCTACCAAATAGAAATAAAAATAAATAAAGAGTAAACATCACACTTTGTCCTGAATTCTAGCCATTTTTGCAATTAAGTACTTGATATTTAAAAGTGTCAGTTTATCATCTACAAACTTTTTAATATCATTTATAGCTCCTGGGGGTTGGGTAAGGTAGTTAATTGCAAAATTTAACAAAGTTTGGATAGTTGATTAACACATTTAAACTTTATATAGTTAATTGTAAAAACAGTCAAATTTCATATACCAAATTTGACAATTTTCCTAAAATAAACATATAAGCTACAGCCCAAAGTCATCATACATAAGTAGAGCTCTTTTATTCAGCATTATATCCACCATCCTGAACCTCATTTTTGTAAAATGTTGAAGGATATAACAGTCTAGTTCACTCAATTCCAAATTCAACTTTTCAAGAGTTCAAAACCAATGCATAAGACATTTGCATTAAAAGATAGTGCTTCAACACTCCAAATACATTAGAGGTGACAGCAAATAAAATTACAGTATGTACACAGAAAATATGAATTAGCACAAACAATCACTGTGCATGCTTCCGTTGTCAGCCATAATATGTAGGAATAGTTCTCCAGATGCAGCACTAACCTCTCTTTTGGGGAGGAGCTCAGTATTTGCTAAGGACTGAATAGCTGATAACAAGAACATGCCAGCTATTGCACCAGCAAGACCAACACCAGCCCACAATAGCCATCCTTTTTGCGGATGGAAAGGCTCTCTCAGATCTGAGGCAACATTATCTAGTCCAGTTAATGATTAAGGATCGACAATATTAACGGCATTCCATTTAGCTTATCCAGTATGTCAAGAGTAGATAATTTCGGAAGCACTCTCGTAATATAAAGTTCTGCTCTGGCTTATGGACTCAACTCAGCAAAACCACTCATTAATTTATTTTCTCAGAATTAGTGGAATCAGGCTTGATTATATTGCAGGGCTCAGGATAACAAAGCATTCTTTCTCTTTTCCTTTTTCCATTTTTTGGAAAAAGAAAAAGAAATAAGAAAGAAAAGAAGAACAAGAAGAAGAAGAAGAGAAAAATAACAAGTGAAATGAAAGAATACCATAGCGAAAAATGTCTTCGGAAAGTGGAAAGGACTTAGTGATGCCGAACAGAACTCCAATTGTAACTGCAGTGGCAATACTGCCAAAACAATATCAAGAAATGTCATACTCATCTCCAGATTTAGCCATCGAGAGTTATATACATGAAATATCAGAAAGTGTTGAAAAAACAAACCATGCCACCACAACAATTTAGATAGTTATTATCTTGCAAGTAAAGAACATCTCAAGTATATAACAGCCTCATAAGTACTGAGATTTGGGAAGCACATAGTAGCATTTTCAGCATAAAGAAAAAGGAAAGGTAAAATTAACAAGTGCATGCAGAGTGTGTTTATGGAGAGCACATAAAGTTGCATTCTTTTATTTGTTGACTTGGATAAGGTGCTATGTATAAGAGAAGTAGCAAATTACAGACATCAGTACCCCTGAAAAAGAAAAAGGACTTCTGCCTTCTCATCCAAACTTAGCTCCTCCAACCGAATTCCAAGATATGAAGGGACTGCTGTCTCCACAACTCCTGTCAAAACAAAACTGCCTAGGCAAAGATTAGATGCATTCCATGCCAGCTTACAAGTCACACAATCTTCATATTTAATAGAGAGACTCTTCCCTCATTGGACCTTTTCAATCACTGGATTTTTATCACACATTTCATATAAGTACTCATGCTTATTACTCCTCTTTCTTAAACATTGTGTATCAAAATAATGAAACAGCAAAATACTTGCACCACCAATCCTAATGCAGGTAAAGCTCTATTTAACCAAAGATGTACTCACCAAGTTGTTAAAATAACAAAAAGAAGCTCATCTTCCCAATATGGGAAAATCGATACATTCTCCAAGATCCCATATATTGTCAACGTCACTAAAAAGGACCACAAGGTACCACACAAATACTTGCATAACCAATCCTTACTTGTACTCACATGCATTTGTTTAATTTTTCTGTATCTTGAGAATTAAGAGCATGTTAACAATTTTCATTTGGATAAAAGTGTTTTATAAAGTGAGAAGCATACTTTCCCTTTAAAAGGTCAAATCCCTCTATGGCCATTACAACATTAATCCCCTGCCATTACCATCTTTTGATGACTAACCACAGCTAGTCAGCATAATTGTTTTCATCACCACCAAACTGTTTGATAACCATAAATATTGTACTGTAAAAAACTTTCATTTTGGGCCATCATGTTATCAGAAGCCTTAAAACGTATGAAAAACATTTACCAAAAAAAAAAAAGGAAAATGAAAAGAAACCTTCAGAGGTTCTGAATTATGGGAAAAAAACCTTCTATAAAAGCAGTGGCTTAGTTTTATAAAAACCTATTCCCTAAAAATATTTAATTATCGTTATCTTGTGTTTACAATATCCAACTACTGCCCAGCCACTCCAGTTTTCTCCCAAGGTCATGTCACAGAACCTCTTCAGATTTTTTGGCAACACTCAGAAAATATTGAAGACTATGACAAGCATTTAAGAGACCTTTAGAAAATATTTTCTGAAAAGCAAATGCATTAAAAAACCTCAGACAAAGCTCACTTTGAAGCTACATGGCAATTCCTTTAAATAGCCAGGCTAATTATCAATTAATGATTGCCTAATATCTATCAAATGAAGCACAATGCATTCAGAAATCAAACAAACGTAAACACCTCAGTCCACAGGCCAGGGAAGTGAGAGAAACAGTCTGCCATTTCCATGGCGCGTTCCACCGCTTCAATATCGGCCAATCCAATCCACTTTCCTGAAAACAGTAAACCAAAACAAAACTTAAATTTCTATGCAAATCCATATAGCTATTATAAAAAAGGAAGGAAAAAATTACTCAGGTTGTTTTCACGCAAAACATTTTTTATAAATTTTTTTAGTGTAAACAGTCGATGCAATATATACATAACCAACAATTCCACAAGCTTAAAATTCTACTAGTTCTGTATAATATTCCATAGGTTCAAATCCTAGACAGAATCACGGGTTTGATAACATTGCTTGCTGCTAAATTTCCTGATTGATCACCAAACATACAGAAAAGCAACTTGAAAGCCACCGGTGCTAGCAATCTCTTGAAATTACAAAGATCCTATTCGACAACTGCAAGGTTTTTTTATAATAAACCTCCAAAACGATGTCTGTTCAAAAAACATTTCCGCGAAAATAACACATCATGAATTTCACTTGCGAGTATAAGGGAAAGAAAAAAATCGTACCTTTCCATTGAAACCATCGCCTTTGGAGTCATCTCCTGCATTGTAGGCTCGAATTGGAGAGAATCTCACTATTCGATTGCTGTTAATTCCGTTGAAGCGACGGCGGAAGAGGGAGGTGTAGGTTCTTCGTTGAGGAGTGAGAGAAGGTGAGGATGGTTTATTGAAAACGGTGAGTAGAGGGAGTGGAGATCGAGAATACGAACAGGAAAGAGAAAGAATCATCGTCGCCATATTGGAAACGAGGAGGAGGAGGAGGAGGAGGAGCAGAGGAGACGAATGGATACGACTGAGGTCTGCTTTTTGTGCTTTCAGTGACTGGTAAAATCTCAACTGTTTTATTTTTGTGGATAATAGAAGATCGGAGTTCGCTTAATCCCGCCATTTTTCAATCATTTTCACCTTTTTTTTTAACCCCAAAAAAATCTAATTGAATAATTAACCATTTTATTTAAGTTTTTTATGTATGTTTACATAATTAATATAATTATTTGATTAAATAGTGGATTTTATTTATAAATGAGTTGGTACTTCTGAAAATCATATTTTCCTCAACCCATAAATGTATATCTAATGAAACTATAGATGGATTGAAGTAAGATAATTAAAATGGTCTACTAACAAGATGGAGCTTTAACTGGGCTTAAAATGTTAAGCTCAAGTTTGACTCGAAATAAAACTGAATAAACTTATATTTGACTCAATTAAACTTGTTTAGCCATTATTTATTATAAAAAAAATTAATTCTAATAAAAATAATATTAAGACTCAAACTTAATTCGAATTTGACTAACATTTATACTTCACTTAAACTTGATGGATTTGGATTAGACTAGCAAAATAATTAAACTGGATATATGAAACCCGAGCACAACTTGTTAAACTAGTTAAGTAGCAGGAAATTAAGCACAAATTTAAATTTGTTTACAACTTTAATACATACAATGAAATACCCTAAACCTTCACATATATTAGAAATTGGGTTTAGATAGATTCGAATGAATTAAATTAATCATAGGATATAAATAGACAAGTTGACAAAGTTAGATTAGTAATTAATTCAATGAAATTTGAGATTTTGATTCGAAATCTCCTAAACATGTTTCTAAATTGTTTAGAGGATTCCAAAACTCTTGATCCATAGCCTAAACACTAATTCCTAAATCTCAATAAACTTTGAGTTCATTTATTTGTTTAAAAATATCAGTTCTTAAACCCGAACTCAAATTAAATATCTTTTATCCAAAATAAATTCCTAAATTAAGTTCTTAATTTCTAACCTATCGATTCTAAAATTTTCTTCTAAATACTTCTAGAACTATAGATATTGATCTGATAGTTCTAAACCTATACCTAAATTCTAAAATATCATAGGCTTGATAATTATCCTTTCCTTTTTAATTTCTTCCTCTGCCTCTCTCTCTCCTCCTTTTCTTTCATTTTACGTTTCTTTCTTTCTTCCTTCTTTTCCTTCTTTCTTTCTTCCTTTCCTTCTTTCTTTGATCTCTTCCTCTCAATCTCAAATCCTAGACAAGATCAAGAAGAGAAATTAAATTTAGGAATGAAGATAGAAGAAGAAATTACATGTTTCTCCAAAAGCTAAGTTTTCTATTTCAAGTTATCTTTGTTTTACTTATTGTTTAAGTTAATAATTGATGAATTCATGTTGATTTGGGATGAGAGTACTGTTTATGTATATGTTTGTTGAAGTTATGGTTGTTGGAAGTTGGGTTTGAGATTGAGGATGATGAATAGTGATTTAAAGTTGTTAGTGTTTGAAGTGGATTGTATGTTGTTTGATGTGTTGAATATGGATGATTGATATTAAGGAGTTCATATATCAAGTTTAGGAAGCTTAAAAAGTGATTTGGAGAAGTTTGGAAGCGTTAAATGTTTTGCAAAACTTAAGTTTCGAAAACAAGCTTCTGTCAAAAGCGTGTTCTATCACGTACACCAGCATCTGATAATTCTACGCCACCGGCGTTAAGCCCAGTGTTGAAGTGATCAGAATGCCAATTCCTTAATGTCGCCAAAAATGTTGCCGACGTTTGCATAAATTTTACCGGCGTTGAAGGTTGAACCAAAGTGATCAGAAGCAAATTTATTAACAATGCCGGCGTTTGCAATAATTTTTACCAGTGTTGCCTTTAAAAACTGAACACCGACATTTTGAGTATCGACGCTGCCAGCATAGGTTTGAAGCCTAAACTTCACAGAGTTCAAATTTTTAACACCAGCATCCAATGCCGCCGGCGTAGACTTCAGCACTACCGGCATTGATGCATTGAATGCCAGACGCATTGAATGCCAGACTTTTGCCAGCATATCTCTTGTTTCAAATTTAATTTCTAAAACCATCTTCAAATCTTTTCCAAAGCTTGAAATATGATCTTGTATGTATGAGCTGACCTTGTATGATGATTTATATGTTATGTAACTTGATTGATATAATTAAACATGAGATAAGTAGATTTATAGATTTAAGAAATAGTTAAATTAAATATAGAAGTTAGATATAAAATGAATTTATTTAATAAATCTAAGTTCAACTTGACTAAATAAGCTTGAATTAGCTAAAAGGAATTAGATTACTTAAATTTAATCAACTTGAACTAGTTTTAGATTAAATGATTAATTTTAATCAATTTGGCTTAGATTAAGTTAAAACGAGTTTAATAGCTAATAATTGGCTTAGATGAATGTGTTAGGATGATCTTTGAATAACATAAGCAATAAGTTGTTTCAAATGTAATTTGCTTTGAATATGAATGCTTTTATGTATGAATGCTTTGTATATGTTATGTTTTGTGATAAGAAACTATAATTAAAATGAAAAGAATTACTTTGACAGACAAAGGAGAACTGTCCATATTTTGGCAGGACGATATTCATAGCCATGGTGGGGTTCCACGTTAGTGTTTGATCAAATAGGGCTAATAAAAGTTTGATATAAGTTCTTACATGTATTTGATATAAGTGGATGTTAGTTTAATTTCTTATATGAGTTCTTTCCCTAAACAGTGATGGATATTTGACATATCTTCTTAGGTGATTTTTTATCTATCTTCTGAGATAGCTTCTACCTCTGTTTGTATTTCATATTCAAGGTATGCAGTAACTTGCGTGATGATTGATAGGATAAGCATCCTAAATGGATTAAGAACTTAAAGACGGCATAATAATTAATGAGTGTTGGTTGTCTATTACGCCGTTGAATCTGGTTTGAGGAGCGGCAAACTTGTCATGATGCAATGACACAGTAGTTAGGTGCTTTAACCTTAATTGTGATGCAATGGTACGCTATGATACAATAGCGATTCTTTTATGGTTAAGCGGGTGATCCATGGAGAGTATAGTGTATGTATAACGTTTGCTTAAACTTGGGAGGAAATACCATGGTTTAGTTCAACGTTTATGGGAACAGGTGAACTAGATTCATGTTATAGACTAAGTTAAGTAAAGTTGAGTAACAGCTATAAACTCTAGATGAGATCACTTTTATGGAATAGATATAGGGGATATAAGTATTCAGACTGCTTATATCAACCCCCTGAGCAGCTACTATTACTCAGGACCCCCAGATTCCTACTGACCTGTTCCAGAGTGTGAGTGCTCCATTGTTGATTTGTTTATTTTAATGGAAAGATAATAACTTATGGATTGATGCATTGCATTTAGTTAAGCTCGCATGCCACTCCGTGTTTGATTGTATTACTGTGCACTGGGCTTCGGCTCGTTCTTGTTGTTGTTATTCTTTTTATAGATTTTGTTGTCGATAAAGATGATGATTGATGATGATAATGTTAGTGATGACGGATGATGAGACGTTGATATGATGATGTTGTCTCGGGTTTTTAGGTGGGTTTTTGGGTGCTTCTATTGACTTTGGAAGGATTGTGGATGAGTGATGTGAGTTAGGAGCATTGAATAGTTTAGTTGTTTTGTTTCTTCTTTTGTTTGTTTTATAGAGACTGGATTTATTTATAAATTTGTATTTTCATTTAAGGGCTTGTTAATGCCCATGTTTTGTAAATAAGCTTTTGTAAAGATTTGTTTATGTGAAAGTTTTTCCACTTCTAATAGTGGAAGTTTGAAATGCTTTTATATAGAAATGTTTTTATTAAAGTTTATTTTTCAGCTGCTAAATCCACTTATCTGAAAATCTAACTAAACGATTTCACAACCTAAAATCGAATAGCAATGTTCAACATAAACACCTTCTTTTAACACAACCTTACGTATAATTTATAAGAGTTATATGTGGTTGGGGAATTGATGTGCTTAATTTGAGAATTGAACATGCCGGGTCTTTACAGCTCAATTGGTGAGAGGTGCTGCCTTTAGGACAGGCAAAAGCCTCAGGTCGTGGGTTCGATCCCTCAATGCTGCAGCTGGGGTCAACTCACCTGAGGGTAACAATACCTATAGTACATGTGATACCCTGCGGGGCATGCGTTAGTTGGGGTCTCACCTGAGGGCGGATGTCGGCCATCGGCGAGACCCTAACCAACGCATGCCCTGCAGGGTATCACGGGCACTATAACAGCTCAACTAATGAGAGGTGCTACCTTTGGAGCAGGCAAAAGCCTCAGGTCATGGGTTCGATCCCTTAAGGCTGCAGTTGGGGTCAACTCGCCTAGGGGTAACAATATCTATAGCGCCCGTGATACCCTACGTTGGTTGAGGTCTCACCTGAGGGCGGATGTCGGCCATTATCACTAAGGGGCCTGTGGCAGTTGTTTGTCCTGGCATCACATCAAGAACCTCGATAGTGGGGGCAAGTGTGACATACAATATATAAGTATGAACTATAATATAGAGAACCTCAATGCCACCATTTTCCAACCTTTTTTTCCTTTTTTTTAAATTAAATTTGATTCGCTCTCTCTTCTATCTTGTGTTATATGACTACCGAAAAATATAATATAATTATTGCGGCAAAAAAATAATCTCAATGATTATTTCTTTGAGGTAATGAATATCGGGTTTCCTAGGAGAATTAACAAATAAGTTTTATCATTGGATTTTTTCTTTTTCTTTTTTTCTTCCTTTTTTTCAAATTGAATTTCATTGACGACCTTCTCTACTTATTCAAACCGGTGGACTGTTCCCACAATACGAGCAAAAAGAAATGGCCATGATGTCAATATATGGGTATAACGAATATTTACCAATTCTATAAAATATATTTATTTAAATATAAATAATATAATTTTAATTACTTATATAATATCATGAAAATCATGTCTAATACATGTGATTTAATTTTTTTTAAGAAATCGCACGTATTGTATGTGATTTTAATGTTGCTAAATCTCATCCAATACATGTGATTCTATGCTATGCAAAAAAATCGCATATGTTTTTATACAATATTGTTTCACATGTGTAACATGGATATTGCATGTGAAAAATGCAGCATACAATAAATGGTAAAATTGTATATTAAACATGTAATTTTATGATGGTATTTATATAATTTTTACATAATTACTAATCATGTCAACAAGTTTGTGATGAATTGGTGAGAAACTTATATGTTAAAAGTGAATTTCCATCATAAGGACATACAAATGTTTAGATTTATCAAATTAATCTAGTCTTCTATAAGATAAATTAACCTATTCCCTTATAAGCCATAAGTAATTGAATTAGGCGGTTATATTGTGTAACAAATTCTTAATAACTTAAATTTTTAAATAAAGGATCTTCTACGGTTATGTCGACAAGACTATTCAGTCAACCATCTAACAATTAAAATGAATATAGTAATTGAGAAATAAACTGTTTTAGTTGTTTGATCATAATGGGTGATGTGTGAGCTGGTCTCATCAAAATTAATAATTAGATCATGAAATTTTCCTTAAAACAATGGCAAAAGTTTGTGCGTTATTATTAGCATTTCAGGTATAAATATTTTTAAATTCACAATATATATAATGTCATATGTTAATATAATAAAGGTTAAATTTAGGAAAATGGATCACTTAAAATAACTTTACATGATATATCTAGACATTATTATAGTTTTGGAACCAAATCGAACCATAACTGAAACTGTAAATTATGAGTCTTAAAACTAAAAAACCGAAATCGAAACAATCCCTAATATTATAGTATTAATTAACGCATTATCTCATCTACAACATATAATAAAAACTTATTGATCACACCAGCAAACAAGTTGCATCATATCCCACGTAACTCAAAAGAAAATGCTAGTTGGGCTAAAAATTTTAGTCCGTTTAGTGTGCGATTCAAAATGATCTGCCCTACATAACTCGTGGGTTGAAGCATTCCAACCCACTATGGGGCGAGTTGGCCCTTGAACTCGTACTTGAAAAACGTTAAAAAAAAAAAGAAATATAAATCACATAAGAAAAAAAGAACTCCTAGTCTGTTACCCTCCTTTTTTTTTCCTATTTACTTCACCTTTCTATTATTTTGCTGTTGAATGTTTATTATGTAATTTTTATGGGTGTTATGTTTCAAACTTTGAAACTTCTAACATAATGTTTATAATATCCTTAGTCATTTTTTCACTACTTTTTATGCTATATCTATTAGATATTTAGATACTTCTATATACAATAGGCAACATATCGAGTAATAATTTTCATAATGCATTTTTACTTACCAAGCCAAAGGAAAAAAAATTGGAATGAATTCTAATTTCTATCAGTTAGAATAAATACTTTTATGTCGAAATAAAAATTTTCAAAATGGAAGTCTATAATTTTTTCATACACGATTAGTGTATATGATTAGTATGTAGGTAAAAGGTGAGATAAAAAGAAATATATTATACATTTAAATTATTAAATATTTTATTTTTATTTTAATTATTATAATTTTTTTCAATAAAAAGGAAATATTAGTGGGTTTGCAGGTCAACCCATTTAACCCACCAACACATGCGGGACAAGTTGGGCTAAAAATTTTGACCCACATTGGAATTGCATCCAAAGCGGGCTGGCCCACATAACACTCGGGTTGAAGCAAGGCAGTACAGGACAAAGTAGGTTGGCTCACTTAATCGGTTTGCACAGCTTTACGTGCAAGATAACATCAAATAACAACAATATCATTTCTATCTCTTATTTCATAGTTTAATATATCTGTTTATTGTAATCCAAATGCTGGGTGTAAATCTCAATCAATTGCAGTGTGATATATTCTCTCTAATCCTCATATAAAAAAAAAATGAAATTCCCTTAGATCTTTTATTTTACAGTATCCGACTTATAAGCAGCTTCAAGTCCTTAATCTTTATCCTCTCTCTTTATGGTCAATATCATTAAACCCATAAAATGTTCGATTACATGTACCAATACATATTTATACTAATATTACATATCATGTATTATGTACATGCAGTGTCTAAAAACTTAATAAAATATTAATATATATATATATAAATATATAGCACATACAAATCACGATCAGTAATTGTTTGGAAAATTTTCCTTAATTATGCATGTATTTAACATTGCGACAACTCAATGCCTAGACATGAAGAGGGAAAAATAAAAAGAAAACAGAAAAGAAAGCTCTCAATCCAGCTTCGAGTTGATTTCCCTAAAATCAACTTCTTTAATCTCACATCTCCTTCGTTTTGAAGTCTACGGAAGCTTAGGACTAAGCTTCTCAAATTACATGCAAAAACAAGTCCCAAACGCTTGTTATGTCTCTCAAGCAACAACTTTTCTTCAAACCAACCCTCTTATCGCTCCAAATCATTATACAACCGTAAGCCCACTACAAATTTCGTGATGGAGCAAGTCACTTCACTAGGGAATGCTGCTCCTTAGCTCATTTTCTCAAAGTCATTGATGCTGCTTCATCTATGAAGTGTTCGAAAGTGCCTCCACCTCTGTTCTTACTTAGATGTTAGACTCTAGGGCACTGTCATGTCACTAATTATAATACCTCTAATTTGGCTCAACACTAAAGTGGGCAAAACAAACCGGCCAAATCAAACGAAACAAACCATATCAAAATATGATTTTTTAACAATTTGATTTTAAAAAATTTTAATCTAAAATAATCCGTAAATTTATGATTGGTTTGAAAAGGTAAACCAAATTGATCCACAAAACCAAACTAAATCGTTTTAGATAAACATAAAAATGTTTTACTCATAGTTATAAATTTTATTATGCTGATTAATTAAAAGTCATATATGTTCATATAATTTTATTATGATATTTATTATAAATGAATATTGGTTAATAATAATTTGTTCATTTCTTACAATTGTTTTTTAGGTTCAAATAATTCCTTTATCGATACCTTAATATGTTTTTTATTAATCGTTTGGACTTGTAGATTATGGATTTTGTTATTTAGCTGTATATCTTATTATGTATTAATTTTTTATTGTATATTTTTTCCATAGATCACTTTTATTCATACATGAATTTTATTAGTAGATGATTTTTTTGTCAAATTTATTACTAGATGATTGACTGGTGATTTTATTTACTATGTATTAATCAATAAGAGTACCGTGCTGGTGGTTAAATGATTTTCTGAGGGATTATAGATTATGAATGTGATAGATTTATAAAGCATTTTGTTGAGATTTATAATATGAATTTTATAGTGTGATTTCAATATTCAAAAATCCGCAAATGTAAAATATTAAAACTAGATTTTTTATTATAATTTTGATTTAATCAGTAATCTGAGCCGATGTATGCTCTCCCCTCTTCGACACAATCACCTACGTTGCTTGTCACTTGTTATCAAGTGAAAAGGGATTGTCCGATAATCATTGAGGAATCTAAGGGTATGCTTACTTCACATAAAATGTTTTTCAAACTATTTTAACATTTTATTACAGTGAAAACTTTATGTTTTTTAAATAGTATTGTTGCATCCTTTATATAATGCATTTAAGGTATGTTTGGATGGTTTGTATTGGATATGCATTTGTATCTTATTTGTATTTAATTCGTATCTGGTTTGTTTGATATTTTTATGACTAAAATTATCTATTTTCATCTGTATTTATTTTTTAACAAACAATCTATTTAAAAATGTCTGTATGTCATCTGCATATAGATGATACAAACATACCCTTAGTAATAACTAATAAGTGATGATGAAAGATGCCGTTAGTAGCTAACCACTAGTGAAAGTTAACAACCATGAAAATTAGGTAAATATCAAATTTAATACTTGAACATTATACAAAAATTCAATTTGGTAGCTGGATTTCAAAATGACCATTTTAATACCTAATCAAGCATATTATTATTATTATTACTACTACTTCTTCTTCTTCTTAATACCATGTGTTATTTTTAATAATGTATTAGGTACAATCTATCATTGAATTTTTGCTATTACCTCTAACATTGTATAATATTGATAAATTGTATCTTTCATATTAGGAAATAGAACAAACGATATTAATAAGGTAGTAAAAATACTCATAAAAAGTTTCATTAGATACTAAATCGACCACTTTTCAGGTATTAAATTGAATCTTTGGATGAAGTTCAGATACTAAATTTGGCATTCTCCCTAAAAAATTTTGATGAGAAATGAAGAAAATAAATTCGTCTTTTAATACTATAAATCATTTTCAACATTCGCAATTACCTTTCTTTATAATGGGTAATCACAATCTTTTAAGATTACAACTAGTAGATGATGCATTGTAACAATTCTGAAAAAATAAATAAATAAATGATAAAATATGTTTTTGAAACCATATTTTATATAGAAAATAATGCATTAATAAACATGCATTCGTAATGCGTGTGCTATATTTATATGGTGATGATAGCGAGGAGTTAAAATTACAAACAAAAAAGAAAACCCTTCAAATGAATTGAAAGCAATTAGAAAAGAGTTATGTTTACAGGCCCTTTCAAATGACACATGATATAATCAAATTACAAAACTCCTGCTTCTTTCCAGCATAGAAGGTGGAAGACATGGTTGTTTGTTTGGATAATAGGCATTTAGGTGTTTACCTAGAGAATGAGAAACTTTCGGGGAAGTTCCAGTTGAATTTAGAAAGAAAACCACTGATTTGGTCGTCGAAAAGGCATTAAACTTGTCATGGTATTGAAATCGACAAATGTTGCTTCATTAGAAAAACCAAATCCTCTCAATGTGATCCAGAATGTTTCATTAAAGTGGAAAAAGGCAGTGATTAGTCTACAAAGTAACTATCATCATAATATCATATGTTGAAATATATAAATCTTTCTCTTTATCATGATAAATTCTAAAAAAAAAAATTTATATTGAATAAAATATATACTTCAACTTTCTTATATTAAAAACCATAGCTTACAAATATCATATATATTAAACATGACATATAATACCCATCGAAACTTTTCTCAATAAACGAGCCTTAGATGAGTCCTCACAACGCTAAATCCGGAAAGCCCTGTCTGAAGCTTCTTGTTGGGGCTAAATCTCCTGACACATTCATGAAATCTTGTCATGTGATTCCAGGTTGAATCAAATCAAATTGACTAAATAGTTAAAAGGAGTAGTGATTAAGGAAGTTTATATTTCACGAATGAGATGTACACGCAATTTAAAAGTACAGGCTGTGTACCGACATTTATTTGCCTGTGCAATGCACGAATTGTTTATTAAACCAACTTATATTTTATAGGTAACAAACTTAAATATACAGGTAGGAGGAGGAAAATCTAACGTGTTAGTGTGTTACCGTAAAAAAGAATGGCGCCACGCAAGCTTTGACGTATGTATTCCAGTAACCACTTTGACGACGTAGAATGCATGACGTGCACAAAACATTTCACGGATAAAAATAAAGAAAATATCACATTCGGTATAAATGTATTATTTTCATCTATATCTTATTTGTATTTACTCTATATCTGTATCTTATTTATATATGATCCTTTTAATATTTTTATAAGTAAAAATATTTATATTTTATCTATATTTATTTCTTGACAAACATCTGTTTGAAAACAACTATAATAAGATAAAGCAAACAGATCCTTCAACTTTACACAAAAATTAAATTTAATATATAAAATTTGAAGTATTTTTTTTTCTTGAATTAATTTAATATCTAAATAAACTTTTCATAGTAACCTTTACTATTTTATAAATACGGTTTATTATGTTTCCTATTGTGGAAGGGGGAACCTATTGGTACCAAATGATGTGAAGAGAATTAATAATAATTCAATAATATGTTACCTATCTCAACTCGATGAAGATGTAAACCATGTTAGGAATGTAATAAAATAACAAAAAAAAAATTTGATTGAATATTAAATTAATTATTTAAAAATTTGTGTATCAAATTGAATTTTCGTACGGAGTTCTGACTCCAAACTCTACATTTACCCATAAAATTACTAATGTATCGTGTGTCGATTAAGCTAGAATGGAGGAAAGATCACAAATAACTCTCCCACACATCGTTATTGAGAACATTTATATAATATAAACGTTATAATTATAAGGACTCCTTCAAACTTACCAAAATCACACATGCCACACTTTTTAAGTCTTTAACCTTCGTGGGAGGGTTTTTTTTTTTTTTTTTTCTTTTTCCAACTAAAAAATGTAAAACCATTTACATTACCAATTTACCAAAATTTAAAAGATTATCCGCAAGCTTTGTATGGTAGGAGGGTTATGTCAATCAGCCCCCAGCGCCCCACCCCCCCCCAAAACAGAATAAAATGCTAATATTCATTACATACATAAAATCAATATTATGCTTTGCTTAATATACGAACAATTTTGCTTATCTTTCACCTGATAATCACCGATAGCTTATAAAGTTACTGCTTATAAAGCCTACACTCAGCAAAATTTTTCAATTTCAGGAAACATGAAGGTTGAATCAGTTATAATTTAACAAAGAACGCTTGCAAACCATGCAAGAACGAAAAAGGGCAGGTGATGAACACAATAAACAAGTTTTACAAAACATGTCAAGAACATTTCAGACCATCTCTCATTCTTCAATACATTAATTTTCCTCACCCTTTTTCGGAGGATGAAGCGGCATCGACAACCTAGTAGGAATAAGGTTTTGAGTGTTGTTGCCGTCAAAGCAGCATAGACCACATCCTCAGATATCTCTTCGGACGGAACCAAAATGTTTGTGGCTTTGATGTAAAACCTTAGCTACTAGAAATGGACAGTGTTCTTCTAGCGACTAGCATTACCCAAAACAACTATTATTAGACAAGGAAGTGGACACCTAACACTCAAAATTATGAGTTTGAGCCCCATATTCCAATGCTCCTATTCCTTCGATCAAAGAAGGAACTTGAATGAAAGCACAAAAGAAGTGAATTGCACAACGAAATACTAAATCATACCCTGGATTCGATCATTCTATTAGAAGCAACTCGAGCAAGATGGTTTAACGCTAACAAGATACTCTTATTATCCAAAATACAATCATACAATATCAAGATAGTCAAACCAAAGTATATTGTGCACCATATATATACACAAACTACGAAATAAAACGGCACACATGGTGAAATTGCTAAGGAAGATATCTTTCCAAGGATAATAAGGAACGGGCTCCAGCTATCTGCATGTGACAATTAACTATCTTTGAACTCCTTTACTGGTCTTGTTTCAAATCCTCCACCTGGCCTCTTCTCTAGCGCGTAAGGCATATAGGTTCCAAGAATTTTATCCCACATGACGAAGAATGGCTGGGAGAAGTTATATTTGTTCCCGTATAGCTGGTGGTGAACATCATGATAAGCAGTGTTGTTTCTAAAGAATATGTGAAAAGGATTCCCCGGAAGCCATAGTCCACAATGATCATCCACAGTCTTTATGGTGGCAAAGGAGAAAAAGAAAATGGATGCACGAGGTGACATACCCGAGAAGAGAAAAGACAGTGCACCACCAACGGTGTCAAGGAGAAGACCCTCCAAGGGATGGTTGTAAAGGGCCCCAAAAGAATAGGGAACAACTAGCCGATGGTGTTGAGAGTGAAGGTGCTTATACAGGAATTTGTTATGGTGCATGTATCTATGCACAAAGTATTGCCAGGTATCCATAACCAGCATGGCGGTAATAAACTGCCTCACCAATACAAGTACCGAATTATGTGATCCTGCAGATTCCTCAGCACTGTTTCCTGTTACCTGCAGAACCCACAAGTTCCTATGAACAATAACAGACAATGATGTTCTCAATAATTGGGCAAGTCAAGCCAAGATAAGTGGACAGCAAAATCATGATGTTCCAAAACACAAATGCATAAAGCGCCGCAGAGAAAGCCCACTCTGCCTTTACATCGTTCACCTTTTCACACAAACAGTTTTTTTCAAAGTTGAAGGATCATTGGACCAACAAGCGCGCTAGAGCGAAATTCATTTCCTGTGCTGATGAAAGAAGAATGACATAATACATTCATTCCTCACAAATTTTTTTCATACATAACTAACCAATCATTTAAAATTCCCATGCCCATGCTAATGCAGATTACAGCACATGGATACCAATTAAGTGCTCCATACGCCTATGAGCAGACAGGACAGCATGTATACTTATCATCAAGCAACAAAGCCACAAATTAGTACAGCTGCTGTGAATTCCAACTTCTTAAAAACAGCAACTACATAGTCTACATTAATCCATCTCGCAACATAATTCAAAACATAGTTTTGCTAACCCATGGACAAGCACCTGTTAGGTTTAGTCAACACAATTACCGAAATATTGATTATACATATCACAAGAAATGATAACCTCTTAAAACATGTCATATTTCATCAAGAAAAGCCTTTTAAATATAGCCACAGCAAAACAGCCGATTTAACTTCTGATGAAGCCACCAAGAACAGTTTCAAAAATCAGTTGATCATTTAACCCCACATGATCAAACAAACTATACTAATCCCAAGATTCATATCAAATTAAAATTAAAAGTAAAAAACATCAAATGATTTCTTAAATCAAGTTGATCATTTAACCCCACATGATCAAACAAACTATACAAATCTCAAGATTCATCTCAAATTAAAATTAAAAGTAACAAAATCAAATGATTTCTTAAACCAAGTTGACCATTTAACCCCACATGATCAAACAAACTATACTAATCCCAAAATTCATATCAAATTAAAAGTAAAAAACACCAAATGATTTCTCAAACCAATAAAAAAAAATCATATGATTTGTCAAACCGAACGTACCGTAAATAAGAGGATTGCAACAATTGCTTGAATCGTCTGTTGAAAAAGAACCCCTTTAACAACGGTTCCTTTAGACACCAAATTTTTATTATCCTCTTCCGATTTCGTATGCAATCGATAATTCTCAAAATTCTCCAACAAAACATAAATCCCTGAATACACCCAATATACTAGGATCGGAACAAAAGTTCCCAACATTTCATCAGAAACTTCAAAACCCATGATTCTAACCATATTACAAGACTCAAAACTAAACTAAAAATCAAAACTTTAAGCCTAAAACACTCGAGATCGCATAAGATAAAACCAACCCCGCAAACACAAAACAAAAGGATAAAAAGGGAAACTTTTAACGAACCCTAATTCTCAAATCGGACCACTATAAATATCTCTCCCCCACCCACCAAACAACAAGACAATGAGAAACAATTGAAAAGTTTATCGTAATGGATTTCAAAGAGAAGTTTAAATAAAAACTGGGGCTAGGTCAAAAGAAAGAGAAAAATAGGGTTCGTACACGTAATTAAAATTGGTGACGCGAAAAGGCAAAACTAATATGAAAGTTCTTATCTTTGAGGAGAGAGAGAGGAAAAAAGGAGACCGAAAAAATCAAAGCATGTTTTTATTTTATTTTCATTTTTCAATTTTGTTTCTGTTGGGAGAATTTACTGGTGTGGGCGATTTCAGTTTAGGTTTATGAAGAACTTTACGTGGCATGTTGTGAATGCATTAAGGTGTCAGGATTTGTTATGTTGTGAGTGTATTAAGGTGTCAGGATTTGTTATGGGTTGTTTGTGATTGGCTGCAGCCGAGCGATATAATATAAACACCGCGTTTTGCAAAAGGGCAACTACTCAGCTTGCAGGTGTAAAAATAAATTTTTATTTTAATACCTTATCAACATAAAAAACATAGAATTGTTGGTATGTTCATAACACAAACAATTCACAATAATAATAAATCTCTAAAATAAATAACTTCAAATTTTTTTTAAAAATTGAAACATCTTATATTATTTGTAATACACATTCAAGGCTATGACATCCATAATAATGATAAAAGAAGAAGTAAAATTTTAAAATCATTTGGAAGTGCCGAAGTAGTAATAAAATCAAATTCCTTTTATTTTTTATCTAGTACTAAGTGCAAAATGTGTCCTATACCATTCCTTCTATCTTTGTCCGTGTCTATGTTCAATGTAGTTACATTCTCCATTACAATAAAGATGCTATTGAATTATTCAATGCATCGAGATGAAGCTGAAAAGTTTCTTGAAAATTATCAGGCAATAACTCAAATTCACGATCAAAACAAGTATATTAAAGGATTCAGACTTATAATGGACAAATGATCTAAAATAGAAGAGAGAAAATATTTTCTTGGTGGGATTTGCATTAATGCCTTTCTTTTCTATTATAATATTTGCTAGTTATCTGATTCTTCTTTGCTACCATAAGAAGAATGGTTAGGGATGTTAATGGGAAAATTGTGATAATGATGTTGACACACTTCAATCTTTTGTATTGATGGTTCTTTTTTACTTAAAATTGATAATGTTCTTTTGATAATATTGCCGAGATTAGATTTCACTCACTTACACTGCTCTTACTCCATGTGATTTAAGCATTATCTTTATAATAATAATAATTATTATTATTTTGAATATGTGTTTCTTATGACATCACTATGATAATGGGCCTACATAGCATTAACAATCACTAGTTACTTCACAAATTGCCCGTGTATCCAAGTACTTCGGTCTTTTTGTTGAGAATATACCTATAGTGTTGAAACGCTTTAATGCAAGGTCGAAATGCTTAGAAAAGTTTATCAAGGAAGACACGCCCTACAATATCAAGTTTTATAGTTCTTCACTCCATCTTTGTTTCTAGATTTTCCCCTTGAATGACGTTTAATAATGTGTAAGACTACAAGATAATTAGGCTTTAGTCATGTTTAATAAACGTCATTGCATATAGACTAAATGTTGGTAAATATATTTATCATGTTAGCAGAGTATATTTAGCAGTATTTATTCTATACTGTGATGTTTATTAAACGTGGCTAAAGTCTAATTTTTTTGTAATATTCTCACCTACCATATGTCTGCTCAATGGCTTTGCACTTCCTTTCCGAAATCTCTAGAGAATGACCCTATACCTAGATTCTTTTTAAGATGGTTGTTTAAAGATCCTTCACTCTCACAGGAGAATTTCAAAAATCTCCATTATAATAAATCTGAATATGCTAGTGGCGACCAATTGGGAATGACCTAATCTAGTGATTTCATCTAAGCTTGGTAGTAAATAAATGAAAGTTCTCATCTTTGTGGAGAGAGAGGAAAAAAGAGGACCCAAAAAAATCAAAGTATGTTTTTATTTTATTTTCATTTTTCAATTTTGTTTATGTTGGAAGAATTCACTTAATGTGGGCAATTTCGATTTAGGTTTATCGGAGCATTTACGTGGCATGTTGTGAGTGTATTAAGGTGTTAGAATTTATTATGGGTTGTTTCTGATTGGCTGCAACCAGACGGATATAATATTAACACCGTGTTTTGCGAAACAATAATAATAGTAACATTAGCAATTGGTAATTTGGTTTTGTTGTGTGGGTCCCTTCCAAACATGTCTCCTGAAATTTATTAACTTTATTAAAATGATTTTTTTAACACCCTTATTAGACCATCTTTATTTGTAAGTTATTTAAGCCAGTTCCTTAACATCTCATGTTAGATTTTCAAGTAATTCTCCTCTTAAGTAACTCTTCACTTTATCTATGAGTTATTTAAATAAAGTTTCTTCATAATTTTTCGTACTTTTTACGAGTCCCATTATGATGTATATATTAGATAATACATTCAGTATTTTCCTCATTATGTTAAATAATTATGGAAATAAATTAAATTAAAATTTTCTTATTGCTATTTTTCATTTATTTATTAAAAAATAAATTATTTTAATTCGATGACTTCACAATAGTTGATTTAGGAACAATATGCATGATAATTTAATTTAAAATCAATACAAGCAACATACAATTTAAAATAATATAAACAAACAATTGGGAGAGAAGAAAAAAAGAATGGAAAACCAACATACAATTTAAAAGTCAACAAGTGGGTCCAAATCGCTCCTACACATGTTCAATCAAGTCGGTTTGTAACTAACAATGTTTTACCTTATTACAGAGTTGAATATTGTTTTAGATATATATTGCATATTCCAAATATGAATGTGAGAAATATGAGATATTGATTCATCGTTGTCTCCCAATTCATAATTTGGTACTTAAATGTTAAAATTGTAGTCGTCTTGTTCATCTTTGATAATTATATTATATAAAATTATGCATGCTCTCATAATTTGCCCTAAAACCTCTTGATCCCGAAAACATGAAGGTCCACGAACACTAGCAAAACGAGTTATAACACATCAAAAGCCCATGCTTAACAAATAACCGCTCATTTAGACCACGTGGATATGAAATAGATTTGACAAATATTGATTACTTTGGATATATGCCATCGGTGAGATAATATCCCATGTCGTGGTTTTTACTATTCACAGTGTAGTGTGTTAATGGAGCATGTCCTTCTAAAACATCCTTAAATAGGAGTGATTGCTCTAGCACATTAATATTATTGTTTGAAGCCAAGATGCCGAACAATGTATGTCATATCCAAGTGTCATAAAAAGCAACAGCTTCAAGCATGATTGTTAGAGACCCATGATCTCCTCTAGTATACACGCTTTGCTATGAAACCAGACAAATTTTCCACGTCTAATGCATACAATCAATTTTTCCTAACATGCCAAGGAATTCACATTGCTCAACCACATTAAGTAAGCGCTTAATATCAACTTGATTTGGCCTACGTAAATGCTCATCACCAAAATAAGCAATGACCATGGATGAATTTTTTGACACGTTGTATGACTGTGTCCTCAACCATTTGCAAGTAGTCGTCCAAAGCATCACCTGCTACTCCATATGCTAACATTCAAGTGGTTGCAGTATACTTCTATTGTATTGAAGTACTAAGTTTGCCAACAGCATCCCTTGTTTGTCTAAAAAATAGGATGAATAATCCTATAGGGTTTGTATAATACGAAGGAACACATTTTTTTGTCATTTTGAATCTATGTTGGAAATGCTCATCTAGACATCATCACGGGGCGGTTCCGAACCGGGAACCGCCCCGAACCGTCATCGGCGGTTCCTGACCCGGGAACCGCCCCGTCGGTGACGGTTCCGAACCGTCTAAGGACCCGCCGGAACCGGCGGGTCCTAGCGGTTCTCGTGATGGAACCGGCGGTTCCAACGGGTCCGGAACCGCCATATATTTTTATTTAAAAAAAAAAAAAAAGAAAATGAAGACATGCAGGTTGTTTCTGGGCGTGGGGATTGCTGTTGGGGGGTAGGGGGTAAGGTTTTGGTTTTTTTCATATTTTTCACTAGAAAAAAAAAAAAAAAACGGTTCATGGAACCGGAACCTGAACCGCCAGAACCGGCGGTTCCTTGGAACCGTGAACCGCCCCGGCTCTGGCGGTTCCGTTCCGGTTCCGGTTCCACGAAATGTGGAACCGTGAACCGGCGGTTCCGGTTCGGGTCCGAACCGTGCCGACCTCTATGCTCATCAGTGTATACTGGGTTGTCCGAGAAATTGTTATTATAAAAATGATTGTGGCCTTCTAGAAGACCTCTATTTATAGACTTTCACTTTCATCTTCTAGCAGATATGAAACTATCGCATATCTTTGAGATCACAAGACATTAACAAGCAATTAACCCAGATCGCGAACTACTCATCTCTGACAAAATAAATTCATCTATTGCTTTGTCGTAACTATTGTTTTGCTTAGAAATCAGAGTTACTTAAGCTACTTAAATGAGCTATTATAGTCTGAATACTCATAAGTCCAATAACATTGATGTCCAATAGCTTTAATAGTAATGGCTAGATCTACTACTACCTCGTTCATTGAGTATAAGAGAGCAAATGATGGAATAGCAATGAAAATTGGAATGATATTAGGAAATATGGTCTGAAGCTACTAATAGACATTATGTTTTGATAAGAAGAGGTAAAGTATGCACTTGGAAGTGAAAAAAAAAATTGAAGATCGCATTTTATAAAGACATACTTGTTTGCCGTTTATAGAACTTCAACTTCAACAGCTAGTTTTACAATAGCTAGTTTACCATTAAATAATTCTTAAAAATAAAAAAATGTGGAAAAATAATTAAAATGCCGATTTCAAGCCGTAAAGAATTTTTTTTTTCACATCAAATTCACGATTACGTGGTAAACTCGCATAACTAATGTAGATCTTTGAACAAATTTCATCTGGACATATTATAAAAAGGATTTTGAGTTATATGCTGAAAGTTATGACCAATTGAAAGTTAGATAAGGGGCCTAAAATCGCGGCCACATACTCAACTAAGGCTTCGACTATGGCCGTAATTCAGGCTGTGACCTAAAATCGCAGCCACACACTCAACTGCTACGTCAATGTCAGCCGCGATTTTAGGTTATGGTTTAAACCGCGGCCATAGCTAAGGCTATGGTTAAGTCTGGGGCCACGATTTTGGATTGCGTTTATTAGAACTAATGATTCCTTCTTGTTTTAACGATCTCCATCCATATCTCCCCTATCCATTCCTTCTATATATCATCCATTGACTATATATTGACCATTATCATTGATTTTTCTAATTTGATTTGCTTTTGATGTTTTTTTTCTTGTTTGCAATGTTCCTCGTCCTTTATTGTTTCAATTTTTTATTTTTCAATTCATTAATTTTATGTAGTAACTCCACTTTATAACGATTTACCATTGTCAAGTCTTGTATCTCATGAATGAATTTATCTGCTTTCTTACTACTTTGAGCCTTTTCTCTGCCTTTTCTTTTTGCAACCACTATACTAGGTAGACGAATGTCTACCTCATATATTTCATTATTTGTTAATACATCTTTGTTCAATGATGAGCTAGTATATAATCCAGAACTATTGACCTTTGAGCGTTTACTTGTATTTTTTTCAATATTTTTTACTCTAAATCTCCATTTGGTTCACTACGCAATATAACCCAACAATGCTCGACAATGCACAATTTATTTTCATTTTGTCTAAATAAATCATGAGCATCTTTTATATAATCGTGCTCATTTTTTCCACTTTGTTCATGTCATTTTATTATATTGCAATAAACCCGAAATTTCATAACATCATTTGACATTTTTTACCACCGAGCTTTACATTGTTAACATGATCGTTCCAGTAGATTTTTCTCCTTCTCTTACGAATGTCCTTTCTCAAACTCTTCATGAACCCTGTAAGCCACTAGATTTCATGCTACGAGTTATGCTTAAACCCTAAACCCGAAGTCAACCAGAAACCCTAAGGTTAACATATCTATAATAAACCCTCATAGATTTAGATCCAGCAATCCCGCGCTCTTAACCCTAAACAACGGAATTAAGATAATTATGGATAATAATTCGTAATAATATAGGAAAGCTTAAAAATATCACATCCATTAATTTTTAGTTTGTTTTGGATCCAAATGGGATCGGTATTCAAAAACTATGCCTTGGTACATTGGACAGTAAAAATATTTCAATAACACCTTTAGATTCGTAAAAATACAAGGATTTCAAAAATATCAGTTTTCTAATTTTTCGGTATCTAAAATATCAAATATAGCTTAATCACGTGTATTTTCTTTACTACCGGTATTAGTTTGTCTTGTCTATTATTCATAGTACTATTCTACAATATTCATTACTATTCACCTATTTCTACTTTTCTACACCTATTCTTACACTCTATCATACATATTTCTTACTCTTTTCTTTTATCATACATCTTTAATCACATCATACCTTACAAGTTATTACTTTTAATTAACAAAAATACAAAATAAATCAAAACAACTCTCTCTCTCTCCCCCTCCCCATGCTGTCGGCAATGTATCACACACACACACACACTTTTTTAATTTTATTTAATTCACACAATTTTCCCTCCATAAAACTCTATAAATACCCACTCTTCCTCCATTTTTTTCACACACTCATTTACATTAACAAAACTCTCCCAAAATCACTACTCAAATCCTCCCTCCAAAAATCTCTTTTCACCTTTCCAATTTTCCTTCATTTCTACTGTCCACGTACTACTACAACCTTTCTTTTCTACCAACCATATTTCTATCTTAGGTAAACTTCTTATCTATACTTTCTTACCATGTCATGTAACTTAATATGACCATGATATATGTTTTTTAAACATCAAAATGTTATGGCAGCAATACTATGTTCATGTGTTTGTTCTTATTCATGAATAAATATCATTTTATTATTATGTTGTTTTATTATTGTTATATTTTTACATGTTACTATTGTTGTTCTAATCTAACTTCTATATTATATTATCTATATTTATGTATCTATATATATTTCTTAGAGCATATAAGCTCACTAACATAACCGTTATTTATTTATTATGCTTTACAATTTATTTACTTATTCCATGCTTTAATATCAAGACTAGTCTTTTTAGTCTTAGACTTGTCCTTATCAAGTCAAAACGATTTTCTTATTTATTTTGTTTTTGTTTTTTTTGGACTTGCTCATGTCTAAGTCCAGAAGTCTTGATTCATACTAAAACTTCCAATACTTGATATTTATTAATTGCTTATCTCTATATTTTCCATCTTCTTATTAAATATTTTTGTCATTTTACTTTGCTATAACCCATATTCATGTATGATTACGTTGATTGTTGTCTTAATAAGAATAAAAAGATTTTTTTTGTTTATAAAAGGAAATAAGCTCAACTTACTTTAAAAAAATATGATTTTATCACTTAGGAAAATTTCATTAAAGTTTAGAAACCTTATATCAACAAAATGCTTTTTAAAGAATATTAGATAATGGTCACCATAGACTTTAGTATTAATAACATATAATGATTTCAAAAGTTAACTAAAAATTCTTTACTTAATTTAAACTACCATTAAAAACCTTATTATTAATAATACTTTGTTATGAGAATTTTTCTTAAAAACTTGGTTATTAAATCCTCACTAATATTTAGTAAATACAAAAACCAAAACAACTTTTAAAACAAGTTGAAATCAACCCACCAAGTAAAGTCTACTTAAGGAATAAATTTGTAGATGACTTGGAAAGACCAAAATTTTTTAAACTAAATTATCTTTTAAGAGTTAAGGAAGAATAAATTATATCACATATTTGATGAATAAAAAATCTTTAGTTTTATTTCCAAAACAACTTAAAATAATTTTGTCAACTTCACTTTTTCAACTACTAAGACAAATTGTTTTATGAAATATTATTGATTAAGACAACCTCATTAGAATCATGTGTATAATATGAGTTGCATATGTATTAAAAGGATTTTTCCAACTATCTGTATATTTACATGTTTGC
The DNA here is from genome assembly GCA_024138025.1 of Combretum micranthum. NCBI lineage: Eukaryota > Viridiplantae > Streptophyta > Magnoliopsida > Myrtales > Combretaceae > Combretum > Combretum micranthum. The sequence goes on from JAMXBD010000079.1 coordinate 667,305, forward strand.
TACGGGATTTTTTAGCTGGTAGAAAGTTTAGAAAAATTATATTTTAAGGGCTGGGATTTTTGTGTCAATTCTGTACCATGTCTTTTTGAAACCTAAAGGACTTTTTATGATAAAAATAACCTTAGAAATAGATAGATATTTCGAATAGGTAGAAAACGGTATATATATGCTAAATTCCAAGTTAAAATGAGTAAGTTATGGTCATTTTAAGTTGGAATTTCACCACATACGAATTTTTAACGAACTTAGTGAAATAGAATTACAAGTTCAAGTAGAACTTCCAAGAGATACTCATTTTTGTATTTCTTTTGTTTAGGTGACGTGGAGTCCGAGCTTCTTTACCCTGAGGACTATTTTGACTAAGAGCTTCTATTACTATGGCTAAGTGAGTTTAATTGCTTACATTCTTGTACTTATATTTTTGCTTGTAGATTAACGACATTAGAATTAGGTAAAGATAAAAACATGGAAGCGCATGTGCCTTACATATATGGTTGGAATTATGCTAAGTATATCGAGGTGGGGATTGACCAATAATCATTGTATGATTAGTATAGAAATGATATATCTACGAACTCTATGATTACTCTTAAAATATCTAATATTATGCCATGATTACTTAAATAAAATAATTCATGCATAACATGTAGTGAGTCTATTGCATTCATTACTATACCCTCGGTGGGACGAGGGCATAGTAGTGAGGTCCGTAGAACCCAAAAATTAACTTTATAGCAAATATTCACCCAATTAAAATGGTGAGTAGACACCCGAATTAACTATATTTTAGCGGCTGATAGTGACTCATATAAAAAATTACAAAAACATCATTTGTAAATTATAGCCTTACGGCCTGGAACACCTAATCCCGAATGGAGGGGTAAGTCCATTCAATATATGATTCTCGAAAAGTCATATGTATTGTTTGATCACGTGTTTGTTGCATTACATATGCTTGTTTAAATAACTTGTTGGAATATTGTTTGTTCAAGTACTTTATTGTGAAAATGATTCTCATTAAGCAAAAAACTTACCCTCTTATAGATATTTATTGCAACACCCCTACCTTTGGTTGACGCCCATTAGATATTTCTCTCAGATACTACCTTTTGGACTAAGGAGTTTTTGGATGAAGTCAAAAACTAGTTGTAGACTTAGACTTCTATGTAAATCTCCGATGTAATTGTATAGATAGACTATGATAGACTTTATCTTTTGATAGGGGAATGTCCATTTAATATTTTGTAAGACCTTTATATTTCCATATGTAAGATGCTTATGTTATGATTTCATTCTTAATTGCTATATGAATGTCTTCTTAAATAACTTGTATCAAAGTTGGTCCTCTATGATCATGAAGATACGCTTTATACCCAATATCAAAGCTTTTGGGATGACTAAGGCTGTCATACTTAAGCTTTAATATTGAGTATAGTGGACTATCGTATTTAGGGTACCCTTTGGGGCATGGCAAACCCATTGCCAAAATGTCTATGATAGTTGATTGTTCCCAACAATTGGATCTTTACTAAGCTTCAACTATGCGTAAATTTAAAAGCTTATCATCATTTTGCTCCCATTTTTTCCTATGAGTTTAATCACCCATGTTTTCATTATCATCCTCATCTTATATATATATATATATATATATATATTAAGAATATTGTGGGTATTGTGAGCTTATACTAATTGGTGTTTATGATGATTAATCTAAATTTGGTTGCAACGAGATTTTCTAATCGGATTGTATATCTAAAAGTTTTTAAGTGAAAATCAAGCAAAATATTGAACATATAGTGTTGTCATGCTTATGGAATTATGACTAAAATTTTGTGGGCTTTGGCTCATAATTGGAAATTTTGCAAGACATTGCAAATTAGGATGACCTTGAAAAATGCACAAAATGGAAGATATGATCTAACTTGTGAAATATGTGGCATTGGAAAATTTTGTGAGTCTAGTGAATCATCACGTAGCAAATTTTGAGAATTATTTAGGTTTATGTATAAGCATAATTTATGAATAGAAAGATTTTTGAAATGGTAAATAATTCTAGTGAATTTTAATTCATAATAAAAAAATTGTAAATTTTTCATATATTTATAAATGAAGAAATATATATTAAAAAAAACTAGCCATTGCAATGGCTAAAATAGCCAAATTTCATTTCAACTAGAACAACCATATATTATTTACTACCCAAAAAGGACCATTTCTCAATTTTTTATTATGGCTAGAATGGCCATTTTTTTTTTATTTTCTAAAAAGCACTGTAGAGTAGTGTAAGACTTTAGATCAATAGAAAACAAAATCATAAGTTGCTTGGTAGAGTAACTTCAAATGTTAAGTAACTTTACAAGCAACTCACTCTATCCGTGTGAAGAGTTGCTTATGTCTTGGTTTTTGTACTAGCAACACTCCAATAAAGGTCTTAGGTATGTTTGGGTATACTAATTTGATATTATTTTGAAATCATTTTCAAACTAAATTGATATTAATATGATACAAATAAAAAACTGATAGTTTTATTCATAAATTGACCAAATTGAACTGATACTAAACCAATACCGATGAATTACAGATGATGATCAATACAGATCCAATACTGATAAAAATCTGACTAGATAAATTTTAATAAGAGAATTTGGTTCAAATCTTGGAAGAACCTTTTAATGATTTGGTTTGATTATTTTTTAGTTTGAACGACACCACGGTCAATACCGTTTGGTTTGACTCAAATCGTTTTTAAAATCATGCATATACAGGCACATATATCAGTATATGTATAGCAATTTAGTATCATATAAATTTAAAATTTATGAAAAGATAAAATATATATATTTTTATAGGTTCTTTGAGGTATCATATAATTATTAAACTTTAAGGTAGTTTCACCATGTTATAGATAAGTTGGAATTTCAAAATTTAACTACTTATATCTTATAGATTCAACTATGGATAGGATCTCATACCTAACTCATTCTATATGTGATCATCCAAACAATTATAAAGTTTTCAGAAAAGAGTTTCTCAAGTCATTAGGAATTATTTTTACACGTAAAACCTTTGTGCTTTCATTAGATTTTAATTTTAAAAAAAACATATATATGTACATATTTCTAAAAGTAATAGATTTACTTAAAATCTATGAAAACTAACATGATAATGATATATCTTTTTATGTGACAATTTCTTGCATTTTTACATTTATATTAGAAATGTTGCATAATTTTCAATAGATACAACTCTTTCTAGATTTTAACACTTATGTCCTTCCATATTAAGTTATAAAAAAGGTTTACTCAAAAGACCTGTCTCTTGGAATATATTGGATTTATGACCACACATGGTCTTTCTACAATTTCTATATGATGTGTTATGTAATTTTGAAGAGTTGCAGCTAGAATTAAGCAGTCATCTAACTTAGCCTAACCCAACCTAGAACTAGAACTTGGTTAAAACCCGTCCAGTCAAACACAAGCACCCATCGATTCACGAGTTGGATTTAAGTTTGTTGAATCAACCGTGTTATGTTTTCTTAAATATAAATAAAAAAAATATATTTTTTTAAATATAAAATTAAATATCTAAAAAATGAAAACAAAGATAAAACTAAAAAGGTGAACTTAATTTCATATATGAGCACATTCACTTTTTTAATTAAAACTTAGTAGCATGGAGTTACAAAACAATCAAGCAAAAACAAGTCTTACAAAAGCAAGTCCAACATTGATAAAAAATAACAATTTCACTTTTTGAAAGTCTTTAAATCAAACTAGACATACTTATTTATTACTTGTCTTGTTGATTATTGTAGCAACACACTAAATGCAGTGAGATATTAATTTTTTATTATTCACGTATAGATAGTTCAATCATTTATATCTTATTTACATTTTTTTTTTCACTTTTCCTTCACCTCTTCCTTTTTCCTTAAAAAAAAATGTTTGTCAATCAAAGCCAACCTAGTGGGCCAGTATGGCTAACACGGTCATGGCCCAACAAACTGCTAAGTCAACATATAGGTCATGATTCCATACGACCGGACCCACTTGGATTAAATGTCATGTAAGTTACTCCTTCATAACAAAAAGAAGAAGAAGAAGAAGAAAAATTCTCATGAGATAAAAGAAAGACTCATTTTCTTCCCCTTCTCCTTCTCCTCCATCACTGGCAGTAGTAAAGTCGTGATGAGGGTCATCGAGCTATTATGGTGTGAATCAATGAGTTGGCTTATTCAATTAGCTCTTGCATGTGATGAAGATAGTGACTTTGGTTTAGGTTTAGTGGTCTATAATGGGTCGTAGCTTGGTGTAGGTTTCAATTACGTGCTATTGTGGCTTGGTCTACCATTGTAGATGTAGGTCGGAGCTATTGGTGGTGAGGTGATGCATATCGAAGGAGAAGAATTGATGTAGTGCTATTGTTCAGTGTACAGTTGGTGGTTGGGCAAGGGTAGGTAGTGTGGTGTTTCTTATGTATTGTTTGCTTACTGTGTTTGCATTACATATGCTTATTTAAATAACTTGTTTAATATTATTATTTAAGTAATTTATTGGTCGTGGTTTGGATGATAGAATGAGTTTTGTGGAGCAGTCAATGGTGTTAAAGGAGATGTGGACTCGCCCCACATCTTTCACTATTACCACCAACCGCCTACTCTCCAACTAGCTCATAAAAAACATAACTGTCAAGTCGATTACCTATAAATACTCATCAACCTCTTTAGAAATAGGTTATGTCTCACTCAACCACTCTCTCTAGTTCAAATTATAGGCTTATCACGACTCTCTATTACTTAATCATTGAAGTAGCCACGTTGGGCTCACGTTTGACACACCACTAACCAATTTCTTGTCTTTGCAAACCTACATCCAATATTGATCCAATCCCAAGTTTTCAAAATCCAACCTCCATCGGATTCGAGTAAGCAATAGATTCAAAAATCTCTAAATTTGGAAGGTTCTTACTTTATTTCTTAACTCATGAAACAAAAAATGAATTTAAAGTAATAAAGAAAAAAGTAACTAATTGTAACTCACTTCAATAAGACAACAACTAGCCCCTTGTTGAGTGAAGAACTTTGGGTAATAAGGAATATTGCAACAATCAAATGTTCCTATGCAAAATGATAAATTATTCATCAGGCTAGTAGCCCACACGCCAAGTCGTGTTCGGATCCAGCTCATCCCTGTCAACTCCTAATGTGTGTTTTGTTCAACTGGAACCGCTTCGTTAAGGGGCAATTCGGTCCTTAAAGGGTGGTCATATTGATTCAGAGGGCGGGTAAAACCTCGAACCACCCCAACCAATTTCCTTCTTCTTTTTTCCCTATAAAATAAAATTTAAAAACAAAAATCTTTAATTTAATATAAATTTCAAACTCAAAATAAGAATTGGACCTAATAACTCTAAACTCTTTAGCTTATTTTCACATAAAATTATTAAGCATTTATATATATTTATATATAAGTACATCTCATTTGAGTTTAAATATTAGTGATGTGAGAATAAAGCCAATTACAAAAGATATTATAAAAAATAAAAAGAAATATCACATTGCTCAAGATTAGGATTATTCTCTTGATGGAGCAATAGGACAAATTTTCCAATTACATTTATTTTTTATCTTGTTAGTTATCAACAACATTATTATTATGAATAGATAATAAATAATTTTTATTTACATGAGAAGTAATTTAATTATTAAAATTTTTGTACTTTTTTTAATTTTTTATTATCTTATATATTTATATTTTTTATTTTTATTTTGAATAATTTCTTTTCTTTTCTTTTTTTTGGAGGTGTGGGGGGTGGGGAGGCCGGGTGACCTTAAAACCTGTGCGGATCAGTCAAACCCATTCCAACATGCTAGAACTGACTCTGAATCTGTCGGGCTGGGTCACGGGTCAACCGGGATGCTTACATCGGACTGCTCAAGGATAATTGAATAAGGACGAGGAACCGGAGATGCCAAAGACAAAAGTTGTTCATGCAACAGCAGCTTGGATAAAAAGGAAACTCCACGCTACACTTCCCCCGCTTTAAACCAAACAAAAATATGCATAACAAATTAAACCTTTCTAGATATTTTTTTGCCTCGGAAGCCGGGAAACTTCTACCATGTGTACTGCTACGTACACTAATATTAAATTAATTATAAATGGAATAGGTACTGAAAAATAAGGAATATGATTATGGTTGAAAATAATTTAGATCATCTATAAATATAAAGACCGATCTCATCTCAAGTGGAAATTATAATATTATGTTTGGTTGAATAGAATAAAAATAGTATTTTAATTTTATTTTTATTGAATATCTGTTTTTTTATTTAATTTATAAAATATTTTATTAAAACAATATTTATTTTATTAGATATAAAATAGATAAAAAATCATCGTTTTATTTTACTGAAAAAATGATTATTTCTGACAAAAAATACGTTTTATTCGGAAAATACACTTAACGCTCAATAAATGAGGTCACCTTTGAATATTCCTAAAAAAAAAATATGCGGACTTTTCAACACCTCGACCTCCTGTTGGTTTCAAGTAGGGTTTGGATGCCGTCCAATACCATAAAAACTAAACACCGGTAAAATGCCTTGCATGGAGAAAAGCCCATGAAATAATGTCTGAACTTTATTATCCGATTAAAAATTAGTAAATAATGTAATAAGATTATAAATAACCTTTTAAGCTCTGTTCTTTTCTCAGTATAAATAATGAATATACTCTTATATCTATTACAGTTTACTTTTATAAAGGTTAAGAATGTTAAAACTTAAAATACCCTTTGTACATTTAGTAATATATCATGACAATCGAAATTTAAAGATTATTTTCCGGATTCGATGAGAATAGCAATTTGGAGTATTTTTAATATCAGTTTAAATTAAAAATCTCTTGAGCAGATTGCTTCTCATAGAGAATATAAAGATATAAGATTTGATACATAACAATCATATGTAATGGAATGAAGTGGAATTAAGGAAATAGAATAGAATAGATTAAATAAAAGAATGACAGATTTATTCATATGTTTGGATATATAGATCAAACAAAATAAAAAGGAATAAGTATATATAATATGATTTGTTAAAAATATTTTTAATAGTAAACAAGATAATAATTTTATATAGACTAAAAATGTAATTAAAGCAAAGATAATTAATGTAGGGTGGAAAGAATTGCAATTCCACCTCAAAAGATCAAATGGAATTCCTTTAAAATTGGAATAAACAAGAAAGGGGATTCCAACCCATAATAATACTTCTAAACATAAGAAAGAGAATTAATACCAAAATTGCGATTGTAATTTGGCCTATATGTATCAAATGTGACAAAAAAAATAAATGTTTTGATCTACTCTGCTAATGAAAACTAATTAATAGAAAAATATTCATAAATCTCTTAAAGAAATTTTTGTTAGAGCATTCACATTCATCGAATCCTTAAAATGCTATATCGGTATCTAAAGAATTTTTTTTTTCTGAAGAATCATACCATTTTATCCATAAGATCCTTTACTTAATTTTATACTTTTATGATCTCATTTACTTTTACATAATATATTACATTTATAAAATAATAAAATATTTTGAATGAAGTAACTTTTTAGAATCTTTTCAAAAAAAATTTAAAAAGTTAAAGAAACTTTTCATAATTGTAAAAACTTCAAAAAATAAATCATTCATCTAAGTATTTATGTTTCTATAATCTCATTTATAAGAATATTTTATTTTTTGTACAGTTAAGAAGAAAATGTTAGGAAGGGGGAACATTTTAATTGATGACAAGTGTCCGGACGATCTGGCAGCAGAATTGACTATAGTCATTATTGAGGCAGGGGGGTACGAACATGTCGAAGCTTCCAGTTTCATAAACATCTTGAGATGGACAGGTGCTAGTGTTACCGTTTCGATGAAAAATTAATAGGTCTTATCAGGAAGAAAAGTCAGTCAAAATTCTGACAGGGGCCCCGAAGCTTCTGGTTGAACCGGCGGCTCCAGTTGGTGGTCGTCATCCACAGATTGGCAGTTGGTCCACAGATTGGCTGTTGGTCCAGCAGCCATACGAGAAGAGTCAAACATGTCAACAGATTGGGGAATAAAGTCAATAATGGATGGTACGCCTACACTGAATATAGTGAATGTAGTTGCTGGTTTTGGCATACTGGATAGACCGTACAAAAAAAAAAGTATAAACAGTCTTAAAATCGTATATATAGCATTTTATTATTATTATTTTATATAAATTTAGATAGGATTTGATTGTAAAAATTAGATTAAAAAAATAAAACAAATATTAGATAGTATAACTCAATATATTGATTGATATGCATAGTATTAAATAAGTATTTTATGTAATGTTTATTATTTGATATATACAAATATAATAAAAGAATATTCTATGATATTTGAGTTATTCAGTAAATTTATCAAGTACTCTTAATAATTTTTTTGTCCAGTGTAAAAACCTATGACAATCAAATAAACGATTGTATTTCTATTTAGTTCGGTCACATAAATTTATACAAATTAATCTCTTTTACTCAATTTCAAATTGAGACTGCGTCAATAAATCTCCTTTTAGACCTTGGTCTGTTGTTTTGCTTTTGATAAAATAATCTAGAAGTAATAAAATTAAGTAAACATTACTTAAAAATAGATAAAAGAGAGAACTCCTAGATTTTATTTACTTTAATATTTCCATACCGATAATTTCCTTGTCTTTTACATATTTTTGTATTGAGAGAACAAAATGGTCTTGTAGTACGTTTATTAGAATTTTAGACGATTAAACATTTAACTTCAAAAATAGGAGACTACGGAGATACAGACCAAATATTTCGAGGTATAATTATAGTTTTTGGCCGAAGAGGTATAATTATATTTACCCAAAGTAAAATCACGGATTTTGATAGGGATATAGCTTAGGATTAATGACACAAATGATATATTAACTTTAATAAAATTGCAATAAATACCTATCTTTAAAATTGATTAATTTATATATAAATTATAAATTTGATCAATTTAATACCTAAAATTTTTATATAGAAATAAATATTCACGATCATTTTTGCATGAAAATACTTATTCTATTTTTCCTCTATTATCTCAAGTAAATGGCCATTAAGGTTATTGAATTGTTTAGTTAAGTCACATCTTTGGTTTATTTCTAGTTTATTGAAAAATTTTATGGTTTCATCATTAATTTTGATGGGATGGGTCCTGTTAGTATCTAACACTTACAACACATCATGAAAATACTAAAATAGTTAATATTTTTAATATAAATACTATATTTATTTTAATAATTATATGAATGATCGGATGGTTTCATCGATGAGATTATAAAACCTCTCTAGTCTGTACTACTCTTTGGATGAAGATCTGCTTTCAATTTATTATAGTCTTTTTAGGTTTTCGCATTTCTTTTATTTTAGTCTGAATAAATATATGTACCCCCAAGCCTCAAATGTGGAGCAATTGGACTGTGACATCTAGATTATATGTCATAGGTATGTACAAGGTTAAATGGGTGCAAAAATAATATTATTATCTACAATACAAGAGGATTGCATTCGACAACTTTGGCCGGCGGATCCATCAGCTCATAAAGCTGATAAACAGCATAAAATAAACTGTACTGAAAGAAATCCGAAAAGGGGGAGAAGCAAAGGATTTGTTTCTTGTAAAATGGCTGGCCATGTGATCGGATTGTGGCAATTTATTGCGTACATAAGTAGTATAAACAATGCAAAATGATTTTTCAAGTCTTAATACAAATATTCAACTCTCATATCACTTTCCACTAGAGCTGGACAAATGAGCCATAACCCGTGGGTTGGCACGTTTAACCCACTTTTAAAACGGGTTAGGATTGATTTTTTTCAACCCGTTTAAAAGCGGGCTAAAAAAACCCAACCCGTTTAACCCACGGGTTAAAGTGGGGTTAACCCGCAACGGGCTGGGTTGGCCCACTTTTTTTTTAGATTAAAATAGGTTTTAAACTTAAATTTGAAAGTTAAAACCTAGAGAGTACAGTGACTCCAAGCAAGTTCACCCAATCTGTGGTCCAGTGAAACGGCCAATATCTAAAATAACTATCATTTTGATTTTTCACGCTTCCTTCTTTAGTTTATTATATTCTTCGGTTCCTTCTTCGGTTTTGTTTCTGGGTTAGTGAAATAGGGCTCGATCTAGATGCTTATAGATCAACTTTCACCTGTTTTTTTTTTTTTTTGCGGGGGCGCTAGAAGTTCAGAGTTTGCATTTTTGTCCTTGGAAAAAATCCATCTTCATGCTTAATCTGTTGTTCTTGTTGTACGAGATCCATGTCTCCAATTCTCTGTGAATTGATTCTTTCCGGGTGTATGATAAGTTCCTCCTTCATACGCAGGACCCATTTAGTTCAATCTTTCTCAATTGTTTTCCTCTACTGGCTTTACTACGTTTCATAATTTCAATTTAGCTGCGAAATTGTATTATTCTCCTGTAATTTTTATAAGACCATACCATATATTTCGAGGATTTACCCCTCCAAAGTCTTATGTACTAAGTCCTAAGTACTATTATAACTAAATTGCAAAGATTAATAACCCAAGGATTTTAGTATCTGAGTCAAATTTTAGTATCTGGGTCCTGCTAAGATTTCCTGTTTTTGTCTCTCTTTATTCTTTAAACCCCTTTTTGGTCCAGAAACTCAAAAAAATCTTTAGAAAGTTTCAAACTTTGCATGGCTTCCTCAAGTGGGACATCTTCGGGATCATCTTGATCCAAAACTCAGGGTCTGAGGAAGATCTGCAAGCTCTGATCGATCAGAGGAAGCGGAAAAGGATGATATCGAACCGCGAATCGGCACGGCGGTCTCGGATGTGGAAACAGAAGCATTTGGATGATCTAATGGCTCAGGTGGCTCAACTCAGCAAAGAAAACGAATAGATCATTGGGAAGTCTGATATCATTACTCAACATTACCTTAACGTGGAGGCCGAGAACTCGATTTTGAGAGTTTAGTTGAGTGAGCTAACCCACAGATTGGAGTCACTTAATGAGATTATCAGCTTCTTGAGTGGAGGTGGAAACAGAGAACAAGTCAAATTTAATATATATCTTTTCGTTGGTCTAACAAGTCAAATTTCCAAGCAAGTTCTCATGGTCCAGTGAACAAGTCTTTAACCCAAGCAAATGTAAAATATATTTTTTCGTTGGAATAGGGTATCCAATATTAGTATTTTTCACTTGAAAAATCATGAGAGATGACGTTAAATTATAAGACTATTAGTATAATATTGTTCTTTTGTTAAATTTTAAATGAGTCAAGTTAGTGGGTTGGCCCGTTTAACCCACGAGCCCGTGTGGGTTGGGTTAGGTTATAAATTTTGGCCCGTTTATTAAAGTGGGTTAAAATTTGTTGGCCCGTTTAACCCACCAGCCCTCATGGGTTGGGCCGGGTTGGCCCATTTAACCCACTTGCCCAGCTCTACTTTCCACAACTTGTCATGTGCTACATATATGTTGCATTTTGTTTCCATAAATGAAATTTGATATTGAAGTCTTTTATTATAATAACAATTTTCTGGTTTGATTTGTAAAAATTTTTATATACAAAATATTTATTTCACATTGCAATGTAACCCAAAATAAATAAAGAATTCTTATTCCTTTCTTTCACCAAAGTAATTGTTATTTCTTGTTACAAACAACTTTTTTTTTTTTCTAAAAATACCCAAAATCATAAAATAAATGAATTGTTGTTTCTTTTCAATCTTATTCCAGTATTGTGTACCGAACATGGCATTAATATTCTATAAAGTGTCCCGAGTCTTAATAATATGGAGGAGTTGCAAAAAATGAAAAATATTTATAACATGGATGGTGAAGTGTTATAAATTAATAAAAAAAATTAGAAATTAGCATGACGATTACCATGAGATTTTTTCTTTTTGCTATTGTTTTTCTTCATAGCCTATTCTTCTCTTATTCCTTGTAATTTTGGCTGATGTAATTGGTAAAAATAATGTGAGAGGAACCTAATTTTGTTGAAGATGAAGAATTAGAAAAATTACTGATATAATGAAATAAAAATGATTTACACAAAACTGAAAATATTTTATTTCAATGTTGAAATGATGAATGAAATGGTACAGTTTATGAAACCTAAACTGCTTAAGATTTTTTCTTATTAATACAAAGCAAATACAATGTCCAATGGTTAAGAGATATAAAACTGTCCTTTCCCACTTGAGACATTCTATCATAAAATTTGCAAACTAAACTGCACATCCAGTAAGATTCACAGTCACAGGTTTAAATCCAAATACCAGATAGAACAATCAACTCTCGTACCACCCCACACCCATCACATTCGCACATTCTGTATTTTCTTCAAGGATAGTGTCATCGATGTATCTAAACTTTATTAGAACTTGCAATTATATATCTAAACTTAAAAATCAATCAATTTAGTAGCTAAATAAACTTTTTGTACATGTTATCAATACCTTCATTAAATTTTTTTCATGTACTAACTTGATCAATTTTGAAGTTCAGTCATCTAATTGCATATTTTGTCAAATTTAGATGCCATTTTTTATAATGTCAAAATAATATCTAAATTTCGTAAAGTATGTAATTAAATACCTAAATTTTGAAAATGATAAATTTAGTACCTGAATTTTACAATTGATCAATTTAGTATAAGAAAAATGTTGAAACTGATTAATTTAGTATCTCAAATAATTTGAACGAGATACTATTAACATACATAAAGTTTTTTCAGGTATTAAATTGATCAATTTTAAAGTCACATGCTAAATTGAACAATTTCAAAATTCATGTACTAAATTGAACCATTTCAAAGTTCTAGTATCTAATTACATATTTTATCAAAATTTAGATACTATTTATTGCATTAACCCTAATAAAAACTAGAGTGGGTAATTCGTATTACCACATTCCACATTTGATGGGTTGATATTAAAAGAAAAACATTGCTAGCAACACTCAATCTCAATACTCTCTTTCTTATTGGTTTATTTAATAGTCAATCTTAAATATAATTATAGTAGTTTTTTTTTCTCTTTCTTTTTTATTATTTTTATTTTATGTTTCTTCATTCAACCCTATATTACTTAATAAATAATTTTTTCAAATCAACAAGTTTTACTTTATTTTTTATGGAAGGAAAAGTGAAATAGGAAAAAAATTAAGAGAAGAAAAATTTTTCCTATGCCTTGTCAAAAAATTATATAATGAGAAATGTTCATCCAATCTTTTAATTGTAATTGGTCCATTTTCCTAATATTTTCTTGTTGTTGTACCATGGCTGCTCTATTTGGGCTATTTCCTATTAACAAAGAATTCATAGAAAATACAGTACCATGGATAAATGTTTTGTTATAATAAATGTACTAGAAATGCTAAAGTTAGTTTGTGAAAAACCTCCGAGCTACACTCTCTAAATATATTCAAGCAATACCAAAATGAAAAAATTTAGTAGTATACGATTATCTTAGATAAGGATTTGATCATAATGTGGAAGAAATGTATAGATATTGAGAGACAGACCAACAGAAAGAGTAGCTTGGAAAAGATATAAAGGACATAATTTTTGACAAGGGATATAGAAAGCTTTTCCTCCGTTATTTTTTTCCTATTTCATTTTTCCCTTCATAAAAAATAAAGTAAAGCTTTGGAGATGTGAATATTTTAATGATTAGGTAATAATAATTTTTAGGGTTGAATGGAGAAAAAGAAATAATAAAACATTGATAAAGAAAGTGAAAATAAAACTACTATAATTATATTTAAGATTGAGTATAAAATAGGCCAATAAGTAAGTGAGTTTTAAAAAAGAGTGTTGCGAGAGAGTGATGTTCGTAGTTATCCGGAAAAAAAAAAAAAAATCACTATTCATAGCATGATTTATTTAATAATTGTGTATAAAATCTAAAGTTGTAATTTGGCAAGTTTCATAAGCATGATTCATTATATTAATGGGAAGGTTACGTATTAAAAAAAATGTTTTATGTCATGGATGATATCTTGAGTTTTGACAAAATATGTAATTAGGTATCTAAACATTTGAATAAATCAATTTAGTATTTAAACTTTAAAATTAATTAATTTAGTACTTAAAAGAACTTTTTATACACATCAACAATACTTGCCAAGTTTTTTTAAATAATAAATTGATCAATTTTAAAGTTTAAATATTTAATTGTACTAAAGTTCAGATACCATCAATGGCATCATCCCTAAAAAGAAGAAAAGAAAAGAATATAATCTAATGGTATGATCACTAGTCTTCTAATAGAAAAGGAAATAGTTGGTGAAAAAATCAACAAAGTTTCAATACAGTAAAATCGGGTTGACTTCATTTATGGTACCTGAATTTTCTTAATATAATAGTTTTGTCCGTAAAAAAATTTTACCCCACAAAAATACCTAAACTTTTTAGATATTGCACCAATAGTCATTTTGGCTGGAATACGGCCAAAAATCCAATACTTGCTGACATGGAAAGATTATATTGAAAATTATTTTTTTAATGTCCAAGTCAACATATAATTTTTTTTCCTTTTTTTTCACTGTCCTCTCTCTGTCTCTCTCTGCTAGTAAAGCTGCAAACGAACCTAGCTATTCACGAGCTACTCAAGCCCGGCTTGCTTCAGGCCCAGCTCGGCTCGAACTCGATTAGTAAACGAGCTAAGCCAGAGCCTAAAGTAAAGCTTGATTATCTAAACAAGTCAAGCTCGAACTTTGACTTAAGCTTGCGAGACGACTCATGAACAAGCTCATTTAGGCTCATGAACAGGCTCGTGACTAGGTTTGTTAACAAGTCCGTTAATAAGCTCGTTAGCAGATTTGTGAATATTTTTATGCACGATATATTATCTATAACTATATAATAAAAACAATAGAAAACTAAGTTCTATTTAATTACTTATGTATGTACGTATATATATATATATATATACATATTAGCAATATTTGTATATTATATTTTAGGTTAAAAAAATGAAAAACAGGCTATCTAAGTGAGTCAAGCTCGGACTTAAATTTTAGGCCCGATAAAAGCTCGTTAGGCTAGATAAAAAGCTCGGGTCGACTCCATCTCATTTCATGAACGAGCCTAGCCTAAACCTCAAATTTAGGCTCGTTAAAAAGCTCGGCTCGAGCTTGGCTTGTTTGCAATCCTATCTGCTATGCCCCTTCTTCGTCTTCTTTCCTCATTATAAAAATAAAAAAATAAAAAAAAAAAAGGTCAAAACAATTAAAAGCAAAAACTACAAAATTGAGATCCTATGATCTTTTAAAGATGGTACAAACAATACACTATATTAACCTCTCTAACTCATACTTCAAAACAGCTACTAATTCCCCAAATTGCTCATGCACCATAGACTCTTTACCCATGGCATTGTCACATCAATACATCTCCCTTAAGAAGGTCTATGTCCACTACCACCGAATAGGAACAACAATGGCGACAAACTTAACCGAACATGGAAGAAAGACAGTACTTTCCATAGCCACCCTTTCATCTCCAATGTCGACATGTGATTTCTTGTGGTTTGGTTTCTCAAAAATTGCAGTCCATTCTTGATATCCTTTATTGATCTTGTAAAACTTTCACATTAGGAAAAAAGAAGAAAAAAAAAAGAGTACTTGACATTTGAAAAACATAATAGGAAAAAAATCAACCAAGCACATAATAGCCCATAACTTTACATGCATGCGCCTAGAAATTTAAATAAATAAAGCTTGAAAATTTAATTGTCGACAGTTTTTGTTTTTAGATGTTTTGATTTTTTTTAATAGGGAAGAAGAAGAGGGGGGAGGGGGGGGGTGGAGGAGGAGGGGGGAGAGAGCCAAGAGGAAAATAAGAAAAGGAAAAAAATAAATATGCTAACTTGTACATTAAAAATTAATTTTTTAATATAAATATCCTGTCATATTAGGAAAGCACTAGATTTTTTTTGTCAGATTCTAGTCAAAATGACCAATGAATAAAATTTAAAAAATTTAAATATTTTTGTGGACTGGAATTATTTGTAGTTACAGAACTGTTATATCAATAACGTTCAAATACCATTAACGAAATTAATCAAAGTAAAATGTAACCTAATATAACAAATCCAAGCATTCATTCTTATGGACAACACTGTATTATGCTATTATATTAAATCATGTCTTGATTGGAACTTGGATGCCACAAAAATAAGCCTTAACACATAAATACCTGAAACAAAAATTACCAGTGATTGATTAAGAATGAGGTTATCTTTTTGGAAAATGTAAAAAAATCACCATCCGTTTTTTCCTTCTTCGAGTAATAATGCATTTGGCATTCATTAAAAAGGTCCTTTTGATTTTACAATAATTGTGTGAGTTTCATATATATTTTCCAAAGAGTCTACAATTTTATTATTAAAGAATTTTTTTTTTAATTACAATGAAGAAGAGAGATTTGGATATTATATTTCTCATTTAAGAGTTCTGAAGTAATGCTATTAGATCACCAAACCATTAGATAAAAAAAAATTATTTTCTTTAAATCACGTCATTTATGATCAAATTTGTGGGTTGGTAGCATACAATTTTCTAGAGAACAAAATGACTCCAAGGGACATTCTAACAACTGTTTACTCAACTTTATGGAATAAAGAAGGAATTAAATTCAAATTCAATAAAAACATAATGAAGCTATAATGACTACTATAATATTTACTTATTGTAAAAAATAAAGTAAATAATTATTAGATTAAAAGGTAAAATATTTATAATACTCTATGTTTTTGTTACAAACAAAGGATAATTGTATATAGATAATATTTTCAAGACATGTATTTACTATAAAAATAAAAAACAAATCATTGAATAACAATTCATGGATGTGGGACATGAATTACTATTCATTATTTCACGCAATAGCAATTCATTATGAATTGTCATTTTCTTCTAATGGACACCCTAATAACAACCTTGCATAGAATGAATAGAGAATAAATAATTATGAAAGTTTATAAAAAAACATAAAAATTAAAGCAAATTACATGATTACATGTATGATATTCATGCTAAAATACACAATTAAAAACATGCTAAAGTCATATACCAATTATCTAAGCACCGCATCAAAAGCATATAAATTTAAAAGTTATTAAGTAATGTGCTCAATGTTAATTTATTGTACCTTGATATTTTATTTTTATTGTTTTCAAACAAATATTTATTAAAAAACAAATATATATAATATATAACAGACATTTTTATTCATAAATAGATTAAAATACAAATAAGATACAAATAAAAATCAGATGCACATAAGATATAAATGAAAATGAAATAATTCATTCAGATAATCACATTCTAACTTTTCAAAAGCATGATTAAAATCAACTTCCCCTTTCTAAGATACTTCTAAACATGGAAAAAAAGTGGAAGCTAGAATTCAAGATCATAATTCCATTATTTTATACTAAACATGTCATTGTGATATTAGCATTAAATGGGTTCTCACATATCAAAATCAAGACATTTATAAGACTCATAAATAAACAGATTCATGAACCCATTATTATCCGTGTCAAATTTCGTAACATAAACCCATCTTTGATCACATTGTGTTGTATCCAATCCACTGATCAAGTGCCAAATTGTAAGCCCTACCAAAAATGATACATTAGGGCAAAAGCTAACAACTGCCTTTTATAACCGAATTGAAGGTGGACAGATACAAGAATAATTTCGTTGGCATTTTAAATGATCATGAGATTGTCATAGAGAACAAAATTTCTTTGAAGTTGAATGGGCAAAAAACCAATATAATTTACTTTTTCTTTTTTGGGTTAAATAAAACAATAGTTATATACAATACAATTGCATTTAACAACTTTGGCCAGCAGACGAACCCAGCTTACAGAACTGATAAACAGCATAAACTAATTGTACTAGGAAGAGTTGTTAGCACAGATCCAAAAAAGGCCAAATGAAATGGATTTATTCTTGTAAATGGCTTATCATGTCGTCTTCAGCTCTTGGGTAGCGGAAGCTTTCTTTGAAAAACTGAGTTGGGTTTGCTTAACGCGCTTGCAAGAATCTGGAGGCAATAGAATATAAGAGAGAATCAGACACAAAGTAAATATATAAAGAACAAACAGAAAGGAATCGCCACAAAACCTTTTGTTTTTGTTTGCTCATTGGATGAAAGGACAGTAGACTTCCATTGCTCATATTCACGCTTCTCCATTTTCTTGCGTTTCTTGTAGCTTGAGGACTACAAACATCAAAGACAGCAACTACCTTAAGGAAAAGATAATGCATGGTTTTATTCTTGATATTGATTTTCCAGCTTAATCACGATGGAATCTGATTATCATACTTAAATCAACTACTATTAATTGGCCTTCAAATGAAGAAAATCAACAGAATGTAAAGATAAATGCAAATGAGATGCATAACAACCGAACAGAATAATGGAGACAGATAGCATAGATCACATCAGTGGGAATCAGTATCTAAATCCATTATGTTTAGTTTTATTCCATAAAATATGAGAAATTATTCATAAGTTTGGATCAAGATCCTTAGATCCTGCAAGCATAAAATCTTTTAAATGAATAACAGAATAACATTCTATTTCATTATTTAGGGGATCGAATTCCTTTCCATTGAATTGAATCACAAAGATGAGAGTTCCACCACTTCCACAGTGGACCAAAGATGCTCCTAGGTTGAAGCAGTTGCTGGATTGTACAAAAGAGTAAAAGACTACTATTCAGAGGCCACACCAAGAGACAGACTAAAAGCATTATTCCTTGCTATGAAAAAGTGAAGCCATTTACCTCGTGTTGGGCAGAGCATATTTTTCATTTGCTATCAGAAAATTCAAGTTACTACCCTATCTTTGTGGGTTACAGACTTGCATGTTACAGAGTGATGTCATAACAAGTGCAAATGCAAGCATCAGAGAGAGGTAAAGCCTGAATAACAAACATGAAGTAAATAGAAGATCTTCACTGTCATACCTCTGATCCATCATCAGATGTATCAACCCCATCTTCCAAATTCCTCTTTTCAGGGATCGCATCCAGAAGGTCTGAAAGTATTACAGTAAGCTATGACTATAGGATTGTGTTCAAGCAATAATCATATGAATGCTGGAAGAACACACAGTGACCCCAGACCTAGAAGGGGCAGGTTCACATGAAAGGTGCAGCTGAAAGATACATAAATAATTACCTCTATTTCCTTTAACCTCCCTAGGATCTTTCTTTTCTTTCGAGATACCAAAAACATCATGGCATAGATCCTTCATGGAGATAGACACCTGCCAATGGAATTGACAAAGTACAACGTAAGATAATTGAAGGATAAAAGAGAAACTAGGTCTGATGATATTGAAAAGGATATCCAACAATAGTATGAGAAAACAACATACAGAAGAAAACTCAGTTTCAGACGTGCCACAAGCTTCAATCACCCTCAGTTTGTCTACTTTAAGCTGGAAAAACAAAGCAACAGATGTACCATAAGACCCAGGAATTCAGAACATCATGTTACTAGTTACTATAACCAAATGCTGGATGATCATAAGAGTGAGGTGACTTGGTGATGTGGAGAGAGAAAAATTTTACCTTGTGCTTCTTCGCACACAAGTAAAAAGCTACACCAGTAAATACAGGTCTTCTGAAGTCAGTTGATTCCCGTCTTGAAGCAGGCAACGATGCAAGGAACCGCTCTCTGTAGCTGTAATTATTAACACCCTTGTAATTATAACATAAAAACAAAGGCAGGTGACGAAAAGTTGGCCCTAAAGAAACTACCATGATGATCAAATTCGATAACTTAAATGGCACTGCATGGAGATCACTTGTTAGTGATCTCCTTCCTATAAGACAATGTAAATGTTAGCATATGCCTCCAGATCATCATCGAAACCCAAAACCGTTGTTTGTTTATCAGACTTCACCAGCAAATTTGAGGTATTAAAAATGAATTGGGGTTATATGCATATCTCTAAAATTTATAGACAATGAAGTTGCATTTTAAGAGTTCGAAAGCTGTATCTGCACCCAACCAATAGTTTGAGAATGTATTTGTAGCAATCACTAAGAATTACTTGTTAGTTGATGGCTAATTAGGTCCTTAATTAGATTATAATTAGGTCGTGTCATAGTGTGCAATCCATGTCTTTAGATTTTTCTAGGAATCCATCCTGACTCAAACTAACATATTACTTTTTTATGCTAACATATCAATCCATTCTCGCAACATCCATAACTTAAAAGTAAATGAAGCTCTTAAGCAATTTATCAAGCACATTGCATAATAGCTAAATAATTCTCCAAACTCAAGCAATTACATTTAATGCATGCTACCCATGTCTTGTGAAAAACAAGATCTTACAGTGAGAGGCCTTTCTTGACAAAAGGAATGAGCCTGACACATCCAAACTGAATTCCCAATTCTCTTATATTTAACTCATCCCTGCAAAATTATTTAAACAAAAAGACCCACTTAATTTTATTTCATTTTCAATCGCTTAATTTAATTCATATAATATGAACAGGTTTATATGTGATTTATCAAAATGCACCTGACTCCAATCCCATTCTTCAATGCATTAAATGATCGGCTATACGCCAACTGCGACATGCCGCTTAACTTAATCGCTGCTTGTCTATCAAACAGAACCTGCAATCTGCATTTTCACAAACCCTAGCTCAATTAAATCAATAAATTAAAATGAAATCCAATAATTACTAGCATATCTTATTATAAATTTTCTCATTTTCCGTAAACGTGAGTTACCTGGTTGCGGCGATTTCGAGGCAGATTATGGCTTTGCAGACCTCTCCCTGTGGAAATGCAAAACATGAGACAATGAAATATGAATTATCGCTTTCGTGACGGATGAGAGAAGAGAGAATATGTATATACCACTCCAATGACGGAGGAATCGAACTGGACGTCACAGAGACGGCGGAGCTCCGCTGCTTTGCGGATGAGCAGCTTCGATTCGGATAATCCGAGTTTCTTTGCAATCTCTGACATATCCATTTGCGTCCAAGTCTATAGGTTAGAAATGAATTGTGTCTTTGTGAGTATGAGTAAGACAAAGGGAGGAAGTTTATTAATGGAGTTTTATGAAGGTTTGGCGCCCAGAGAAAGGGATGTTTTTGCCGGGAGAATGGGTTTGGCGCCATCAGGGAAGTTTTCGATTTGATTTTGGCAGAAGTTGAGGAAATTAATAATTTACATAAACAAATAAATTAAATTGACAAACATTAACATTTTAATAAACAAGTAATATATAAGGTTATGATTAACTAATATAAAGTTGTCTCGTTTTTATTTATCGATTTATTTTGACTTATATGATTCCTAGCTAAGTGGAAGTTATTGTTCAATAATTGTAAGAATTAATATACTAGTTTATTTAAGACCGTTTCATAACTTACAACCTTGGTTCCATTAAAAAAAAAGAAATTGTAGGTAATGTTATTAATTTTTTAATAACTTTAGATATGTTAGACAAGTTGCAGCATGCATGGGAAAGTTTGCAAGCACACAAGCTTGAACAACACACAAGGTATGCCAAAAAAAAAAAATAAATAAAAGCATAGATACATTTAGGTTAGCACACGAGGTAAGTGGCCAACATGACATAACACGCAATTACATAAACCAACCCATCAACCTTTAAAACAAAAAAAATGAAAAATAGTGATTTAAGTAATTTTATATTATTGAATTTTTTATATTTAATTAGTATATTTTATATTATTTAATTAATTTAATTAATACTTTTTTTCTAATGTTATGGTTCTATTTAAACTTTATCTAAATCTTTAATTAACTACCTTGACTTTCATTTAGTCAATTTACAACCTGATGGAAGTTTTTGCTGCTAAAAACATTACCTAGTTTAGCTCTATTACTTCAATCTGTCTAGTTGGCATTAATGGCCTATAACAACTCAATGAATGCCAGTGATATGTTTAGTACGTATGCATTAGCAAAACTACACGATAACTCTTTGTATGAGGCTATGCTAGATAAAAGTTCATATGTCGAATTCCATCTACGTTGCATATCTTTTTTAAACTTTTTTTATCCTTTACCATGCACCTCGCACCATTTTTCCCATTCCATACTAATTGATGAGCGATCCATTATGCAATCAACCACAAGTTTAATTGAGGAACTACAAATTTTTTAAGATTATATTCCATCCTTTAAGCATAAATCTAGAACTTGACATACATATCTTTTATGAAAAAAAGGTTTAACCAAGCGTAGGTTATCATTACAATTATAGATTGGGAATAATGGCTGTGTTAGCAGTTGCATTATCAAAGCCTATTGAAAAAATTATTTAGTTGAATGTATTAGTCAATAATCGTTCGTATTGTAGCATGTATATTTTAGGTCATAGGGACCCATCCATATTACATAATGCAATTAATCTTTTATGTATTATCTAGTAATGATCTATTCAATGAGATGTTATGCCAATGTAAGAGCTTTATTCTTGTCCGTCCATCCAAATGTCCGAACAAATTGAGACACATATGTTGAATTTAGCAAAAATGCCTTATAACTGCTTGTTAGCTTTTTCGATACATTTAGAGGCAATGTCTCTTCATAGTCGATGTCATCCACTCAGGACCTTAGGGTTGAAGAGTTTCTTTATGGTAATATACTAGATCTGCATTCTCATTGACATTGAAACCCTAGTGCAGCCCGCTTATCATTTGCACCGGTGCATCTCCATATGATTCGTCCTTGAATTGTTAGAACCTCGCTCTTTCTTCAAACCAGATCGCGATATGGTTGTCAAATTTGCAATTTTACTATTTACCAAAATATATAAAATCTATAGAATCGTGCAAAATCAATAGAATCGTAAATCTAAATACATATTTATACATAGAGTTTGCACATAAACAAATTTGCATTCATTTTAATTAGGAGAAAACATATAAAGTGATCAACTCATAAAATCGTATATGTGACTCGCTGTTTTGACAACTATCAATAGCTATTGTAATGGATCGATACTAGCTCGGATACTTGGTGATACCAATGTTGTCAAAATAAGACCAAGGATTGACCCATACATGCTATGAGGTCAAGGGTTAAGAGATTTGAATGAGTTCAATCGAGAGTCGAACTGAGGTCAATAAAAAATGAAATTTTAAATTATATCTTACTCAATGCTAGTAATTATTATATTTTAAGTTTTCTCTTTTTAGTTTTTCTCTATTGCAATATTTTTAGAATTTTTTTAATAATAATACTTTTTTTACCTTAAATATTGTTAATGATAAAACTTTAAAAAATCATTATGAAAAGTTAATTTTCATATATTTTGGAAAATAAACTGCCACGTTAATGCCAGGCTAGATGAAATTCATAGTTAAGTAGCTATATTAGCTATTTAGGGGTGTAGGTATTAATTTTTAAAAATATTAGGAGTTTATTCAATTTAAAAATTCTTTACGGATGATTCATGCAAAACACTCATTTTGTTTCTAGTGCTAATCTTATAAATAAAGTACTAGACGACCGAACAAATCTTCATAATTCATAACTAATGTGAAAAATTTTCTCTCTTAATTAGTTTATTTCGGGATTTACTATAACAAATTTATTTTTTTTACTCTCTTAAGAAAAATTCTACGATCTTATTATTATTTTTAATACAATCAATCTCATCAATTATTTAATAACTTAAATTTATATCTAATTGTAATCACACAATTAAAACAATTAATATAATTACTCGGCTAAAATATTTAAGGTTGGCTTTTGACTCTGGTGCTTCTGCTACATACTTTTACTCACACTAGACGTGAAACGTGCAGTGCAATACAAGTTGACTTTTGTTTTTTTTTTTTTTTGGTTTTTTTAAGTGGGCCCGGTTCATGGTCGAAGCCCCTAGGCGGACCGGCTGATTCATGTAAAAAACGAGCCAAATGTTAGACCCAGCCAATTTTCATCGTTGGTTCCGGTCGAACTGATCAATCCAAGCGATTTTGACAACCTCGAGTGAGACTACCATAACCATCTTCCTTTAAAAAGGCATCATTTGCAGTGTTGTAATTGCAATGTACCCCGTATTCCCATATGAACCTTTAACTTTACCAAAATATTTGACAAAGATGCTATGCTTGTACTTCTTTACTATAACCACCGCAGCCTTTGGCTTCCCATTGGAAGAGTGGTTCTGTTGCTGGATTTTGGGAGTCATCACCCTTATCCAGTTGGTAAACGAGAGTGTTCATCTCAAAACTTGGCGGAATTAAAGGAAACTACTCCGGCATGAAGTCAAAGTCCAGGAGAGGGTCTGTGAAATAATAACGATCAATATCCTCATCCACATTAATATATGTTTGTGGCTCGCAATTGATTCATCTTCCCTGGTTTCTTTTAGAAATGGCCAAAGAAAAAGGAGGTCATGATTTTTTTTTTTTTTTCCTGAAAGGTGAAACAAAGAAATGTAAATTTCAGAAAATTTAAAACTACGTGTTTTATGAATGCAGAATACAGCAAAGAAACAAAGACGCGGTGCAGTTTAGTATGCAGTGAACTTAAGTTTGGTAAAAGCCACTGAGATTCCTAACTCACCACATTTGTTTCTTCTACAAATGTGCTAACCCACATATTCAAATTTTTGCTTCACCAAATGGTAAATGAAGACGATAAACGTTGAACTTCCGTGTCTAATGGATTCTTGACTTCATCAAAATATAATCACACGTTCTGTGCTCTTTCACTCTGCACAAATTTAAACATTCAAATTTTGTATAAACAATAAAAGTTGGTGTTACATTACTCCTCCCAATACATGTCAATTCTTACTTCTTCTTCTTCTTTTCCTTTGGTGCATTTGTCTCTTCGCTCAGACACAACTCCATACTTCATTCATCATCTAGACATGAACAGTGAAGCCATGTGACAATGTTCGAAAGAAAAATACATTTTTTAAATTATAAAAATATACTGTAAAATGATAAATAATTTCAATAATAGATAACTTGAACTAGTCTCTCGAAATACGAGTTTAAGTTGTATTAAACTCGTTTTTTCAAGAGACAATTTCATTAAAGTTGTCTTGAAATCGTCTCCTCAAGAGATGAGTTCATTTATGAACTCGTCTTTTTGAGAGACAAGTTTATTACAATTTCAACTCGTTTATTTATTTTTCTTCTCATTAAACTCGTTTATTGAAATATGAGTTTAACATGCCTATTTTCTAGATCATTTTCAATGTAATAGCATTTTTGTAGTTTTTTTTTCCTTTTTCCCTTTAGTTGTCATGCAAATGTAAAATTAAAACTCCCAAGACTTGTCACATCTAGCACTATTCAATATTTGTTCCATTGGCTACCGTTTGAAGTTTTATCTTGTCTTTTTTTTTTTTTTTTTTTGGTTTTTCTAAATTTATTGAACTAGGTTAGAGACACCAGTTTCATGGGCCAATCATCGGTTCTTTACCAAGCTATTCAAGACCTATCTGGATTGGCAGTTTCATGCCCCCACTTGCTTTGATTGACAATTTCACACTTTTACCCACAAAAACCCTCTAAAACCAATAGGTAATTTAGCTATTCTTACCCATTCCTATTGGGTATGGCAGGTTAGGTTGGGTTGAGTCTTGGTATGGACCTAACTCTTGATAATGTCTATTGCTATAAGAGTTCAACAACTTTCATTCTTTCTACGTTTTATGATAAATGCTTGAATCTGAATAGTTCCCAACCGATACTATCTAGGTACTGATAATCAATTTTCATGTTCTATCTTAGGAAGCTTGGTACTTGAAACATTATAAAATAAATCTCATAAATTAATAAGAAATGAAACCCAAAGATCATAATCACTACAAAAGAAGGGGAAAAAAACACAATGTATAGGTATAACAGATACACATTGTTAAATTATTTGTTCATTAATTTGCACAAAATTCACTACTAAATTTGACATCTACCCTTATTGATGGTCAAATACCGATCAAGGGTTTTCTAACTCCAGTCTAACCCAATATTCATTAACACTGTTCCATTAGGCCCATGTCTAACCTATCCCAACTCATCTTTTGCTTAAAGAAGAGTTTCAATTCCCTAAACTTGGGAGACCGACCTATTGAATGGTGTATTGGATGGACTTCAAGACAAGATCACTTGGAACATTTCTCCCAACCACCATTGGTTCTACTAAAGGATACGGTTAGACATGGATAAGTGGCCTATCTTTCACGTCTACGATAAATGCGGTTAAGTCCCCACTACCCCATGACTACATAATACAAGTTGTTGCGGGGAGCTCCTCCAATAAATATATGTATCGCACATCTCTAAAGACAAGTGTGTTACTTGTTAACCATTCTATTTCTTGACTTCTACGCATTTAGGATGTGATTTGAATTAAGCATTAGAATAGCTGCACCAAACAACCCATTGGCACACCATTAATGGTAATATGTCTTGGAAGCTAGTGTTTAAGAGTCCAACACTCATTTCCCTTTCTATCGAATTTGAACTAACAATAACCTTAAAATAAATCATAAGAACTAATATAATAGCCGTTTTTATAGTTTTTTCAAGACCATTTAATAACTTGCAGGCTCGTTTACGTTAAGAAAAAAAAAACCATACAATTTTTCTTTGTGTTATTTATTTTACTAAAAATGTTTCGCCTTTTTTTTTTTAATATCCAAATCCTAATCATGCATATAATAATTTGCATATTTTTTAAATTAATATTTTCACATGTTTGATGTAAAATCGGCATGCACCCTTAATTCTCTTTTAAAGTAAGTTTTGATGGTATTATCTTCTAATATTTCTTTATTATGGTATTATAAATTTTATTTTTTTCCCAACTTTATTAGCTCTTATAACACTGATTAACTATTTTATATCATTGTTTTCTATGGCTCACAAGGGCCATTACAACATAGCCACATAGAGTCATTACATCATTCAAACATGTGAAATCAAACTCGGTACCTTAAGGATGATAACCTAAACCGGATGTCAGTAGGCTACAAGGCTATTAGTAATATATTTTATATTATATGTTTTAATATTTATGTTACTTATACCAATATACTTCAAATCTAAAGAGTTAAGCATGTATTATTATGCATCACCAATCACACACGAGCATGCGTGACCTTAGCAAGGGTAGGTCTAAACTATAATTTCACTCGACTTACCTACACTAGATCCAACTACGCTAGATCCAACTCGCGACCTACCTCGCATTAGGTAGGTTTAGACTTAGAGGGTTTGGCTGGATCTTAACAAAATAAAAAAAAAAAAAAAAATCAAAACCACTAAAAGTAGTTGCATAAAAAAAATTATATGAGAGTTGAATGACCTTCCTTTTTGTTACTATTAAGGATGATGTTTGATACGAACTAGTTTCCAACGTATGCTATGTGAGTGGAGATAATCCGTCTTCATGTTCTTCCTTCGATAATTTGGTGCTCAAATTATTCTAGTATAAATCCCATAAATGAATAGGAAACGATGCCTAGAAATTCCAATGGCAACAAAAAAAGCAGTATGAGTATGACACGAAAAACATTGTTAAACTATTAACTCATCAGTTTGATAATAACCACCGAATTATATTAATTACCTATGATACGAGCTATCCAAGTTTTTTGTTTGAAACTCATCACATTAGTCATTGGGTCAAAATTATCTCGTTTTAACTTGTTCGATGAGACCAAAATATATAAAAAAGTTGTCTATATGTATTTAACCACCAATCGTCGGGTAAATTCTCCCCATATATAATCATTTCTTATCCAACATCTACATTCCATTTCACAGCCTCTCTATGAATTTATGAGTGGTAACTAATGACAAGTCTATAATCACCAATCCACGTCTTAGCATAAGGCATTTGCACCCAAAATTAAACATAGATTGATTAATTGAAGTATAACTAACTCATCATTACTTTTGTTAGAGTTAAGACTTATTTAATTGAGCTAAACTATCTAAGCCATGTAGACCTCAAGCAATGGAGATCATAACTCATTGGAAAATCCCGCTTCTCTTTGATCTATTTTATAGTTAAAAATGACAAATAATATCAATTAGGATTTAATTGAATGTAATGTTCTTATGTTAATATTAAGAAAGTTAAGTCAGTTAACAACGGTGATGCTTAGCTAATTGTGATGGATGGTTTGGTTCATAACCCTCCATTGCTTGTTGATCACCGCTTCATAGAAAATCCCATCAATTTTTTGCTGGGGGTGGAACTAATGCTAACATTTGTCAACTATCCCTTGCTTGAAGTTTATTTAAATATTTTAAAGTTTTACATTTTCATATTTCTATCATCAAAATCCATTTTAAAGTGTTTTTGAATTTTGATAGAAATACAAACTGTGAGAAAACTTAAAGCATTAATTGACTTCCTTTGAATGCCCTTTATTATGGAATTGAACAAGGTCCAACAACACAAGGTTGGACCATGGCGTTTGGATAAAGTGCCTCTTTAATCTATAAGTCAGCTGTCATTTAATTTTATTTGAGCACCTCTCTTGAATAAAAAGTGTAAATAATTTGAATTACTAGCAAACTACCGGAGCCTAGCATTACTAGACCTTGTTTAGTAAATGGTCAAGTTTAAGCTCATTATGAAGTTCATTTATCTAAATTAGTTAAGCATGGAATTTTCTTTAGGACGTAAGCTAAATTGTGAATTTATAATTTCAGAGAAACAAAAAAGTGTTTGCTGAAGATAATGATGTATGTTGCATCACACAATACAACAATTATATATACGTAAATACACGTGAGAGAAGAAAGGTCATAGAAGGAAAGAGTAAATTAACTCTATGTATAAAATATTAAGAGATATATACAATTATATGCTCCTTCAATCTTATGATGCACAAGTTGACGTGAGATTAGAACGCTGGTCTAAAAATGCCAGTGTAAACAAATTTTAAGTGAGTATGTCAAAGCGCTATAATCGTGTAGGAATGTGTTGAACTTGAATCTAACTAGAAAAAACCATTTTTTCAATAAAGTGATAATTAATATCAATGTGATTGGTGTCACGCCTCAAGGGTTACCCTATACATGGTAGTTTGCCACATATAATATTAAGACTTAAGAATTACTACTATAGTCATGCGAAAGTCTTGACATCGTATGTAAGACGTCTAACATAGCAATAGGAGACACCAGTGGGATATATAGTTTGAGTGTAATATAAAGCATACAAAAACTAATAAATATAAATCCATTAGATTAATCATAATAAGGTCTTTACATAAACTTAAGGGCATTTCCCCCGATGCATTTCCAAGGATATGTACTACAACTCAAGTCTTACATACATAAAAACTTTATAGCAAAAAGATTTAAAGGAAATTTCTATCTAAAGCCTTTGATCGGATTTCTCCAAAAAGCTTCCCAAAAGCGTGGCCTAACTGGGATACAAGGAGACCTTGGGTAGATTATAGGAGTGTAAGCTCAGCTAGCTTGGTGAGAATATTCTCAGGTTATCGTACTCAAAACCAACGAAATATCAAGCAAGTTATATTTAAACAAGCATATGTGATGCATCAAACATGTGAGCAAGTAATACATATGGTTTTCCAAGAACCATATATTGAATGAATTTACGTCTTTCACTCGGGGTTGGGTATACTGGCCAATTACGACTAATCCCTTTTATTAATAAAACTTTTATAGATCATACAGGTTACTATTTGCCAACACAAAATATGTAGATTATACTAGCTACTACTTGCCAACATGTAGATATTACTGGTTATACCAACCACCACTACTGCACCCTTGTCCTACCAAGTGTATAATAGTGAATGCAATGTAACTCACTATATGATATGCACGAATCCATTTATTAATTTCTTTTATGTAATTAAAAATATTGTAGAGGTGATCATAGAATTTTCAGACACATCAACATGATAATATACACATCAAACTTTTATTTAACAACAATTTACGCCTCGATATTCTTAACATAACTTCAACATATAATATAAGGGACATGCACTATTCCATTTTATCTTGTCCTACTTCTAGTGTTTCTAACACTACAAGCACAAGCATGAGTACGAAACTTAAGGAAGTAAACTCACTCGGCCATGTTGCAAAAAACTCCTAATCAAAGTAATCTTTGACTTCTCCTTCCTTGTCACATAGACAAAAGAAATATGAAAAAACGAGCATTTCATCTAAGTCTCACTTAAATTTTCTAATTCTATTCTACAATGTTCGTCAAAATTCGGATGACAAGAAATTTCAAGTTAAAATGGCCATAACTTGCTAATTTTAACTCAAAATTTCGCATATAATATGTCATTTTCTACCTACTTGAACGAACCTATATATTTTTAAGGTTATTTTTATCATAAAAAGCCATTTGGATTTCAAAATGATACGGTACATAATAGTTACGAAATTCCTAGCTCTTAAAAATATAGTTTTCCAAACTTTTCATCAACCAAAAATCCTTAAGCAAAAACATAGATATGTACATGATTGGAAAAATCTTTTTGATACATAAATAAACTCATATTTTATGCATAATGCCATTGATATTGTCTCAATAATTATTTTTCATAAAACTTTGACAAAATTTTCTTTAAGTGGTTTGAACAAAAACTATGAATTCTTGGGTTATTATAAATAAGTGTTTTTTTTTATTTCCTAATTCATCAACGATAAATTAATTTTTCAAAGAAGATTTTGTTATTTAAGGTATCTACAAATTTTATTTATAGTGATTGAAAAATAGAGTTTTTCATATTTTTTCTAAGTTATTGATAGTCTCTAATGTCTCGCATTGTGTTACATGTATATTTTCTCTTCAAATTTATGTTATTTTATTTCTTAGCAAATAAGTTTATCATTTTTAAAACTCCTTTCATTGGCCAATTTTTTTTATCTATGTGGGTTTATAAACAAGCGAGTGGATTTTACCTTTACTTTGAAAATTTGTATAGTTTTTGTGTTCATTGTGAAGTCGATAAAAATTCTTATAAGTAAGTTTTTATGAAAAATTTGCATAGCAAAAAATTATCAACATTAAAGTTTTAAACCAAAATTGTCATGTTAAAATTTTGAAAAGAAAGTATATCCGTTTAGCTACATCCTTGAAGAAATCTTTATTATTAACACTTTAAAATTCATGATGAGCTTGTCTAAGTTTTTTAAAAGAATTTATTAAAAGCAATCTCTAAGTCTTTGATGGGAAAATTCTTACTAAGTGATAAAAATTCATTCTAAAAGAGAGTTTAGTCTTATTTTTCTTCATTAAAGAAAACTCTTCTTCATTTTTATCGAGGCAATATCAATATGGTTATGCATGAATATGAGTATATAGTTATAAGAAAGATAAGAATATCGCATAATAAGATAGAAAGAGATATAAAAAGCATAATAATAAGGTCAAATATTGGGAGCCTTAACTTTATCAAGGCATCCCGAAGCTAAGAAAATACTAGTTCAAAAAAGAAAAAGAAAAGAAAGAAAAAAAAAAGCACAATAAGAGTAATAAGAGTAAGTGCATGTTAGTAAAATGTTATATTAGTGAGTTTTTAGCTCTAAGAAAATTATGTGTATAATAATAATATACATAGATTAGATTAGGAGTAATAAAACAACAGTATAATAATATCATAATAACAATAATAACATAATGAGAGTTTAAGCAGAACAATAACAAAACATGAACATATTATTGCTTTTTTAACACTATATCCTTAAGAAATACACTATGGTCACGTAATATTACTGACATGAAGGAAAAATATATTAAATATATACCTAAGGTCTAGGTAGTGATGGATGAAGAAGAAATTTTGTTGTGATTGTGGAGATAGTAATGGGATGAGAGAAGAATGAATTGGAAGGAAATTTATGTGTAGAGAAACTTGTAAAGAGAGTTTTTGGAGAGAAGTTGGTAGAGGTTTGTTATGTAAATAAAGTGTGTGAAAAAAATAAAGGGAGAGGAAATATTTATAGAGATTTTTGGAGGGAAATTTGTTGTAATTAAATAAAGTGAAAATAAAATAAATTGAGAAGGGAAGAGAGAGATATGGACGGCATAATTTGGGAGAAAGAGATAGAGTTTTGATTGAATTTTTTTTTTTTTTTTTGTAATGAAAAGAAATTAAAGTGTAAGAGAAGTTATGTAAAAAGTTGTATTGAAAATGAAAAGTTGCAAGAATAGGTTTATAGGTTGTAAGAAATAGATTGTAAGGAAAAGTAGAGATAAGTGAATGGTAATTAATAGCATAAATTGTACAATGAATAGTAGACTAGACAATTAAATTACCGATAGTAAAGAAAATACGTATAAACATGTTATATATGATATGTTTAGTTACTGAAAAATTACGAAACTGATATTTTTAGAATCCTCGTATTATTATGAGTCTCTTGGTGTTATCGGAATATTTTTAATATTCTAGGTACCAGGGTACGTTTTTCGGGAACTGATCTCGTTTGGGTTCAAAACGAATCGAATTTTGACAAATCTAATCTTTTTAAGCTATCTTATATTATTATGAACTATGATCTACCATAAATTTATTTCTATTGTTCTCAGGTTTCAAGCACAGGATTATTGGAGTTAAAACTACCAGTATGCCTCGATCTCTATTGAATTTTGAAGTTTTGGTTTGACTAGGGTTCGGGTTTACTCCAATTTTACCTTAAAATTGATGGGTTTACAATTGGTGTTATCATGCTCGAAGGAATTAGCTAACAAATAGATTGCATCAAAGTTATCACAACATAGGATGATGGGACATTGAATGGGGACTTTAAGTTCCCGAGCAAGTTGGTAAATCCAAGTAGACTCTACGACAACATAGGTAAGTAGAGCTGTGAGACATTATTGTTTGCTTCTTAGACCTCCAAGAAATGAGAGTACGTCTAATATAGATAGCATAGCTTATTGTTGACCGACGAGTGTCAAGACATCCAACCCAATCATCATTAATAAAGGTTGTTACAGAATTATGATTCCCAAATGGGAAGCACACGTTTTGCTAGCTACATATTATTTGTGCTGGGATGATGAATGTATTGATTCGGTTAATTTACTATAAAGGTGATATTTGGTCAAGTAATTATGAGGTACTGTAGTGCACCAACAAAGGTATAACAAAACTCTTTATGCATGTTTCTTTTGCAACAAAGTAGGACGTATAGAGAAATATCGTTTTTACAAAAGAAACAAGCTTAATGCTCAACAAGTAAAAGATAAAGATAAAATAAGCTTATTTTTCAATGGATCTAAACTTGTTTAGGTTCTTAAGAAAGTATAATCTATCAATTAGTGATTTCAAATACTTGAAGCAAAGAGCAAATGGATATAATCATAATTAATACATATCTCAATCAAAAGAGGAGATAACGTAGTTATCCGTAACAAAAGGAAAAGTGTAAAGGATACTGGTACCACTGTTTTGACTCCCTTGACAATGATTTTTCGTTCTTTTTTATTTGTTCTCCATGCTTTGACATGAGTTTAGTTGGAATCCATTATTTTGCTTGATAAAAAAAAAAAAGTTGGTATCGTGTTAATGGGAGATTGATTTCCAAAGGAAAAATATAAATGGAGAGAAGATAAAAGAAGATATTTATGTAAACTGATTGAGATCAATTAAATATTCTATTGTTAATAGATAATTGATGTTAAAAAATAACTTTAGAGAAACTATGTTTGAAGATGATTAGTTATATTTTTACAGTAAAAATTTTGAGAAAGTTAAAAGAAAATAGTTTTTAAATATTGAGGTTTGATTTTTGATGATAACATGAAGACAAAAAAATATAATAAATATTTTTCATAATTAAGTATTGTTGTTGTTGTTTTTTGTATAATGTTTTGTCATCATAAAAAAAAGGAGAATGTTAAGTCTCATAATTTGGTTTTAATGATAATAAAATATGCAGGCAATTACTATATTGTTTATGAGTGTACATGAAGTGAAATTAAAACAATACGATTGAGTTAAGATGGTTCTAAGATAGACTAAACCAAAGGTGGACCGAACCAAAGAGGAAAATTGGGAGTTTTATGAATCAATAAAGCGAACCTCAAAGACTTATATGGAAGAAATTTAAAGTACCAGTGAAAAGCAAAGAGAACCTTTATTTATTTGAACATGGAATGATCCAATGATGTACAAAATGCTTGAAAATTTTTTTGGTTCATTGAAGGCCCAACTCCAATGTTGAATATATTGGTAATATATTCAATATGTTCCACCATGACGGACAAATACACCTAAGGGGATTGCATAATTTATTAAAGTTACAACTAATTTAATTTTGTTTCATGAACTTATCTTATTACAAATTAAATTTTTGGTTGATTCAATTATGTCCAAGATTATGGATATTTCTTCTCATAAGATTTCAAGATACTATAAATGTTATAAAACATATTTATTGAAGAATATCGCAAGAGAAAAGCTGAAGACCTTATCAACATTTCAAAATCCATAAGATACAACAAAAACTACAACGAGCCTTTCATATGAATTTTGAGTCGCATTGTGATTTTTACTTCCATTTTGCAAACTGACCAACGACTTTTATATTTCATCTTGTTGCAATTTTCTTTTCTCAATCAGATAGTGTTTAAGATTGCTACAAGTGTTGTGTTGGCACGCATCTAGACTATAAAGTGCCTTTGAAGTTCAGTTTAGCTAAGGTTCGGCTAAAAGGTTGATAAAGGAAAATTGAGTCCAATAATATAATATAGTAAATGTTTGTAATCTTCTTTTAATTATTGGATATGGTGGAATATATCTGTGTGGAATATGGGGTCCATAACTTGAAGCTGAAATAGATAATTGACTCATAAAGAGGGATCTCCATAAATAACTTAGCAAACTTTTTTTATCTTCCCTTCTCTTTTAATTTTCACATTTTTTTATGTATATTGTTTATGAGAGTAGGTTTCATTCACGGTACCTGAACTTTTTGGTTTCTAACACAATAATACCTAAAAGAAATTCCATACTATGATGATATTCGAATTTTTTAATTGTTTCACATGTGATACCTTTGGTAGGAATCCAACCATTTCTTTGCCTAAAATCCGATGTGGAAAGGGAAATTGATTGAAAAAAATATTTTCCCATCATAGTTGGCATTTTTTTTACTCCTTTCTCTCTCTCTCTCTCTCTCACACACACACACACACTTCTTCTTCTTCTCCATCCTCTTGACCCTTAAATAAAAAAGAAAAGAAAAACCTTAAATTTGTAGAAACCTAATAATTTTTTTTGTTTACTTGCACACCCTTACCCTCCTCCCCCCAAATACATACGCTCAATTTTCTTCCGTTAAAACTATCACACTAATGTGATCGACCCCTATATGTTCCACAAGTTCAAAATTCCTTTTAGGGAAAAAAATAATAATAACCATTTTAATTGATTTTTATATATTTTTTCTCCGTACAATATAACAGTATTTGTTTACAAGATTCTTATATTGATGTTTTAACTATATTTATTTACGACGCAGTCCCTTTAGTGGTCCAGCATCAATGTTATGAAAAGGTTCCAATTTTCTATGTCTACTTGATGGTTTTCCTTTTAATTGATGGAAGTTGGAAATTTTCCATTAGTCTTCCCACCAACAATTGGAAAAGGAAAACTTTGATTTCATGGCAAAATGATCCAAGTCTCTACATATCGATCGGTTACCATTCCATGATAGAACCCAAAATTTCATCTTCTTTGGAAATAGAATATTTGAAAAGCTTCCAGGCTACTAGAGGATGGGGAAGTGGAGAGAGAGGGGAAAGTTAAAAAAATTAATGGGTTTCTAGGATTTTAGGGTTAGGAGGAAGAAGAAGAAGTGGTGGTGGTGGTGCGATAGATGGAGAAAAGAGAGAGATAGAGAGGAAAGTAAAAAAATGCCAACTAGGATAGAAAAATAAATTTTTATTCAATTTCGCTTTCCACGTCAAATTTTGATGGGGGAAATGTCTGGATTCTAGCTAAGGGTACCATGTGTGAAGTAATTAAAAAGTTCAGATACCGTCGTAGTATGAAATCTTTTTTAGATATTATTATATTACAAACCAAAAAGTTCAAGTACCGTGAATGAAACTTATCCCTATATGTACCTTATTGTTATTGTTTTAAGCAACTGCAATATATTAACCAAAGGGGATGTTTTAGTTAGAAAAAGCAAAAAAAGGTTTTAAAATTTAACAACGATCACTTCACTCTTTCCCCCTCCCCTCCATTTGGTTATTGATTTGGGACCTGCATTGTTGTTGGGAATTGTGTAGACATTAAGGAATAAGAAAAGAGGAGTGGCAAGACGAAGTGTAGAGATGTGATTGAATGGAGGTTGTTGTTGTGGTCGGCGTGATCTATTGCAGAGATGAGGCAAGGGACGAAGAAGATAGGTTAAGTAGGTGAAGAAGACTAAAAGTCGATATTGTAAGATATATGTCACACCCCAAAAGATACCTTACACATGGTATGTCATGTGAATCCAAACCGAGGCTCATGATTATCCATATTTATGCTACTTCACAGGCCTTCAAAATAATTCATAAGAATAACACGGATAAAATTCCCAAAGGAGAGTGACCCCACATACAGGATTAGGTTGTATGAAATAAGAATATAAATGCATACACATATATGACTAACAATACTACTACATGGTTATTACATTATTAGATTACAATTATAGCAAAATACTTAAACATTGTCTTAAGTATAAGATGATACTGAAATTAAGTATGATTAACTCCTTCCCACTCCTGTAGATGACCTTTAATGGATTTTGACATTGTACCAGGACGGGATTGCAGACCAATACCAGCTACGGGTTGACCAGAAACAAGTAGGGGGCTGTTAAGGGATAAACGGACCACAACTTTGTGAGATAACTAGACCAATACACACACAAGCAACTTACAAACAAGTTTATTAGTCAAACATATGCAGTGCAACAATCATACATGTGAACAAGTACAAGCTTGGATTGCCAAAATCTAAACAAGATGTAGATTTATGCCATCCCATCGGGTTCTCGAAGCACATACCCACCAATGACATGGGAAAATCCCAAAATATCAATTAGGAACTATTAATCATTTGGCCATTTATATTTAAAATCATCTCGCTAACTTGATATTTTAGATATTCCTTGTTGTATTCCACTTTCATAAGGCTTGATGCCACAGACAGTGCCCAATGCTTTACCGATTAGCTCATGTGGAACCAAACAAAGTAAACCCCTAAAGTTTTTGATCAATTAAGCTTAAACCATAATTAAAAGGTCAACCGGAAATCCTAAAGTCAACAAAACCCTAGTCAGACGTAATCATTCAATTCTGGCAATCCCGTGTTCATAACCCTAAGTGAGTAAGTGAGAGATTAGTATATAGAATAGTTCGTAATAACATATGAAAGCTTAAAAATATCATATTAGTTAAACCGCGATTCGTTTTGAGCCCAATCGAATACAGTTTTCAAAAAGTATGTCTCGAGGCTTAGAATAGTAAAAATATTCCGGATGTACCGTTAGACTCGTAAAAATATAAGGTTTTCAAAAATATCAGTTTCATGATTTTTCGGTGACTAAAAATATCAGATATCGCAATTATATGTGTATTTTCTTACTACCGTTACTTTAATTGTCATGTCTACTTTATATTACACTATTTATTACTATTCTACACTATTTATCTATCTCTACTTTTTCTTACAACCCACTTTTACAACCATACCTCTATTTTCTTACAATTTTCATTTCCAATACAACTTCACATCTCTCATATCTTACTTTTCATTAATAAAAATACAAAAAAAATAAACTTTTCCTCTCTCTTTCTCTCATGTTTTGCGTCGGCCCCTCTTCTTTCCCCTCAAATTGTTTTATTTTTCATTTATTTAATTAACACAAATTTCTCTCCACGTTTCCTATAAATACCCCTTCTTCCTTCCATTTCCTTCACACCATTCATACACTACTCTTACTCTCTCAAAATTTCTCCAAGAGTTCTCTCAAGTTTAGTTTTTATAGGTAATACTTCTTTAAGTTTTCTTTGTGTTCATTTACTTAGTATGAGTATAATGTGTGTTTTCTAAAACCATGAAGGTTAAGAAAGTAACAATATGTTCATACTTTGTTTTGTTCATAAAACTTGTTCATTTATGTTGTTTTCATGTATCTATTTAACTAAATATATCTATGTAGTTATATATATCTTTTAAAGCATATAAGCTCATTTGTTTTGTAATTTATTTACTTCATTTGCGATTTATTTATGTACCTTGCAATTTATTTACTTTCAAGTTATTTTGATACTAGTCTTTCTAGTCTTAGACTTGTCTTTATCAAGTCAAAATAATTTTCTTATTCTTTTGGGACTAGTTTATTCTTAGTCCCGAGATACCTTGATGAAATTAAGGTTTCAATATTTGACATATTTCTCTACTAGCTTATTTCTTTAATTTTTATGTCTTTCTTATGTTTTCATAACTTTATGATTTCATATTCATGAACATGCATGAACGTATTGATTTTTGTCTCAACAAGATAAAGGAGGAAAAGTTTTCTTAAAATAGAAGTTATTCTCTAAAAATAAATGTCGTTATGAAGAAAGTAATTTTTCATAAAAACTTAGGAATTTATCTTAACAAAATTTTTTTAGAAATCTAGAAGAGTTCATTATAAATTTTAAAAACATAGGAATTGTTAAACAATACGTACATACACTTTACAAAGTCATAAAATGGAAAGAAATTATTGATTAAACAAAATTTTTACTAAACTTTGCTTTTCATCAATACTAGTTTGACAAATACTAAGAAATTTCTTTTCATAAAAGTAGAATGATCTTAAGAAATAAGGAAATTATTTCTATAAATATAGAATTATTACTACTTTCAAATAGTATTAGAAACTAAGCTCAGAAAATAAAAAACATTCTTTAGAAATTTAAAAAGACTAAGGAAATGAAATTAAGGAAAAGAAAAATACTCATTTAAAATAACTTGAGATGTTTTCTAGCAAGCTAAGAGAGAATTTTTAAAGGTTTCACTTTTCTAAAATCTTTAGAAGACTTTATTTTTACAAAAATTCATGGTTGAGACAACTTCATTAAGTTCATGCATTTGATATGAGTCAATGAATACATATATAAATACATTTCAAAGGTTTTACAAACTATTATAATATATATCTCTTTGATATGAGTTTTTGTAAAAAGAAGGAAGCAAGTTTTGTGAAATTCGTAGTGAATCTGATCACCACTATTTCGGAGCGCAAACGACTTATTTTGATGAAAATAGTTTTAGAAATAAATAGATATTTTCGAGCAGGTAGAAAACGGTATATAATATGGGAAATTCCGAGTTAAAATGAGCAAGTTATGTCCATTTTAAGTTGAAACTTCTCAAATCCGATTTTACCACGAATTCAAGATAGATTTAAAATCTTCAAAAGTAGAAATTCTATGAAAGACTCATTTTGGGTATTTCATCTTGTTTAGGTGAAGAAGGAACTGATATCGCCTTCCCGGAAGATTACTTCGATTATGAGCAATCGTCATGGAGTGAGTTAATCCCTTACTAGTTACATTTCCTTGTTTGTGCTTGTAAGTAGTAGTACTAGAAAATAAGGAAAAAGATAAATGAACAAATATTATGTGATTTGGATTCATGATTGATTGAATAAAAGCTAAGAATATCGAAAGAGGAATTGATAAATAATTTATATTTTCTTGCAATGATATGATGAATATTATTTGATCACCTTTAACTTTAACTCGACAATAATGGAATAACCCTATATTGAAAACGATTCATGCATATCATATTTGTGAGTCACATTTATTTTCACTACTATTCTTCGTGTGGGGAAACGATGAGTTGTAGTGGTGGCTAGTGGGAGTCGAAAAGTCTACATGGGCAAGTAGGAGCCGGAAAGTTTACAGAGCAAGTAGGAGCCAAAAGTTTACAGGGCAAGTAAGAGCCGGTAAGTCTGCAATTATTTATGGTCGTATGAGCTAGTAACCACCCAACTCCCGATATGGAGGGCGTAAAATCCATGTTACACATGGTTTCCGGTTAATCGTGTGTATTTTGTTTGCTCATGTGATTGATGCATTCTCGTATGATTGTCTAAATACTTGTGTGTTTTATGGAAATGTTTTGTAAATAGGAGTTATCTCACTAAGCTAGTTTTGCTTATACCCCTATAGCTTTTTGTTACAGTATGATTACTTGTGGTTGGCACCAAGGAGCCCCTTTTGTTAGATACGAGCCAAAGCTACTAGGAGTTTTTGGGAGAAGTTTATATGTATTTAGTTTTGGATGTAGACTTCTAAAAAAATATCTATAGTAGACTTATATTATATTTATGTATATTTTGATGATGGCTTAGTTGAATAAAACTATTAGAACAGGGGAATGCCCCTAAGAAGCTGTAAGAGATTTTTATTCTAATGAATATTACATGTTTATCTATATAAATTCTTGCATGCTTTTATTATCTGCTTAAACGTAATATCCCTGTGAGTCTCTTATTATCTTGGAAGCACGCTTTGCACGTAATATCCAAGCTCCTGCGTGACTAAGGTTGTTATTCATTAGCTTTAATATTATATACGGTGGACTGATACGTTTAGGATACCCTCCAGGGCATGACAAACGGTCTATTAAGAATCCTAGCCAACCAGTTTTCTTTATCAATTATTTCCAATGTTTCTATGGACTCAAAAAGTAATACGTACTTTTGGGGGTATAATGATGCAATTATGTAATCGTGCAATGCATGGTAGGTTGATTTTATCATCCATTATTATTAAGTTTTGTTTTAGGGTGACCATTCAAAATTTTTAGACAATCATCATGCTCATAAGCAAAATTAATCAAGCAAGTGTTCTACTTTTTATTTAAGTAGTTTGGAAATCACTCAGTTATCAAACAACAAGCAGTA
The DNA here is from genome assembly GCA_024138025.1 of Combretum micranthum. Taxonomy (NCBI): domain Eukaryota; kingdom Viridiplantae; phylum Streptophyta; class Magnoliopsida; order Myrtales; family Combretaceae; genus Combretum; species Combretum micranthum. Next base: position 708,330 of record JAMXBD010000079.1, read on the forward strand.
CCCAGTTCTATACATGATTATTTTAATATGATCAAACCGATGCACTACGTTACAAAGAAAAACAACGTGTACAGTCAGAGTTACTCACTTATCCATAAGATTAGATATTATCGTAGTAATCATCCGAAAAATCCAAGGTGGAGTCTAATTTGCCTATAAGAGGTAATGACCATGTATTAATATATAGAAAGTAATCATAAGTCCTATTAGTGTTCATGTGATCTTAATCGGAGTTTATGGTTTTTCTTTATTCCTTATAAACCCTAGCTCTTATTATAATCACTTATTTGCTATAATTGGTAATGGGACTTATCTAACTCATAACTTGTATAGGTTTATCCAATTTGTGGTTCATGGTTGACATGATTATCCTGATGCTTATTGTGAAGTCAGGTAGTTCACATTACGTGTTGATTCGCTTATACTCGTTCTTCTTGTGGAATCGATTCTTGTACTTATTCATTTAACTTATTGTAACCGTGATTTAGTTAGTTAATACTCCAAAATCAAATTTAATCCTATGCGTTTATTGTTAGTGACGAGTGTTGATAAATCTTTATTACTAGTGTTTACTTGATTACAATCTATACATGCTTTATCAAGAAAAGGATACTTTGTTGTTTAAATATAAATTTTGGAGTTAAAAGAAAATAGTTGGATGATTTGGAAATGATTTAAGTGAAATATCAAGGTGAAGTTGGCAAAGTATAGAAAATGGTTATTTTCACATGTGCATAACCTTCAGTACAGCCATGCAAACACTAGTGCTGGAGAGGAAAAAGTGACCATAATCTACCTTAAAGTGTACCTCAGAGGCTGCGCAACTTGTGCAGAGAGTAGTGCCGAAGGAGAAAACTCAACCAAAGAAGAAAAAAGATGGAATTCTAGAGTATACAACTTCAAACACGACCGTCCAAAAGATAGTGCTAAACTTAAACGTGCCATAACTTTAAAAACGTTCGTTTTCATTTGCTTTTTAGCTATTCCTTTAATCCTACTTTGTTTTTAAGAATATTTGTAGTTTTTTAGACCATATGGGTTGGTAAAAACAATATCGTTCTCCGGAACTACCTAAGCCAATTGTTCATAGGCATGTACGTATACATATATATGTCCCATTTTGCATGCATGTTAATCCTTTAGAGTTTTCATGGAAACAAGTATTCTTTAGTATTTTACTTTAAGTTGGTTGAGACCTACGTATGCTTGTGCGTGTGTTCTTCATTTGCCCAACCTTACATGTTCATTCTAGCAATGTTTAGATCATTTTGAGGTTAAATGACTATGATTTTTCTTTTTCCAAAAAGAAGCAGGCAGTAGACACACATGTACATATATCCATCACTTGGCTCGTTTCCTTTATTTTACACTCTTCTGAGGGTATTTTTAGATATATACCTTGAATATGTGAAGTGATTCATACACCACTTCTCTCTTGGGTTAAGTAGCACCGTACTTATGGAGGAGATGAGAAAAGAACATACTTTTGTTAGGTTTTGAAAAGAAGAAAGAACTCATGGTTCAACTTAGAGTATTTGTATCCCTTACCTGGGATTGCTCTTGTTTCCTAGTTATAGATTACTCCTTAAAGGATCCTTGCGTAGTTAGTTGTAGTGAGATAGGATGGACATTGTGTTGGACATGGGGCTCACGGAAACAAAAAGAAGACAAAAGAAAGTTGAATGTGTTCTTCTTGATGTTTTTTATTGGTTGTCATGAAAGTAAGATAGAAAAAGGGATGTGGTGATATGCGTTTGTCACCTTAGATGGTCCACAAAACGGAGGGAAGATGGAGGTGGTGATGTTTTTGTTGTGTATTTACTTATTGTGTTTTGAGCATGGGAGTTTCATGTGCATGAGAAGAGGAAGGAAAGTTGAAGATACTGGTAGTGTGTTTGCTAGCTTAAGATTTAGGTCGGGGAAGTCTGTATGATGGAGAAAATAAATGTGAAAAGTGCAAGAGTTGTTTATAGTTAACAAAAATAATTTGTAATATATATCATTTACTCAAGGGGATACTTTTCTTTATTTAGCATTTAAGGTTCTCACTTGCTATGGTACTTTGTTTCTTGTTTGGGGACAGTAAGAAGAAGATTTGGAGTGGTAGAGAATATTGAGATCTTGTGGGTTGGTATATGGCTTATCATGTGTTGAATGCTTGCACATAGCTAGATCTTAAGATACTCTAGCCTTAGACTATTGATTCTCAGGTAAGCTAGAGTGGAGAAGAAAAAAAGATGGGAAGGGAGGGCTTGGAAAATTTGCTGATAAGTGGTTCAAGTGCAATATTTATACGAGTTAATTATATAGCTTTTGGTTAATCTGTATAGTTTTGTGTCTAGGTGATCGAGTATCTATAAAATATTAAATTAATATATCTAATATTATTTGTGATCATCGTATATATAAATTTCAAATTAGATTTAGGTAAAATTTTTATCTTTTTTATTCAATACGAAATTCTATCGAATCTAATTTTATACTACACAACTTATCTTTAGGCTATTGTTTCTTAACTAATAAATCATAGCAGTGAATTAATTCATTTTGATGCAAGAGTTTATTTTATTTACTCATCGATTCCAGGAAAATGAAAAATTTCAAAGGTTTACAATATATGGTAAGAGTGTGACCAGTTTGTGTGGTGGGGATAATTGATGCAAGTATGGTGTTTATCATTGGAGTATTAGGGGAAGAGAAGGTGCTAGGGTGGTGTTAGAGTTGATGACTACGAGCTTAAAGATGGTGGTTCCTAGGGAAGAAAAAAGACATGGTGTTATTGTTGCATTATTGATTGTTGGAAAAGAGGAAAGAAAGACTGTTGGAGAAGCTGCGCTCGAAGGTTTCATGGGAGGAGAAGGCAGGATTAAAAAATGATTTGTTAAAGTTTGTATTTTTTCTTAGTGTTCTAACACCATGTATACTTTTAGAGAAAAAAAAAAAGGTTTTATTGATGATAATGATGTATGCTACGTTACTCAATACAATAAATATATATATATATATATATATGATTAGAAAAAGTCACTTAAGGAAAGAGTAAATTAACCTTATTTATAAAATATACAATAATAGTGAATGGATCAGTTTAGGCTGGCTAGTAAACTTGTGAGTTGTATATTATAACGTTCGTGTAAATAAAAATAAAAACTAATCTCTAAATAACATATAAATGGGGTAAATTACATCGGAATGTTATAATGTTTTTGGATAAATTCATTTGAGATTACAACATATAAGGAAGTAGGTCAACTGAGGTCACTATTGACACATGTCACAGTGTGGCAGATCTTATGAGTTTTAATTATATTTTTCTCATATTGACACGTGCCAATGATAACTTTGATTGACCCATTCCCTAAATGTTGTGGCATTAAAAGAACAATTCAAAATGTTGTGATCTCCAATAAACCCACCAACAAATGTTGTAATATTATGGTGTATTTTTCCATGTATAAATATACACCATAACTTAATCTTTATTCATTATCCACTAATTTCTTCATATATTTATTTTATATATTTTAACTATTGGATTTTGTTATCTTATTTTATCTTTAGAGATCATGAGCTGCTCGAGCTCACTTTTGTTTGAGTTAAATTTGTAAATGAATTGAGGTCAAACTCATAAAAAGCTCGTTTATCTAAATAAATTAAGAAAATGAGCCGGCTTAAGCGTATATTTTAGGTTCAGTGAAAAGTTTGCCTCGACTCATTGCAATCTTACTTGCAAATCATTTTAACAAAGTCCCATTTAAACAATATGTATAGCCACCAATATGTATATCAACCGACTTGGTTTATTTAAATAGCTTGTTAGCCCACGTCGAATGATGACCTTTTCATTCTAGAGATTAAAGTTTCTAAGACTTTATACAATAAAGGTTAAGGCTTGGTATGCATGGAGAATTAAGAAATTGATTTGTGTTTTTTGGTTCATACATTAGTGTGATGTGCAACATTTATCAAATTCTTTAGTGGAAACATGTTATCAAATTGATGAAGCCATGACAATTTTGAACAAAAGTGTAAACAACCAAGATATAGGTCATGTTGGAGTTATGGAAAGAAGGTGAAATACCCTAAATCCTTAAGGTAAAATACCCTAAATCCTTACTTAAATTAGAAATTGAATTTATGTAAATTAAATAAATCAAGTAAATTATATGATATAATCAAATAAGTTGAATAATTAAATTAGTAATAGATTAAGTTGAAAATTAAGATTTCGAATATCCTTTCATTATTCAATTCCTAAATTTTAATCTAAATTTCAATTCCTTAATCCTCATAAATTTTGAGTTTTATTGCTTACTTAAAAATATCAATTCTTAAGCTCAGGCTCAAATCAAATATCAATTTGATATAAATCAAACTCCTAAACTAAATCCCCATCTCAAGTTATTCATTTATAATATAAAAATTCTCAAATTATTTTCTAAACACTTTCAGAATTAAAGATATTTATCTGAATATATTTAAACCTAATACCCTTACCCTAAAATATATTTTATTTATTCCTATCATTTCATTTTTCCTTTTCTTTTTTTTTTCCTTCTTTGCTTTTTTGCTTTTCTCTTCCTCTCCTCTTTCTCTTCTTTTTCTCTCTTTTTTTTTTTCTTTCTCTCAAATTAACTTCTAATCTCAATTTCAACAAGATCATAGGAGAAATTAAAATTAGAAAACAAGATAGAAGACAGAGAATGAGCATGTAGAAGATCATCAACTAGGAAGGAGAAGAAGCGGTGAAGATTAATCGGCATGTGTTTGCTAAAAGACAAGTGTAGTTGTCTTGTTTGTCTAATTTGTTGTTGTTACATGAAAATGAAGAATAGATGCTTGTTATATGTAGGGTTTATGATAAGATTAAGAAACAAGAGATATATAAACATGTATGATTAAACCTAGGCTCGAGTATTTATGTGTAGAATTAGAAGATGATGAGATGATTTGATGGAATTTTAAGTGATAATATGAATACAGATGTTATAAATGATGATTTCAAGTTTGTATGTTGATATAGTTGAATAATGATGTAAAACAAGTAGTTAAACTAGGCTAAAATGTATAAGCTCTATTTTCATATACGAGCACGAAGGGAACGTATGAGACCATATTCAGTCATGCTCTTTATTTTTACTCATCAGAAAAGAAACACAACCAACCTAATCCAACATGCTTCTCTTATTTCATTTCACATACACATTTCCATAACAGCAGGCTAGAACACTTCATTCCCTATCCCACCATGTTTCCTTTTGTTTCTTGCGTATTTGATATGTTATATAGAACACGGTGGGAACATGACTTAGTATATCTCACAATGCTTCTCTCTGATTTTCGAACATTTGGCATAATTATAAAACATGATGTGAGCATGACTTATCGTATTTGGTAGTGCTTTTTCATATACATGTATACGGGTGAAACACGACTTATGTATCTGCTTGTACTCTTCATAAAAATCCAAATAAATAAAATGTGATTGATAAATGATAGTTAAATGTCATATTAGTTAAATTATATAATTAACAATGAGATTAGTGAATTTATAAATTTAATAAATAATTGGATTAAGCATAAAAGTTAGGTCTAAAATGAACTTAGTTAATCAACCTAAGTTCAACTTGATTATATAAACTTTAGTGAGCTAAAATGAATTAGATTGAATAAGTTTAATCAATTATCTTAGTAAAATTAAATGATTATCTAATCAAATTGGCTATGATTAAGTTAAAATAGGCTTAATAACTATAAATAGGCTTAGACTAATATGTTAGGATAAACCATGCATAGTAAAGGGAATATACTATTTCAAATGATTGTTTGTTGAGAAATCTGAGTATTTTGAAAATGAATGATGTGATAATATTTTTTTTATAGTAAATGAATATAAACAGAGGGAAAAGAAATAATATGATAGATAGTGGAGAATTGTTCATATATTGGCATAGTGATTTTCGCAGCTATAATGGGGTTCTTGCTTAGTGTTTGATCAAATAGGTTTTTTAATAAGTTTGATGTAAATGAATAATAATTTAAATGTTTATACAGGTTTAATTCTTGAATAGATACGGATGCCTGATTTATCTTTTAAGATGGCTTTTGAGTTTCTATTTATATTCTAAATCAATAAGGTATGTGGTGACATACTTGTTATTTGTTAGGATATGCATTTTTTATGAATTAAATTAAAGGCGACCTAAAGGATCATCCTAAAGTTATCATACAATGTGTGCACTCGCATATGAGAACTGTCTTGCAAGTTAGAGATTACAATATTCTATCTTATTTATTTACTGCACACAATTTAATCATATATATATTATATTTATTTAAATTCACTAAGAAATCCGATTTTTCACATTCTACCAACATTGCAAAGAATCGTTATCCCTTATCAAGTAGTAAAACTTGGTTTCATCCCTACAAAATACAAAGTCTCGATCGTTTGTATAGTTTAACTAAGTTGTATTCTAATTTCACTGTTTTCTATCTTCCTAACTTCAAACGAGTCCGACGGAGGTGCTCTCTTCGTTCATTTTTAGCCCAATCCCAGTTAACATTATATTTGCACAAAAACTGTTGAGGAGTGAGAAAAACCACAGCTCATGAGTTCATTCCTCACTACTAATGGTCACATAAGTTATCAAACATTAATCAAACAATCATGCAGATCTATCTATACACGATATGAATGCACATGTTCTAAATGCAAGCAATACGTCTATGGGAGTCTGGAGCCATAGAAGTTATGGATTTATCCGTCTTCACATCAGTTTTCTCCCATACTTACTTGCATGGGACACCCTGCCTTACTCGAATATGAATATCTGGTGGTAGCGTCCATCCAGACTCACCCAATGCTTATCCGTTGCTGGTAAAAAGTAAATATTTCCTAATGTGCACACATTCTACACTAGTTAATATTTTAAATCTAACTATCACCAAATAATGGCAAATCAAACTTACCATCACCAATTAATGGTGAATTAGGCAAGTATACCTGAATTCAGGCAATATATATCGTCAATACTAACCATCACCTAATAAAGGTAAATCAAGCCGATCCATCACCAAATAATGGTGAATCTAGCAAGTAGACACCAACTCAAGTAGCATCTACCACCACAAAAACTCTCGAAAGTGTCCTGGGTTTATTTCATAAACTCATTTTAAAAAATTTCATTTAAAAGATGAACGGAGGGTAACTGGAGATTCTCCAAGTCATGTTTCTTAAAATTACATCTCAAAAATACTTTCAATTGTAAATTGTAGAACATTTCCTACAGGGGATTTCAATCAAATACGATGAGTATATCCGATTAGTTTAGTCAAGTGATTATATTTATCCATTTATTATAGCGATCATGCGGATGATAGCATTCAAAACAATTGGTCATTCGTCAGACATATAATACAACCAACATAACAACAAGTAGTAGCAAACACAAGCAAATAACATATCATCAGAACTCCCTCACCTGAGCATCATTGCTTCTTGATACGACATTTGGAAACACCTGAGGTTTAAGAACTTGCACTCAATATTTCCTACGAAATGAAATAACAGACATTCATTATTATACTGTTAATTGTATAATGGTTCTGGTTTTGCTTTTGCATGTCCTAATTCAAATTTTATTAATCCTAATCTATTTTATGTATTTAATTAGGAGCTTTAAACTTTGTATAGGTTATATTCTCTTGGTAAAATTGTAGAATTTGTATTAATATATTTTATGTAAGAGAAGCCTTCTTATAATTCCAAATGTTTGTTTTAACTATACAAACTTAAGTCGAATCTATTATATTCATTTTAGCTTTATTTGAATAGGCGTTGAAAAGCTTATTGGATATGATTTTCAAGTATTTATCTTAAATATATTTTTATACCAATGTCTTATTAAGAATTCATAAAGTATCTTTAGTGTCTATTATTCTATTTATGTATTATAAATCCTCATTTCAAGTCTGTTGCTTTGTTTTACGTATCTATCATTAAGTTTTAGTGATTAAACTCGTTTTAAGTCCTTTGATCAGTGTTTGGCCAAAATCTATGTTATACTTTATTTTCATTTTTCTTCTCTTGGTCTTAATTTAGGTATATATATCTTTAATTATTTTGGTCATACCATCCCCGATGTCTATGGCTTGTATTAATCTTAAACTTTGTGACTTAATGTTCTATAAATACTGAGACTTATATTTATATTTATGTGGGTGATTTTTGGGCTTAATCTTTTAATTATAAACTATATCATCATATTATCTAACATACCTCGGACTGTATCAAGCTTGTTTATATATCTTTAATTATACATGCATGTTGCGGCATGCATATGTATACTCGAGCATAATTCCTTGACTTAACCGATGAATAGCAAATTCGAAGCTCATAAATTTTCTATTTTCTAATTCTAATGTAAAATTTGTATTACTGGTTCTATTTATAAAAAGTGGCCTAAATAGTCTCCGATGTTAGTTTTTATTATGTAATATTTAACCAAGTCTATTATACTCCTTTAAACTTGAGATTTTACATGTATATAGGCTTTAGAAAACTTATTTTGAATACTATATGATGGTTAATTTAATTTTATAAAGTTGCAAATTTTTATTTAACCTATGAATGTTGATAGATATTATATGATATTTCTAAATTTTTTTTTTGTTTACTATTTTTATTATTAAGCTTTTATTATTTATACGGGTTTTTTAGTGTGATGGTTCTGGGATAGTTATTTATTATTTATTTTCATTTTTTTTTCTTGATCCTAAGTTATACCTGTATTTCTATTTAGAGTGATTTCACTATCTTAAATTTTCCTAACTTAGTTAATTCATGCCTACTTTAGTAGTGTGGCTTCTATTATTGTTTACTTTGTTTGTTAACTTTATCTATCTATTTATATTAAAATTTCTATTATTTATGGGATCATATGCTATAACCTAATTACTAGTCTGCTCTTCGAATGAGTTCATGAGTTCATATAAATTTTGTGTTGGACCATGGTTTGTTCCTATGAACTTGTTTTTGGCAAAACTCTAGGATTAGTATTTTAGGGTTGTTTTAGCTTATTCAAATTTTCTATTCCTATTTTTCTATTAATTATCATTCTTTGAGGATGACTAAATTGTATGATGTTTCATTATCATACCACATATGTCTATAGGGTCCATTTTTCTTATAGGTATCATAATGATCATATTGACTAGATTTTATTATCTAGTTAATGTTATAGGTATATTCTACTCAATGTAGAATAAATTAGTTAATGAAATTTGCATGGTAGTTTAGAAATTTTTATAAGGCCTAAGTTTAGGATTTTACATGGTTTAATATGCAGGTTGGTTCATCTATGATATTTTACACTAAATGTAATATATTCCTAGCATAGAACATGGATGATTCAAGTTTGGCCAATCATAAAATAACTATCTACACATTCAAGAAGTAACCTAACACGTAGAAATTCATAGGCATCTTAATTCATGTGGTTTCCTAGTTTTGGACACATAATCAAAATACAAGCTATAGGATAGGATGGATATTACCTTGTTTAGATATAGGATAAAGTGACACCTTCCCCCTCTAGTGTGGACCGAACCCTATACGATATAATAGTGAAATAAGTTGTTGAGATTCTAGGAATACACTATGTTAATCAAGAAAACTCTTACCTTTGACTGTGACTTCTAGAGCTTGAATTTGTCTTTGATGATGTGGGGTATGGGGTCTATGGTTTTGCGTTGGAGAGGAAAAGTTTTTACTTGTTTTGTTTTACTTTGGGGAAAGTGGCTCACGATATCTACTTTGTAAGGAGCGAGGTGTTTGTTTTATATGTAGTTGTTTTAATCGAGGGAATGAAAGTTATGGTTCATGCAGGGAAGAGTGATGTTGTGACTCTCTCAAATTTTACTTCTATAGGAATGAGAAAAAGTGGGTCACGATTTTTATTTGCGGAGTTGTAATGGTTTTGTTTGTGTATTCATTAAAAGTCTTTTTGTTGAATTTGTAAAGGAGTTGTAGCAAGAGGCGTTTATGCGGCAGAAATTTGCAAGCTGAGTCAACTTATTTGACTAATCCAAACCTTAATTTCTTTAATGAATTTACGATGAAAATAAGGGAAACAATTTGTGATATATTGTAGATTTCTAGCAGTGAGATACGGTGTGAAAGAGAGAGATTTGTGCTGGTTTTTTCAAGTTGTTCAAGGATTCTATCCTTCATTAATCGTTAGGGGCATTTGGAAGTTTGTAATTTGCTAAATTGTCATTTTCACTTGACTTGCTGACTACAACTTGCTTAACTTGTGGATGTGAATAGTGGTGGATCTTCTTCAATGGTGATGGATTTTAAGTAGAATTAGCCAGTTTTGTTGTTTCAATTTTACATGATTCACATGGGTAATTAAGAGAAATTCTTATATAATCAAACGTCCATGTTTTTATATGAGTCTTATAGATCAACTTGTTTGAATTTATTAAATTGTTAATTCCTATAATTTTTTAGGATATCCACGGTGAACAAGGACAAAGTTATATTACACGGTTGAAGCTTGTCCAAACAAAATTCATGTGAGTAATAATTAGTTACTCAAACCTTCATTTGGTTGATTTTGATTGTGGCTCGTGAGTCAATTGGTCTAAGTGTGTTGACTTGATTTATTCCTAATGAATTCTAGAGGAGTTACGGCGGCGAAGAACAAATTGTTATAATTTCTAGCTTGCAATTCACGGTGACAAGGGAGTAAAAAAGGTTGATCTTCCGAGAAATAATGACTCATTCTACTTTGTTAATTTCATGGGTTGTTTGGAAGCTTGCTATAGGTTGTGGTGTCATTTTCAATTGACTCTAAGTTGTCAACTTGTACAAGTTGAAGAAGCATGCCATGGTAATAAATTCCTAAGGAGAATTACCGATCACTTCGATCCAATTCTCACTGCGTGTTACATATTCGTTTTAGTTTATTATTTATCTAGTTAAATATATAGGTTTTCATGTATTTACTAAGCTAAACGCGTATAATTATATAAGTTGTATAGGGGTTTCAAATCAAAAAATTCATCTAACACAACTAGAATATTCCTAGATTATTTTTGAGTTCAAATATTGAGTGTAAAATTTACGTGATTGAGTATTTTTAGAGTTTTATTTATGCGATTAAGGTTTTCTAGGCCCGATAGGTCAAATTAAGGTTTTAGCACATGTAAACTCCAAATTTTTATTCAAAGTCCAGATTCTTAGTTATATATTTGTTTTTGTTCTCTATTGCTTAGTTATAATTCCAGCAGTTCATTTTTAAGTTATCATTTTTAGTCAATATGCTCTACCGATTATTAACTTTCTATTGCACTTGAAATTTATGGATACTTATAATCATATTCTAAGTTTTCAACTCATGTTACAAAATCTTGTATTTTGTATCTTTTAACATCTAGGAAGTTTCTATTCATTATTTTAATTCATAGATGAGCTCTTTGCTATTCAAAGTTTCTAACTAGGGTTTTTATCGAGTCTCAGATTTACCATCTATTCCACATTCACTACTTCGATCATTTTACTAATTATGGAAATTCTCTGGCATTGCAATGTTAAATAAGGATTTTAGTGTCCATAGACTAAGAATTTTCTAGCTAAAATGTTGGCGTAATCCAAATACTTAATTGAGACATGGATTCATACATATTGATATGTTTTTTATCCTATCGTGTATTTTTGAACCCTAGTGATTTATCTTTAAACTATATTTTTATAACCAATAGGCTCTAAAAATTATTTGTCTTATACTGCAATTAAAATCTAAGGCTAACTATGATTATTTATGGAGTTATCGATTTACGTTATAGAATCTTATCTCTTATTGCCTAAGACAAGTCTTGCTTGTGCTTGTGTCATTTAATCTGATATGGGGAGTGACTACATTGTTTGGAACCAGGTACAGTAGTTAGGCACTTATGCTATCTTTTACCATGATGCAATGACAATTCATAAGTAGCTCAGTGGGTAGCTAATGGCACAAAAAGTATCGGTGTAACATCTGTTTTGATTGGTGAAAAGTGATTCGATAGGGCTCACATTTATGAGACGGGTTGGGCCTTACTATATTATGGAATGAGATGGGTAGAGTGTATATAATGATCGTAAACCCTATGTGAGGCTATTTCTCTTTTTTGATTAGATATATGAAATATAAGTATCCGGGTAACTTATGTAAACCTCTTGAGCAGCTATTGTTACTTATGACCTCCAAATTCCTAAAGGCTTGTTCTTTTATTTTAAAGATAATAACCCGTTGTTGCTGCATTGCATTACTTTAAGCATGTGTGACATCTTGTGTGTGCTTGTGTTGTTGTTGTATTAGGCTTCGGCTCGTTGTTGTTGCCTTTCTAGGTGTTGATGATGATGTGGATGATGATGATGTTTAGTTTAGGTGTATGCGACAACTCGAGGAGAGTTTGTTGAAGAAAAAGATAATTAGGATCGCGGGCTTTTTTTTTTGTTTTAGAATTGGATTTACTTTTAAAGTCTGCATTTTCTTTAAGGGCACGACAGAGCTCATATGTTTTGTAATTCAATCTTTAAAGTTTTGTTGTATCATCATGGAAAGTATGGGAGATACCTGATGGTATAGTTTTATTTTTGTGAAAGTTGATATGCTTATGTGAGTATAAGTTAGAAATGCTTTTATAAAGTTTATTTTTCGCCGCTACTAAATCCAACTGTTTATAGAATCTAATCAAACGATTTCAAAATCTAAAACTCATTAGCAAATGTTCGTAATAAAGATATCTTTTAAGGAAACTAATGCGTGTAATGCTTAAGGTATTATACATGGCTGAAGACTTGGCATACCTAAATGTAGATTCAGATCATGTTGTGTCTTTACAGAAGGTTATAGTCCATGAGGAATACATTGATGCACCCATATGAATAAAGAAAGGTGTTACTTACTTGTAGAGAGGTTGTGCAATTAAATCAGGTAAGTATGGGAGATGAGTTACTTGGAGATGAGAATCACAACTTTGAAATCAAGTGAAAAAAAGGAAGATAAAGTTTGTCAAAGTGGGTGCACCAATTTGATAAAATTACAAAATTTACTATTCTGTAGTAACAATTCACTGGAGTAACTCTAAGTTCAAGTGTCTCAAGTGAAGAAGGTCTCCCAATGGTATAACCATGACAAGTGCATTCAGGTTTGTTTAGCGAATGTAGAGTTTTTAATATATGATAACTATGTAAAGACATAAAAAATGGGAAGAAGAAGTTAGTGTGCGGAAATTTATGAATAGATTAATGCAAAAATGGTACTTGTCAAGGTAATATTGGAGAAGATGTTCATAAATGTTCAAATTTCAAGGTAAGAGGTTTGAGTGAAAAAGACTGGGGGTCAAAATATACAAATGTGTTATGAAGTCAATAAGCTACTAGAACAAACTATAGTGGTGTTCATTAAAGGATCAAACTTTAATGAGCATGGCAAAGCTGTGACAATATACTACTATAAAATATGTAATTGAATTATTAGTTTTGGTGGTGCTACAAGTTAAGTACATTCTATAATAGCTAGTGGTCGCTCATGCTTAGCCAAACTTAATAATTCTTAATAAACTCAGGTTAGAGAATAGTATTACAATGATATGATAAATAGCATAACAGATCATGACAATAGGTAAGAAGACAATGAAAAGCAATTAATAATGGTAAAAGAAAGGTTATTGTATCATCTAATGCAAGGAGCTTGAGGATAGATAATAGGTGAGCCTGAGCAATTGAATAAAACCTGAACCATCAAGTTTGAACCATGTATCTTTTATAGTATCAAAGGTCAACCTTTATCACTAACTCATGAATGACTCGTTCACTTTATCGTATGGAATAAAAGGGAATGAAATTTCAATTTAAAGAGAATATAATAGAGTTGTAATTGTTGTTACATTATTCACTTGGTACAAAAAGTAAAACAAATAATTATAAGGGTAAGAGATAAAATATATATAATATCTTATTTATTTATTACAGAGAGAAGATAATCATATATGTAATATTTTAAAGATAGTGATGTTCTTAAGGATAGGGACATGAATTGTTATTCATTATTTTACCTAATAGTAATTAATTTTAAATTACCACTTCTCTTAAGTGAAAACCATAATAATAATTTTAAGTAGAACAATGAAGAGAATAACTATTTATGTCAAATAAATGACTTGTTAACTAATTTCAAAACCCTTCCTATCCACAAACTCACTTATTCCTTTTGTAGAACATTCTTGTACCCTAAACAAATCCTAATACCCCAATCTAATTATTATACTAAACTAACCGTCTTCTTAGCTAAACTCGACTTCTTTTATCATCGGTCCAATTCCATCTCTCATAACCATAGTTCTTCATAAATTATCCACTAAACAATCATGACTTTTTAAAAACTTTCCCATTTATGTAATTTACTGTTTGTCTATCTGGGCTAAAAAAAAAAAAAAAAGAAGTTCCCTTGAATTTTTGAAACCAAAAGAAAAAGAGAGAAAAGAAAAAAATAAAATAATTAAAAAAGAAACAGAAAGGGAAGGAAGGGCATCCGAAAAAACAGCACTTATGACACATCTCCTAAAAATTTCACTGTTAAAATAGAGGCTAGCGACTAGAGACAGACGTAGACGACGAAAAGGACCAATGGCCTTACAAATCTCTATCTTACTTAATTCAAATCTCCCAGATTCCGACATAAATTATTTAGTCGGACAACGTAAAACGCTGACTAAATCATTACAACAGCCAAAAAATTTTATGTTTATAACTTCAATTAAAAATAATTATTTATTTATAATTAAAATAAAAATAATTATTGATATATGGTTATTAAATCATGTATATAAATCAAGATATATAAATATTATATGATGTACGATATATCGCATGTTATAATCGTGATATTTACATAAATATCACTTTTATAAAACGTGATTTACACATAAATAAAAATATTTATATCCCAAATCACAATATGTGATTAACTCTTATAACATGACTACCAATGACAATATAACAGTAACATATAAATATTATATATATATATTTTTGCTAAAATATTATATCTTATTTTATATCCATGATTTACATATAAATTATTATATTTTATTTTTTAAATACAATTTTATTTTAGCATGTCGGTAATTAATATCATCGCAGTGATACATGGGGAGTGCTTTTCCACAGGGCCTCCGTCCTTAGACATGTATTGAGCTGTTATGTCAACACTTCAAAATGCCATGTCCGAGAGATCTAAATTTCTGGTTAGACCCAATACATGCACTGCCTTAGTTCTTCTTAAAAAAAAAAAAAAAAAAAAAAATCAGAAATCGTTGTATTTGCTTTATGCCCATATGAAAAACATCAAAACTTGCTGGAGATTTCATATCATAGAACAACTTTGAATATGTTTCTCCATCTGGGTATGTAACATTTTGATGTATTTGGTGGTATTTCCAGTGTCTAGTTCTTGTGGATAAGGTTGTGCAAAAGTGGGTTTTGTGAGTAATACGAAAATGGGTGTGAGGAGAGGCATTATTTGGGCAATATCCAAATCCTTAGAGCAAAGCAAGGATGGTTTTCGGCAAGGAAGGAGGATCAATAAGCTTAGGGTTTCGCGGTTGGTGCTGTTGTTAGCAGCCATTTTTTTGTTTTGCTTTGCAGTCCTTGGCCTTAATATGCTCTTGCAGGGTGAGAATTACAATCTGAATCTCTACTCAGATTTATTTTTAATGTTGATGAGTTTTATATTCCGTCGTGCTTGTGATTCATGTGGATGCTTAATTATCAAATCTATTATGTCTATGCTGATTGTTAGACATGATTCCAACTATTTATGGCTTGTATACTCCGTTGGGGACATTGCGCATGTTAGCTTTCTTCGGTTTATTGAAATAGAATTAGTTTGTTAGAATGAGAAATAGTAACGAAAAGTTCAGCGAGAAATTGTTGCTGTTTTCCTATCTGCACATGCTCTCATTTGGTTCCTTCTTTTCATGTGGGAACGAGATTCGGTTTCTTTCAACGGTATTGCTTGTTTTCTTGTGATGAAAATGGGTGTATGACTGGATGATTGATGGGCAATTGCCAGTTAACCAATCCATCTGTAGTTGATACAGGGTGTTATTCTCATCATTTCAGTTATCTAGTTTATAAT
Organism: Combretum micranthum; assembly: GCA_024138025.1. Classification (NCBI taxonomy): domain Eukaryota; kingdom Viridiplantae; phylum Streptophyta; class Magnoliopsida; order Myrtales; family Combretaceae; genus Combretum; species Combretum micranthum. Next base: position 724,523 of record JAMXBD010000079.1, read on the forward strand.
CCTTCCTCATTGTTGAAACCTGGTCCAAAACGCAGCAATGTCCTTTTCATTTGGGGTTTAGGTGGTTCTTGTTTTGCATCATATATTGAGCAGTTCACTTACTTTGGTTATTGCATGCAGGTAAAGTGGAAGGGCATGCATCATCTGCCCAAGAATTAAAACATTTTGTGGATCCATCAAAGCAGGAATTAAAAGAAATCATTACGGAATCCAATCAGGGATAAAGGAAATTACCATGTCATCTAACAAGGAACTTAAAGAAGTGTCCACGGCATCTAATTTAAGATCACCACCAAAAAGCAAGCACCGGAAGCAGCGTAAGCTTTTTGCTCTAATGGCTTCTTTGATGTGTTGCAAGTTTTCAGTGATAACAAATTGGTTGATCAGAAAAGCTTAAAAGATTTCTTAATTAATATTTGTTGGTAGCTGTCTTGTTTGTCACTTTAAGGTTTTGAACTCTTCTTGCACTATATGATGCACTAGAACTTGTAACTCAGTCAAAAATCTCATTCTTGGGGGGATTATTTTCTTTTCTATAACAACTCTTCGGTGAGTAATTTTGATGGGTTGCGGTTCAAGTCAATAATTTATTGGCCAGTACACGATCACAGTTGTTCCCCGACCCCACCCACCCCACCCCCCCCCCCCCCCCCCTTCCTCCTCCCTCTATTTTTTTTTTTGGCCACAACTCCTCCTCCCTCATCAGCAGCTTATACATGCAGTTTGTACAGTAGGTTCCATTGCTAGTTTATTCAATTTCCAACATATTCTGCCTTTCCTTTTCAGATCTTCCTTGTGAAATTGGGCTGCGGCAATCAGTTGACTATATGACAGAACCTGCTGAGTATGTGCATTATACTAAATTTTCCCTTCAATACGTGGAGAAAGAGGAGGCTGAACCCAGATTTGCTGGACATCAAACCCTTGATGAGAGGAAAAATCATTCTATGCAACAGATCAAATTCTTCCTTGCGGCTTTGTCCAAGGTCCAGCTGGATTTCCTAGCAGTGGGTTTGATTTGGGTGAAAAGGACAAGATGTATATGAATGCCTGCAAGATCGTTGTTTCTTCTTGTATCTTTGGGAGCTCTGATTTTCTGAGGCGGCCAACTAGTAGACTGGTTGGTAGAAACATTCATTCTTGTTACTTTTAAGATGCTTGTAGCCATAGCCGATTATTTGACTTCTTAAGGTCATTTCACTGGTGATTAATTCTCTGAATAGATGCTATAGAATGGCGACTTTGGACTTATTGATAAAACATGTAGGAGAGAATCACCTAATTTACCTCTTGAAAGGAGAAAGAATGATAGGGAACATTTTGCGTAGCACTTCTGCTCTAGAAATCACTCCTGAGTTTGTCAAGTGATTAGGAGCTCTTGTGAAGAAATGGATGCTATTGCCTGGTTGTAGATAGGATGCTACCCCTAAGAATGTATAATTCCTGAATAAATACTTTAGCTTGGAATCACAAACTGCTGTCTTGTGGAGGCCACATGAACCCCTGCTCTTTTTTCATTCTGGTTGTGTTGAGACCGAGGTAACTATGTTCACTGGGCTTGTGAGTTATCTAAGTTTGGTTTTGTTTTAACCTTTCTGTTTGTGTTGTATTTAGAATGACAGAAAATAACGTCTGGACTTTCAATGTTAGGAGAAGTGCATTTATGGTATCCATTGCTTAGGACTAATAAAATGTAGAGCAATTCTTCAGGGATATGCAGTGGAGTTTATTGCATAGATGTTTCTCAAGATAATTATCAGCATCTGTGCACAGTGGGTGATTTAAAATCTGATAATTAATACAAACCATGTCTTACTAGTTATGAAACAATAACGATCATGCTATCCTTTTCCAGATAATTATTTGTGTTTGGACTGAACCTACAATTCTCACGAGTGTCACTGTGCCTGATAAACCAGTCTAATTTTTTCCCTACGTTTACAGGTGTTTTTGTCTTGCTTACAAGGATAATTATGTGGACTTGCATTATAATGACTAAATTTCAATTTATAAGCATTTGCTTTTGGCTTTTCCGTTGCTACATTCAAACATAATGTCACTTTTCTGGTGGATAGCGACAAAGTTTGCTATTAAGCGTGTTGCTGCTGCTTATTTGCATGGTTTGGTTCATTTTTAGACAGCTGAAAGGCAAACTATTCTTTTTTTGTGTGTAAACTTCAGGACTCTTAACATTGCTTGCTGCAGATTAGTGATTACTCGAAGAAAAATGTGTGTTTTGTCATGTTTGTGGATGATCAAACATTATCAACATTAGTCTTAGATGGAAATGCTCCTGATGGTAGAGGAAATGTGGGTTTGTGGAGAATAGTTCTTGTGAAGAATTTACCTTACAAGGACATGCGGCGAACTGGGAAAGTGCCTAAATTCTTGTCACATCGCCTGTTTCCTTCATCTAGGTAAACATTTTTCAATAGCTTTAATGTGTAGCCTTTTGCTAATTGCTTTGCCTTGCTCTATTTGACACTTTCCCTTTGCCTTTCTCAAGGTACTCAATATGGCTTGACAGTAAAATGGTCTGAATACTGACCCTATGCTCATTATCGAATACTTTTTGTGGCGAACGAGGTCAGAGTATGCCATTTCGAACCATTATGACCGTCATTGTGTTTGGGAGGAGGTGCTCCAAAATAAGCGTCTAAACAAGTACAATCACACAGCAATCGATGAACAATTTGTGTTTTACCAGTCTGATGGCCTTGTCAAACATGACCCAACTGATCCAAACATTCCTCTTCCGAGCTGTGAGTAATTTTTTCAGAAATTATGTTTGGAAGATGGCTTCCCTTGATGTGTGATTGGTCTATTGCTTGCTAATTATTTTTTCCCCCTCTATTTTCTAGATGTTCCTGAAGGCTCTTTTATTGTTAGGGCCCACACGCCAATGTCGAATTTATTTTCATGTCTCTGGTTCAACGAGGTTGATCGATTTACTTCCCGTGATCAGCTAAGCTTCGCATATACATACTTGAAATTGAGGGGATTGAATCCGGCAGACCATTTCATCTTTATATGTTTAAGGTATGCAGAATTGTTGACTGTTCAATCGGTTATCTGTCTGAAACACGACTTGGCTTTTTTTCTTTTCTGTTTTTTTTCCTCTTTAGCTGGCCATATTGTATTAGCAAAGTCACCCATGATTTGTTGATTGAGAATAACAGTAAACTGATCGTAAAATATCCAATCTCTTGTTATGTTGGGGAATTGTTGACTAGAAGTGGCTAACTTTCTAACCTTGGGATGCTTAATGTTCTGCAATTACACGCACATATGTTCATATCACATAATTTCCAAAGAACTCATAGCATATGTGTCATCTTAAAGTTCTTTCATACTTCTTAACTTAGCATTTAGCAGAATAAATCCATGTTGTTGATTGCCAGTATTATTTTGATGCACATTTAACTCATGAAAGGTTCTAAACCCTATATGGGTGAGACATCCATCTTGTTGTGGTTTTATGATGTTCACTTGTTTGTTTCCTTGCTTAGCAATCATTTTTCTGACTTACAACCCTTTACTGAGGTTTACTCTTTGAAACCCCATTGCTACCTCAGAATCAATTGGTTTTTAGGAAACACTTTCTTTGAAAAGGGCCAAAAAAAAAAAAAAAAAAAAGAACCTGTGGTTTTTTTCTGCATAGCAAAGATGTCAGCAAGAATATCATGGATAGACATCATAGCGGGGCGGTTCCGAACCGTGAACCGCCCCGAACCGTCCCCGGCGGTTCTGTACCAGGGAACCGCCCCATCGGGGACAGTTACGAACCGCCGAAGGACCCGCCGGAACTGGCGGGTCTTAGTGGTTCGTCATGCGGAACCGGCGGTTCCACCGGTTCCGACCCGTCTTAAAAAAAAAAAAAAAAAAAAACCAAAACGCACACACACTGAATGATTTTGGTGTTTTGTTTGGGAGGGTTGGGGGAAGGAGGAGGGGGAGGAGTAGAGGACAGGTTTTTTTTATTTAAAAAAAAAAAAAAGAAAACTTGGTTCACAGCTCATGTGGAACTGGAACCGTCAGAACCGGCGGTTCGGTGGAACCACAAACCGCCCCGGCTCTGGCGGTTCCGGTTCCGGTTCCACAAAATGTGGAACCGTGAACCGGCGGTTTCGGTTCGGGTCCGAAACCGACCCGAACCGTGCTGATATCTAATCATGGAGATTAAATGGGTAACTTAAACTGAACTCTAACTTATGAATGCTTTACAGGATTGTGAACGCAGAGCAATTGTAAAGCTATTCCATCATAGAGAACTTCCACCACCACCACCAACTTTTTGATTGTTGAGTTCTGCTCAGCCTTAGGGGTACTGGCATTACCCTCCCCTTCTATATCCTTCAAGTATTACTATATGCTATCTCCTACAGCACATTTGTTGCACTGTGTTCTCAAAGATCTGAAAGTTAGCTGTGATCTCTCTTGCAGATTTGGCATTGACATTTGCTGGAAGAAGCACCTGAGTCGCATTTTAATGGTTGGATGATCTTGCTTACTTGACATGTCACGTTGGAAAATGCAATTGGATGATTTTACTTTCTTATGTCTCCTCATTCATAGAGGTATTGCCAAAGTTTAATAATGCAATTGGAATTTTGTGCTTTATTTTGACTCTGTTGCCTGTAATCTAAGTAGTCTTCTTTGTTTTCTGGGATTTTTTCACTGTGTGACGATTATAGTTCTCACCACTAAAGCTGATGCACCATAATCATGCTTACATATATCTGACATATCCGGGCAAATGCATTGCTGGCCTGATATGCACGTATGCATGTCCAATAGTTCCCAAGTGATGCTGATAGCTCTATGCATCATGAAGTTTGTGTTTATTGGAGTATCTCATATATATGTCAAACCTAACTATATAGGTTTATGCAGATTGAAATCGCAGTAGCTATAACTGTATATACGTGAAGAATTGCTCCTCCTTTTTGTGCGGCATGATGCTTCTTGGTCTTACATCAAAGTTGATGGACGTGAAAGAAAATGCTGCAATCTTTTGATATTAACTATGCTATTATTGCAGCATCGAGCATCACTGCAAAAGGTTTAGAGGAATGCTGCTTTATAATTCTTCAGTAAATAAAGCGAGATGGAGCAAGTGTAGATTGGCTTCACCATTCAAGTCACCATTTGTATAGTGAGTAAATAGATAAAGCTGGAACTGCAAAACGAGGCAGGGCATTATTCTTTTACCCCATGATCTGTCCTTCGTTTTAATGGGGGAGAGATTGCTCCGTAATCAGCTTGTGCTGTTTCCCCAGGTCAATAGGACATGAGTTCTAAACAGTGTTGTGAAAAAAAAAATCCAGAATCCTAGCGACACACAGGTCTAATTCGTGCTCTGTTTGTGTGCTCATGGTTACAATTGTTTTGAGGGAGGTATTGTTTTGTAATTTGTAGGTAGATAATTTTCTGACGCCTTTGTATTTTGTTAGTTACCCCTTCCTTTATATAACAAGCATGCGGTATTTAGCATACGAGTGAGGTAGTTTTATTTTTCTTAGGCTAGCTGAGGAGAATGGGTGAATTGTTAAAAATCACCCAATGCATGATGATAAGAAGTCATCTGAGAGTTGTAGTACACAACAAGTCTCTTGAGTTGTGTAAAATGATTTTAAATTCCTATAATAGAAATTTGTTAATGCATTAATGGATCCGTTTGGATCATCTGTTTCTTATCTGTATCTGTATCAGTATCAGTATCTAAACTTTGTACAAAGGTGTTTGATTTGCAGTTATATTTTATTTGTATTTGATCTATTTGATGTTTTTATGTGTGTCATTTATGTGAAATATCATATGTTTTTTATTTATATGTATGTCTTGACAGACAATTTGTAAGAAAAATTTTGAAAAAAATGTTTATCATTTGCCGAATGCCAAACGAACCTCATGTGCACATGGATTGCTTTACTGGGTTTGTAAAGGAAACATATATCTGTAATTTCTTGTAAAGTATCTCGGAGAAGTTAGCTAATTACATAAAAAATGCAATTTAACACTGTTTGCTTTGTAGACATATAAGGGAAAACATAGTAATGTTTCAATTTAATGGGGGTTTATGTTGCTAGGGGTTTGTTTATGTGTATTTGATGATTTAGTTAGGAAAGTATAAATAACCTTTAGAAGAAAAGGTATGCATACTGTCCGATTTTCAGATAAAATCTAACAAATAATTTTACGCTTTGTACCGGTATAAGTTTAAACTTTAGCCATTTTTGTTATAAATTAAAATTAATATAATAATTGCCTTTGACATATCATAGCCTATAAATAAGGCCAACTAAAGAAGGCTTTAGAAAAGGATCTTTACTACAAAATTTGTGAATTTAGTACGGCCTGACACTGGACAGGGTACTTAAAGCCAAGTGTATATTAAAAAGTAGAACAAATTATAATCTGATGGTGGAAGATACATTGATATTACATATACAAACGCTCATTTTTATTCATTCAAGGCTCCAATTTATAGTAAAAATTGGTATTAAGCCTACAAATTATTGTAAAAAAATGTATATATTTAAAAAAATATATATACAAATATATAAGCTTGATATAGTACTAATTTTAATTATGGATTTTTTTGCACCCAATTTAATATTCCATATAAATTTAATCGGGTCCATTTTAAAAGCCATAAGTATTAGTTCCGTGCAAACCATGATTGATGCGCAGGCCAACAGCCTGATGATAAAATACATGCACAACACGAAGAGACTGGGGTTCAATTCCATGCGAGGGCAAACCAAATTTTTTCCTCAAGGCGCATGGGTTGCATGTGCTAGCATGTATGACGTGCGTCGTCTGCCTCGAAAAGCACCCGAGTTTTGTTATGCGATCATGCCATTTCAAACTCATTTTTTGCCTAATTTTACTTCGTTTTTCACCAAATTGAGGGAGGGGATTTGAAGAAAACATGTGATACTACAAATTTAGATAAAAAAAGTCCTGAAACTTGTGATTTGGTGTTCAATTTTTGATCCAAAGTTCATGGAAAATTTGTTTTTGCTGGCGAAGCAAAATTTTGTATTTGATTTTCCATTTAGCTTCCAGACATGTTTTTAAATCAATTTAAACACATTGCTCTCTTTCCCGATATTCATTAAACTCGAAAAATGCAAAAATGCATTGAATCAAGCTTGAGAAACTCGAATTTGCTCGCTTTGTCTTAGGAATTAATGAGCGAATCCCATGTAGTATAATTAGGGGTTGAATCATTTGTCGATGGGATCAGAAAAACATCAAATCACAAAAGAATCACTTTAAGAATCTTGAATTCAAGAGTTCTTAAAAATTAGGGTTTTTGTGTTTAAAAATTCAATTTTGAAGTTTTTGGGTAGTTTTTGACCGATTTGGAGGAACAAAGAAGGTTTAAGGTGAGTTTTTCTTCAACTTGGTGGTCTTGATTTGAACTCAGATCATTTGAATCACCCTTGGCAACTACCACCGCCGTTGATCGCCATTGTAGGAGTTCAAAATATTGTCTATAGCCACCATCGATCTAATCTAACACCACTAGACTTCTTCCCGTAGCCTCCAATCCCTGTTTGTTACCCTCTATCATGTCTAACACCGCCATCCGTTTCTCTAGAATCCAACCCGATTCGCTCTAGGATCCGATTCGACCCGCTCCAGTGTTCAACTTGATCCGCTCCAGCATCTAACCCGATTCGCTCCACGATCCAACCTGTGCTTGAGGTAAGTCACTTATCTTTCCTTTTAGTTTATTAATTTAATAGAAGTAGAAAAGAGAAAAAAAAATATGAAAAACAGAAAAAGAAAGAAAAAAATATAAAAAATGTAAAGGAATTGATGAATAATATAGAATAAAGTTCGTGATTTTGTAAATAATTGATATGTATGTTAGAATAATATAAATAAATAAAAAAAAGAAAAAAAAAGAATAGAAATGAAGAGTTTTGGCACAAAGAAAATTTTACTTTTGAAAAAAAAAATGAAATCGATAGTTTATATGATCTATAACTCCTAAAAATCCACTTTTACACAAAAAAAAAAAAAAGGAATTTACAACGAAAAGAGTTCAAAAATTAAAAAGAAATCAACAAATTAAAGTTTTATTAAAAAAAAAGAACTACGTTCTATTTGATCTTGATTAGAGGATACATTACGTAGGCACCTCCGGGGTAATATAAAAAAAGAAAAAAATATTTTCTTCTTTTCTTTTTGTATGGTAAATATCAATGTTATTTGTATTTATTTGTAAATATTAATGTAAATAATGAATAAATCATTTTTTAATAAATTATCAATATTATAATTTGTAAATATTTCTAACATTAGTAATTTTTTTAGCATTAAAAGGATAAAATTTTAATTTATGAATTTTAAGTGGTAACCATATGGTTTTAATAAGATACCCCTCAATTCCAAAAATTTATGATTTATCAAATTTGGTTTTAAATCAATTTTTTTTTCCAGATTAGTAGCTAAGTTAGGATTAATCAACCCATTGATCTTAACTTATAAATTTTTCTTGATTTCAATCGGGTGGCGACTCCTTTTAATTTTATATAATTGAAATTTCTTTTAATTTCTAGTCGATGGTTCATATTAAATGGGTTCAGGTTTAATATGGATCGGATTAAAAGAAATAAAACTGGAAATGAAAAATCTAGGTTCAATAGCTGGGTGACTCCATTGGGGACGCTTATTTTTAAATGGGCTAGCCAGTTGAAATTCTTAAATTTAAAGTTATTTATTTTAATGCTCATTTTTGTATTATTTGTATGCTACTTAATTTTATATAGTTGCACTAACTTTTTCATTTAAGTGGTGTAGATATTAAATATATATGTAGATATTAAATATATATATTATATATATGAGATAGCCCAAAAGCGCACCTTGATCATTTTGGGGTAGAATTTATAAAGATATGTGCTAGATGCGGTTGGAACCAAGTCGTCTTAAGATTCCAAGTTAGGAGGTTGCTAGTAAGATTCGAGGGCTATGGGTTTTCCACTCTCTGGTTCATGAAATGACCTCCCATTTTAGTTTAGTATCGATCTGCGATCCACTAAACTAGAGGGCCTTTAGAACGCACCCAGTTACATTTATGAACATGGGTTGGCAAATAAATAATAATGGGGCATACTTTAAAGAGTTACAGCTTTAAATTTCTTTTAAATCCTCTCATTGTAAATTTTTATCTCATTTAAAAAAAAAGTTGCAACTTAAATATCAAAGTTGCCCCATTATTAATTAGTTGTCGAAGCCTATATCTGCATCTATGTGATTTGCGTATATGTGCAGTGTGTAACGTGTAACAATAATTTTTGTATATTTATATCTTGTATATAAAAAAAAATTACATTGTAAGTAATGGCTTTTATTTGTAATTACTTGTAAATAGGCCTTTCTTTTTCTTACTCTTGTAAAGTGGTGTACATCTTTGTAATATATATTTAAAAAGAAGATTTATTTATAAATTATTTTCACTTTTTGCAAATAAATAAAATTTCTTTAAGAAAAAAAAATGTCCCATAGACTATACAAATCATAGCATAAAACATGTATATAAACGTTGTAAAAGATGTATAACAGACTTGTAAATATCCATAGATTGTATATAATTCGATTATCCATTGGATTAATTCTTTTTCTAGATAGTTATAGGTCCATTTCAACTAGAATCACCTTTGTTATAGGTTTTCCTTTCCTTTGGCCTCAAGTTCGTCATTTTGTTTCTTCCTTTTTTTGTATATATCAATCTCCATTTGAAAATATTTCTTAAAAAAAAAGAGTATTTTTACAAATATTTTTAAATAAAGGAATGTCATTTTGTAAAATAAAGTTTAGTTGAAAAAAAAAATAGAAAAGTAGATAATTTGCTAATAAGAATGGATTTTTACAAAACTATGAAATTGTTTTTAAGAAGGTTCAGCTAATCCCTTAAGTACATTCATTTAAGATGGCTAACAACACCAACAATAACAGTAGCCTTGATCTAGCTACTGAACAGAAACGCTAATCCCTTGAGAAAATAGTGCTCAAAATTAGGGATGTAACTAGGGCGGGTTTTGGATTGTACTCATAACCTAATAGGAAAACCTGATCCAGTTTAATTAAAAAAATTAAAAATTTTAGTGTAAGGAATCTACTTGTTCATTAGTTGAATGATATTTTTCATATAATCCTTTTGTTGTTCATGTATTGAGTCACATGATAGGATATCAATAAGTCCATTTAATCTCATAAGTAAGGATAATTGATTGATTTTTTTTTTTTTTTTTAAATTATTTTTCCCAGCATGTACAATTATTAGTATCGGTTCCCTAAAATCGGTCGGGTTCGGGTTATGAATGGCTTGTCCCAGACCCGCCCCCATCTACATCCCTACTAAAAATGGCTGAGCAGATGCAAATGCTTACCCAAAGCATCAAATTGTTGAAAACCCCCCAACCACCATCTGAGGGACATTCAAGAACTCAAGAAGTGGCTGATGGTTGGCCTATTGAAGAGGAAGAAATTCATTATGTGCCTCAAATAATTGTTGAGCTGAATTCTAATAAGCTCAAAAGGGAATTTGAAGTCTAAAATAAAGATTTAGAGAAAAGATTGCTCCATCAATTCAAGGAGAAAATGAAAGGTCTTAAAGATACTGATGGATTTGATAATGCTGAGATTTTGGGCCTACCTATTATTAAAGATGGAGTCTTACCTAAAAAATTAAAAGCCCTTGACTTTGAAAATATGATGGTACAGGGTGCCCTAAGCTTCATGTAAGGCCTTATATGAGGAAAATGAGTCAGTATGTCCAATATGATCAACTCATGGTCCAAGCGTTCCAAGACAGCCTTACTGAGCTAGCCTTGACATGGCACGCTCGACTACACCTCAATGAGATCAACACTTGGGACGACATGGCAAGGGCATTCTACAACTAGTACAAATTCAATGTTGAGGTTGCTCTATCTATGTGGGACCTAAATAACCTAAGGAACAAGAAAGATCAAACTTTCAAAGAATATGCCCAACGACGGAGAGCATTAGCAACTATTGTTTCCACACCTATTCTAGAGAAGGATCTGGTATTTACTTTTGTCAATATACTTGAAGAGCCCTTCTTCTCCCATCTCGTTAGACATACCACAAAGAATTTTTCTAAAATAGTAGGGGCAGGGTGCAGAATCGAAAATGCCCTTATTTCTACTAAACTTCAAATTCACAAAGGTTCTAATGGAGAACCTATAGCAAAAGAGGTCACAGTCAACAAGGTGAGCAAAAATAAAAAAACTACAGCAAGCCTGCACAGACATCTAGAAGGAAATTTACTCAAATCCCTATCCCTCTATCTCAAGTTTACCATAAACTGAAAGAGGACCACTTGCTATACCCTAAAGAGCCAGTACCAGGGTATAAACCACAAAAGTAAGACCCTGATGCACAGTGTGAGTACCACATGGGTCAACAAGGGCATACTACTAATGCTTGTTAGGAATTAAAGAACAAAATTCAAGATTTGATTGACTAAAAAGTGGTTCAATTGCAATTTGTTGATGGTCTAGCATCTAACATCAATGACATCCTAACATATGAAGAGCCTACAATCAACATGCTTCATACACATGATGTTGATGATACATCAAATCAAGGAAGTTATTTGTAGGAGAAGGATTAAATGCAAAGCATCCAAAGGAAGGGGCACATGAGAATCTAGAACAAAGACTTGCGGTAATGACAAGAAGGATTGAAACCCTATAGTGGGTTATGAAATATGTGTTAGACAAATTCTGACATTTGAACCTTATTGCCAGTAAATTACCATCCCATGAGACTCAAGCGGAGTCATCAGGCTGTAAAACTGAAATGAGACAGAAGATAAAACCTCTGATTTCAAAAGCATTAGGCCAAAACAAATAAGCTTGCTAAACACAACAAAGGCATTTCACACAATTTAGGATTCCGATGGTCCAAGTCTTAACCAGTTGAGAAATCAGAATATGATAACATATGAGATCCCAAAAGAAGGGTACAGACCATGGAACTATAATCCTAATGCCCAATGCGAGTACCATATGGGTCAAACAGGCCATTCTATCAAAAGTTGTTAGAGGTTAAAAAATAAAGTCTAAGACTTGATTGATGTTAAGCTTATCCAACTTGAGCTCCTATAATCTATTGAGCCAGCTAGTGGCAGTAACTCTATCTTAACTGTTGCAATGATTTCAAGCAAGTCCTCTTCAAGTATCGATAGTTTACTATTATCATCTAATAAGATATCATATCATCTGTAGCACTTAAACTTATCAGTCAACATTAATAGAGGCAAGCATTTTGTAAGGGGATGAGTAGAAACAGAGGAAGAGGATTGATAATGGTGCTTATCTTTGTAATGAAAATGAATAAATAAATCCCCTATCTTTTTTTGCTAAAAATATGTCTTTTACTATCATTTATAGGGTAATTTGAAATACATGATTACTCAAGGGGCAATTTGAATGAATTTTGTTTGCGGATATTTTATTACCTTTTATTTTAGGATTAAAAGATGCAACCAAATACCAGACACTAACTTTTAAACAGTTGAGAGTCGAGTGATATTAAGGTGACTTATAAGGCTCATTCTTTAAAGGAGGTTCATTTTGAACTTGGTACGTAAGTCAAAATGATACCAGACATACATTTTGGTAACCTAAATACACTTACCCATTGCTAACCCCATTGGGCCTTTTTAAAGAAGTGATTTCTAAAAGTTAATTCCTGTTAAGGACTAACCTCGCAATGGGGGTCATTAATCCGGATGCATAAATTAACTAATTTATACTTGCTACAGTTGCATAAATACAAAAGTGAAATTTTGTTAATGATAATTTAAATCTTTTGAAATAAAAAGAGAGCCTCAACTTTCATACACAAAGCCTGCACATAAGTCAAATACTTTGAAACCAATAAAAAATGGATAAAAAATAAAAAAAATAAAAAGAAGAATGTTAAAAATACAGATAAAGAAAAGAAAAGAAAGGTTGAAAAAAAAAGGAGAAAAAAAAAAGAGAAAAGGTGGAAGAAGAAAATAAAAGGGAAGGATAAAGAAAAGCCAAATCAAGGTGTTTAAGCCTAGAAATCTTCAAAACCCAAATACACTTATAAGTTAAAACCTACCTCCTTCTTATGGAGGCTCTTTTGATCATTAGAAATAAATTATCCTTAACAAAAGTTAGTTTTGAAACTAGGGTAAGCTCACTTTAGTTATCTTGAAAAGGTTCTTGACTTGTAAAACTCGAAGAGATATGAATATAAAATTTGCTAAATAGCTATACATGATATCCCTTTTATTACAAGCTAATGACCAAAAGCCTAAGCCATAACCCAAGAAAAGACCTCATAGATTAACTAAGACGTATCATTTACAAATCAGATGATAATTTTTGGAATGCGAGCCATGTGTGAAACAAGCTGAAGAGAGTGCAAGAAAGTCCTCTTTAATTAAATACATCAAGCATAATATATCCAATTCAAGATCAAGGAAATGACGAGAAGCATAAAAATTCATATACCCCAAAATCAGCAAGTCAAATATCCTAAAATTGGAGGTTACTGCCCCTCAAAATGGAATGAGGCCATTAAGAAATAATCTTCAAAGGAAGAAGTGAATGGATAAACAATAAGAGAGAGACTGCTGCTTATTTGCATTTTTGAAGTCAATGAGGCTCTTCACTTGTTAGCAAATTGCTTTTTTTTTTTAATTATTTTTGAAGAAAAAAAAGCATTCCAAATCAAGTCGGTAGTGAATCATCGTTTCTCCTCAATCCTTAGGATCGCCTACTCGAAGGAGAGCTGTCTTAGTTTTTGGATCACTTGCTCATAGGAGTGTCATCCATCGAGATATTACTATTACCTGCTCGAAGGAGCATCGTCTAGTCAAGTTTTTAGGATCGCCTGCTTTAAGGAGCGCCATCTTAGTTTTTGGATCACTTGCTTGAAGGAGTATCATCTGGTTAAGTTTTTAGGATTGCCTGCTCAAAGAAGCAGCGTCCTAGTTTTTGGATCACCTGCTTGAAGGAGCATCATCCAATCAAGTTTTTGGGATCGCCTGCTCAAAGAAGCGTCGTCCTAGTTTTTGGATCACCTGCTTGAAGGAGCATTATCTAATCAAGTTTTTAAGATTGCCTGCTCAAAGGAGCGCTATCCTAGTTTTAGGATTGCCTGCTTAAAGGAGTGTCGTCCTAGTTTCTGGATTACTTGTTCGAACAAGCATCATCCGGTCAAGTTTTTAAGATTGCTTGCTTAAAGGAGCACCGTTCTAGTTTTTTGATGACCTCCTTGAAGGAGCATTATCCAGTCAAGTTTTTAAGATTAATTGCTTGAAGGAGCACCATCACCATCCTAGTATTAGGATCACTTGCTCATAGGAGCGCTGTCTTAATTTTAGGATTGCTTGCTCATTAGAGCATCATCCACTAAAGTTTTAGAATCGCCTGCTTGAGTGAGCGCCATCCTAATTTTTGGATCACCTACTTGAGAGAGTGTTATCTAGCAAAGTTTTAGGATCACTTGCTCGAAGAAACGCTGTCTTATCTTTTAAGATTGCTTACTTGAAAAAAACGATATCCAATCAAACACTCCCATTTGTGGCTTGCTAGCTCAAAGGAGTGCCTCTTAAGCTCATCAAGTTGGCACAAAAGTTCACAATCATAATCCTCAATGGACCTATCGTAAGGGCACTACTTCTAGCCACGGGTTTGCCATAAATTTTCAAAAGGAAAAAATGGGGTCTCTCCTTTTATCTTTATGGTGAAATCTTATCAAATATCACCACAAAGAAGGGTAGCTGCAAACACTCCATTTTTTGCCATTCAATGCTTCAATTTACAATAAAAGTTAATATTATATTAAGCCTCCAAATTACAATAAAAAGACATGTATATATTTTAAAAAAATATAAATATATATGCAGGCTTGATATAGTACTAATTTTAATTATGGATTTTTTTGGACCCAATTAAATATCCTATATGAATTCGCCTATTTAATTGGACCAATTTTAGAAGCCTTAAGTATTAGTTCTGTGCAAACCATGACCGAGGCACTCGCCAATAGCCTGATGGTAAAACACATGCATAAACATAGAGAGACCAGGGTTTGATTCCGTGCAAGGGTAAACTAATTTTTTTCCTCAAGGCATGTGGGTTGCACACATCTGCACGTTGGTGCGTGTATGATGAGTGTGTTGTACATGCACATCATTTTCCTCAGAAAGTGCAATAGTTTTGTTATGCGATCAAGCCATTTCAAACTCATTTTTTACCATTTTTTACTTCGTTTTTCACCAAATTGTGGGAGGGGATTTGAAGACATGGGATACTACAAATTTGAATCAAAAAGTAGTCTTAAAACTCATGGTTTGATATTCCATTTTTTATCCAAAGTTTGTGGAAAATCTGTTTTTGCGCGTGAAACAAAATTTTGAATTTCGAATTTGATCTTCCATTTAGATTCCAAACATACGTTTTTAAATCAATTTGAACATGTTGTTCTCTTTCTCGATATTCATTAAGCTCTAAAACTGCAAAAATGCGTTCAATCAAGCTTGGGAAGCTTGAATTCACGCGTGCTTTGTCTTAGGAATTAATGGACGAATCCCAGCTAGTATAATTAGGGGTTGAATTATTTGTCCATGGCATTAGAATAACATCAAATCACAAAAAGAATCACTTCAAGAAGCTTGAATTCAAGAGTCCTTGAAAATTAGGGTTTCGTGTTCAAATTTTCTACGTAGTTTTCAACCGATTTGGAGGAACAAAGAAGGTTTAAGGCAAGTTTTTCTTTGACTTGGTAGCCTCGATTCGAACTTAGATATCAGAATCACCCCTAGCAACTACTGTTGCCGTCAACCATCGCTGTAAGAGTTCGAACCACTGTCCATAACCACCATCGATCTAATCTGACGCCATTGGACTTCTTCCTATAGCCTCCTGCCCCTATTTGACACCTATCATCGCATCTAGCACCGCTAAATCGGCGGTTTCGATCACCGCCGGCCATTTCTCCATAATCCAACCTGATTCGCACTAGATTTGATTTGACCTGCTCTAGTCCTACCCGATTCGCTCCACGATCCGACCCGCGCTCCAAGTAAGTCTCCTATCCTTCCTTTTAGTTTATTAATTTAATAGAAATAAAAAAGAAAAGAAAATATTGAAAACAGAAAAAGAAAGAAGAAAATAAAGAAATGTAAAGGAAATGATGAATAATATAGAATAAAGTTAATGATTTTGTAAATAATTGGTATGTATGTTTGAATAATATAAATAAATAAATAAATAAAAATAAAGAAAAGAAAAAAAAAAAGAGTAGTAGTAAATAGAAATGAAGAGTTTTGGCACATAGAAAATTTTACTTTTGAAAATAAAAAAAAAATGAAATTGATAGTTTATAGGATCTATAACTCATAAAAATCCATTTTTACAAAAGAAAAAAAATTAAGGAATTTATAGCGAAAAGAGTTCAAAAATTAAAAAGAAATCAACAAATTAAAGTTTAATAAAAAAAAACTACGTTTTGTTTGATCTTGATTAGTGGATATGTAGGCACCTCCGAGGCGACATAAAAAATGAAAAAATATTTTCTTCTTTTCTTTATGTATTGTAAATATCAATGTTATTTTTATTTATTTGTAAATATTAATGTAAATAATGACTATATCATTTTTTTAATAACCTGTGAATATTATAATTTGCAAATATTTTTAACATTAGTAAATTTTTTAGCGTTTAAAGTATAAAATTTTAATTTATAAATTTTAAGTGGTAACTATATGGTTTTAATAGGATAGCCCTCGAATAAAAAAATTTCTGGTTTACCAAATTTGGTTTTAAATAAAAATTTTTGCATACTAGTAACTAAATTAGGGTTAATCAACCCATTAATCGTAACTTATAAATTTTTCTCGATTCCAATCGGGTGGTGACTCCTTTTAATTTTATAAAATTGAAATTTTTTTTATTTCCTAGTTGAAGGTTCGTATTAAATGGGGTCGGGTTCAATGCGAATGGGATTAAAAGAAATAAAACCGGAAATGAAAAATCCAGGCTCGACAATATGTGCTTAATTAATTATTAAAATATTAAATATTCTAATTGTATCTTTTATATTTTATATATATATTTAATATAATGAAGATATTTAAATTTGAAAGTATATTAACCTTTCAAATAATAATAATAATAATAATATATTATTATTGTTATTAACTTGTTATCTCCTCACGAGTTCCTTCTTTTAGAATTGCACTCCATTTTGATTCATTCCCACCTATCAAACCTGCTGAGTAATTATTATTAAATATTTAATATTTAAATAAGTATTGTCTATTCAATACTAAACTTTATCAATTTTTATAAGTAGCACATTATGTAATATAAACTACCTAAGCGAAGTTAATTTTGGTATTATAAATAATTATTTAAATTTAGAAAAATATTAATTTAATATATAGATTTTATTTATTTTACAATTAGTTATATGAACCGCATAAAATTTAGAATTAATCATATTAATTGTAATATCAACTTTAGGTCACTTAGATATTTAATTATCAACGTCTTAAGTAGTATCGACGTTTTACAAAGTAACTTAATATTTCATAAGTTATTCGATATAGCTATATTTGGATTAGTTTTAAACTTTTTTCAATAATCAATTTTTTTTTGCCAAGATTCAATAGTCAATTTATTAATAGTTATTTAACTCATTTTATAGAACGTTCATGCTAAATTTAACCAATTAAATGTAAACGAATCTTTTCCCATATTATTTATGATGAATAATTAGTATTTTTTTTATTCATCTTATCAACATACAGAGTAAAGCTTTTATATACAATTTTTAGAAAAGCTACTATAGGAAAGTAAAAAAAAAAAAAAATACAAGCTATTTTGAGAAAGTCAAAGATACTAGTCTAAAGACATTAATTACTCCTATAAAATTAGCCAATAATAATGGTATTCCATAAAAAAGAGAAAATGTATCAATTTAAACTTCCAAACATGATATGTTGACTACCATGCTAACACTTCCTCCTCTTAAGTTGGTGCATAGATGTCTTCAATGTCCAACTTGACTAGTGAGTTATGGAATGTCTTACTAGAAACAACTTTAGTAAGGATATCCGTTAACTAATCTTCTGATTTTACAAATGGAAAATGAACTATTTTTGCATCAAGTTTTTCCTTGATAAAATGTCGATCTACCTTAAAATGTCTTGTTCTATCATGTTGGACCGGATTTTGTGCAATGTCTATGGCTAATTTATTATCACAAAACAGATTCATTGTAGAACTGAGTGAATATCCAATTTCTTCCAATAATCTCTTGGGCCAAAGAAGTTCACAAAGTCCCTTAGTCCTGCTTCTAAATTCTGTCTCTACACTAGACAATGTAACAACTTTTTGTTTCTTACTTCTTCAAGTGACTAAATTTCCACCCACGAAAGTGAGATAACCCGATATAGATCTTCTATCAGTACTACTTCCACCCCAATCTGCATCTGTATAGCCATCAACATTTAAATGCTCATATTTTTTTAACATAAGTCCTTTTCTTGGAGATGACTTCAAGTATATCAATTCGAAAGATAACATCCATGTGATCTTTGCTTGGATTATGTATGAATTGACTCATTAAGCTTACCCCATAGAAAATATTCGGTCTAGTGTGAGACAAGTAAATCAATTTCCCTACAAGCCGTTGGTATCTTTCTTTATTTGTGGGTGTTTGGTTTGGGAGATCTACTAATCCATGATTTTGAACCATTGGTGTGTCTACAGGCTTACAATTAAGCATTCCTGTTTCTGCTAGTAATACAAGGATATATTTCCTTTGTGATAAAAATATACATTGATTTGATGTGGATACTTCAATACCCAATAAGTATTTTAATCCCCCAAGATTCTTTATTTCAAATTCAACAGCCAAGTGTTCTTGTAAACTAGACATCTCATCCATATCATTTCCCATAATTATTATATCTTCAACATAAATTATCAGAGCTGTCACCATCCCTTTTCATTGCTAGACTCAATTATCCAAACCATGCTTTAGGGGACTATTTAAGTCCATAGAGCGCCTTCTGTAATGTGCATACAACTTTTGTTTGTGATGAATTGACAAAGCCAGCTGGTATGTCCATATAGACTTCTTCTGCTAGGTTCTCATGTAGAAACTCAATATTTATGTCAAACAGGTGCAACGGCCAATCAAGATTTGCAACAAGAGACAATAAGCTCAAGTAGCGTTCAACTTTGCTATCGATAAGAGGGTTTCATGACAATCTATACCACATGTCTCAGTATATCCCTTCACCACTAATCTTGCCTTGTACCTTTAGATTGACCCATCTGCCTCATGTTTAATAGAGAACACCCATTTGCATCCTGCAGTTTTTTTCCTTTAGATAATGACATAAGCTTCCATGTATCATTTCTTTGTAATGCTGCCGTCTCTTCATTAATTGCCTTGACCCATTTGGGATTATTCAAGGCTTCTTTTATAGTATTTGGAACTTCTTCAGCTGAAAGAGTGTGCACAAAGGCTTTAAGTGGTGGTAATAATCTTTTGGTGCAAACATGGTTGGCAATTTGATACCATATCTTCTTATCTCCAACAACATCTGCTGAGTACCGAATCGGTGGCTTGCCAAGTCTATTAGGTAATCTGTAGCCAATAAAATCATTATAATCATTGGGAGAAGAATTTAGAGATCATACCTCTGGAATATTCTCAGGAGTGGTCATGTACTAAAATAAGAGAAATAGGCTGGTCTTGTTCTATTGGGAGTTCTTATTCTAACTCTAGCATAGTTGGGGGTTGTTCTTGTTCACTTCTTACTTAAGAAACATTAGTTTCTTCTTCATGTCCTATTATAAGATTCTTCCAACTATTTTGAATATCATCATGTCTTGATTCCAAGTTGGTCTCTTCAAAGGGTGGCCAATTTTCCCAAATATCTTTATTCTGTTTTCCATGAAGAGAAGAATTAAGATCTAATTTTTGAAAAAAATTCTCTGTTTTCGAAAAAGTGACATCCATTGTAATGTATAAGCGTCTAGTAGTAGGATCGTAGCACTGATAACCTTTCTTATGTGTTGTATATCCTAGAAAAACACAACGGATAGCACATGGATTCAATTTTGTTCGTTGGTTTTTATGAAGATGAGCATAAGCAACACGTCCAAAAACTTTAGGTGGAAGCATTAAATTTGAAGGTAATTGCACATGGTGAGCAAGAGCCTTAATGGAGTCTCAAAATTCAAAACTCGAGATGCCATTCGATTCAATAAATAAATGACAGTGACAACTGCATCTACCCAATATTGTTGAGGTGCATGTGTTGATGTTAACAAAGCTCTTGTTGTTTCAAGAATGTGTCTATTTTATCTTTCCACAACACCATTTTGTTGTAGCATATGAGAACAAGTGGTTTCATAGAACAAACCATGTGCTTGAATATGTTATTTGAACTCCTTATTGTCATATTCTCTACCATTATCAGATTGAAGAATTTGAAGTTTAGCTAAAAATTGTGTTCTTATCATATTATGAAAAGAACGAAAGACTCCAAACACTTCACTTTTATTTTTCGATACATAAAGCCAAGTCATTCTCTTGCAATCATCCACAAATGTTATAAACCATCTAATTCTTGAAGAGATTGAAATAGGAGTCGGACCCCAAACATCTGAATGCATTAATTCAAATGGTGTCTCACATCTTTTCAAACTTATTGGATAAAGGGATACGATGACTCTTGGCTAAAATACAACTCTCACATTTAAAAACAGATTCATGTGAATTAGAGAACAACTTTGGAAACAAGTGCTTCAAGTAAGAAAAAGATGGATGTCCAAGTCTACGATGCCACAACCAAATCTATCTCTCTTGATCGCCAATTTGACCTATAGTATTTGCTCTTCTAGGATTAAAATCATCTATGTAATACAATCCATTTCTTTTAGTAACCCAACCAATAATCTCCTTACTAAGAATATCTAGAAATAGACAAAAACTTAGATACATTATGACAAAACAATTCAAATTCCTCAGCCACTTGTCTTATAGATAATAACTTGTTTGACAGTTATGGGACCAACAGAGTATTTGATAAAACAAAAGAAGGTGTAAGTGCCACTGTTTCAGCTCCTACAACTGGATATGTCATCCCATTAGCGTTAGTAACACAAATTCATTTTGGTTAAGTAGTTGCAGCTAAGTCTTTTGGATCAAAAGTCATGTGATCGCTTGCTCCTGAATCAATAATCCAATTATTGTTACCTAAATCAATAGCGAGTTTATTTACAACAGCAAGATAGGTGTTCTCTTGTGATTGTGGAATAAAGGATAGTTGACATTCAGTATTCCCACAATGTGTGAAACTTCTGACTTCCATTTCTCCATCTCTCCCTATTTATTTATTTATTTTTTACCGAGTCTTAGGATCTATGCTCTGATACCATGATGACAAATTAGTAATTTTTTTATTCATATTATCAATATACAGAGAAAAGCTTTTATATACAATTTTCAGAAAAAGCTACTCTAGGAAAGTAAGAAAATACAAGCTATTTTGAGAAAGTCAAAGATACTAGTCTAAAGACATTAATGACTTCCACAAAATTAACCAATAATAATGATATTCCATAAAAAGGAGAAAATGTGTCAATCTAAACTTTCTAATGCGATCTCTTGACTACCATGCTAGCAATTTATCCTTCCAACTTTTATTATATTCTATTTATGTGATTTTTACGAGTTGAATGTTGGGGGAAAGGAAAAAAATATTATAGTTTTTTAAAAAAATTATAAATTTGCCATTGGGATCAAAATAATCCCGATTTTAGGCAACTTGACCTCATTTCTTGAAGAGACAAGGTCGTTAGTGCATGACCTCCTCTCTTCGAGAGACGAGGTCACCTTTGCAGGTTATACCTTGCCTCTTCAAGAGATGATGTCAGACAAAATGTTTCCTCCCCCATTTGTTCCTTGGAAAACAGATTCTTTTTTACATTTATAACAAAACCTGTCAAAATAAGATAAAAACAAATATATAAGCAATTAGCCATCATCCACCATAGCTAAACAACTTCCAAACTTCAGTAATATTCTGAAACTCAATCCAACCAAACGCAGTCCTAATCCCAAATCACTCAACCACAAATGTATTGTCAAACTTTTCATCACAATCATAATATAAAACTTAGAGAAAACATAATATGAAATGACTGATTGATTTGTTTTCATCAAATATACAAGAGAAAAGGAATACAATAATAATAAAAAACTAAGAATCTATATCCAACAATAAAAAAATGAGAAAATTTACTATCTACTATTGGTCGTGTTTGTCCCGCCTCCCTCGTCCTTGTCTCACAAAGGTCCGAGCGAATGGTGTACGCTGATGAGGATGTTGTGTAGATGGATCAATCCGTGTAACTATGCCATCCTCATCTCTACCAGCACTACTGTATAGATGAAATGGGATAGGGTTTGGCTCCACCTGTGTGAGTCCCTCCCTCATATCATGTGATAGTGATGGTCGCCTCTTCTGTAGAGCTAGGGGGTATGGAACTCCGTGTATGACGAGTCTGACATGGGGGTGTCCAACAGATGTGTATGTGATGATGACGATGGGCCAGCCTCGTGATGAAGGAACTTGGAAGAGCCAGACTGATCAAATGAAGGTACATGGGACGGCTCAAGCTTGTCCATGATCTATATACCTCAGGCATAGCCTCGCTCCTAACCCTATCCTGCCCACACTTCTCTCTATGTGAACGTCGTCTCTGAACTGCCTGAGGCTGTGGGTCATCAGATGCTGATGCTGCTGGTGCTAGTGGCGGTGAATCGTTTAAATTGAGTCCGATGAACTCATCAACTACAAGATAGACATCTTGTGCAGTGGAAGGATTAATCTCTGGAGGTATGTGTAAGACTCTATAAATGAAATATGCTTGGAAGCAACAGAAAAAATGTATATTAGTGAGTAATGAAAATATAGTACATTTCCTTACATAACTTATCGAGTTAGTGACCTTACAATATAGCGTATGATAGCCCATGTGCGACTGATTCAGTGTCGGGTAATCGCGTGGTACCATTGGAAGTAATAATCAGATGTATCGGTAGGCATATCCGGCATCTCAACAATACGATCAAGCCGGCCATCCCACTCAGCTATCCACCTAGCATGTTTCGCTTGCCAATTCCACTCAGAACGCCCCCGCATGTCAATCTCATGCTAGGCTCTCATGTCGTCAGGTGGGTGTGGGATCCCCTGGAAGCCATCAAACTGTCTGAGCACTCTATTTGGGTAGTAGTGCTTAACTAGATGGAAGCACACTAGTGGGACCCATGCACGCCAAATGTCGTTGCCCGCTTGGCCATATGGAGGAAGGGAGTCCAATATGGGACTGTAAAGGTCCCACACAACCTGTTGAAGGGGAAAAAGTACACTACCAATTAACAAAAATATCAAAACGTTGCATTTTGAAGGGAACGATACATTACTAGCCAATTTGAAGGAAAAAAGGCAAAGAAAATCATACCTGATGTTCGGTCTGTTGATTTAAAGATGCCTGACACTCAATCAGCAAATGGGTGGATACGCTGGTCACATCAAAAGTCGCACCCCAATAGCTGATGAGTGGCACCCCTGTAATAGTTGTAATTTGTCGACGAATCGGAGCAATGTGGGGAAAGTACTCCTGTGCCATATCTGCAAGACAACCAAGGGTCTTGCAAAATTTTTGTTGTCCACGTGGGAAGCCAAGCATAGCTGCTTGTACAGTCATGCCAAACATGCTACTTCCCATGCGTACTGCCTCGTCCTTCTCCTAATAAGTCCTGGTATAGGGTACCATTTCGCTATATCCAAACGAGTCTAATTGGCCTTATCAGCTGCAGGTATGAAGGAATGGCCATACACCCTAAGCTAGTTGTCCCACCCGTACCATTGTCCTATGTGGGCCAAACAATCCATGTGCAGTGTACCCATTACTGCCATTGTATGTGAGCATGGAATTCTGTATGTCTGCCGCTTGTTACAGGTACATCTGCATGCTTTTAACTCCATTTTTTGTATGTGGTCCCCCTTCTGACCATACATGGTAGGGCGTGAAGTAGTTATAACCTCGAATATTTGTTCCTGATAGTTTAAATAGGTAACTCTATGGGAACTTAAGATGTTGTTCCATCTCTCAAACTTTGTTGTAGCATATTCTGTGAGCAGCTTACCCGTACTCATTGCCTTGCTCGCTTCTCTCCTTTGATTATTAAATATAGAGTTACAATTGTAAAAGGTTTTCTTCACCAATGCTGCCATAAGTAAGCATCGAGCATTCTTTATAACTGAATTGTAACTTTTGGCCATGTTTATTGTACCAATTCCAAATCTTACGCCTTCATCATACGATAAAGTCCACATACATGGAGGCAACTCACGAAAATATCGTGATGTCCAAGGACTGCTTTGAAGTGCTGCATTGAAGTATCCACGAAACTTTCTACTCTGGGTTTGGTAAGCTGCTTTTCTTACTATTTCCTTACATTCCTTCCTTTTGGCCTTCGAATTGAAGTTGTTGGCAACATGCTGGATACACCAGCGCCAAGGCCAACCTCTAGGCCACACAGCATTCTCACCTTATATTGCACTCTTAATACTAACATACCGATCCAATATCAAACAGATGTTGGATCGGTCTTTGATAATGTGTTCCAATACTTTCACAAAGAACCAACACCATGTGGCCGCTTTCTCCTCATTGATAAGAGCATATGCCAATGAGACTAAGAACATGTGTCATGCAGTATCTGAATCAACGGTTCGCCACTCAAGCTTTGTTCTTGGATTTGCCTCTGTTATTGCATTAAGTAAATGAGGGAGCTCCACATATGAATCTTTCCAACTTCCATACACCTGCTCAATAGCTTTTCTCTTCGCCTCACGAATTCTCTTTATATGAACATGATACCCGAACTGTTTTAAGATATTCAATTGGAGGTCCTTAGCCCTCACATCTGGAGAATTACGGATCTTCAATATGATGCTTCTGGATATGTTGGTTGAATCCAACTGAGAGTGATCATGTCCAGTGATTTCATCCAAACAGATGTGGGGTCCTTCATACTTAGTGATGTGAAACCACCAACCATGTTTCTTATAACTGCCTCTGAGTCTTTACTTACAATCTCTGTTATAGGTATCAGTACATTTAACTGCCCATGATTTTGGGTCCGAGTCCACCACCTTGAAATTGTAATGGTTCATTATGTGCCACATTTTAATTATCCGTATGAAATGATCTTTTGTCTCAAATCGCATCCCAACCTTGAATTCATCGCTGAAGCTCCAATTCCCAGCACTCATTTCCTACTCATCATCATATGCAGCATAACTACTACCAACTTCAGCATTGAAAAATGGTACCGGCACTAAGCTCCCTACTACATCAACGTCAGTAGGAGTAATGAAGCGGTGCCAATCATTTCTCCTTGGTTGTACCCCAGGAAAAGCATACTATTGGGGAAAAGTTTCGATATTATGATTTCCATCATCATCATAGTCGTCACTTGATTCACTTGCTAGGAGTCTTGCGTGGCATCTGTATCATGACCACCTATCGAGGTGGGTGCACACATTTTTACCTGTGCGCTGCCTATTGTCTAAACTAGAGTAGAGTTTAAGTCTACGAACCCATCGCTCCTAATATTTCTATCATTGCCCATTTCCCCTGCAGGTGCCTATGACAATGCATTTTTGAATATCTGCACATAAACAGCTACTGACCCTTCTGTGTATACCAATATCTCCTGTGCAGCATCATTATCGGTCACTGAAATAATATCATAATGTTGCGTCATATCTCTAATAGCTACCCTATGATATAAATCCACCCGATGTGTACACCTATTTACCTTCAGTCTATTGCAAATGATGTCCAGAATTTACTCTTACTTAGAGTTCCTACTAACACTGACCACAGCTACCGGCCGCTTATCATAACCAAAACCATCATCTCATTGCATAATGTTGCCATGAGCGTACAGTAAAAACTTTGCCCTATCCATTTCCTCACCGACCCTGCCATCTCATCAAAAATAACTCGAATGCATGAAATTTGCAACATCACACTTATGAATTGAACTCCCTTAATATTTAACATAACTCCAAATGCTACTATATATAACCTGGTCTTCTAATAGTATATTGACATGGTGTATTAACAAAATCAGCAAAAGAAGTGAATGATATGATTTTATTTTTAAACTTAAAATTAATATTATTAATTTCTAATCTACTTTATTTGTATGACTTTATATAAAGTTAATTTCTTCTTTCACGTAAAATTTTAAATGTTGATTTTTATCATTAATTTATAATATAATTTATATAAATTTAAAATTACAAATTTCTAATCTACTTTGTTTGTATCACTTTATATAAATTATAATTTTAAATGTTGATTTCTATTACGTAAATTTTTTCCTATTTTTTAACAAACCTATGTATCATATTAAATTCCCATAATTAATATATGAATACACAGACATACAAAAAAAAAAAAAAATTGAACTTTGTGTACAACAACCAATATGCCCACAATTCATACAACCAATATGCCTACAATTCATACAACCAATATTTAACAATGTAACATCAATAATTAAAATAAAATTGTAAAATTTTGGAATCTTACAACAACCAATATTCCCACAACATATACAACGAATATTTAATAATGTAGCATCAATAATTCCAAAAAATTTTCGAAATTTGCAGACTCATACTACAATTCGTCGCCATTCGTTGTTCTCCTTTTTTCTCTCATGATGCTACTCTTCTCTACCAAATTGCTTTTTCCTCAACGTTGGGTGATCCAAAATCACTAATATACAGAGCTAATTGCGTTCAATCGAATTCAATTTGTGAATTGGGATTAGGGTTTCTAATTTGCTAATCTTGGAGGGAAGAAGAAATGGGGAAGAAGGAGGTTGCCGAGTGTTTTAGGACGAGGTATAACCTGCAAAGGTGACTAGACACTAATGATCTCATTTCTCGAAGGGACAAGGTCAAATTATTTAAAATTGGAATTATTTTGATTCCGATGATAAATTTGTAATTTTTTTTTCCTTTCCCCTTGAATGCAGTGCATCGGAGCCAGCAACACGCAGATAAAATTATTTGCTCAACCCGAGGGAGAGAGAATGGAAGGGTACATGAAGCTGACGAGGATCTCAATGCGACCTCAGTCACTCTTCGCAGTGTCCCAATCCTCCAATCTATTCAACTCGGTACGATGCTGTTGTTCAAAAGCCGCGAATTCCAAGTTGTTCTCAACACACACAGGTGTCATTTTACATATCATCATAAAAGATCATCGTCGTCGTCGTCGTCATCATCATCATCATCTAACTGTCGTAGTTTTGATGTGCAGAAGCAGCGGCAAAGAGAGTGAGGAAAGCTTACGATGGATTGCTGTTGGATGCAGGCGGCACTCTTCTCCAATTGTCTAAACCCGTCGAACATACCTATGCTTCTATCGGTTCCAAATATGGTTAGTCCAGTGTTTTTTTCTTTTTCCAAAACTTTCCCTTTTACTGTCTGAGATAGAATGGAATTGCCAATTGCGTGGAGTTGAATAGGTAGTTTTTACACGATATTACAGAGATATCATCTCAGAAAGTTTTTAGTTTCCATAATTCCATATACTCCCCCTCGATTTATCCTGAGATATGTATAATCGGTGGATAAGATTACGAGAACGAAGATATCTAGCATAGGTAATCCGAACCATTGATCTGTAAATTTCAGGTAATCCACTATAGTGTATAATACGGTTGTATATAGATTGATTAATAAAGTACTTTTTGCGAATTTTCCAGGTGTGGCTATTAGTGCATCCGAGATAAAACAAGGATTCAAGAGGGCTTTTGCTGCCCCCTGGACGGAGAAGCTTCGTTATCAGGTATTATTTGTTTTGCATTCTTGTGGTCTTCCGCAATGGTGATATATTGCAATCTTTTTATCTGGTTGAAGAGTTGATTATTTTGCTAATATGATTTGGATCATTGTCTTACTATTGTATAATTACTGATGTACACGCTCCCATGTAGTGGGACAGGCTTTTGTTTTTGCTGTCACTTGGATTGCCAATCGGAGTTGAACTTCAAACTGTGTGGTTCATCCCCTTCCTGTATCCCCTATTAGTTTATGAAGCATACACTTCCTTGAATTAACTAAACGCATGCATTTGGAGTTCCTGTATTATTAGTCTTCTCTATTGTGCATACATCAGATCTTCCTGGTGCACCATATATCAATAGCAGTAGACTGATACACATGCGAGGTTGTTCCATCTTCTTTTTCTTTTTTTTTTTCAATTTTTTTTTTATCTTCTTTCTTCTGTGATGAGTAAACAAGAAAGCCTTCTTCTTATATTCAATAAGGAGTGTGAACGGATCAAGCTGGTTCATAAACTTCTTAAGCTCCGCTTGCTTTATATTCAAATTTGATTAAAGAATATTCGAGTCAAGTTTGAGCTCTCACTACTTGAGTATTCTATTGGGTTGAGCTTGAGTTCCATAATGTTTAGCTTGATTAGAATGCAAGGCTAATTGCATTCTAATCGAGCTCAAGTCAAGCTTAAATATTAGTTGAGTTCAAGTTAAGTTTAATTATTAATATTACCTTAGCTAGAATTGATTTTTTTTTTAATTAAGCCTAAACAAATTTAGAAAGTCAATTTTGATTTTTTTTTTTTTTTTGAGCTACTTTAAGTCAGATTTGAGCTTAAAATTTTAAGCACAGTTGAACTTAAGTTAAGCTTGAGCTTTGAAATTTTGAGTCGAGCTCAAGCTTAAATTTAATGCTGTGCTGCCTTGAGTTGACTCATTTGTAGCCCATATTCAATGATAGCTGTTCTCTCATGCATATTGTTAACTAAGTACTCTCACCAGGGAGATGGAAAGCCATTTTGGAAACACGTTGTAGCTGAAGCAACTGGTTGTGCAGATGACAACTACTTTGAAGAAGTCTACCAGGTGAACCTTTTGACGTGCAAACTGTGTGGCATGCTTGTACCTTGCGTTATATTGCAAAAAGCACAGTAATATAACCGGAATTTTCTTCTACTGAAAATATTATGCCTTCCTTTTTCTAACATGAATTACTGTCTTCTAGTACTATGCAAATGGCAATGCATGGCATCTTCCAGAAGGAACTTCTGAAACGCTGAGCCTTCTCAAAGATGCTGGAGGTCATTTTCATCAAGTATTCTTCATTATCTTATGCCTCAAGGAGATCAACAATTAGCATTACCTCCATTTCTTCCTTTCTGCTTCTTGTTCGTGATCTGTTTTGTTGTTCTACAGTCAAATTGGCTGTTGTATCGAACTTTGATACACGTCTGAGGAAGCTCTTGGAGGACCTTGATGTCATTGATCTGTGAGCATTGATACATTTTCTCATGTTTTTTTGTTATTTAATGACAAGCAAGAATGTTTCAGGCTTAGTATTGATTAATATTGGGTTATTAACTCTTCTTCTTAAGTTTAGTGCATTGCCTTTCCACCTCCTCTTCTTACACATTCAGTTGCGGTGATACTTTTTAATTACTTTGCATCTTAGTTTTCGCGTGGTTAACCAAGGCAAAAGATTTTTCCTCCTTCTGTTCATCAGGTGCATGCCTTTGGACATGCATCTCTTTTTGGTTTCACCCCTTAGTTTTGTTATTTTTAATCATTTTCCCCTTTATTTTCCGAAATTATATCTTTGTCCTTTATATGACCTGGGAGGGATATTTTGGGAAAATAGTGAATCACCTTTTGATTTTAGATTCCCAATGTCTCAGGAAATTGTTTGAGGACGATATCAATATTGCTGAATTTAGATGATGCAGCAGGTGTTTTATTGGTGCAAATTGTTCTCCTTGCAGGTTTGATGCTGTGGTTATTTCCTCAGAAGTGGGATATGAAAAGCCAAATCCTGCGATATTTAAAGCTGCCTTAGGTACTTTTGGTTTTGCATTCTTCCCTATGAAAAGTGGAAAGTTAGTCTCATGCAATCGTCAACTCATATGTCGGGGCCTTTCACGGCTTTGGAGACATTGGAAATCCATTTTAGTTTCTTTTGTTTGAGTAGAACTCAAATAACTACCTAATTATCTTTTAGCACATAATTAGTATTAGGTAGTGTTGTTCTCCCATAGCATTAAGTTTCAGCACTGGCAGTGCGTTTGGAAATTAGCGAAATCCAGAAGTAGTGGATTTACTCATATCTCGTCCCTCGGGTGTTGGTTTTGTTGGTGGTCATTGATGCCAGTCTATGCCTGATACAATTTTGAATTGACATATAACTAGTGATCTCTCATATAAACTCAAATCTTTCCCTTGATTGTAATAGCTGTTTATATGGTTTTGGGCATACTGATATTTATATGTTAGTGATTTTTTCGATTTTAAAAGATATCACATGGAAGATATTGTGTAATCTTCATCTCAAGGTAGTTTTGTAAAAGAAGCCTCTGGTATAATTCCTCATTGTGCTTGCAGATCAAATCAAAGTAGAAGCTAACAGAGCAATACATATTGGAGATGACCAAAAGGCTGATAAGAATGGTGCTGGTGCTGTTGGGATAGATTGCTGGTGAGCCTTATGTTTTATATCATTATAACCATTTTCCATATATCCAATGGGTTTGTCAGTTGTAATTCATCAAGCTGTGGGCTGCAGAAGATACGGATCAGATTTACTTGCAGGCACAAGTGCATTCTTAACCTTTTAAACTTTTATTTTGGTACTAATATATTGATTTTGAGTAATATGCTAACATGGCATTAGGTGCTGTACCCGGAGAATACCATGTGATAGAATATTAAATATAAAACTCCATATGCTAACATCATGAGATTTTTCAATAATGTTTGGAACTCAAGTGACAATTTGCAAATGTTTAAGATCTAATCACACATTGTCGTAAGTATTAGGACATTTAGTTCTTTCCTTCTTATATGTAAGTTAAAATGGCAAGTCTATTTTGAAACTGGAGATCTTATAAATGACATTATGGTAATAGCCATTTGATTGAATGAACAGGTTATGGGGAAAAGATGTAAAGACATTCTCTGACATCAGAAGCCGCATTCTTGTACTGAATTAGAAATCACCCTTCAAGATGGTATGTCCATCCGGATGTTTATTTCAGGAATCTTGAGTGGTTCAGTTTCAATGTCTTTGCTGGATATTTTATCTTATAATCAGAGGAGACAAGCAAGCTTTTTAAGTTACCAGAAAAAAGTGAGACGAAAAGGGGAGCAAATTTTATGGAGACACAGGAAGTTGGAAGCTGGAATTCATTCTTATGATTAACTCATGAGGCTTCCATCCATGCTGAGGGTTAGATTTGGAGTGTCATTTTCTGTGGCCTTTTATGGTGGACTACATATTAAAACCTCATTTTTGAGACGACTCTTCGGTAAAGTTTTTTTCTTTTTTTTTTTTTTGACAAAAATAAGTTTATTTAAAAGTGATAAGAAGTTGGTATATCTTTTTTTTTTTTTTTTTCTTTCCGGTGATTACAAGAAGATTCAAACTTAGTATCTCTTACTTGAAAAACATGACCGATGTCATTAGGTTAGGGGTGCAAATGAATCAAGTCGGTTTATAAACCGCTTGAGTTCAACTTGACTTTGACTTGAGTTTGATTCGAGAGTTGTGAAATTGAACTTGAACTTAAGCTATTTCAATCATTTATCGACTTGAGCTTGAACTTTACTAGTACTATTTGCTAGAGAGGCTAATTGAGCTCATCGAGCTTGACTTGAACATAAATGTTAATCGAATTCGAATTCAAATAAAGATTAGATATTAATATTTTTCTAATTAAAATTAATTTTTTTTAATAAATTGAACCTAAACAAGATCAATCGAGTTGAGCTTGGGAATATTAATGTTATTTCGAGCCAAACATGAGCTTAAAATCATAAGCTCGGTTAAATTAAAATCGAGTATATGCTTTGAAATTTGTATTGCCTTGACTACTTTGCAGCCTAGGTTAGACTATAATTACATGGTGATTTATGGGTTCATGAATTGGGTCCTTTTCCGCAACAGCATTGGGTTTAGTGTTTACGGCCCCAGTGGTTTCAAGCATTTGTATTTGGCAAATAAAAGATGTTGAGGCTCATGTTACAAGAGCATTGTTGCTCGATTGGGCCTGTTGGACTGCACAGCTTGCTCCTCCTCGGCTAAAATCCTTTAACTGCGAAATTTGGATGCAAATGAAAATGTGTATACATATATTATCCTTTTGTGGAATATTGAAAATACTATACGGAAATATTAAAAAAAAAAAAAGAAACAGGAAAAAGAAAGTAAAGCAATTTTACTTATTTGCTAAACAAGGGAGAAATTACTTATTGGATAAGTGTCATTGATAATATATTGCCATATATAATTAATCATTATGGACTGCTGGTAAATCGAAAACCCTTGGTATGGGATTATAAGAAAAAGTTCATTTTTAATCATATGGTACCATTTTAGTGAAACATGTAGCGAAACTTTAAAACCTAAAGGTTTTTCCCACCAATTGAATTTTATAACTTCGACACTACCGGGGGCTCTTTAATATTGTTTCTCGGGGTTAAAGGACAAACAATTTGTTAGTTTAAATAAAAATTCCCAACAATCCAAACATTTTGAAAATAAGTTTTAAAAAATTGTATTTGAAATTGTGTCTTTAAGATAAGGATTCTATGGATAATAATTACATAGGTCTCCTTCTTTCTTACTGTGACATTTAAAAGTCCTTTCTATTGAAAGACTCTTAAAAAATTTAAATTTATCAAATTCAGCTCAATTTTACCTCAAACCATACTAGTCTCATTTACCAAATCATGATTTAAGTATGCAAGGAGTTAGATTTTATCAATCATTATGGCTTTCAAAACCTTAGCCCAATTTGAAATCCAAGTTGTGTAGGTAAGCGTTCCCATTTCCTTTATGATTTTTAGAGTTATTGACAATCTCCCACTTGAAGATTTGATTGGGGTTAATTAGATCTTCAGACCATTCTTTTTACCTTGTCATTTCGTGTTGCTTTTTTTGGTTTAATGTCGCAAATGATACCTAGACTTTGATAAAATATACAATCAAGTACTTCATATTTGGACTTTGAAATTGATCAATTAGTAACTGAACTTTAAAATTGATCAATTTAATATGCAAAAAAACTTTTTATACATGTCAATAGTATTTCCATGATATTGGTTAGTATATATGAAAGGTAATTGCAGGTAATAAATTGATCAATTTTAAAATTCAGGTATTAAATTGATCAATTTTATAGTTCATGTACTTAATTGCATATTTTCCTAAAGTTTAGATATCGTGTGTGACATTTGCCCTCCTTTTCTTCCATTAGGCCACAAGATGATCGACACCAAACAAACTTGTCAGTGTTGATTGCTTTTGTCATAAAATTAGTATGTTGTCTTGATAAATGGATCTTTTGTATATCCACAGTTCCTTCTCGCACCTTCTCACAAACAAAGTGATATTGAACTTAGATATGTTTTATTTTTGAATAAAAGGATGGATTCCTTACCAGACAAAAGATGCTTTGACTATTACAAAATGAAGAAATTTTCTGTTGTTTGTGCTCGAGTTCCTCCATTATCATTTTTAACCATTTGTATAGTTGCTATATATTCTGCTTTTGTTGTTGATGTAATTATAGTCACAACCGACTGCAGTTTTAAAACCTAAATTACAACTCTGTCAACAAGTGCAAACACATATCCTGTGATGGATTTACTTTTATCAAGATTACCTACATAATCTGAATTAACATATCCTCTGACAATAAAGTTTGATCCTCCATAACATAATGTAACATCTAAGGTCCCTTAATATATCTTTGATTCTCTTCTTAGCATTTCAATGCACTCTATCGGGATTCACCATGTATTGACTTACTGTTTAGACTGAATGTGCAATATTTGGTCTTATACATGTCATAGCGAACATAACTACATACTGCTAATGCATATGATACTTGAGACACTTCTATCCTCTCTTCCGTATTGTTAGGATTTATGTTGGAGGATAACTTGAAATCAAGAGGAAGTGAGGTAGAAATTTAACTTACTACCTTGCATGTTGAAATGTTGCAAAACGTTCTTCAAATAATTCTTTTGAGAAAGCTAAGCAATCCCATTATTTATGTCTTGGTAAATTTGCCTCCCTAAAATCTTGTTTACCAGATTGAAGTCATTATTTTCGAATTCCTTAGCCAGTTGACCCTTTAATTCCTTAATATAATCTTTATTTGGGCTTGATACCAACATGTCATCTACATATAATAGCAAATAATGAAATCATTTCCACTTAACCTATTGGAATACGCACAAGGATTTGCATTGAATATGTTGTATCCAAGGCTCATGAAGAAGGAGTTAAATCCCTTGTACCAACATCTTAGCTTCTGTTTTAGACCATAAAGAGATTTATTCAACTTACAAACCAAGTTCTCTTTTCCTTTTTCTTCAAAACCTTTTGGTTAGAGCATTGAGACTTCTCCTTCAAGATCTTAACGAAAAAAGTTGTTTTCATATCTAGATACTCTAAATGTAAGTTAAATACAAGACATATTGAGCATATCCTTTTACCACTAGTCTAGCGCGATGTTGCTTAACTTGATCTTCACCATTTCTTTAGATCTTATATACCCATTTGTTTCAAGAGGGTGTTCTTCTTATTGGTAATGCTACAAATTCCCAAGTGTTTTTTTTTTTTTAATAAATAACTTTAATTTCTTCCTACATTGATGCCATCTACTAAGATGCATTCGAGCCATTCATTGCTTCTTAAAGAGTTGATTGTTCTCCTTTCTTAGTTAGAAGACATTATGCAATGGTGCTCTTAATAGCATAATCGAAATGCTTACTTGGTGCTTTCCTTGTGTGATTTGATTTTTATATTTTTTAGAGCTTCAAGATTGTGTGCTCCCTATTCCCCTTTCTCTAGTGCTACTTCAGAAGAACTAATTTGCTTAAACTTCTTTTCCACTCGTAGACTTGTAGTCTCTAGATTTTCATTTGGAGCCACATTATTTTTTTCTTTATTTTATAGCTTATCTTTTGCAAAGATAGTATCTCTGTTGACTATAGCCTTGTAGGTAGTGAGATCTCGTACGTCATACCCCTTCACTTCTTAATCATATACCAAGAACCATACATCATATATGCCGACTTCCAAATATATGAAAATTTTTACATCATATATGTTGTCTTCAACTCAGTTACTGTTGATGGGACCTAATTTACCACATGATAGTTGGTACTAGCTGCTTTTGCCTAAACTATCTTGTTTAAGCTTGCATCTTCCAACATTGATCTTGTTCTTTCTAATAGATTCATATTCATCTGTTTTGTTGCTCCATTTTATTGAGGAGTATATACTATAGTGAAATACTTCACTCCTCCTGAGTATGGAACTAGTGCTTCCCAAACATTAGAGCGAACCAATTCTAGAATAGTTTTACTTCTAGAATTTAATGTGTTAAACTTTAATTGGTGTCGTTTGTTAGTGACACTGCTCACAAAATAGTATTGAAACCTTTGTGAGGCCTAGAAGTATATTTTTCTAAACAAGAGCTTTTATTTTTTTTTATTCATATTACCATAATTCTTTGACTTCAACTACTTGAAATAATCAATGCTTTTGCTTTTTGTAGAGTCTCTCCTTTTAACATGCACAAATTTGCAACTATTGTTTCACTTTGCATAAGTACAAGTGCTCCTTTGATTGTTTTCATGATCTTATTCTCAATTTCAACCTTATAATTAAGATCATCTAGTTGTCTTAAAGATAGCAAATTCTTCTTCAAGCATTTAACACGCCACACTTCGTAAATAGTGCATATTGTGCCATCATACTTCTTCAACTTAATGGTTCAAATACTGACAATCTTTAGAGCATGGTGTTACAACTACACAAATCCTCTTAAGATAGGTTCATAATGATGGAACCATTCTCTCTTAAAGGTTATGTAAAAAGTAGCTTTTGAATCCATAAGCCACACATCAACAAACCTTACTTTACTTTCTGTTGTCACTATTACTTCACAACATAGAGCATTTCCATCATCTAAAGTGCTCGCCACATTTCCTTGAGGACTGAAATTTTTATTATTTGAATTCCAACATTTCCAACATCTAAAATGCTCGCCACATTTCCTTGAGGATTGAAATTTTTCTTATTTAAATTCCAACAGTCCTTCTTTAAGTGAACCTTCTAGCTACAATCATAGCATTTAAGATTCATTTTGCTTCTTGACTTCAATTAATATTTAGGCTCCACTTGAGACGTTTTTTTTTTTTTTTTATCTTCTTATCAGCACCATCAAATACCTCCTTTGGTTGTGAACTTGTATGTCTATCTTCTTTACTCTTGCCCCGACTCTCTTCTTAAAGGATAGCAGCTACAATGTCATGAAGATTAGATAGTCCATAAGGATGTTATTTGTTAAGTCGATGGCAAGTTGATCATATGAATTAAGTAGACTTTGAAGTAGAAGTTTAACACATTCACTTGACTCTATTTTATAACCCCATGATGTGAGTTGAGAAAATAGTGTTCAAAGTGTTGGTATGCTCCATCACTAAAATGGATTTTGGCATCTAAAGAATGTAAAGTTTCCTCTTAAGGAAAATTTTGTTGTGTACTGATTTGACTTTATATAATTTGGTGAGATGATCCCAAAATCCCTTTTCTATCTTCTTCTTTATGCTTGATAACACTCCATCTGCTAACATGAGATGAAGGTTTTTTTTTTTTTTTTTGTCTCACGTTAGCAGATGGAGCGTTATCAAGGTAGTGGCATTCTAATCCATTTCATTCTACTTAACATCATTTGCAAAACTTACTAGCCTTTCATCGATAGCCACTAGGCAATTATCTTTGCATATAATTGCCTTCATATTCAATTTCCTAATGAGAAGTTATTCCCACTAATTTTTTTAACTTCGAATTTTGCTACCATTACTTCTATCACTATTTTTTTTCTTAGCTTAAAAAAACAACTCCCATTATTTCATGTAAATGATCAAAGTACACCCGAACATCTCTATACCTCTTAAGGTTGAATAATAATCTTACTTATATTTAGTTGTGGAGGATCCAATTTTAGTGGTAACCATAGAGTATACGATAACTATATATATATATTAGTGATAACCATAGAGCATACGATAACACTAATATATATATATATTATATATATATACCCAAGTTAGGCGTTGATACCACTTTTTAAGAATAAATGGATCAAATGGAATAAGGACAAGCTAAAATATAAATCAAATAAATCATAACGATACTTATATAGGATTTAACATTAACTTGGTATTTTATGCATGCTATATACAAAATTTTCATAAAAGGATACTTCTGTTATCATGTGGTATGCTTCTTTTGTCATCTTTCTGTCATTTTAGCTTCATTTTTTTTGTCATTTTCAAACAAACTGTTGTAAAAAAAAAAAAGATATCGATAAAAAATAGATATTTTTACTTATAAACCGATCAAATAGACCAGATACTACTATGAAACAAATATGATACAATTATGGTACCGATAATGATACATATAATGATGAAAAACAGACCCCAAATGACTCAACAAATTATCTTTTCTACATTATGTGAGGTTAAAGTAGTAATTATGGTAGTATATGTTCCATGGTTTTGTTCAGTTCAAACCCTTAATGAATTGAATCACTTTTGATGATATGGGATTCTAAACTAGACCACTTTTAAAAATATCTTGTTCTAATTAATAATATTAGAGTTTTCAACCAAAAATTGATATTTAAATTGAGGAACATTATATGAGAATTGAAGTCATATAGTTGTAACGTTATACCAAGGTGTTACTGTATCTTAGGTGATAGTGAAGATGCATAATTTTAATTAAGAGATGAGAGACGAAGGGGAACCAAAAGAGGTGACTTATGGAGAGTAAGAGTGGGATGAGAAAAAAAAAAAAAAAGAAAGATAAATATGGTAGATTAAAATATCAATAGAGTTTTAAACTCAAAAGAATGTTATCGGTTTTTCATAATTTAATAGGAAGTGATTTAGTTTTAGGTTCAAGAAAATGGTTTGGTTTGGTTTGGTTTGATTTGGTTTAGCTTGAATCAAACCATATACCATTTGGATTTCTTTCAATCGAATAAAATATAAAGAATTGTATTTTTCAGCTTGGTCTAATTTGGCTTAGTTCTTGATTCCGTTCGATTGATTTTGGTGAACAATTTGAATATGTTCTCTGTCTTTAAGTCTTTTAAGTCTATACTTGTTATTTTCAAATTATCGCGAGGGTCCCATATTATATTTCAATATTCATTCTTTTCCATAATTCTATGGTTTTGATGTGTACATTCATGCACTATGCATTATTTTAATATGGGTAAATGTCATGTACCTTTTTTTTTTATAGTTCTCTACTTGAATTTTACCTATTTATGCAATTAACTACTTAAATTTTTTCCATTTTTATAATTTATTAACCAATTCAAGTACTATGAATGATCTCAAAAAGTTTGTAGAGAGTAAATTGATTATTTAAGATAGTTAATTACAAAATTGGACAAAATTCATGTATTAAATGTGACATTTACCCTTTTAATATTGTTGCATGTGAAAAATCGATTATAGTAAGTCTAAGGTCCTGCAACCAAAAGAAACAGTTAGTGGTACAGTGGGATGGTCCAACATGGCTACTTTAATACTTAAGTCAGTAGTGAGTCTTGAGAGAGTAAGTGTGTAAATGAAGAGTATGAGTAAAATCATATATTAAAAAGGTTAGATCCTTTGGCTTGTGCCATCGGGTTTTATTTATAGGCAATGATCAGACCAAAATAAGGGCCAATAGAATATTCTCTATCCATATGACATATTTCCAAGAAGGGGAAACAAGGAGCATGGGGACTCCTTTATTGGTAGCTGATTTGGACCTAAGATGGTAGTGGTGATCATTTGAGAAGAGTAGTTGGATAATTGTTAGGCTATATCTTTAAAGTATCCCTAGAGAGGTGAAGAGTATCTTTGTGGAGACATGGCGGGCCGAGGAGTTGTTGAGTACCTCTGTGGAGACATGGAGAGCTAGGTTTTGAGCACCTCTATAGCTATGTGAGGGACCAAGGAGATGCAACTTGTAGAAGGAGGAGCTTGAAGGAGGATGACCTTGGTTTGGGTCCTTATGCATAACTATGGCTATGGAAGTAGATTGACTTATAGGGTAATTGTCTAAGGCTTATAAGTCAA
This sequence comes from Combretum micranthum, assembly GCA_024138025.1. Classification (NCBI taxonomy): domain Eukaryota; kingdom Viridiplantae; phylum Streptophyta; class Magnoliopsida; order Myrtales; family Combretaceae; genus Combretum; species Combretum micranthum. Next base: position 763,883 of record JAMXBD010000079.1, read on the forward strand.
GATCATTTAGGGCACTTGATGGGCCTCAGCGGCCCTATTAAGCCATGATCAAGTATGACCTATCAACAAATATTTTAAGTTTTTGTCTAAGTTCATATGCTAAAGTCATGGCATAAAAGAAAACTTTACCCCTTTATCCCATATTATACCTAAATATTGATAATAGGTTTTTTTTTTTTTTCGGCTGGTAAATATTGATATTAGTTTATATCTTATGTTTTTTTAATGTTCCATAATATTAAATAGAGTAATTATCATATTCGATACATGAATTTTGTCCATTTTTGTAACTAACTACTTGAAGTTTGAAAGTGCCAATTCCATACTTAAAAGTTACTCATTTTTACATTTAACTACCCAAATTTTGTAATTAATTATCTAGACTTTGACAATTTTTCCAAATTTCAAACAATTAATTGCATAAATTTATAAGTTTAGGCACCAAGTATGACATTTATCCAATTAAATACTCTTAGATTGGTATTACAACTCATATTTCCTTATCTGTAGTGCCCTACATATTCAAGCTCTGCCTAAATTCTTTCGATTCTTGCTTATCTCAAACACCAAGCATTTGTCATTTTATTAATAACTTAAGAGGAATTGAGATTTCCCACCAAGTGTCAAGTACCTTATAGTGATCATCTACTTACGTCTCTAGTATTAGGAAGTAGTGATGTAGCCTATGGTCATGGTAATATTGAAGGTGACAAGTAGTAAAGGTAAAGCGGAGGTGCTAGTGGTGGTAAGAAACAGAAGCAAAGAGACCGTTGAGGTGATTTCAATGGTGGAGCAGCTGTCAATACCAACTACTTTTAAAGTATAACCACTTCTTAGGATGTAGTGAAGACAATGGGTGGTGGGTGGTGGTAGTAGTGGGTTGTCCAAGTGGTGACAATATTATGGTGTAAGTGGTGGTAATAGCAAATACGGGCATAATAATAAAGATGCAATAGTATGCAATAGTAGGTCATGGTAAATACTGTGTGGTAAATGTGAAAATATTAGGTAAAGACCATTGTAATCCTGCGAGTGGTAATGCCGATGGTATTAGTGGTGGAACTAGGATGGCGGCTAAGACGATGGTTATGTTAGGGCGGTAGAAGTGATACAACGGTTGGCAAGGATGGTGGCTAAGGTGATAGTAATGGAAAGTGGTAGTAGTGGTGCGATAATTGTGCCTGTTAGCAATAACAAATGTTAGTGCAATAACAGTAGTGGGGCATATGACTCGAAAGAGATACGTGTGTGTAAGAAATAGTTGACATCGATGCAATGACGCTGACAGGAGCGAGGCATATGACTTGAGAGGTGCGTAAGAAATAGTTGACATAGATACACGCGTTATATCTGTGAGACCATAACGTAGCCATAAATTCGCAAATAGAAGGCTGATAACTAAGCTAAACAACGTATCATTTAATGTTTCAACCAGTTCAAACATCAAACTTAGTATTTACTGGCAACGGTTTGCAAGAACAACAAACTTTCTCTTGATACGGTATCCTCACACCTTTTTTTACTTGGAACTTGCGATGAGCTTCCGCGACTAAAAATAGAGTTTGTGAAAAAATTTTCATTGAAAGGACTTCATAAACGCTACATATAAAACAGGTGAAAGCACACAAATGGGCAACTTCAAGATGATGCCTTCCAATGTTCAACCGAAAAAATTTCCACTGATCAAATAAAGTACAAACCAGCTGACAATGCTAGGCTTCTCAAGGTAAAAGTAATCTGCCATGCCACTAATTTTCAAGCTAAATAGCGGTACAACTTCCTGTCAACATTATCCCTCTCCAAGAAATCTCGCTCAATAAGAGATTCAATCCGCTTCTTTATCTCAGTTGGATTGGCCAAGAACCTCGACTGCAACTGCTTTGTCACTTCAGTTATGATGTTATTATGATCCAACACCCTCCTCGATTTCATGATCCTCACTATTGCAGCCTCAATTTGCGGCTTCCGATCCTCCTCCACTCTTTGGCGAGTTTCCTGTTTCTCAGGTTCAGATTCTTTTTGTGCAACAACAGTTCCTATCTTAACCTTATGGAACTTGCTTGCAAACTTATCGTTGACAAAGAATGCATCATCCTCAACAATATCTTTACTCATAGGCTCTTTTCTAAGTACATTTTTTCCCTTCACGAGAGCCAAGGACTGCAGGCACCTCTTCAAGTCTGAGGCAGGGATCTCCGTAGCTTGTTCAATCTCTTTATAGCTGAGACGCTCAGCACTATTGAATAGCATCAGCACACACATCTGGTAAGTAGAGACATTCAGCTCATGCTTCTGTCCTTTCCCGAAAACAGCCTTTATATCGGCTGTTCCCATATTTGTTTGCCATGATAATCTGCGGCCAGTGTGGGTCCCTAGATAATATGAACGAAATTTCTCACACAGCGCAGACATCTCTGCGGGCAAGTTGCATGTTACACTAGGCTGGGTTGGCCAGGAACCAGTGGTGAGCACCTGAACAGATAATGTGGGGCCATCCGCTAATTCAGGATGACTAGAATAGAAACCTTGCATTGTATCTTGAGAAGTTTTCATGTCTGTAAACATGCCCTCAAGCTTGGATGTGAATTGGTACCCACATTCTGTCTTGAGCTTAACTATGAGACTCCTTTCAGCATCTTCTGTTAAGGTTTTCCCTGACAAAAGCCTCTTAGCCAAATGCTGCTTGTAATACTTTTCAAACACATCCTTCTCTTGCAAGTATCGAAACAACATCATCACTTTATCAAGAATTACCTCAACGTCCTCCTCACTCACCTCCTTCAAGCCCTTCCTTAACTTGTCATCAACAAACAGTGAGATAAATTCAGGAGAACGGGCATTCAGGTTTATGAAGTACTCAAAAGAAGAATTCAATGCATTTTGAAATGTCTTGTCATTGTTGAATGCCAAGCTTATGATCTTGTCATACTTGTCTTTTTCATCTAATAGGCGTTGTACAAAATCCACAGGATCTTTCAATCTTTCCGGATCAGTAACCAGCTGCTTGCCAATGTCCCTAATATGAGAAGTCATCACCTCGCGTATGGTAGGGAGACCAGTGGGAACTCGACGGAATAAGCTGTACATTCTTCCCAAGTCTTCGTACTTATCATCAAGAAGCATATTCACTAAGCCCGAGTTGTCCATGTGCACTAAAGTCAACATGTGATTAGCAATCATCTCTTTCTCTACCACATTTGTTATCTTATTTTCACTTTTGGGGTCCAAGTAGTGTGTAACTCTCTCCATTTCCTCATTGAGGCGCCTCTCAGCTTTCTTCAAATACTCCCCACAGTCACAACACTCAATGAACTTTTGAGATTCACCTTTGTAGAACTCAGCTGAAACTTCAAGAAACGGTTGTTCAAACTCTTCTTGGTAGACAGAAGGACCCAAATCCATTAGCATCTTGATGACATTCCTCATCAATCCCCGATTAATAACTTCACCAGTACGTTCCCTATGGACTAGTTCTAGTAAAGTATCTAGCAACCTTGTTCGAATTTTGCTGGAATAAATGACATTGTCCCTCCAGAGAATTAAACCAAGCTCATGAACAGGAGTTTTACGTGTACTTGGAATGAAAGTTCTATCCATGTACATGAGGATGTCACGTATCATTTGCAATGCCTTATTATGGTCATTCCACTTTCTGTTTAGTTCCTCTAGGAAGAGGCCTCCTTGTGCATCCTCAATAGATTTTGATATATCCTTAAGGTGCGCAGTCATTGTTGACACCAAACCAGAGTACAGCTTCTCACCAAATTTATGAAGAACCATATTGTAAGCGTTCCTAGATTAGGAGCAACATAAAAGGGAAAACAATTAGGAACCTGCAATGCAATATCCAGAATCTGTACAAATTAATCACTTCAATGGAGCACAATAATGCAATCTCCTTAATTGGTATCCCCATTCTGTTCCCCCCAACCACACAATGCAGCATCAGCAGATTATATATAACCAAGCTCTTTACTGCGGATGCAATGATAAAATTAAAGAAGGTATGGTATCAGGATATTAATTAGGAAACTGAATCTAATCGACTTCAGAAAGCAACGAAACCAGCATTGTCAAAGACATAAGTACATGACCCAAGCAAACAGATAAAGACTAAATTAATAAGACAATAAAGTCAACGAACTGAACTACTTATCTCCATTTCAGCCACTAACCATAGCATAGGTGCACACAGAAGGGGAAAAAGAACATATCCATGGCTGCATGTTCCACAAGATTTATCAATTAAGGAACAGGAAAGTTGTAGGCACACCAACTGTGGATGCACTCCATCAAACTCAACTCACGAACCACAAGCCTGCTTCAGTTATCGTCTCAAAGGGGATAGCATTATAGCAAGACCAGTGCGACACCAATCATACATGTAACTACCGGTAAATGATGACATCAATTGCATAGATTTAGATAACTCATTCCTCAAGTACCTAATCAGAACCAACTTCATCAAACCATCCACTCCCACTAGTGTCAAGACATTCAACTTCCATCATTCGGGAAAATCATTCAAGCTATCAAAATGGTGAATCGGGCAAAAACATAATTCAACCGTAACATGTAATACAAAGATGTAAATATTCAAGTTGCAACAGGAGCGAGGACCATCACGTCCTGAAAGCATTTCTCTTACAGTAATACAGAAACAATAAGAAAAGTTCAGCTCTCAAACTTCAATACATAATCAGATTACAAAAATTTCAATCAACCACTTTCTAATTCCAATCGAACCAAACATAATCAACTGCTCAAACACGCGATTACGCAAAAGAACCAATATCAACTACCAGAAGACAGCATAAACATACGAAACACACATGCGTAGGAACCATAGAAATTGGAAAAAGGAAAAGGAACGAAAGTGAAAAAGGAAAACCTATATAGCTCTTCGAAACTGAGACCACTAGCGTTATGATTATAAATCTCATGAATAGCATGTTCGAGAATCTTCCATGTTTTATCCGCATACTTAGGATCCACAACAACTTTGTGCTTAAAAGCCTCTATTTGAAAGTTCCTCTTCTTCTGTGGATTGCTCATTTTCGTATAGACCTAATAATAATGATAATCTATAAGCCCTAACTCCGAAATCAATCGAATCCCCCTAAAATGGACCTGATTGTTTTGATGAAAAAGAAAAAGGACTGATCTAGAAAACCCTAATTCTAGGACAAGAAAGGAATTTGGGAGAGATTGCTTGGATTGAAGGGGATAGTGGAAGATCTTTCTGGTTAGGGTTAGGGTTTGGGGAAAGGGATATAAGAGAGGAGAGGGAGAGAGAAATGAAAGAGGAGATCGTTGGGTTTGTGTATGGGGTTTTCAAATAGACGATGATTCCATTTTTAAGGAATCAAGGGAAGAAAAGAAGGGGGGTAAGAGAGAGGACGAGTGAGGAAAAGGAAGATGGCAAGGAGGAGAGGGAGGGAGTTTTAGTATATATTGAAAATGGTGGGAGGAGATTAGGGAATTGCCGTTTCGCTTTCCCCTTTGTTAATAATGTTTCGTGGGTATGCTACAAGGGCAAGTAAATATAAAGTTTTGGTTTAATGTAAAAGAATAGTAGCTAAACTTTTATAAAAAATTAAATCATGTATATGCAATATGGTTTTAAATAATTTAGTACTTAAACTTTAATAGAAGATTCAATCAGGTATTTAAAGTTTTGTTTTGAATAATTTAATATCTAAAATAAGTTTTTTCATACATATTTTTTCACTCGATTGAACCTGTTTTAAATAAGAAAAATGTATGTAAAAATTACTTTAAGTAGCAAATTATTTAAAACAAAACTTCAAGTAAAAAATTATATGCGAAAACTTACTTTAGATGCTAAATCGTTCAAAACCAAATTTTAGACAGCTGATTGAACTTTTTGCGAAAGTATAGATACTATTTTTTACATTATCCTTATAGTTTATAGTATGTTAGATTAATGGTTAAAGAATACTTGAAGCAAGTTATATGCATTATTAATAGTTTTAAAAAAATATATATAAACAATAAAACATGTTTAATCGGAGAAGTGTGCACGAAATTACAAGAAAAACAAGGATATACTAATGTGCTAACCGCCACTAACTTACTTTATAAAAGAGATTATGATATTTTAATGAATTTAAAAGAAAATACATTAATTGAGAAATAATGTACATGATAGAGTAAGATTTTTTTACAAAGTGACATTATTTAGTGGTGGAGTTATTAAACTTTTTACATGAATTTATGGATGGTTCTTTTTTTTAATTAATGTAAAAATGATACATAAACTTTTTCAAAAAGTTCAATTAGGTACTTGAAGTTTAGTTTTGGACAATTCGATACATGAATTTTCGTAAAAAGTTCAATCAAATACTTAAAATTTAGTTTTAATATTTTTGGTACCTGAAGAAAGTTTTTATATACATTTTTCTTACTTGAAATCAAGTAGAAAAAATGTATGCAAACAATTTATTTTAGGTACAAAAATTGTGCAAATCAAACTTCAAGTAGAAAAAATTTCCACAAAAACTTGTTTCAAATATCAAATTATTCAAAACCAAATTTCAAGTATCTAATTGAACTTTTTGCAAAAATTTATATACCATTTTTTATATTATCCCTTTTTTATTTTGAAAAAAATACATATTCGTGTGCGTGTAAGGTAAAAAAGGTCAAGAGTCAAGAGAAGGTTAAATGATGTAATGGAATAAGTAAAGAATTAAAAATTTTACACAACTTTAATACGGCTAAAGTGGATGGAAGTATAAGAATTTGTCTCTATAATGGAGGTAAGGTAACATATGGTGGGATTGTTATAGCTGGTCGATCACGTGTGATAGGTGTGTCAATCAACCTTAGAGGAGTTATGAACTGATGGCATTTGTATAGATGTCGTAGCGAGAGACGTGAAAGGAGAAATAGGCAAATCCAATTTCTCAAGTGTACGAACGTGATAAAAGATCAAATCGACTAGCCTCGATTGTGCATTGCTCTTAATCTTAGCAATACACAAAATAACCTACCCAAAAGAAGAGGAGCCTCTTATTTATAGATGTTAGATATTGTAGCCAACCACTAGACGGCATCTAAACAGACCAATGAGATTAAGCATGATTGAATACCGTGAGATCATCTCCTAATGATCTAACGGTTGCTATTGAAGCCTCTTTTCTCTAGTAGTGAGCTGGACTTGGAAATAAGCTTGATGGCTTTTATTATATAAAAAAGCTCATTATTCATTTGAAATCGTCCATTTTCAATATAAAAATACTGAAGGCTTGTTTAGTCTACATAAACCCTATTTTAATCAAATAAAGCCCAAAAAGATATTCTTAGGTCTACTTTCCACGCACAAGAAAACTGAATTAGGTCGAAAACGGAATCAATCCAACGATTCTTGTTCCAAGCATGACAAGCCAAATATCCCTATGATATCTCTTATTAGACTCAGTCCTTTAAACCCCTATCACTAGCTTGGAAGACCGGTTCATGGCATTAAATTAGGTCCAGAGCCTAATTATCGTAATGACCCTTGTAGGTAATTTATTCAAATGATAGATTGTAAAACCATAATAAAATTATAATGAAGAAGTATTTTACACTGCAACAATATTATGTTTGGTGATTGTAATCAGGTTAATTCCTATAATGGGAGTTGACTTTTGTATTATTTAACAAACTACCGTTAAAATCGAGTAATAAATGCTATTTGAGAAAAATTATTATGGAAAAGAAACTATTTTTTTTAAGGTTAATATATTTTGGTTGTGATTTTAAATATTTTCAATTCCCTCGTCTAGTCATCTCAATAAAGATTGTGTATAAACTTTAATAGAACATATCCAATCAAAGTTGTAATTTTTAGAGTATTTCATCATGCGTAAAAAATAAATAGATTATGAAAATTATGAATTGAAGTAAATACCTTTTATTTGTTGAAAAGGCATTTCAAAAGATTTATATGTGAAAAGGTTATTGCATGGGTAGATTGTTTTAACTAAATGATAAAACCTCCTTCAAATTGTATAACCATGCAAAAGTGCTACATTCCTTTGTTGAAAAAATGGATACCGGATACTGCATGTATAATTAATTTCAAAGATTTTGATTAAAGTCATGTTGTATGCACAACTATACAAATTGTGAAATTCTATCATACTTAGTAGAGATTCTGACACATCATCTTAAATTTAGCGCTAAATTGATCGGAAACTAATTACAATACAAATAAATTATACAGACACCCTTCAAAAAGTTTTAAAATTATACAGACCTCATTTTTTAAAAAGTTAACAGTTACTCCTAGAGTAGCTGTGGAGTCTATATATATTATCAAATGACTGCTTATAAAGATACATAAAAAAACCAATTAAACCGAACCAAAAATATAGTTTTTTTGAATGTAATTTGGTTTGGATAATTCTCAATTTGAACCAATTCATAAATTTATGGTTAGTTTTTCGAGATATAAATCGAACAAATCTATAAAACTGAATCAAATCATTTTAAAAAGATGCAACAGTATCTTATTGGTAACTATAAATTGTTCTGTGATGATTGAATAAAAGTAGTATGCTTCTATGGTATTTTCTAGTTAATGAATATTGATCAATATTACCTTATCCTTCTTTAGGTTTAAGGTATATTCTTTTTGTTAGTGACTTAATGTTTTTTTTTTTTCAATATTTCAACTCTATAGAGCATGAACTTTATTTATTTAGCCATGACTTTTATTATGTATTAATGTCACGTCTGGTATATAGGAATGATTTGGAATGGAATGGATTGGAATGGATTGGGATGGAATGAGTTTGGGAATGACAAATCCATTCCTATGTTTGAAAGATTACATGGAATGAAATGGCTAAAGAGTGTAATTGTCGGGAATGTTCTTAGTAACAAATGCAAAATATAAATACATGATATGATGAAAAAGTAATTATATTACATATCGAATTCCCCTTCAAAGCTGGAATCGTAGATTTCAAATAATCGTGATTCCAGTTTCTAAAAACACTTTCAAACACTGAGAAAGGGAATGAAAACCAAAATTGCAATTCCATTTCGGTCCATTCCTGTATATCAAATTTGCCATAAATGTTCAATGAAGTTTTTTATTAGATTGCTTTGTTGGTAGATGATTGACTAATGAGGTCGAAGTAGTGGTGAATAGGTACCTGGTAAAGTGAGACAGAGACTAGTTAGTAATGGTTTTATGATTTCAGATCCCTATCTTGAAGAAAACAAGCTAACAAGAAGAACTCAACACCTTTGTGGTATGCGACGTTGATTTTATGGCAAGTTCCTTCTTTTGGAATTTTAAAATGGCATGTTTTCAATTTTGAGAAATTATAAGACATGATATAACTTTTTATAGACATCCATGTCTTGTAAGTCGTTTGTGGCATTTTATTTGTCATTTCATTTGCTTTGTATCTATAAGTTTTTTGGCATTTTTATTTTTGGAAGCTTTTGAGCTCGCTTAAATATATATGCCTTGGGTAAAGAACAATTCAGCTTTTACTAGTGACACGCATTTTGAGTTGTCTTTGCTCTGTCTTTTCCTAAACTTTGAATTTCTTTGTTATTTTTGAATTTAGATGCCATTTACTTGGGTATTTGTAGAATCAATGAGTAGCTTAAGGTTGTAATCCAGTATTCGTGCATAAATCAACGATTTAGTTTTCATATTCTTTTGTTTTGTTAGTTAATATTAGTTGCGATCACTCTTGGAGTATCATCCTACCACATAGGCAAGCCAATAAAAAATGTATGGTGGATGAGATCTATGATCATAATGATCTAGATTAGAGAATAGGGCAAATGATCGACGAATGGCCAGATGTAGCTTTAGAATGTTTATTAGATATGGTAGTAAATCGACTTATAGAGATGATCAGTGTACTGATGGGAATCTAAAGGAATATTAACTTTAGACATGGAACAAACCTTAATTCGATGCCTAACCCTAATGAGGTAGAGGATGATTCCTCTTATGTTAACGTAGAAGAATAGTATGAAGAATTGCCATGCAGGCATAGTAGACCTTATGTTGAGAAAGATTAAAGGCGTTAGGAACTTGGGACGACAATGAAAATCATAAAATTTCATGGCAACCTCTAAATAGAGGAATTTTTGGACCAGTTGCCTATGATAGAGGATATCCTGAAGTTTAAGGGGGTCCCTAAGGAATAACGAGTGCAACTGGTAGTAACCATATTGCATAGTAAGGCCATTGTGTGGTGGTAATAAATGAAGTTGACAGGAAACAGGCTGGAAAAGTAAAAAATTACCTTGTAGGAGAAGATGAAGAAGCACATGCGAGCAGAGTTTTTGCCTTACGATTTTCAATGTAGTATGTATAAGAGGCTGCAAATCTGGAACAAGGTAGCAAGTTGGTAGATGATTATACTTTTGAATTTTATAAGTTGGTAGCTACAAATGAGATAAAAAAGACGAAGCATCAATTGGTAGTGAGGTACCTTAGAGGGTTGAGACTCTAGATTCAGGATACAATCAATTTTATTTGATCCCCTCGGTGTATTAGTTACGCATAAGAGGACATTGATTGTAGAAAAGCCGCAACAACAATCTGGAAGTGGTCTGACTAGTATTAGTGTGATCGATAGTGGGGATGGTAGTAGCAGTAGTGGGGTAAATTGTGTAGAGAGTGGAGCTATACGTAGCAACTTTTTTCCTAGTTGGTTCACATAGTATAATCTATACTAATAACAATATTACTAGTATTAGTAGTAATAATGTAATTTACCTAAATCAATCTACACAAATAATTTAAATTTTGAATTCTTAATTTATGGTTTCATTAGTTTGCAATTCTTTTTCTTTAAGCATATCACGAGATGCAATATAGATTAACTCATTTGTAAATTACTATTACTATTCAATGATGTATTAACAAATACAAATGTTTAGATAGTTTCTCTCTCTCTCTCTCTCTCTCTCTCTCTCTCTCTCTCTCTCTCTCCCCCTTTAATATTTCACATTTATCTTCTTTCTCATATATTTTTATCTATTACTTTTACATCCTAAAAATGGATGCTTATCATTAGCTATTGGGTAGGCTTTAACAACTTAATAGAAACGTGACTCGTGATGGGAGGGCTAATACGTATAGTTTTGTGTATAAGGGGGTGAAGATTGTGTTGGTTCATAATAAGGACACTACTGAGTCTAAGCTCGTGAAATAGGGTACAAGCTCTAGTATGTTATCTTTAACCAGATTTGAAGAAGAGTTGCTAGATTCAGATGTGGTTTTTGCTTTGGTGAGCAAGGAGGTTGAAAGGGAGTTAGCAATACATGAGGTGGCGGTTTCGGTTATGGAGGAGTTATGGGATGTGTTTCCTGATAAGTTGTCAGATGGGTTACCACAACTACATGACATTCAACACCATATTGATCTTAAGCCTAGCACAACCCTTCCATATAGGCCATATTATCGAACGAGTCCCATGGAGCATGAGAGTTTGAGGAGATGGGTTGAAGTGTTACTTGCCAAAGGTTTCATTTAGGATAGTATGAGTTCATGTGCATTTCTAACTCTTTTAACTGTTAAGAAGGATGGCTCCTATGCATGTGTATGGACAGTTGGGTCATTAATAAAATCACTATCAGATATTATTTTCCAATTCCCTGCTTAGATGAATCGCTTGACCAACTAAGTGATGATAGGGTATCCTCAAAGCTAGATTTTAAGAGTAGCTATCACTAAATTCATATTCGAGTTGGTGATGAGTGGAAAATAGCATTCAAAATACGAGAGGGGTTATATGAATGGCTAATTATGTCGTTTGGATTGTCAAAAGTGCCCGACACATTTATACAGGTGACAAGTAAGGTTTTGAGGCCATTCATTAGCAAGTGTGTTGTCGTGTACTTTAACAACACACTTATCTATAGTGTTAACCTAGAGCAACATCTCAAGCACCTACAGGATGTTCTCAGTTTACTACATAGGGAGAAGTTATATGTAGCTGTGAAGAAATGGGTTATCATAACTTTAGAGGTACTTTTTCTTAGGTATATACTTTCTATTAAAGGCTTGCATGTTGACAAGTCTAAGGTGGAAGATAGAGGCTCGAGCCCACTACATTAATTGAGGTTAGAAACTTCCATGGCCTCACATCTTTTTACAGACGATTTATACCCCATTTTAGCAGTATCATGGTTCCTATCAACAATTGTATGAAGGGTACAAAATTTACGTAGGCTGATGAAGCAGAAAAAGGCATTTGAAATGATTAAAGTATGCCTTACGACAACATCTAATTTTAGTGTTGTCTAATTTCCATAAGCCTTTTGAACAACATACAGATGCCTTTAAGGTAAGGAATGTGGCGGTTTTAAGCTAGAACAACAAGCCAATTGCTTATTTTAGTGAAAAATAGATAGGGGTGAAGTTGTAGTATAGCACTTATGATGTGGAATTCTATGTTGCAGGAGATTCATAAGGCTGTCCATGACAATTTAAAAAGGGTTATAGGTAAATACAAAGAAGCTGTTGATAGAAAGATGAGGCACGTGGAGTTGCGAGATTATGTTTAGGCTGTCCTTACTAAAGATCAATTCTTTGCTAATGAGTACAATAATCACTCAACTAGGAAGATCGAACCTATTGGGATCATGGAGAAAATCAACTCGAATGCATACCAATTGAAGCTTCCTAACCACATTCGAATTATAGACGTGTTTAATGTGAAGGATCTTATCCCTTACACGAATGATAATTGAGAGGAAGATAATTCGATGGCAAATTCTATCTACCCCAAAGAAGATGATGAGGTGAAAATACTAGCAAACAGGTTCCTAACAAAACGAAACAGAGATTGGTCTACGACAATTCTATGATTTTAGTTCCTTATCTTGAAGGAAACAAACCAATAGAAACAAGTCAGCATCTTGGTGGTTTCAGCCAAATTCCTTTATTTAGGTCCTCAAAATGACTTTTTTTTCTATTGTGAGAAAGTTTTAGATATGTCATAACTTTTTATAGATAATTCTATTTTATATGCTATCTTTGACATTTTATTTATCCTTTCATTTACTTAATGCCTGCAAGTTTCAAGGCATTTCTATTTTTAGTAACTTTCATATTCTATTTTTGGCATTTTTTTAAGCTTGTTTATATAAAACAATTCAATTTTTACTAGCAATACACATTTCAGCCATCTTTGATTTATCTTCCCCTCAAACTTCGAATTTCTTTGTTATTTTAAAATTGGACAGTCATTTTCTTGGGTATTCACAAAATCAATAGGTAATTAAAGGTCGAATTATGTTATTCGTGCATGAATCAACAACTTGTGATAATTTTCATATTGTTTCGCTGCGCTGTTAACTAAATGGTTTTGTAGGATTATGAATTATGGCTCACCTTACAATAGGTAGTGAATGTACCTTGTTGGTAGTGTGAACCCCCAAAGTTTTACGTTCGGTTAAGCCTAAACCTTAGTTAGAAGGTGAACCGAAAACCTTAAAGTCAACAAAACCCTAATTAGATGCAATAGTTTAAGCCCAGCAATTCCGTGTTCGTAACCCTAAGTGAGTAAGTAAGAGATTAGTATATGGAATAGTTCGTAATAACATGAGAGAGCTTAAAAATATTAGCTTAGTCAAACCGCAATTCGTTTTGAACCCGATCGGATACCGTTTTCGAAAACCATGTTCCAGGGCTCGAAATAGTAAAAATATTCCGGATATACCGTTAGACTCGTAAAAATATAAGGTTTTCAAAAATATCAGTTTTAGAATTTTTCGATAACTAAAAATATCAGATATAGCATTTTTACGCGTATTTTTATTACTACCGGTAATTTAATTGTCTTGTTTACTATTTATTACTATTCATCTATATCTACTTTTCCTTATAACCTATTCTTACAACCTACACCAATTTTCTTACAATTTTCATTTTCAATACAACTTCACATCCCTCACATCTCTATTTTCGGTAACAAAAATACAAAAAAATAAATATTTCTCCTCTCTCTCTTCTATATTTGCACGGCCCCTCCCTCTTTCACACTCAATTTGTTTTAATTTTTATTTAATTAATTATCACAAATCGTCCTCCACTTTTTCATATAAATACCACCCATTTTTTCCCTTTCTTTCACACCTTTCTTACACTACCAAAACTCTCACAAATTCTCTTCAAAAGTTCTCTATATTTTTCTCTTCTTCCATATGTAATAATTTAAGCTTTCTATATGTTCATTTGCTTAGTATGAACATTGTGTGTGTTTTCTAAACCCATGAAGATTAGGAAAGCAACAATATGTTCATACTTTGTTCTTATTCATGAATCTATTTTCCATCATGTTGTTCATATATATATATATATATATATATCTAACCAAATATATCTATGTAATTATATATATCTTTTAGAGCATATAAACTCACTTGTTATTGCAATTTATTTATTTTCATTGTAATTTATTTACTTTCATGTTATTTTTAAGACTAGTCTTTTTGGTCTTAGACTTGTCCTCATCAAATCAAAATAATTTTCTTTTTCTTTTGGGACTAGTCTATTCTTAGTTCCGAGAAGCATTAAAAAAGCTAAGGCTCCCAATACTTGATAATTATTATTATTATGCTTATTTGTTTCTTATATTCTTTATTATATTATCTTGTGATATTCTTATCTTTTTATAAACTAAATAATCATATTCATGCATGGCTAATGAGTTGTTGTCCAAATAAAAAGGAGATCTTTTTAATGAAAGACTAAACTCTTAAAATTTAATCATTTAATAAATGTTTTTCACCAAGACTTAGAAGGATGTTTTCAAATAAATTCCTTTTTAAAAAGTTTATATAAGCTCATCATGAAATTTCAAACTATTGATAAAGAAGTTTCTTCAAAGTCTAAAGATACTTTCTTTTTGAATGACAACATAGGAAATCTTGATATATAGATGATAAATTTATACTATGACAAAATTTTTACCAACTTTCCAAACTAAAAGTTAAACAAGTTTTCAAGAAAATCAACTTACAAGTCTAAAGAAACCCACTTAGAAAAATGAAATTTATCAACAATCTAAGAAAATAAAATTTTAAGGAATAAATTCATTAAGTAATACTAAAGAAAACTTTTCAAACTCTATTTTTCAATTTCTATAAATAAAATTGGTAGATAACTTAAAAAGACTAAATTTTATTCCAACTCACTTTTGATAAACTAAAGAATAAAAATATAGAACACTAAATTATGATCACCCAATAATTTATAAGTTATTTCAACCACATAAAGAGAAGTTTGACAAAACCAATTTTTCAAAACTTAGGACAGGTTGTTTTATGGAAATTAATTAAATGAGACAACACCTATAGCATCATGCATAAATTATGAGTCTATTATGTACCAAAGGAATTCTTTTCAAATATATACATATTTAAGTTTTGCTTAACAAGTTTTGAGTAAAGAAAGGATTAGAAAATGTTGTTTTTAAAGAAGGGAATTTTCGTAGTATATCTGTACCCCTTTGATCCGAAACCCAAATGACTTTTTACAGTAAAAATAACCTTAGAAATGGATAGATCTTTTCGAGTAGCTAGAAAAAGATATATAATATGAGAAATTTCGAGTTAAAATGAGCAAGTTATAGCCATTTTAAGTTTGAATTTTCTCTAATCCGATTTTTACCCCAATTTGAAGATAGACTTAGAATCTCTAAATTAGAAATTCTATGAAAGACTCATTTTGGATATCTCATCTTGTTTAGGCGAAGAAGGAATTGATATCGCTTTCCTAGAAGATTATTTCGACTAGGAGCGATCGCCATAAAGTGAGTTTATCCCTTACTAGTTACATTTCCTTGAATGTACTTGTAAGTAGTGGCACTAGAGATTAAGAAAAGATAAGGGAATAAATGTTATGTGAATTGGATGCATGATTGAATGAAGTGATTGTTAAATAAGAAGCTACGTATATCAAAAGAAGGTTTAATGAATAATTTATGTTTTCTTGCAATGGTACGATAAATATTGTTTTGGTAACCATCAACTTGAAATTAGAAATAATTGGATAAACCAATATTCAAAATGATCCATGCATGGCATATTGTGAGTCACATTTATTTTTTGCTATTATTCTTCGCGTAAGGAAACAAGCAATTGTAGTGGTGGCTAGTAGTAGCCGGGAAGTCTACATGAGCAAGTAGTAACCGGGAAGTCTACATGAGCAAGTAGTAGCCGGTAAGTCTGTAAATATTGATGATCGAATGGGCTTGTAACCACCTAACCCCTGACATGGAGGGTGTAAAATCCATGCTACACCTGGTTTCTGGTTAATCGCGTGTATTTTGATTGTTGCATTCACATATGATTGTCTAAAATACTTATGTGTTTTATGGAAATGCTTTGAAGAAGGGACTTATCTCACTAAGCTAGTTGCTTATACCCCTATAGCTGTTTGTTTCAGTTTGGTTACTTGTGGTTGGCACCAAGGAGCCCCCTTTTGTCGGGTATGAGCCAAAGTTACTAGGAGTTTTTTAAAGAAGTTTGCATATTTAGTTTTGGGTGTAGACTTCTAAGAAAAATCTCCATACTAGGCTTTTGATATATTGATGTACGCATTTAAGTTGGCTTAGAATAGCAAGACGGTAAGGACGGGGAATGCCCCTAAGAAGTTGTAAGAATTTTGAATTTTATGATCATTATACGATTACTCTTATAAATTCTTGCATGCTTTTATTATTTTCTTAAACGTAATACTCCTTTGAGTCTCCTACTATCTTGGAAGTACACCTTGCACGTGATATAGAAGCTCCTGCATGACTAAGATTGCCATTCATTAGATTTAATATTATATGCGGCGGACTGCCACATTTAAGGTACTCTTTAGGGCATGATGGGTAGATTAATGGATAGTAACTTAATGATTTTTTCGACGACTATAATTTATGAATATGATAGTTTTATAAAACATTTTGTTGTAACATGCAATTTGAACTATGCAAAGAAATCTTTGTTCTTATTCTATTTTCTCTACAGAATAGTAATTTTTCTCTCTAAAAAAGTTATAAAAATTGAATTATATACATAATTCTACTTATATACTTCCTTGTTCATTTTACAACAACAATACTGATCATCTTCATAGTAGTCTTTGCTTATAAATCTCTCTCTCTCTTACCACCCTCCGCTTCTCTAGTTTTAAATATTTGAATCTTTATATAAATGTGAAAAATTAGAACAAATTTTGTTTTCCAATTGAAAATTTTATTTAATTCGTGATTCAAACCGAATCAAACCTTTATTTTGTGGTTTGAAAATTTCCTACTTTGAATCAAATTGTTAATTAATGGTTTGGCTATGGATAAGAAAAAACTAGATCATAAATAATGGTTTTGTTTGGTTTTTAATAAAAACCAAACCAAACTGATCCATTGCCACCCCTAATTGCTTATATGTCTCTCATAATAAATAGTATCATAAAACTTAAAAAATCAAATGCTATCGCTTATTTATTTGTTGACGTGGCAAAATAATCTAAACATATAGGTTATTTACTTAAAAACTATGAATTTAGAATATTGTTAACATTGGAAAAAATTTCCTTAGCTATAGTGACAAATCACTCTATATTAATGTATAATTGTAAATTTGTAATTACCTTTTTATGTTAACTTATTTGTTACTCAATTTAATCTATATTATATGGATTAGTGGAATATAGATTAAAACTATGAAAAATTTCAAATCAAATGACAAATCTATCTAAGAAAAAGAAAATCATAAGCACACATTTGTGTAAATAAGTATATATTTATGTTGAAAAATATCTACCTTACTTAAGTATTAAATCGCATGAGAAGTTCCCTAAGTGCTAACATTCTACTTTTCTTTATCGAAAAAGGTGAAAAAAAAATCTCACTTTTCATGAAGAATGTGATGATTTTTTTTATAAGGGGCCAAAATGTAATGAAATTAAATTACCGCATTTAAATTTATCCCATCTTTTAGTGATCAAATGAAACTAATTTCTAAACATTTTACATTTCATTGTACATTTTTGAAATGATCCGAACACCACCCATAATTAATTAAATTCAATTAAATAGCTAGAAAATAATTGGAAAATTAAAACAAGAGGATGAACAAGAATTTATTTATGAGTTGGGGTAAAATAGAATCTAAAGTTGGATAACTAATGGAATTAGGTTAGAAAAATCTGTTGAAGAAAAGCCTAATGAAAATGGATGGTTGTGATTATGTCGTATGGTACTTTAAGGAGAGACTCAGAGACACTAGACCTTAGACCCTAGCCCCTATAAAAAAACCCTTATTTTTTGTCGTTCTCTTTTTAGGAAACCTACTATAACCCCAAGGTGAGAAACCTAAACTTAGCCTTAATTAAATGTTAATAAAGTGAGATTAAGGAATGATTAGCACTAATTAGTTAAGATTACTCATTTTATGATAGGAAATGTGGATAATGAAGGTGAACTAGGAGAACGAAGAGTATAACAAACTCAAGAAAATTTGTAACACGGTAAATGTGCAGATTTCAAGTGTCAAAATGCTAATATTGTGGTGTTTTAGATATAAATTCTGACGTAGGGATGTTGTAGGAAGTGAATGAAGCAAGGAACTTGATTTTTCAAGTGTTTTGGACTTCGGAGAACCTCCTTACAGCCGTAACAACAAGGTAAGACTTAAAAATTGACTTTTATTATTATAAATTTGTGATGTTGAAACCTTGAGAAGAAATGGATGTTGTTATGCATCTACATTCATGAACAAGATCAAGTAATTGGTAGGGAGTGATGTTTTTGCTGTTGTAGTAGGTTAAATGAAGGATTGTACACAAAATATTTTTGAAATTTTGGAAAAAGACGTGATAACTCGATAGTAGCTATCAATAATAGATTTTTTAGGCTTTGAACTTGGATTGATCATGTTATAGCATACTAGAGATGAATGTATTTGAGTCTGGATGTAAACATGATCATCTAAAACCTTTAAGATCACTAAAATTGACCCAAGAAAAGTGTTCAGATGGAAATAACAAGTTAAATCATGAAATATACTAAATCTAGGAGAGCACGATGGGAACATAACGACATGTTTCTCACCGTGCTTCTCTCCGTCCAAAAACACAAAGGAAAACATAAACCCATAAAAAGCACGATGGAAACATGAGGACATGTTTCCCACCATGCTTCTCGTTGTATCCGAAAACGCCATGAAATGTAGAAGAACATGGGAAAATACATGATGTTGTGTTTTCCCTATGCTTCTCTTCTTTTACGAAGCTGTAAGGACGCGCAAAGAAACACGAGGGGATACATGATGCTGTGTTTTCCTTGTGCTTCTTTTTGTTCCAAAAAGGGCTTTGAAGAAACACGGGGTGATACATTTCATCGTGCTTTTGGTCATGCTTCCCCTTTTCCTTCTTCTATCCTTTTTCAAATTAAATGAAACTTAATATAATTTCTTTCTTAGACATAATTAACCTTCTAAACATGATTTTAGGGCAAAATGACTAAGTTAATACAGCTTAGATTTAATAAAGAAAGTAAAGGAGATGGAAATAGATAAACAGGAACTGATGTTGTTTTCTATTATTAATAGTTGATTGGACTTTTAACTTGGAAACATATAACAAGTTCGGGTTAACCTACAGGTACGTAGTAATTGTATGTTGCTTGCCAAGATGGTTTTAATAACTAGACTAAAACTTAAACTTGGTTTAAATGAGTGTTGTTTGTTGTTTGACCGCTTACTCCAAGTATGGCACCTTCAGATTAGGTTACGAGTCTGATCACAACTTCGGGATGATCTAGTAGTTTAGGCGCTTAAGCCCTCATGGATGAGTGTTTGGGCTCGATGGGTAGTTGATAAGGATTTCAAAATCAGACGACTAACTAGGAGTAGATATGAAGTTGTAACGAGTTATACAACATTATGAGACCTTGTATAAAGAGTAACAATGGACCATGCTCGTTGGTAGCAGCCTATGAGGAGATGACCCGGACGAGATTATTTTCCTAATTTTTCTTTTTGGTAAGTTCTAAAGACTTATTAAACCCCCTTCTTTGGTGCATGATCCGCTTAAAGAACTCTAATCCCTTCTATTTGGCAGGAGTCATGACTACTCTTATGTATGTTTCTATTTATGGGATGCTAGGAATACTTGGTTATTAGCTTGAATCTAATTAAACTTAAATAATGTTTGTTATATTAGCTTAAGTGTGCATGGCATGTGAGTATGTGCTTGATTACTGTTGTACTGGGCTTCGCCGCTCACTATATATTATTTTAGGTACTAATGAGGACTTGCATGTGGATTTCCACTACAATACTATGGGTTTTGGGACCGATGAATAAGGAGAGTGATTTCGACAAGTTGTGACTTAAATTGAACTTGGAAAAGACTAATCAAATGTTTGTACTTTTTTGTTTAAAAAAACTCTTAACTTTATTATTACTTTTGGGCTATGTGCCAAACTCATGATTGGGTTAAGCCTAGCTCCCCTTTTATTGTCGTTATTTTAAAAATATTTTAAACCTTAATTTTTTTTTTTTACTCTTTCTTAAAACATTTTAAGCATGATGCTATAATGATTTCTAAATTATTTGTAAATAGTCTTTCAACCCAGTATAGTTTTAATAAAGAGCATATTCATAATTTCATAACTAAAATGTGATTAGAAACTTATTTAGACATCAGAAGCCTTGCACATGTCGCTTAGAGGTAATGTGATGGCAAAACAAACTTCCTTTAAGCACCCTAAGGGTTGGGTCGTGTTAGTTGGTATCAGAGCCTCAGGTCTAAAACGATTAGGGTGCTATGTTTGGGATGATAAGCGAGAAAGCAGGATTGGGTATGCTTTGACTATCTTGTTTTTGCTTGATTATTGTTCTACTGGCTCAAAGTAATAACCCTTAAATGGATACCGACTAAGGAATAACAACTTGGTTAAACTTAAATATTTATTTATAGTGTTATATTCTGAAAACAGGGATAAATGGACTTATGTGATAGTGTAGCATGTTGAATTTTCGTGAATGGTGGATTGAAGTGATCATGTAATTGTTATTTTATGTGTGTTCTGCATCAACAACAAGATGGTAAGGTGAAATCATCGTAGTAGTGGTGATCCCCCTGAGGATTTTCTTCCTCTACGACCATTACCTCGTGGTTAGGAGCAGTTGATAGGCTCAGTCAACAACATGCTCAATACCTTGAGGGAGCAGATGGAGCGAAATTAAAGACTAGAAAGATGTGATGAGCTAAGTTAACTGAATTTGTGAAGCTAGTAGAGACCCCTTAGAGGCCAAACATTAGTTGCACCAAGTAGAAAAGGCGTTCGTTGCCTATGCTGTGCCTAGGTAGAAGTGGTCGGACTATGCAACCTTCACGTTGCAAGGTGAGATATCTCAATGGTGAAAATTCACTAGTCGTTTGGTGAATGATAAGATAACTTGGGATGTTATCCAAAGAGAGTTTTATACTGAATATTTTCCACTTAATGCTCGGGAAAATATTATGGCTGAATTCTATAATTTGAAGTAAGGGAGTAAGATGGTTGATGAATATGAGGCAAAGTTGAATCGACTAATAAAGTTCATTCCCGAAGCATTTAAGAATGATGAGGAGTCAATGAGACAAAGGTCTTTGAATGGGTTGGAGCCATACTTACAATAAGAAGTGAGGAAGTTTGAGTTAGAAACCTACTCGGCTGTGGTGAATAAAGTAAAGTTGATTGAACAAGGGCTTGAGTATGTTAGGGACACAGAGAGGAGCAAGGGTTTTATTAGAAAGAGACTCGTTGCCCCATTTATAGTTGGAGGCAGGACCTATGGATACATGAGAGGCTTAAGTAATGCTGGGAGTCCTAAGAAACAAGCTTTCATGGCCAAACCCTACACACCATGAACCGCTAGGATGGCTATGCTTAGAAGAGACCAAAGATACCTAAGGTGAATGGGACCTTACAAGAAGGAGGAATGCAAGTGCAATCCTAGGGCACGTTTCGCTTATGGGAAAGAGGATCACAAGAGTTATGATTGTCTAAACCCTACATTGAAGCCAATGTTTTGCTATAGGTGCAAGCAAAGGGGATACTATAAGAATGAGTGTAAGGCAAGTGGCAAGAATGATAGAGGTCCGTCTGGAGAAAGGAACAAGGCTGTTAGAAGGGTCTATGTATTTTAGGCTGAAGAATCGGAAGTGGAGATAGACATACATCCAGGGATGATCTCTATAGCTAGACACAGAGCATATGTATTATTAGACACTGGAACCACACATACTTACATATATGATAAGTTCACTAAGTTGCATGCTTTGCCAGTTGATGATGTAACTATGCCTTTATGTGTTAGTTCACCTTTAGGAATGAGTTTCGTAAAAATAAAATATGCAAAGATGTAAATGTATGTATAGCTGATGTGGATATGCCTATGGACATGTAGATTCTTGATATGAATGAGTTTGATGTAATTTTAGGAATGAATTGGCTAGTAAAGTATAATGTAATGATTGATTGTAGGCATGGTGTATTGAAAATTGTAAATGGGGAAAAAGGAAATATCATATGTAATAGATTTACATAGGCCTACGGTCTTATCAATACCATCAATAGAGTTATGGGGGAGGAATAGAGTTGCTGCAATAAGTGTGGAAGAGAAGGGAGGTATGACCCCAGAAGATGTACCAGTGGTGTGTGAATTCAAAAATGTGTTTCCGAAAGACCTACCTGATTTACCATCTAAGTAGGAGGTGGAGTTTTGAATTGATGTTCTTCTAGGAACTATACCAATATTGAAAGCTCTATACTAAATGGCCCCAAATGAATTGAAAAAGGACTAACTCCAAGGGTTGTTGGACAAAAGGTTCATACACCCTAGCATTTCACCATGGAAGCCCCAGTACTATTTGCAAAGAGAATGATGGAAGTATGAGGCTATGTATAGACTACAGAGATCTGAATCAAGTGACGATAAAGAATAAGTATCTACTCCCTTTGATTGATGACTTGTTTGACTAATTAAGAGGAGTAGCAGTCTTCTAAAAAATATACGGAAGATCAAGATACCATCAACTTCGAATTAAACCCTAGGATGTCCCAAAAACTATCTTCAACACCTGGTACGCTCACTTTGTAAGTTAGTTTTACCTTTGGAGCTAAACTTGATAATGTTGGTTGTTTTTGCAGGTATGGACACTATGAGTTTTTAGTGATGCCATTTGAGCTCACAAATGCCGTGGCTGTCTGTATGGACCTCATGAATAGAGTGTTTCAAGATTTCTTGGATAAGTTTGTGATAGTTTTCATTGGCGACATTTTGATGTATTCTAAGGATGACAAACACATGAGAACAGTATTACACAGATTGAGGGAGCAAGAGCAATATGCGAAGTTTAGCAAGTGTAAGGCTTAGTTGGAAGAGGTTGCATTCCTAGGACATGTGGTGAACAAACGAAGTGTATCTGTAGACTCAGAAAAGATTAAAGCAATCACCTAGTGGCCAAGACCCATAATGTATCTGAAGTTAGGAGTTTCCTTGGTTTGACAGACTACTATCGTTGATTTATGGAAGGATTTTCGAGAATAGTAATACCCTTAATTAAGCTAACTCGAAAGAATAAGAAGTTTAGCTAGGATGCCAAGTATGATGGAAACCGCCAAGAGCTAAAGAGGAGGTTAGTAACAACACCAGTTTTGGCCTTACCCAAAAGTGGAAAAGATATGTGGTGTATAGTGGTGCTTATCTACAAGGTTTAGAGTGTGTATTGATGTAGGAAGGAAGAGTAATTGCCTATGCATCTAGACAGTTATAGCCATATGAGAATAATTACCTAGTACACGATCTTGAACTTATAGTTGTGGTGCTAGCCTTGAAGTTGTGGAGACATGACCTATTTAGAGAAAAGTGTAAGACCTATACCGATCATAAAAGTTTAAAATATATCTTCACACAAAAGGAGTTAAACATGAGATAGAGATGATGGTTAGAGTTAATTAAGGATTATAATCTTGAGATTTTATATCATCTTGGAAAAGCTAATGTAATAGCTGATGCTTTGAGTAGAAATAGGCGAGTAGTAATGACATCCCTTTTGACACATCAAAAGTCAATCATAGAAGATCTTAGGAGGATGAATGTTGAGGTAGTTCAAACGGGGAAGGTAACCTTTATGCCGGCGAACCTAAGGATAAGACCTACTTTATTTGACCAAATTAGAACGGCTCAATAAGAGAATACTCTAGAACGAAGAGACATCTTGACAGTGATTGGTAGAAGTGATCAGACAAAACTCAAGATGCATGAAGATAGAACAATCAAATATGAGGATAGGTTATGGGTACCAAATAAAATGGAGTTAAAGAAGGAAATATTGGATGAAGCTCATTTAACCCATATTCAATCCACTTAGGGAGCACTAAGATGCATTGGGATCTAAAGAAACACTTTTGGTGGAATAACATGAAAAAGGAGGTGGTTGAATATGTGTCAAAGTGCTTAGTTTGCCAACGGGTTAGAATTGAACATCAAAGGCCGGATAGAGAGCTACAACCGCTCCCCATTCCTGAATGGAAATGGGAGAACATTACCATGGACTTTGTAATAGCTTTACCAAAGACAATAAGTGGGAATGAGTCAATTTAGGTGATTGTGGATTGATTGACTAAATCAGCTCACTTCATACCTTTGAAGTTCAGATAGAACATGGAAAAGTTGGCACAAATTAATATACAGGAGATTATGAGGTTACATGGAATGTCCTTGTCAATAGTATCAAATTAGGATACTCATTTTGTTAGTAGATTTTGGGTGAGTTTACATGCTACTTTAGGAACAAAGTTATAATTCAACATCGCTTTCCATCCTCAAATCGATGGGCAATAAGAAAGAACTATACAAATGTTAAAAGATATGTTGAAGGTATGTGCATTAGACTTTGAAAGAAGGTAGGATGAACACTTGCATCTAGTTGGTTTTGCCTATAACAATAGTTATCAAGTCACAATCGGAATGGCAACACATGAAGCATTGTATGGGAGGAAATGCAGGTCCACGTTGCATTAGGACGAAGTAGGCGTAATAGTGGTTTTAGGACCAGAAATGGTGTAGTAGGCCATAGATAAATTTCAAGAGATCAAAGAAAGGATGCAAGTGGCTCAAGAAAAGTAAAAAAAGCTATACTGACAAGAGAAGGAGACCCTTGGAATTTGCTGCCAGGGACCATGTGTTCTTAAGGATATCCCTTACTAAAGGCATAATTTACTTTGGGATTAGAAGTAAGTTGAACTCGAAGTATATTAGACCATATGAAAATTTAGAGAGGATTGGGCCAGTAGCGTATCGCTTGGCTTTGCCTCTGCATTTGTCGAGAGTACACGATGTCTTTCATGTGTCACTTATGAGGAAATGTCTATTGGACTTTGATACAGTGATTGAATCTAATTAACCAGAGTTGCAACCAAATTTGACCTATGGGGAACATCTTATTAAGATCGTAGACACTAAGGAAAAAGTGTTGAGGAACAAGGTGATCAAGTATGTGAGAATCCAATAGAATGTCCATGAAGAGTGTAAGGCTACATGGGAGCTAGGAGAGCAGATGATAAGGCGATATCCAGAGTTATTCCAATCATTAGGTAAAATTTTGAGGTCAAAATTTTTCTTTTAAGGTAGGAAAGATGAAATGAGCATGTCGAGCCCGAATTTTGCTCTTATTCTCCTAAAGGTCCCAATCTATGTCAAACCGTCCCATTTGACACAGATCACTCGACAAGAAACCAGTGAGGTTTTATAAAAAGCCTGGTTTCTAAAAATTGGTTTGATTTGGAGTCGCCATCAGTTAAAGCCGAAAAAAAAAAAGTGAACTAAAAACCAAATGGTGATTTGGTTTCTAGTTCGACTACTGGTTCGCGTGAAAAACCATAAATTGATGGATTCGGGGGATGCTATTTTAAAACTTAAACGGTTATTTAGGCTTTTATAAGCTTTAGAAATTTTGAAGATATGGGCCAAAAGGAATTTTTTTTTTCAAATTTTTAATCTTTTCTCGAAAAAGAGATTTATATATATATTACAATTTTTTTTTGAAAAAATACCTAAAGGTTTTTTTATTATTGTGACTGTCTCATAAGTGCCTATGTATCCGCTAACTGAAATTAGGTTCTCGTAGTTCGTTTTAATTTTTGTAAAATTTTTAATTTGTTTGTCTTGTTTTAATTGTGAAAATCTGTCAAGTTTAAGTGATTGTCCATTTTGATTTTTATTTCCAAAAAAACCCTATAACATCTAATTTTGATTTTCTTCGTTTTCGAAAAAAATCCTAAAAGATATACTTTTTTTTTAAAACTCATTTATTTTGTTTTTTTGGTATTTTATAAAATTACTAAGATGATATATATATATATATATAAGCGAGTAAAAGGATTTTCTAATTTTATATATACGTGTTGAAAAAGGTAAAAAAGAATTTTTTTTGTTGATATCTTAAAATTTTTCATTTTTACGTTTTAAAAAAAAATCAATATTTATAAAAAACTATAAAATGACTTATCACATCAAACAATTTGTGAAATCCTATTAATATTACTTTAACTAAACATTCTCAAGTCACCATTCAATTGTTATATAGCATTCATTTTTTTTCCTCTCTCTTTTTTGTTCATTTTTTCTTTCTCTCTCTCTCTCTCTTTTCTGCTCTTTCTTTCTCTCTTTTTTTTTTTCACTATTTGATGTTTCGTTGCATATGCATTTGGGATATTTACAAGCAAGAAATCTAGTAGAAAACAAATTAACTAACATGATAAATTAACAAAACATGATAAAAATAAAAGAGGATGGACTTTCACAATGTAAACCTAACTTTAGATTCGTGGATTAGATTCAATCAGCAAGGGTCAGGTTTGGACTTGGGTCTTCTAGTATGTAGTGGCTCAGCTTGAAGGATAACACAGGTTTTGGTACTTGCAAAACAAAAATCAAAATGGTCTCTCTCTCTCTCCTTCTGTTCAATGTAAGTTCGAAATCGAGGGTGGGATGAGTGGCAACAGGTGACTGGTCGTGTTTGGCAGAAACTGGTGTCGATGGAGGAGCTGAGGTGAAGGTTCCGATTTAGGTATGGTCGATGATGGTGTTGTTTAGGTGTACAGATCTTAGGTCCTAGTTGAGACGAGACGAGCTACGGTAGTGGTTTGGGTTTATATGGGATGGTCTGAGTCGTGCATGGTGGTTCACGATGGTTTTTTTATAGTGGCGTGTTTGGTTTGTTGATGGCTGGTTTAAGCAAAGTGGCAAAGGTTGAGATTCAACTGGTGGTAGTTTCCACCAACGAAGCAGGGGAAAACGAAAGCTAGAGAGAGAAAGTTGCGAGAAAGGCGAAGGGCTAAAGAGAGGAGGTGGGTTCCTAAGTTCAAGAAGTAGGGGTCTTTGGTTAAAAGGAAGAAAAGAGGAAGACGAAGTGGATAAAAAACGACCATTAATAGCCATTATAGAATTTGGAGGGTTGGGAAGGGTTTCGAATTTTGATTTAAGGTTGGAGGTAGTGGACGAAGATGTGTGATGGATGTACCGCATGCTTGCCCTTTTTTTTCAAACAAAAAATAAAAATAATCTGCACCCCCTCGACCCCTCCCCCTCCCTCCCTTTTAGAATTGAACTCTGGCCTTCTACTTTGCTACCTATGCCTTAACCAACTAGGTGTGTCTTGGTTAACACGAGAACGTGTTTCCCACCATGCTTCTCACTATATCCAAAAACCCCATGAAATGTAGAAGAACACGAAAAGATACACAATGCCATATTTTCCTCATGCCTCTCTCTGTTTATGAAGATGTAAGGGTGCGAAGAAATAAGAGGGAATGCACGACGCTGTGTTTCCCCTATGCTCCTTTCTGTTCCAAAACATGCTTTGAGCACTAAGAAATGGGGTGATTCACTTCCCCATGCTTTTGGTCGTGCTTCCCCTTTTCCTTCTTCAAATTAAATGAAACTTAATATAATTTCTTCCTTAAGCATAATTAACCTTCTAAACGTGATTTCAGGGTAAAATGACTAAGTCAATACAACTTAGATTTAATAAACAAAGTAAAGGAGATGGAAATAGATAAACATGAAGTGATTTCGTCTTCTATTATGAATAGTTGATTGGACTTATTATTTGGAAATGGATAACAAGCTCGGGTTGACTTACATGTATGCAGTAATTATATGTTGCTTACTATGATAGTTTTAATAATCGAACTAAAGCTTAAATTCGGTTTAAATGAGTGTAGGTTACTATTTTGCCACTAACTTCAAGTATGGCACCTTCGGATTGGGTTGCAAGTATGATCGCAACTCCAAGATGATGTGATAGTTTAGGCACTTAGGCTCCCACAGATGAGTGGTTAGGCTTGGTAGGTAGTTGATGGGGAAATTTTGGAGATCGGACAGCTGATTGAGTAGTTATGAAGTTGTAATGAGTTATGCGGCATTATGGGACCTTGTATAAAAAGTTGCGATGGACCATGCTCGTTGGTGGCAGCCTATGAAGAGATAACCGAGACAAGACTATTTTCCTTATTTTGCTTTTTGGTAAGTTCTGGGGACTTATCGAACCTGTCTTTTTGGTGCATGATCCGTTAAGGGACCTTACCCCCTTTTTATTTGGCAGGAGTCATGAGTACTCTTGTGCGTATTTGTATTTCTAAAACTCTTGGAATACTTGGTTGTTGGCTTAAATCTAATTAAATTTAAATTGTACTTATTACATTAGCCTAAATGTGCATGACATGGGGTATGTGCTTGATTACCTTTGTAGTGGGCTATATCGCTCACTATATATTATTTCAGGTATTGATGATGACTCGTATGCAGATCTCTACTTTGATTCTATGGGTTTCGGGACCAACGAATATGGAGAGTGATTCCAACAAGTTGAGACTTAAATGGAACTTTGAAAAGACTAATCAAATGCTTGTACTTTTCTGTTTAAGGATAATTGTAAACTCTTGACTTTATTATTACTTTTGGACTGTGTGCCAAACTCATAATTGGGCTGAGCCTAACTCCCCTTTTATGATCATTATCTTAAAATATTTTGAACCTCAAAATTTCTGTTTTACTCTTTCTTAAAGCACTTTTTAGCATGATGTTATAATGATTTCTAAATTATTTATAAATAGTCTTTCGATCCAATATAGTTTTAATAAAGAGCATCATGATGATTTCATAACTAAAATGTGATTACAAACTCATCTAGACATCAAAAGCCTTGCACATGTTGCTTGGAGGTAATGTGCGTAACGAAACAACCTCAACCTTAAGTACCCTAAGGGTCAGGTCATTTCATTTTTCCTTGAGTAGATATACAACAATATGATACAAGGTGTTAAAACCCCATAAAATTATAACTTAGTTAAATGATTTATCTCTTTTTTTCCTTCATAACAAGTTGCTTTGATTTAGTTTTCAAATAAATTAAATTTCATGTACTAGCATATAGTGCTAGCAATTTATGTCACTATGTTGTATTCCGTATCTGTGTTTAAATGGATTCTTGTCTAAAAGACCTTATCTCGTGACCTAACCCATTTATTAATCTTGCATAAAAACCTAAACCCTTAACTCGACCTATTTATACTATAACTTCCTAAAATAAGGATATTACAACCCACTATGTGTTCTTCTCTTATAAGAACATGCCAAGGCTAAAAATTATAAACCATAAATAGATTCAATATATAAAACTTCAATACTCATAGAGGTATCTGTTTAAAACATCTCATATAGAACTAACTCTTGAAAATAAACTTGTCGGCATAAACTAAAGCCAACTACATCTAAAAATTAATCATAAAACCAAATCTTATATCTCAGTCTTAAAAACATAAAACATATAAAGATCTTTTTAAACATTTAGAATTCTTTAAATTCTAAATTCTTCTCCATTATTTCAAAATCTACTAATCTTCAACAGGAATGTTAAATCCACTATCGCCATTCCATTGATCCACATATATATTAAATCATGACAAATCATAGAATAAAGATCTTCACCCATTCCTAAAAAAGAAAAGAATGAGAAATCACTCAGTACGCCAAACCACAAACAAATGCATATGCACACACAGTATTTATATTTAATGCATTATTTCTAATGCAACATACATGGATTATTATATTTTAAATTAACCAGCAAATAACACAATTTAGAACCACTTGCAATTAGTCTTAAACCTGGAGTAACTCATGACTTCATAAAAATCAAGTTTTATAGAAAATAATTTATACATATGTATATTGGTGTTGGATGCGATCCATCCACCTACGACCATACTGTCAAAACCTAATTTACTGGAATCATTTCTAAGTACAACTCCACTCAGGATAATGTTACACAAGGATCATCAGGTTGCCAACGTTAGTATCACACCTTGCATGGTCTCTACTAACCGCAACCAAACACAATTAGCAAAACAATGTATTAAGCCATATATAATTAGATTGATTTGAATTCTAAACCTAAAACACATTCAACAAACAATTTCTAAACCTACAAGCACATATAGCAATCAAGGTAAGGTTGTACCTGAATCAAATTCCAGAACGGGACTCTAAATCACCAAAATCTCCTTTAGAAAATAATTTCTAATTCACCAAAACCTCATAATATGAACAAATCAAATTCAATAACATACATCGTTGAATAAACCTAATTTCATATATATCAAAAACCCAAATCTCCAAAATAAACATAAATCTAAACTTTTTTCCTTGATTGAAATATAGAAATCCTTCTATCACTTAATCTCCTTAATAGATTCTTAAAACCCTATAACTCCATTCAACACCAAAATATACTAGAAATCAACAACTATTTCTATGAAATCATAAAGATTAAAATATTAAAATACTTACCTAGAATCAATTCTAAATCACTTTTAACAACAAAATTAGATCTATAAGATAATCAGGGTTTTCTCCAATTTCCCTTAAAAACAACAAACAAACTTTAAGGAAATTAAAGATTTGCAGATCTTAAAGAAAAGACGACTATACATTTACTTGGATTTGATCCCCAATTCTCCTTAAACACCGAATCTTCAAATCTCCAAGCAAACTAAAGCAATTTTCCAATTCTCCTTAAAAAATAATATAAAAACCCTAAGAACTTGATAGATCTATGATACCTATAGCAAGATTGATGATTTGATTACCTAATATGGATTATCGAATCCTCTTGGCGGCTATGAACACTCGCAGAGAGAACTTCTAGGTTTAGGGTTATGTTTTGGAGAAGAGGGAAGCCTAGTTTGCATAGAGGACAAGAAATAACTCTTCATCTTTAGTAACGTCTCTTCATCTTCAATAATAACGTTTCTTCATCTTTGATAATGTCTCTTCATCTTTAATGATATCTCTTCATATCCATTCACGCATCTCATAACTAACAAGATTAATTTAACTTTAGAGTCGATCATAAAACTCTCTTATTTTATCTTAAATGATATATTTGCCATTCAATATAAAATATTTATTTATATATTACACATATCATGTCTCATGTTAACTTGCTTATTGATTGATAAGAAAGATTTAACACTGTAATAGATTGTGGACTTGTAAGGTTAATATATTAAAATAATTATTCTCCTATATAGGCTTTATTAACAAATTATATAGGATAAATTGCATAGAAAAATATCAACATTTATGGGTGAGTTCATTCAAGATATCAACATTTTAGGTGGTTAAAAAGAGAAATTAATGTTTGAAAATGAATTCAGGTATCAACATTTCAAGTGGTTAAAAAGAGATATTGATGTTTTGTAAAGCTGGTTAAATAAGGTGTTAATATTTAACTATTAATGAAGACCAAGGAAACTTAAGTGAAAATTAATCCAAACATTGATACCTTAAATGAACTTTATAAAAAGTTGATACTTCATTTGATTTACTTCATGAAATGCTAATTTCTCTTTTTAATAAACGTTGATATATTAAATGAACTTATCTCTAAGCATTGATGTCGTATAGCATAATTTATCCAAATTATATATGATATATTTCTCATGTATAATTAAAACAAAGAGATTATATTATGTGACTTAATGAGTTGTTAAATAAGCATGATATTAGTGGATAATAATGAATGGTAATAAAAAAATTAGACCCATATTTTTAACTAGCAAATATATTATCCTATCATTATAATCAACAAACATAGTATGCTTAAAACCCATAATACAAGAAACATAGTATATTAAGAGACTAAATCATATTAGAATACGACATGTTAGGCATTATTTATATTATATGTTATACTTATGTTTTATACGTAATATTTACAATATATATACCATTTATATTATATATTAAGGAAAAATTACACTAGAAGGCATCAATATTTGCGGGTAAGTTCATTTAAGATATTAATATTTTGAGTGGTTAAAAAGTGGTTTTAACATTTGGTAAAGTATATCAACTAAGGTATCAATGTTTTGTAAAGTTCTTTTTGAGATATTGATGTTTGGATTAATTTTCAATTAATCTCTTTAATTTTCCATTAATGGTTAATTATTGATACCTAATTTGACTTTGTTTATCAAATATTGATACATCTTTTTAACCACTCAAAATGTTAGTACCTTAAGTAAACTTACACTCTCGCCTACCCTAAACGTTGATGCCTCTTTTTAATAATTCAAAACGTTGATACCTTTCAATGTAATTCATCCTATATATTAATATAAAGTCATATAATATGTTATATATGATTTATATATTGTGTTTTGAATACACACATATAACATATTTAATTTATGTAACAAACAAATTATCATAGATTTTATATGTTTATAATTTGTAGATTTTATGTGTAAAAATATGTTATATACATAACCATACATATTATAACTATCTATTATATTTGTCATGTGCTACACACAAATAGATTATGATATATATATATATATATCTATATGATGTATGTTACACATAATTTTTAGTTATATGTACTATTTGAGTACCATGTTCATTTCATGTAACAAATGAATTATAACACACACATATAAACGTGTAACATATAAATTATGTATCTATAACCTATACATCTTATATATGTGTAGATAAGTATATACATATACATATACATTATAAATATATATTATACATATGTTTTGTCATAGATATATTGTGCTATACATATTTAAGTGATATACGTTAAATATAATTCATACTTTATATTTACTCTATAAGTTACATATATTATATAAAATCTATCCATTTTATACAATTTATATTTTAATACAAATATTAATATAGTATGTTATATGCATAATCTTTACATAACACATAGATTATGTATTTATATCAATATATAAAATTGTTATAAATATTTGATTTACGTACTATATGATATATGTTGCATATATATATATGTTATATATGTAGGAAATAAATAAACTGTATATTGATAGATAAATTATTTATAGTTTATTTGTTAGATAAGGTCTATATTTTATATATGTTATATATATGTGTGTGTGTGTGTGTGTGTGTTCTACATATGATTTATAATATACTATACCAATATATATAATTTATTTCATATATGGATAGTTTTGTCATTTTATGATTTAGTTAGAGATAATAATATTATATTTTAAAAAAATAAGAACACAAAACAATAATAATATAGTTTAACAAGTTTACAGGTTTATAAACAGGTTTGGTTCCTAAACCCAACTTCGATACATTTAAATTTATGTTATTTCCTAGTTTGATCTATTTATTAATCATGTTGACATTTACTTATCCAAACCCTTTCATAATCGTGTCATGTCGTGAAAGTCTATAAAAACCCTATTCTCTTTTCCTTTCATTCATTTTTCTACCTGCTCCTTCTTTCTTCTTTTTCTTCCTCTCTTTCCTTCTCTTCTTTTCTTCTCTAAAATCAAATCACAATCTTAAATTTAAAGGGATAATAGAAGAAAAATAAAGATAGAAAATCAAGATAGAAGATGAAAATTATGTATGAAGTAGTTTCAACAACTAATGAGAAATAGTAATAATAATGATCAAGAAGTTTTTGTTGGTTAAAGAAGTAAGTTAATTGTTCTCTTTGTTTTGATTGTTATAAATGTATGTATATGAATTAGCATTAATTATAAGTAAGGTTTATGATAAAACTTATAAACTAAGGACATATGAACATGAATGCTAAAAACTAGGTATGCTTATACATGTGTAGATCAAGTGTTTGATAAAATAATTTAATGATATATGAAGAAGAATAATGTCTAAGAGTGTTATAAATTATGATTATAACTTGTATGTTAAATTTGTAATGTTAAATAAGTAGTCGAACTAGTTGAATTTTGAAAAAACTAAACAAGGAAAAACATGAAAAACAAACACAGGGGCATGATTAGGGCGTGATCATACTCGTTATTCTTTCAGATTTGAAGTTTAAGATTGATTACGGGTATGATAAAACCCGTGATGGATATTGTTTTGCAAATCTAAGGCCCTAATGGGCATGGTAGATCCCGTTATAAATTCAGTTTTGAAAATTTTGGATCATCATGAGTGTGATCCATTCAATGATGATCTCACATTTGAAAATTTTAGGCAATCACAGGCATGATGCAACCCGTGGTTGCCTTTGATCACTTGTTTTTTTGTGATCACAGGCATAATGAGTCCCCTGCATAAGAAACAAAAGAGAGAAGAAGAAAGAAAGAAAGAGAGATGAAATGAAATAGATAGATGATAGATAATATGATATGTTAGTATTCCTACAAATAGAAATGAGTTAAATGAATCGATAGGTTTAATAATTAATAAGACTTAATATAGATTTTAAGTATAAATTAAACTTAGTTAATAATCCTAAGTTTAACTCAATTCAGTGAACCATAATGGGCTAAAATGAACTAGACTAATTAAGATCCTATAAGATATACGATAATGATATAATGAGATGATTCAATATGACTTAATAATTGAATTAAGTGATTAAGTCTAATCAACTTGATTAAGTTAAAGTTAAAGTAGCCATTAGGCTTAACTTATAAATGGCTTAGAGATAATGTAATCGTAATAGGATGGACTATACCATGAATAATATAGGGAATCCATGTTTAATTGAATAAAAGAAATATAATTAAATTAATAAAGAATTAAGAAGGTTATTTATATGATTAAACTTGAGAACATGATTATGAATAGATATATATGTTTTAGTTTATACATACATACATACATACATACATACATACATACATATATATATATATATATATGAAAATTAAAGTTTTAGAATGTAACTTAATATAACTCAAATATCAATTTATCAAATGATGTTTAGTTTTAAATCTAGTAGTTAAACTTAAGGTAATATGACTGTACATATATATTATATATACATACATACATACATATATATATAGGTTTCAATTTACTTAAAGGAATCAGAGTCTTGAAATTCAATGTAATATAATTCTATTAAATCTAGCTTTGAATCTAGTAGATAAAACTCAAGAATAAGTCTATATAAGTATATGTATGTTTCGACATATATATAGAAATAATAGAGTTCCTGAAGCAAAACTCAAGTAAATTAAGTATATAATAACTAATATAAGTGTGTAAACTTAAGAAACACTCTTGAAACTATAGGTATGAATTTCGACATATATAAGATGGTAAGGAGGTAAAGTGTAGATTAGTATAAACATGGAAACTATGAGTAGTATAATCATATTAACTAAAGATCTATATTTAAAGTAAGATCAAGAGAAGCACAATGAAAATAAATATAAGTCTATACTTCAACCAAGTGTAAAATAATGAATTAAAAGTGAGTTTAAATACTAAATTTAATAAAGTATACATTAAGAAAGATATTGAGTAATTATTATTTTATTTCATAAAGGGAACAAATTAATCTTTGGATTTACCAGAAGATTGCTATGACTTAATCAGGATGATATGTGAGTAACTTTGACTTTATCACATCATTTGTACTTGTAATGTAATTGCACATGTTTTAATATAAGCATAACTGCCCACGTATGTGGGGATCGGGTACTAATTTCCTATGTGGTGATTGACTTGGTTGATAACTCATCACAATAAAAGTGATCACCCATTGCTTGTAATAATTGATTTGCTATTATTAATAAATATCTGTGAATTGAATGACCGCTTTAATAAACATCAATACTGTTTGGCTATTTAGTTAAACGATCAAGCATTACACAAAACGCATGAAGTGCATTTCTTTTGGTGGCCTCTTTATGTATTAGCATTTCGTTTCTTTAGTAACGCTTGGTTTTTTTAGATGAAATTTTCCTAGTTTTACATAAGGTTGCCTTTGTTTTGTTCAATTCTACGAGAATTAAGCAGGCACTTGAAGGAACATTGCTTGTGATGTCAACATTAAATGGTTAATACCCAGTGGAGTTCTAAGTTCCAAGGCTAAATTGAGATGTTAAAACTTCTGAGCATGAAGTGATATGAAAAGATGAATGGTATTATTCCTTCCTTGGTTCTTTGTCTCTCTTGAGTGTGGCTGACTAGTTGACTGGTTCTTGAAACCTTGGTGGGAGGGTGTAACTCTACTCCCTGTATGGATTCTAGTTATCCCAGCTTGTATGAGTATCATATGTTTGATTGTTGCATTGCATATACTTATTAATAAAACTTGCTTTTTATTACCTGATTGTAGTATGGTGTAGTTACTTTACTAGAGCTGTAGTTTAGCTCACACCCCGATAGTTCGTGTGTAGGAATAACTCATGTTGGGAACGGGCAAAGAATATGTGGAGAGAACTCGTCTTCAAAGGATTCCTTAAAGATAAAAAGATGGAAATAAAAACTTCGAATAAGAAGTAAATAAATTGTATAGTTTCTTGAAATTTTGTATTTAGTAAGATAAACCTAGATTATGAATTAGATTCATCGTTTAGTTATTTAAAGTTTTGTATTATGTAAGTTATCTATCCTATTTTACTATTTGATAGAGCATACCGATTCTATGTGGTTTTGATGATCTATGGGAATTCAGATTCCTTTATGCATCAAAATGTACTTATATCATTAAAATTTGTATAACAAATATCAGGTAGAATTTTGTAATCTTTGACTTGCAAAATGACTCTCATATTTTAGGTGCATACGTGGTATGATAACTTTACGATATTCTTACTATGCCCTTATTAAGATCATGACAATAGGGACTTACGGGCCAAGGGACAGTCTCAGGTAGACAGTTTCTATGGGGCGTAGGCCTCCTAAAAGGTACTTGTGAGTTTTAATTAATTTTTTTTTCCTGTTAACATGTATTAATTGTGACATCAATTGATCCATTTTTTTAAAGGTTATGACTTCAAATGAACTACTTGAAATGCTGTGACCTTAAATAACTTATCCAAAAATATTGAGACTTTCTAGTATAATTTACCTCCCTATTTAATGCTTCGCATATCATATCCTATGTATGATCCTAGGAGCTATGCTTTTGAGAACAACCTGAAATAGTCAAAGCTAAAAAAATTTCAAACCTAGCAATAATTTATTAATCATTTGGATTTAGGTTTGCCATCAAAGTCCAGAAGGATGAGCAATTGATTGGAAATAGGTGAATATTGAAATATCAGCATACAATAGAACAAAGTTGGTCCATTTGCTAATACCTTTGAACTATGACAGTTTTAATAATATTTATTATAAAAAATAAATTATTTCCAAGAAGCTAAGAGTTTAATCTTTAATTTGTTTATTTTTCTTTTCAATTTCCTCTTGTTCTACTAAGTAGATTTCAATATATTTAAAAGTATTACATTGATTGGATGCATCAATACAAAAAACTAATAAATAAGGTGTTAAAAGGGTGTGGAAAGCAAATAAGCAAATTGATACATCTTCCATTTTCAAAGATTAAATTATTCGATATATAAGATAATATGATTTTTCTATATAGATAAAACAAACTCAATAAGTGATTATTGAAGGGATGATAGAGTCTTGCGTAGGGATAATAGTAAAAGAAAAAGCAAAATATCATATATTCAAAGAACTAACAACAAACACTATCTCGATTGATCCCTTTAGATTCACCACATTTGTACATATAGACTTATAATTATATACGTAGGGTTTTTTTCTTCAATAGTCACATATGTCTCATGTGGATTCCTTATTTTGTATGTTGGCGAATGACTTCGAGAGAATGACATGGATCAAAAGTATATGGTTTTAGCGCATCAAATGCACAAGTGTTAAGGTAGAGAGTTTAAGTAGATCTCGCATATCAGTCTTGCAGTTTTTGAGCAATTGAAGAAGTTTTGCTTGTTTGATCCCTTAGAGCAAAGATTTCTTTATAGAATATTGTTTGTATTCTCTTTTCAAAAGAAAAAATGACGAAAAGTGATAGAGTATTTATAGACATTTGCAATGATGGATGACAACTGTTAGATCTTCTCAGTGATTGAGGGATGAGATGAAGTAAGTTCTTTTCATGTTTATCCTAAATGAGCTTTCTTTAGGCAATCCTTTTGTATTCATGAGCCTACTCAAGAGAGGTTGGATTTGATAGATCAATCCGGCAATCAATATTTTAAGCCCAACAAATAAGATTTTCTCAAGTTATCCTCATAAATAACCAAAGTCGTGGATTTAGTTACTTAGCATACAGTCAAGATCAAATAAATAATAATATTTATATATAATTTACAACCCGTTCACAGTGAAAATAGATTGCATTTGCAATGGATCGATGGTAAAAATAATTAAAACAAAAGATCTAAGAATTTTTATTTAAGAAAAAGGGGTGATAATTGGGTATTAAAATCAATAATTTGTAAATCCCGGTTTTAGGAGCAGTGAAGGAAGGGAAAGAGAATGGGGACGTTTCGTGTTGTACGTCTTTATTTTAGTCCTTCAACTTATTTAAAAAAAAAAAAAAAAAACCTTCATGAATTTTCTTATCTCAATTAAATGGATATATATATATATATATATTTTTTTTGCTTTGACAAGGTGCTATATATACTATTTTCTATAACCATTATCTAATAAATCAACTAATTGTAACGTAACCATTAACTAATAAACCAACTAATTTTACAAAATCATTAGACCGTAACTAATTTCGCAATATTCTAAGCTAAACCATAACAATCATGACAGAGTTCTTCAATTTTATAAGGCCAACATATTTTCTGTTAAAAAGTTATAAATGCCATTTTATGATTGGTTCGGAACTTATACTAAAATACTTTAATTAAACCTTATTTTATTATTTAAATATATTTCATTAAATCAACTAAAAAAATACAAAGAAAAATTACTTGGTGATGAGCAAGTTTTATTCTCATGCTGCGTCATCACACCTTGATATAACATATAAGAAATCTTTACCCAAAAAAAGAAAAAGACTAGATCTCTGAATTTGATAATTAAAAAAAAAAAAAAAAAACTAAGAAAGAAAACCAAATGTTTAGAATATTAAAAAAAAAAAAAACGGTGAAAGATAATCTTAAGTTTTTCATTAATATATGAAATGACATTAATAGAAGTTAATTTCTTCGATGTATGTTCCACATTACCAATCTTGTTCTAAAATATATAATATCACATTCAAATATTTAAATGTAATTGGTGAATGCTCGAATTTTATATGCATTTTAACGCTTAACATATTCTTATAGTGCTCACTGTAGGTAGGGTGTCAACAATCAGAGTGGCGCAGCGGAAGCGTGGTGGGCCCATAACCCACAGGTCCCAGGATCGAAACCTGGCTCTGATATGATGATTCAGATGTTGCTTCCAAATCCCACTTTTTTCGCTTTTACCTTTACTTCCCCTAGAGTTTTCATGTATTTTCTTTTTAACCCGAAATTTCACTTCCTTTCTAAGCACCAGCAGACTTTTTTACTTCCCCTAGAGTTTTCATGTATTTTCTTTTTAACCCCTCCATTTCTTAAAATTTACTAATATCACCCCTTTCATTTCCCCGTTTTACTATTTCGCCGTCCGAAACTTCGCTTCCTTTCTAAGCACCAACAGCGTCTCTTTCCCGCTACAAAGAAGCAAAACTTTCTCGAATGTCAATTATATATCTATTTTTATATTTATTTTTTGAGTGATTGATCCACTTGGAAGTTTCTGGTTTCTTTAGGGTTTAGTTAATCCGCCAAAATGCCAGAGGATTCTCTCACGGAACGACAGCTGTTTGGTGGTGCCATTAGCAGCACTTTTCCACTGAGATTCGAGGTTGAATTTACGATTTATGTTATTTTTCATCACTATCATGTCTAATATCGGTATTGAATTTAGTGAAATGACTTTTTTTTTTGGAATTTTGCAGGATGTTAGCAGCATTCGTGAAGTCCCAGATCACCAGGTTAGTGTCTACTGCGTCTTTTGGCTTCTGGGTATTGTTTTTAATGGAAAAAGTTTGGTGCTTTTTCAGCACATGGTCTTTCCTTAAGTTCAAAGATTATGTCTTTTACATTGAATGAAGTGACTTGATATCGAAGTTCATGGCATGATCAGTGAATTTTCACTATCTGACTTTGGTAATTTGAAGGATTATATTTTTACCTACACTTGTGTTCTTTGGAATAATGGGTCACAGCAGGATTTTTTAGGAACTGGAGTACACTGTAGTTTGCTATCTGTGTGTTGTTTTAATTCAACCGGTGAAGCGTTTTTTCTTTGTTAGGGAGCAAATGTTTCTCATTTGTCATTTAACGTTATGTTTTTGGTTTTTTGCAGGAGGTTTTTGTGGACCCTTCCCGTGACGAGAGCTTAGTGTTTGAGCTTTTGGATTTCAAGCATGATGTTGGAGATGCCGGTAGTGCAGTGTGGTTCCTTCAAGACCTTGCACAGGAACAAGATGCTGAACAAGGCATGGTAATGAAGTTGTGTCGATCTGTCCGCTTACATATAAGTATACGCACAAAATAAAGATTGCACCATTTAACTTCTTTTCCTTCTATTTGTTTGGAGGTGGCGTGTATTTTGGTAAATATGTATGAAATAAGTGTATTCATATGCTTTAGTTAATGTTGATGATGTAAATGGAAATTTTAGTTCTGGCAGTCTCTTTAATTTGCCTCCTTATTCTCAGCAAACTCTACACTGCAACTGGTGCATTTCGGTTCATCTATTATCATCTTACTTGCGTCTTTCTGGGACATGTTAAAGGGAGTTTCATTTAACAAAAACCAGAGCAGGAAAGTTGATTTTTGCGATGCTGCTCTTTGGGCTGGCTGGCCCTTCTTTTAGATTTTCCTTTTTGCTTCTGCAAGTGAAGCTGCAAGTTTTTTCTTTTGAATCTGTCCTCCAGAAAGTAAGCTTCCCCTAGTTTCTCAGTGAACATGATTCTTTGTCTTAAATTTCTCTTCAGGTAATTGAACACTCTGGAGTGATGGAGGCCCCTGGATTGGCTTACAGAGGCACACCTGCTGTTGTCACAACTGCAGTAGGACAAATGGTATGGTTTTAGAGATTAAAGAACTTGATACAGTTCTTTTCTTTTCCTTTTGGTTGTTTGAACCTTTCGGGATGGGTCTTTTACTGCTAGTGGATATTGACTTCTATCTCATGCACTTTTCCCGTTCTAGTTTGTTTCTTTTTGTTCAACTTTTGAACTGGGAAAGAAATGCAATTTTGCTGTCCTTCTGGTTAGATATAGCTAGAAGAGAATTTTTTACTATCATATGATTTCTGAATAAGAACAAGGACTGGGGGAAAAAACCTTTTGTGTTTATTATGTAACACAACAGGGAGTCTATTAAGGTTTCTGAAAAAATTGTCTAATCTTTGAAAATTTTTAGGATCTTGGCATAACCCTTCTGAAGGTTCACAGCCATTTATGTGTAGTTAGACTTTTGCTTAGCATTGCGTTGGCACTTTGAGTACCGCCACTTTCATTTTACGAGAACTCGAGAAGCCATCGACATATGCTAGTCATGGGATTTTTTTCTTTTCTTTTCTTTTCTTTTTGGTCTTTTTCCCCTTCTTTTGGGGATGTGAACAAAATGAAAGTTGAAACACACACTGAATGTTGAATAAGCCTTATTTCTAACATAATTACAGTTAGATTTTCTGTTCTGCTAATTACTTGATTTCTCCCCATATGAGAAACATGTTGCATGTCCCAGTTTGAAGTGCTTGGACTCAAAGCTGTTGAACATTATTTGTTACTGTATATTTATGTTGTAAGTGTTTTTTGTAAATGGTTTTTGTTCTTGAACTGCAGAAAAATGGTTTTCAATTTTACTTTCTTTTGTTGGTCCACATTTCCACTTGAAGTTGTGAACTTAAAAATTTTCATTCCATGTTTTATTGTGTAATCTCTTATTTGGTTCAATTGAAACTAAAGTTAAAAATGAACTCCTATTTTTATTTGTTTAACTATTGTATTTAATATATTGCTATATCTCTTAGGCAATTTCCAAGGGTCGGCAAGGGAGAGAAGCACAAAATCTTGTGAAGGTATATTTTGCTCTTGCTTTATGTTTATGAGTTTTGATGATGCCTTAATCTGGCAGTGGTCTCATGAAGTGAAATTTTTTCTCTTTGCAGGTCTATGTCGCAAATCTACGCCTTAGGGAAGTTGGCACTGATGTATTAGTTACTGCTTATGAGCCTATCTACATAAAGTAAGTAGCAGGAACTTTTCATTTTTGGGAGTTAGATGTACCGGACTGTTCAGTCATTAGTTTAGATTAGTGCAATAATAAATGTGTGTTTTAAGTCATTATCTCTTCCTGTTGAGTAAATGTCTGTCTCCAAAATTCTCTGCATTATTCAACTCAAATGTGTTGAGCTGAGACTCTTTAAAGCAAGTCTACATCATGCTTTTCCACAACTTTAATAGTAATAACTTATCGCTTCCAGCATACATTCGACAGTTAATGTTAAAGAAAGAAAAACGTTTGCTCACAATACCCTTTCGGCATGTGGGTGCGTTCTTGAGGATTATTACATCTGCTTTCAGCATGTGGGTGTGTTCTTATTGCACCAATCTCACAGTCATGCTTATTGTTATTTGGGTAAATGTCGCAAATGATACTTGAACTTTAGCAAAATATGCAATTAAATATCTGAATTTTGAAATTAATAAATTTGGTATCTGAGTTTTGAAATTGATCAATTTAACACTTACAATTACCTTTTATATAGACTAACTAATATTATGGAGGTATTGTTAGCATGCATGAAAAATTTGCTTAGATATTACATTAATCAAATTCAAAGTTTAGGTACCTAATTGCATATTCTATCAAAGTTTAGGTACCATTTGCGATATTAATTTTAGTTATTTACAAGGCATTTAGAACAGTGGGTCCTTTTTTAGCTGCTTCTTTTAAGTTATTCTTTGTCTGGATACCATCCTTTTC
The DNA here is from genome assembly GCA_024138025.1 of Combretum micranthum. Lineage (NCBI taxonomy): Eukaryota > Viridiplantae > Streptophyta > Magnoliopsida > Myrtales > Combretaceae > Combretum > Combretum micranthum. Next base: position 807,274 of record JAMXBD010000079.1, read on the forward strand.
CATGTCATTGTCACTTCTGTTTTCTGCATCATTCAAAGAGGTTTACTTGCAAATGGTTGTTAAACAATAAATCTGCAGCACAGCCATGGTTTACATCCTGTTAATGAAAACTTACAGCCTTTACTGTATCTCTGGGAAGCTTCTTGAATCTCACCTAATTTCTGCAACTTCTCTGTTTTTGTGTTCCTTCTCCTTTTTCCCTTGACTCTTTTATCTGCAATTTAGGAAAATATTCTTGGGTTGTTAGCACTTACCAGTATTAAACTGCATTGATGTGATGCTGTTTATTTTACCATGTTTGCAGTCCTTTGAGTGAAAGTGCTTCAGCAGTAGGTGCTGGATTAGCAGTTCCTGCCACTCAATCTGGTTGCATGCCCATGGCTGAAGTCTTTAAGCTTGCAGTCTCCAATTTCAAGGTTCATGATTGGGGTCTCTTTGGATCTCATAGTTGATGCACGTAGGAGCACAGTGAATAGCAACAGTTGCATTTTCAAGATGATTTTGACGTACAAATATTAGGTTTCCGAAAAGTTGAATATTCCATTTGTGAGGATGTTGTAGTGGATGGAGTTTCTGCTCAATGTTTGTGGAAGAACATCCTTGCTATCAAGTTTGTAGAAAGAAATTATCATAATCTTGTTGTTTCCTCAAGGTTTTTGTTTGCATGTCTGTCCGATAAGTGAGTAATGGGTGATTCTGATGGAAAATAATTATCAACATGCTCTTCCCAAGTTCTTAAATCTTTAGGAACTTAAGAACTCAGGTTTGCGATCGCTTCCCTTGATTATTCAGAGTCCTTTGCTATACAAATTAAGGATACATCATAATATGCTGTAACTATTTGGTCTAAATCATCAACGGGTTAACCATAAATAAACTAACCATGCTAATGGAACATCATAATGGAACATCAAGTGCGTGTAACAAACTAAATCATAATCAACGTAAAGCATGGGTTATATCTAGGGTCTGTTTGTTTGGTTTTTTTTCTAATAAATTATTTATCAAGAAATAGATATAGATAAAAAAAGTTGACAGTTCTCATCAAAAGATCAAATAGAACAAATATAGATAAAATTTAGATGCAAATCGGATATATTTACACATTATTTTGAAAAAGATATAGATACAGATGAAAAACAGACAATTTAAACAGACCCTTAATATTCATATATATATATATATATATATAATAAAATTTTCGAAGCGTTTCCAGCATCTTTCAATAATAGATACTATTAGAAAAATTTTATTACTTTCTCATATATTTTTAAGGAAACACCTATTCAAAAAATGTTATTAACAATCCTTAATACGAGTATTTTTTGTCATTATATTAAGTATTTTATACCATAATATTTTTTCGTCTAAACTTTTTAAAATCGATAGAAGAAAACCTTTGAAAAATTAGACAAGTACTTTTCCAAAAGTATTACTATGACTTAGGGATAGCAGGTAACCCTATCGTATAGGGTATTCATGCAAATCCTGCTTGATTAAGTAGGGTTTGGGTGGGTATTAATGGTTACGGGATAAGGTACGAGTATCAATTTTTTGGAACCTGCTCTCACAGGATAGGGTAGGGTATGGGTATAAGGTTTTAAAACACTGTACCAATCCTGGAACTTGTATTATAGTATAGAAGATACAGGTTTTAAAATGTCATGTATCCACCCTTTCAATATTATATAATAATATTAATATATAATTAATAGTAATATTTTGTATTTTATTTTGCAATCACTTATATTCAAGATTATTATTTGTAAACTATATTTCAGAAAATTTTATTATAAAAGGATTTGTACTATTTTATTTTAGAATGACTTGTTATTTTTATTTAAAAAAAAAAAACAATGGTTGTATATACGTACTTGAACTCCCAAATTATATAGAGATGTTGTTTATATTATAACACTGATTAATATATAGAAGTAGTTTCAAAGTTTTTAATTTTGGAATTTGTGCATGTTTTATAATTTTGTTTAATATTACTTAAATAGGTTCCTGAAGTATTTGTTGTATGTTTCAATTTTCACCCATGAATAGATTTAATATATTATAGTGTACTTATGATATTAACAAATTACTTTTTAAATTTCTTTCCACATATTATTTATACTGAATGTATATAAATAAGATAGTGTTGCATATTATATGAAAACATATCAAATACTATAAACTTTGTGTTTTTATAAAAAAGAAAAAATATAAAGATTTTGTTAAAAGAAAATATTCCACGTTCCACAGGGTGTCCTATACCTTATAGATTTTATATGATATAGGATGGGTGTACGAAGCCACAAGATAGGTTTCGAATACGAAATTCAATACTCTGTACCGGATAGGATACAAGTAATTTTTTATACTCTATCCATCTCTTACCCACTTATTTCTATAACGTCCTTTGAATTGACTTTTCAAGTGCCCATCAGATGTCTATCATCCATATTTTACAAATCTGTTATCCTCTACTCTAATAGTATCCCTACCGCTATGATTTAGTACCTAAAGATAAAGCCCCAACTTGCTCTTCAATAGATTACATTGTTAAAGGTACAATTAAATATTTATTTTTGTTTATGTTTTTATTCTTACAAAACATTCGAATATACCAACATAGATTTTTTTTAAAATGTATATTATTATTCATGTATTTTAAATGCTATTAACATATATATAGGTGGAATCAAAATATTCGTTTGTTTTAATTTTAGATTCGATGGAGTCGAAGTATAAAAGGCGATAGATGCTTTGTTCTATTTGATTGTTTAGTAAAAAGAGCAACATGTTTAATTATACTACGTATAATTATTTATATTACTAATAATATGTCAGCATAGTATTATAATAATAGAAAAGCTCAAGCTTGTTAAGTTAAATAAACCTATATATTTAGCTTGGCTTTCGAATCTTTAATGAGCTCGAGATCAAGCCTATGTTTTTTTAGGTTTGGCGAAAGTTTTGTTCCATTCAAACTCGTTAATTTTTTAAATAAGCTGAGTTTGAGACTTTAAAAATTCATGTCGGCTTGACTCGTCTATAACCCTAATTTAAGATGCATAAATATTGGAACAAAGAGACATAGACTTCGTTATGATAGGGTTTAGTATCATTCAGGAAATCACAGGAAACTTTTTTCGGACAATATGAAAGATCGTCTAAACAAAATGTCACAGAAACAATGAGCAAATTGGATCACTTCAATCAAATAAAGCAGAAAGTGCCCAAATGGAATGTAAAATGATAGGAGTAAATAATGTTCCATTTTGACATGAGCAACTTGAACGATTGGCGTCTGTAAGCACATTCTAACCTTGATTCACAAAATCCACAAATAACGAAGAGGGTAGCTACTGTTTCTTATTTTTTTTTATTTTTTTTACAATGATTAATTATCATCTCTTCAATAGAACTATTTATTTGTGTAGCATAAATTATTGTGAAAGCTTTTAATAAATTTATTTGCTATAGTGATTATATGAATATATTTTTATTTTTTTTTAATCCAATCTGTATATACTGATATTGGGTAGTTTCCATTTTCGACTTTTAAATAATTTTTATTCTTTTTCTTTTGTAATTTTGAGAAATATTGGGAGGAGATAGAGTTATAGTGATTAGCGAAGATTATTTAAGTGATATTAATATTAAAATAGTACATGTAAATATACTAAATTAGCATATCCAAATTTAACCAACGGTCAATATAATACAAGAGAGACAACAATTATACTATATATTAGATGCACAACATACGGATGTTATACCGTTCATTGATTGATCGACTGTAGAAAGATGAACAACTTTGGAGGAAATGAGTGTTTCGTGGGCTTGCCATGACCCAACTCCGGTCCTTCCTTAACGAGTATTCACAGATAAATGATTTATTGGGCTTTGACAATCATGGGCTGACCGAGAACGGGCCTTCTCAACATTGGGCTCAACTTAAATGCTTCTCTCTATTTATTTCTTCTTTTCCAGAAGCAAATGATAGTTCGGACGGTGTCCAAGATAAAATATGGATCATGGCCTTCTACGACTTGCCTAGTCCATTGCTCGTAAAGGCTAATCTCTTGAGTCTAAACCCTCACAAGGATCCTAATTACCTCGGCTCAAGAAGTAGACTATTAAATGCTGCAATCAAGCGATCCCCAACTCAAGGTCACTCGATGCACTCTTCCTAATCATTTGGGTTCGGTATGATCAAATATGGATTAATGGACTCACCTCACGTTCACAATAACCATCACCAATCGCGCACTTACTCATGATCCTACGATATGCATAATCACCAAGTATCATCTCGCTATAAATATCTCATCTTATAATACGAAATGTCATCCAAACTCTTGTGTACTACTATCATCCACATCTTTATAAATATGTTTATTAATTTAAGTATCGAAGTGACCACACTATACCAAATCTATATGTATTATTAATTATGTTCTGTTTTATAAATCCAATAGACACCTAACACACATAAATCCAAACATTATTTCAATAAGATTCGAGCTAGTAATAAAAGATTCTAGCTCTTTTCTAATGTATATTGGTGTGTGTAGCTTTCAAAGTTTTTATTACCATTTGACATTATGCCGGAAAATTAAGTTCTTATTATTGTTTTTCAAGTCGAAATATTTTTTCATTTGATATTTAGTAATGCGTCGTCGAATTATAGGTGTGATCTTGGTTTTTGACTAATACAGTTTTCAAAGATGTGTCGGTGTCCAATCTGACAACAGCAATAAAAGTAGAATAGTAGATTCTCAGATTCAACTTCTGTTTTTTTTTTTTTTTTTTTTTTTTTTTGGGCCATATCAGATTCAACCTCTTGAAATGTCCATTTTTTCACTGCTAATCCATATTTGACCCTTAATGAAATTGAAATGTTTTAACTGAATGGAGATCCTTGCAACATGAGGTTCAATGTTGCTTCATTAACGCGTACGCAGAAACATTCGAGCACAGAATTGATTTATCAAAGACATGAATATTCAGTTTTGGTAAAGGCAAGCCGGGTTCACAAAATCACCGGTTCAGACCCAATTAAATATATAAAAATTTTAAAATTAAAATTATTTTCATATAAATTTAAACAAAGTTATATCCAATTGACAATATTCAATGTATTAAAACTAATAACATAAAGAGAAAAAAAAAAGCATTTTTAAAATATATTTGGTTTCATTTATATAAATTTTTATCAAGAATAATGTGACATTAATTTTTACTTTATAAATTTGAGAAAATGTGGAATACGGTACCAAATCTTTGCATAAAAAAAAATTATATTGGTACTTGAACTTTAAAGTGATAAATTTAGTACTTAATTAAACTTTTTATAACAGTCTTACTACCTTATCAATTATATAATTTTTTTTCTATTTCCTGGTATGAAAGTGGCATTTAGTTGTGCTAGATGATATTAAAAGTAGGAGTGCTTTTATGGTCTAGATGAAACCATCCGGTTAACTATATATATTTCCTTAAAAGTAGTAAAATAGGTTGCATTCTTAATGTTATCAAACAAAGTAAATGATATTAAGTATGTAGTATAATAGCCATAAAAACTTTAATTAAATATTAAATTTAAGACTTGAAAGTTGATGCAGCGAATATAATGATCCATAACTTTGGTTGTTTACAAAATTTATTAATCTTAAAATAAGATATGAAATATAATATTTTCCTCACATGATGTAGCCTTTCTCAGATTTGTATTTTAAGGACAGTCAAAATTGGTTACTCAACAACCCCTTCACTTCACGTGGTAAAATAATTTCGACTGATTAGTCTTAAAATTCCACTAGTAGCGGAGGCAAAAGATGAAGTTGACAAAGGACATGGTTCACCAAAATATGAAACAGAATGCCAAAGTCACGTCACTTTTGGTGATATAATCTTGTGAATCTTTGATCCGCACACATTTTAGACCGACTAATTTTTATTGTTGGAGCGTTGAAAATTTTGGTACGGCTTCCTAATATTTTGCATAAATTTTTGTTAGTGGCGAGGCAAATTTCCTTTGTGTTTCTTTTTTTCCAACCATTTACTATTGGATTTGTAGGAATGGAGAATTGATAATCCTTCATTTCAATGGAAAAAAACTATGTTCACACTCTTTTAATTCATAATGGCCTTAACAATAAAGCCTATGAATGATGTTTCTGTCGTATGCATTCTTTTCAATCACATTCTAATATGTGTAAATAGGAAAAATAAATAAATAAAGGGATAATTGTAAAAACATTCTTTAAACTTTAAGGGTAGTGTAGATTGATCTATCAAACTTTTAAAGTAAGATTTTTGACCTCGTAAACTTTAAAAGATTAGTACTATAAGGACAGTTATCTATTTTGGTATGGATGAGGGAGGTAAATCTAAATATATATGAAAATTTAGGGAGTGAATTTGCACATAGATTAAAAGTTTAGGGGATAAATCTATATCTTTTTTCGTTTGTTTTAACAGAAGATGTGACATATCCTTAACGCGCTAATTTTTGAAAGTTTAATTAAGGCTCAAGGAAGTGGTTCTATGGTCATCCTTGCAAGTTTTATAGAGGATGTCCAATAAATAAGCTGAGATTTCGATGAAATAACTGTATCTTAAAAATCTTTTTAACTGTTCAGTATAATCCCGTATTATTTTAATAACTTTTCTCACCCTTTTTATTTTTCGTCTTTGTTCCTTAACAAATTTTTCTATAAACAATATCTATCATATACTTCTTCAAAAGAGTAAGATTCTTCTATATAATATAGATATGCATATAGATCATAAAATATAAGTTGAGCAATCATGATGTCAAGTAACAATGCACGTCATTAAAGATAGGACACATAGGAGATTATCCAATTGTTAAAACAAAGAATCAAAGGAAATCCATATATATAGATTTTCCTTATCTCGTCGACAGTTAGAAAAAGAAAAAGGTATATAAGTTTTGTTATGTGAATATAGAAATATTCAAAAACTTATCAACCTTATCCTAAAAGGTTTAATCAATGATTCCATTTTTCTTTTTTTTTTTTTTGTAAATTTTAATAAGACATCGGTTAACCAAAACCTTAATAGGCATGTGTCCTTTAGTTTCAGATTCCCTTGGCTGCCGACAAGGAGATGAAGGCACTCTTTAAGATGGTAGAAATTTCTTTCTTTCTTTCCTTTTTTTTTTTTTTTTTTTTTTTGAAAAGTTAGGGTCATAAATTGTGTGCGTTGCATACAGCCCACTAATCGACATATGACATGAACAACCGACTAGGAGAAGAAAATTAGGACAAAACGTCCTCAAATCTTAACAGGAACTACAGCGAATTGGATTTGGATTGAAGTCTCTACATCACCAGCTATAAAACGACACAGGAAAATGCATTATTAATTAATTATTGTACCCACTACCAAAATCCCACAGTGGTGATTGATTGATGTCAGCCCAAAGTTCTATAATTAATATTGAAAAAAAAATCTACGAAATGCTAATTGATAATCCCAGTCCCATTCTTGACTTTGTGGTGGAAGTTGAAAGCAAATTGTGGATCTTTCAAACATCAATCTGACAATCTGTAACGTTATTAGAAAAAAAAAAAAACAGGTAATAGATTTGTATATGTCATTTCTGAAAAATAAAATCGCATTGACCTTTTGGCGTTTTTAAATACTAGTAAATATATATATGTGTGTGTGTGTGATATATTTGTAAAAAATTAAATTTGTCTGAATAAAATTTAGAAAATATCGTATTTATTAAAATAAATTCATATAAATATCAAATGGTTTAAGAAGAAAAAGATAAAAACAATTTAAAAGATATGTAAGAAGGAAATGAAGAAATAAAATAAATATAGCAATATAAAACTGTATAAACATTTAACAATTTATGCAAAAAAAAAGAAAATTAACATCCTTATATTTGTTTAGAAGTGAGTGGTTTGTATTTAAAATGCAAGAGAGTAGTTTCTAAAATAATAACTACCTAGTTGTAAGTAACTATTATGATAACAGTGAAATAATAATAAAGATTAAGGAATTTTGGTCATTGAAACAGTGTTTTATTCTTGGAGTCCAAATTTAAAGGAATATTTTCTTAATATATATCTATATATATATGTCTGCATTTGCAACCCTTGTTATTTAAAATTAGATCTATTTAGGTTTCAAAAATACAAAAATAATCTTAAAATAAGTTTTACCATTGCAAGAGTATTATATTCTTGAAAGTTTCTACAAAGGTGATCTAATGCATTTTTAGAGGGGTATAAATGTATAATAAAGAAAGAATAGAGATATTGGAGCAATTTCGCATGTTTTTGATAGTGGTTGATTAATATAATTTCCTTACTTTTTCCCCTCGCATCTGTCCTCCACACCTTTCACTGCTCATGCATTATTTTGGTCGTATAAAATTGCCAGTAAATTGCATTTAGACATGCGTCTTATCAGCTTTATAAGTCTAGGACAAATTTGACCGATTGAAGAGAGTTTAATGGTTTTTCTTAGACCTGGTACATGCTAGAAGCTTATGATAAGAATGTGAAATATAATTGAGAAGTAGGAAAATACAGAAAGGAGAAAAGAACATTTAAGATCACAAGGGATACTTTGATGGTAAAAGTATATATGCAACAGAATGAAAGATTAACAACAGTCAAGGATTTGTTAATCTTACCCTTCATTGTGGTTTTAAGTAATCCCACAAATTCAAAGTTTCCTCACAATTTTATTGCTGATTCACAGTGCGTAAAATTGGGCATATTAGCTTAGAAAATGGAGGAAAACTCTACCTATCTCGTAAGTAGTTCGAGTCGGGTTGAGTTTTATTTTAAGCTCTAGCTCGACTCGGTTACAAATGGAGTTCGAGTTGAAGTGAGCTTTTTATCGAACCTATCAAGCTTTTATTAAGATTGAAATTCAAGCTCAAACTCGATTCATTTAAATAGCCTGTATTCAATTTTTTTAAACCAAAAAATTGACATATACGAGTTGTTAAATATATATTCAAAGATATCAAATAGAAATTAGAATTTATTATTTTAATTATATATATTAATATATGATAATTATAAAACTCACAAATCTGCCAATAAACTTGTTCACGAGCCTATTAACAAACCTACTAACAAGTCTAAATAAATTTATTTGCGATTTAGCTCGCGAGCCTGAATTGAAGCTCAAGCTCCGCTTGTTTAGATAAACGAGCTTTATCTTAAGCTCGAGCTTAAGTTGTTTACTAGTCGAGGCAATCAACTTTAAGCCTAATTGAGTTTGAAGCAAGCCAAGCTCGAATAGCTTGCAAGCAACTTTACTTGTTCGCAACCCTACTCGTAAGTTTATCGATTCTTTTGTTTTCTTTGGTATCTGCATATTCATATCCCTTTGGAATTCAACAAAGTTTTGCTTTCTTTTGAGATATATAATTTAAAGACTAATAGAAGTCTTACTATACTCCTTAGTAATATAGATAGACATACTAATAGGAAAATATATAATATATATATACATACATACATACATACATACATATATATATATATATATAACAAATAAACTCTTGATTTTGTTTATTTATTTATATTATGCAAACTCTAAAACTTTCACTTATAGCAATTGAGTCCTATAACTTTCATAAATGCATAATCAAAATCCAACATGTGTTTTATAGTCACATGATAGATTTTCCTTATAGTGTGGTGTTGATTAGGATTGTCGCATAAGCAAATTATTCAAATGATTTAAACCATGTTGAACTCAAGTATATCACAACAACTATAACATGAATACAAGATTATCACGTGTTGATCTAGGTCATGTACTAGTTGAAAGATAACTAGGTTGAGGAAAGATAAACATAGGTGAGTCAAGAATTTGATCCCACTTTTATGGACCACCACATTAAAGCATCATTAATTACTTATTTAATAGAGTGACAAGAGTAATCTTTAAACTTGAAGTTGTGGTGCACTAAGTGTTTGATGGTTATTCTTTAATGCAAAAAAAAAAAAAAAAAGACTAGCTCAAGAGCCATTATCAAGCTTGCTATTTGATGTGAATCATGTCACTCAATAAGAGTCAAGATAGGATTTGTCCATCCCCTAATAGGGATTTGTATAATCTACACTGTTAGTGATTGTGCCCTATACTAATAACTAGATATTGCATTTTTATACGTTATTAATAAAGAAGCATTCATTATTATAATTTTTACATATTTACTTTATAATAATATCATGGAATAATCATTTAGTTATTTTAAATGTCCCCAGATGCTCATTATTAAGGGAACAATAATGAATAAAAGCTAGTATGAGTTTTGATTGATGATCATGAGATGTTTATTTGTATGGATATACAAATCAAACTCATAGGCATATGTTAGAGGACTAAGTATCGGACCGACCTACTATGAGATGGCTACATGGATTAATATCATAACCGATTCTCATAATAACAATGTCATTATATCCTTAAACCTAAAATCACCATAGATTCTAACATGAGGAATATCATGATTCGACTTAATCAAACGTTATCTTTAACCGGATAATTATAAATGTTGTAATTGAGCGTATTGTGAATTATGTAGAGGAAGATGAGTGATTATGATATGATTTATCCCTATGAGAGAGAGAGATATCCCTGTGCCCCTCCATAGGTGAGATTGAGAAATTCATGGCTGTGCTTAAATGAATTGATAGTATAATTAATGTCATTTGTTTTATCAGTTTACTTGGAGATTGAGAAATGATAAAATTGAACAATATAAGGGTGACACTATTGATGTCTTATGTTTAATCTAGGTATCATTTAACAAAATGATTATGGTATAAGTTATGGATTGGGTGAAATTGCATTGTCGGCCAAAAGGGCTTTTTTAGGCCTACTACCAATATAAGTAAACCTACAAGATCGCACACAATGAATGAATCAAATGTATCACGGGTTTCATTTAAATAAGCCTAATGGAAATATTTAATTATTCATTAATCTTAATTTTTTAAGAATAATAAATAAAAATATAATTATAATCTTCAATTTTTGAATAAAAAGATTAAAAATGGAATGTGATTTAAGAAACCCTAACCAGATTAAGAGATCTTATTAATGATAATATCCCTAATTGTGAGGATATTATTTTTAGTATAAATAGAACACAAAGGGTCTTGCGTAGGGTTAACGATGTGTGCCGTCAAATTAGACTTGCAAAGCATTCTATATACTCTAAAAAAGAAAAACACAAGAGCTCTTTGTGAGTTTTCTGTGTAGATCTAGAATCATTTTAGAGTGTTAGCATACAAAAATCATTGTGATCCATTCATTCATGTGGATATCGTAGAGGGTGCTCGTGAAATCATAATGCCTACAGATTCGCATCATCATGGAATTCAAAAAGCACAAAAGGTAAAAACCCTAATCACTTAATGATTTAATGAACCACGTGGATCCTTTAGTAATTGAGGGATTTCGTAGGATTTAATAAAAAATAAAATTTCCACCGCAACGAGCAATTTATGATCCCTAAATTACTAACATACACTACTTCATTAGATTTAAGTGGCTTGAAAATTCATTGCCATGGTAAGATCGAATGGAATCGAAGTTGCTTTTGTAAGTCAAGCTAAAAGAAAAAGCTTATGAAGATGATCTCGCATACGAATCAATTCAAGGTATCTAAATAAAAAGATACAATAATAGATGAAGGTTTAAACTGGGTTAAGAGATTTTCTCCATGTGTTAGGTTGCTTGAGGAATATAGCTAAATACTTAGAGATTCTGTTGTATTAGATGGCATAGCTATAGTAAAGGAAACCTAGAGGAGTGCACATTATAGGAAATGAAATTGGGTTGTTTAAAGCTTGTTGGGAAATTCAAATTAGACCATTGAAAAGAAATAATTTGATTTGAACTTAAAATTGAGTAAAAGATCTAGGCACTTTGAATAAAGTAATTATTTAGGAATTTTAGAGTTAGAATAAGATTAGAGTTGAATATAAGACAGTTAGACAAAGCTTAATTAGACTTGAAGCTTAGTTGAGAAACCCCATTAATTTAAGTCCAGGCTTAAAACCATGTGAGGTGTGACATGTGTATATTTGAAGTGGAATTATGATTAGTGGAGGATAAGTAAGAGTGCATGCAATCAATCACAACAAGAGCCATCAATTCATAAGACCCAATGGTTCACAATTAATCATCAAATTAAGAGACAAAACAAAGAAATGCTAATGCATTCTCCTAAGATAATTTGCATCAAATCTTCGCTGTCTATCCCTTGTGTAGGTAGGCTGGCATCCATTCTTGAGCTAGAGGACTTTACTAATTTATTTTCTTGATTATTCAATTCTTAAATCTTAATTTAATCCCCTTCTTTTAGAGTTTTCTAGGTAAAAATATAGATTAGTATGTTCTAATGTGGTAGTACCTTTTTTTTCCTAAACCGTTTGCCAATTACTAATTGAGATTCTAGAGAAACTTTAATTTGAATTCTCAATCTCTGAGTTTTGCTATAGAACTTATTTTAACCATAGATTAAAGTTTGATTTTAAGAAGAAATAAGGTTACAGGATTGTGTAGTTCTTGATTGATAATATGGAATGAAGTTATTTGTTTTAAATTTTTCAAAAAGATTTGAAAAATATTGAGCCATTTGGTTATCTTTCGATTGGTACACTATATATTCTCTGATCAGGCAATAATTATTTGTTTTGTCTCATTAAAATTATAATTATAATTTTAAGTTTAATATTAAATGTCTCAAAATTTATGTTCTATCTTTTATAATTAGGTTAAAGTCATGTATGATACTTGAACTTTGACAAAATATGCAATTAGATATCTAAATTTTCAAATTAATCAATTTGGTACTTAAAAGATTTTTTTATGCACACCAACAACACCTCCATCAAGTTCTTTTAGGTACTAAATTGATCAATTTTAAAGTTTTTCATGTACTAGATTGATTGATTTGAACATTTAGATATTATATTGATCAATTTCAAAATTTAGATATTTAATTGCATATTTTATTATAGTTTAGGTACCATTCGTGACATTATTTCTTTATAATTAAAAAAAAAAAAGGTTTGTGCTTTAAAAATTTCAAAGAAGGGTTCCGTGTCTTTGAGAATTTCTTTAGTATTTCTAACAAGTTGATGTAGTAAATAGTACATAAATTTTAGCAAAAAATGCAATTAGGTATCCAAACTTTAAAATTGATTAATTTAATAGAATCACTTTGCATGCGTACTAATATTACTTCCGTCAAATTGGCTAATACCATCATCCTATGTGGTGTTTTTAACCAATATGACATAGCTATTGTAAGTGTACATAAAAAGTTTTTTTAGGTACTACATTATTTATTTTCAAAGTGAAGTACTGAATTGATAGATTTTAAAGTTCGAATATCTAATTGCATATTTTGCCAAAGTTTAGGTACTATCCACTACATTTACCCTATTTCCAAAATATAAAGCTAGAATATATATATATATATATATATTACTCTTGAACATGTAGTGAACATAGATTGAATATAGAATTTACTCACAATAATAGGAAATAAAAATAGAAAAGTTGATCTTTAGGAAGGACTTGATGAAGAGTGTGAGTAGAGCAGAAGAAAGAGAAAAAATGTTGACAATGTAAAGCTTGCTATTCTGTTGCTTTCTTGATGTTGTACAAAACATTATATATATACACAAAAAAAAAAATGCTAGCATGGTCATGGAAAAAACTAAACCAACACATGTATAAATAAATAAAAACTAGTTACACTACTCAACACCCCCACCCCACCCCCAAGATTGGCATTTAGATAAGCAGAACTGGGACATGAAATGAGTGAATTAAGGTTCATGAGCTGCTTTGATCATCACATCAGCAACTTGCGGCAAAGAAGGAACATTGGTAAGTTGAAGAAAGCCTTTAGCTCTGTGATCGCTACTAAATGAAGATCTAAGTCAATGTGCTTAGTCCGTGTATGTAAACATGATGTCTACAATAAGCTTGGTAGACTTGTTGTTGAAATAAAGAACAATTGGCTATTGCACAGCACCAAAATCACGTAAAAACAAAAGAGATCCATAACAATTCTTCAGTGAAAAATTCCAGATTCCTATGTTCATCCTCCACTGAAGACATAGTTATGGTGGATAGTTTTTTGGTTTTCCATGAAACCAAGGAATTGTTAAGAACAAAGTTGAATTGATGTGCCTTTAACATAATGCAAAGCATGCATAGTTGCTGTAAGATGAGTACAATGTGACGTGAAACAAACCGATTAAGTTGTTGCATGGAGAAAGAAAGATCAGGCCTTATCATGGTTAAATATAGAAGATGCCCAACTATTTGCCTATATAAACTTAGATCGGATAAAATGTGTCTTGAGGTATGTTCAAGCTGTAAACTAGCTGCCACTGCAAGAACTAAATGAACCGAAGTAAGTTTAGCTATAGGTGAAAATGTGTGAGTGTAATCAATACCTTCGACATGAGTATAGCCTGTAGCTACCAATCGAGCTTTATAGCACTCTATGGTACCATCTGGTCTATGTTTCATTTTATAGACCCATTTCGAGCCTATGGCCTATTTCCCTAGATTTAATTGTGTAAGAATCCAAGTTTTATAAGATTCCAAAGCTGAGGCTCTTTTATTTTGAATAAATTAGCTAAGGATCTCATAAAGTCATGTGGCAAATGATTGAAGGAATGTAAAGTGAAAAAAAAATTTTGTGATTAGTGTAGAATCAGTACTTGAACTAGAAAGAAAATCCAAAGGAACAAAACTATTAATGAATTTATGAACATAGTCATTAAGCGATCTTGGTGGATGTGTCGCCCATGTTTACTTGTGAAGAACAAGGAGGGAGCAAAAGTAACAGCTAATAAATTGGAACATGATTAAGATGCATCTATTGTAACAGGAAAACAAGGATCCATGTCTACATCAGAAGCTATGACTGTAGATGGAAAAGTGTTTGGACATCTATTATGTTTGGCTATCTATTATGTTTGGAAGAGTATTAGGAACGATGAGATTGCAAAAAAATGTACATCACAATGACAAACAAGTGGTATGTCTAGATCATAGAGTTTATAGCCTTTTTGACATGATGGATATCCAACAAATACAAAACTACTTCACATGTTAAATTTGTTTTTGGACTTCTGATTAATAACAACATCACAAAGACATCCAAAGGTTCTAAGTTCATTATAAGATAGTGGCTTATTGTGAAGTTTTTGGAAAGGTGATTGCCAATTCAACATTTGCATTGACATCCTATTAATGAGATATGCAGAGGTTAAGACACATTCTCCCATAATATTTTTTTGGACTTAGCATGTATATGGAGAGCTTTAGTTGCCTCTAAAAGGTGTCTATTTTTCTTTCTACTACATTATTTTGTTGTGATGTATACACAATTGACCTTTAGTGCAAAGTGCTATGCTGAGTAAAGAAATGCTAACATTCTTTTGAAAGAAATTATGAACCATTGTTGGATCGTATATATTTGGGTGTGACACTATAATGTGTTTTGATGTATGAAAAGACATTAAAAAGAAATTGCAAAATCTGAGATTTATGCACCATTAGGTAAGTCCTTTATCATCTATGATTGTAACAAATATTTAGCACCCAAAGTAGATATATCATTACACAGACCCATATAACCATATGTATCATGTCAAAACAATGCAACAAACTCGAAGAACTAGAATTAAAAGATACACGATGAAACTGGCAAGCATATAAGTATTACACCAAAAATTAGACAAATCTTTCTCATTGGATTGAGATAAGTGTTTGAGTTTTGATACAGAATATCCAAGCCTACTATGTACAAGACTTAATGGCACATTATTGAAACATGAAGACAACTGTGAACACATAGTACCAACAGAAAAAAAAACCAAACCCAAAGAAGCTCATGAAGAACATGACTCTTGCTTTAATACATAAATTCCACTAAAATTTTTTGCCACTAGATGTCTTTTAAGTTTAGGATCATGAAATAAGCTCCTTTCAGTATGAAACATAGTACTATAATTAATTTAGAAAAGAAGTTTGCTCATTGAAAAAAGATTGCATGAAAAGTTGGATAAAGTAGAACATCAAATAAAGTGATATGGCTATGTAGGATTAATTGTCCTGCTTTGTGTACTATTTTCATGCTTAATCTAGAAGTCTCAAGTATATAGGTTTAGGTAGGTTATATATTTGGGTTAAGAGATAATGGTTTGAGGTGATGTGATCCGAAGCAGTTGAATCCACAATCTAAGAAACTCTTTACTTAAAGCATTAACACACGAAGTAACAAATGACCCTTTACCTAGGAAGGTTAGCATGGAAGCATGCAACAATTCATTCGATTGCTTCTCTTTGAGCATCTTAACAACTTGGTTGCATATTTTGGAGATAAACTGATCATCATTAATAGAATTGTATACAAATTCCCTGTTTGTATTCATTTCATCAAGTGGAGTATCTTAACTTGCTATATCAAGATAAACAACAACTTACTAGCTCATTTATCATTTGAAGTTCTATGCCACTTAGGAAAGACATTCAACTCAAAGCAATTTTCAACACTATGTCTAGTCTTTTGGCAATGAGTATAAGTTACTCTATTTATTTTACCTTCTTTTCCTTATGATTATCCAAACTAGTATTTCACTATGTACGAGTCGTGAAAGTTGCATTCTCTTGAGCAAAACAAACGTAGAAGTGACTTGCTTTTGTTTTTCAATTTGGAAAACAAGTAGTATGCCTTATTAATAGAAGATGAGGGTTCGTTAACAAGATTTGGTTCCTAGTATTCTCATATTCTTCATTTAAACCCATGAGAAACTGAACCAATCTACTCCAACTATACATTTCCAAATTTTTTTAAATACTTCACAATTACACTACTCCATTGCTCCACAAGAACAATGAGGTAGTCCAAACAAAGCATTGAGGTCATCCCATATATGCTTCAACTTGTTAAAATACATAGTAACATTTGCTCCTCTTTGTTAAAGTTTACAATCTTAGTTGCAACTGAAACAAGAGAGGGCCATTCATCAATCCAAAACACTCAAAAATCACTCCAAAGTTCACGAGCTAATGAAGCATATATGAAATCTTTTGTATTGAATTAAGAATTTAAATCTAACCATAAAATCACGTTGAATCCACCATTACTCATTCATCGATCAGAATCAGGTCGCATACATGATCTATCTATAAATCCTATGTTAGACTTTGCTCCAAGTTATAGTTTTATTGATCTAATCCAACTCACATAATTAGAGCTAAAAAAAAATTAACATTCGCAATAATTGTCCTGGATTATTTGAACCAAACAAGTATAAAGGATCGCTACAAAATTATCTACACTCTTATTCATAGTGATGATCTATGGACTTTCCATTCAATCAAACATGCAACAACAATTAAAACTAGCAATAAGACCCCAACCTAGGCTTTGATACCATGTTGAAAACGTAGAGAACATAGATCAAAGAGGGAACTTACTCATAGTAATAGGAAATCAAAATAGAAAACTTGATCTTAAGAAAGGACTTGATGAAGAATGCGAGCAGAGTAGAAGAAAGAGAAGAATATATTGAAAATGTAAAGTTTGTTATTTTGTTACTTACTTGATACTGTATAAACTCTATATATACAAAAGATATGCTGATCTGGTCATGGACAAAACTAAATTGACACGTATACAAATACATAAAAACTAGTTACACTATTCAACAATTACAAAGCTTAAAATAAAACATAGGAAAAAAAAAAGGCCCATAAAGTGTAATTTACCTTAAAATTATTGTTTTGCTATATCCCAAAAAAGACAATGTCAAGATATTCATGAATAATTACAATTTGAGGAAAATGCAAATCCCTCATAAATTTTGATCTTGGTATAGATAGTAGGGGTCAAAAAAAAAATCGATAAACCGAACTAACCGTGGCCGAATCTAACTAAAGTGAATATATAATATTTTAAATAATTTGGTGTAGAAAATTCTTAATCCAAACCACTTCGTAAATTTATGGTTGGTTTAAAAGAGTAAATCGAACAGATCCGTAAAACCAAATCAAATTGTTTTAGACAAACATAAAAATATTTTACTTGCAATTATAAATTTTGTTATGAAAAAAAATCAAATGTTGTTAATGTTGCCAATTTACCAAATTTTAGAGTTGTTTATATATTTAAAAGTTTAAAAAACGTAATCTAACCATATCAAAATTCAAGCGGTTATTTGTAATTTCTGCTTATTTTTTTATCAATAAATTATGCTTACTTTGGATATTATTGTTTCGATCATATGTATGTGAACATTGAAACATTGTCATTGCGTTAGCTTTATTAGGTAATTTTATTTATTAACGATATTGAGATTTAATGCAACATAGATTCTAATTAAGTAATAGTTTGACGGCATTGTGGTGTATACTTGTATATTTATGTCAACCAATCATGGGAAGAGAGGCCTACTTTCTTCTTTACTCTAACAAAAACCCTAGGGCTAGATCCATTAGCCTTTGGAAAATGCAGTGATCAAAAGCAGCGAGTTACTTTTAATGGCAGGTGCAGGAAATGCAACAATTGGGTACGGTGAAATTTAATATATGTACGATGCTTATGTGCGTCATATTGTGTAAATTAAATACTTATTAACACAAAAGTTACCCTTTTACGGTATAAAGATCTTATCGAGCTTTCCATTTCTAAATTTACATATCTCTACTATGATTGTCGAATTGATGATTTTCCAATTTATTTGAACATATAAAATCTGTGAAATTATATAAAATTGTATATAACCAATAAAATTATAAACTTATAAAATTGTATATTTAAATTCAATATTTTATCTAAATATTTTGTATCTATTTCTATTAAAAAATTAAATCATAAACCGGTAAATTTAACTTGTCATTTAACAGCCACGCATCGTGCTAAAATTCAAAAAAAAAAAAATATATATAATATATATATTTATATATGTTTTGCTGCTTATCAACAAGCCTGGCATGGCCCATCACTAGCCTGAATTGGTTCGGAATAGACAGTGTAACTATACTTTTCGTATTCATCATCTTTTAACTATAAGACACAATTGGATAATACGAATATTACAAAATTTGTTTAATAGTCAAGACTATATAAGGACAAGTATGCTCAAGCACTGTTTTGACTACGTATCCATGCATATATATATATATATATATTTTAAATTTCACAATAATGTATCAATGTTTTATGTAAGTTATTAATATTTCGAATTGGTAAAAAGAGGAATTGTTTCACCAAATGAATAAAATGATGAATTAATGTTTCACAAAGTTTATTTAAAGTATCAATGTTTAGATTAGTTTTTAATTAATTTTCTTCAATTAGTAATTATTGATACTTTATTTGATATACTTTGCAAAAATGTTATTCGTATTTTAACTATTCAAAATGTTGATATTTTAGATGATCGTTTAGGGGTAAGTTATCAATATTTCGAGTCATTAAAAAAATGAATCAACGCTTTACAAATGAATCAAATTAAATATCAATGTTTCACAAAGTTCATTTAAGGTATTAATCTTTATGTTCATACGTTAAATGATCTATCCTAAATGTTGATTCTTCTTTTTTTTTTTTTTATCACTCGAAATATTAATTTCTTAAATAAATTTACTCATAAATATTGTACTTTTGATATAATTTACTTCAAAGCTTTTTTATCATGCTTGCTCATTGATAATTTTAATTTTGATACATATGGATTACATATAGGTATGTGTAATATAAAATAAAATATATCATAATGAAGGGCAAATGGTGTAATTTTATCAGTTATTAATAGGAGCCATTTCGTCACTCTAATTAAGTCTCTATATTAATGATAATGAAATCTCCCACCTAATGGCATGCATATCTCTCTTTAGTATCTCTTTTCAGGACAATAGAGATCTAAATATGTTTCCTCTTTTTTTCAATCTTTTGATAATCTAGAGAGGTCATCTTGATCTAGCTAAACACTTGAACCCTTGGCCAAACATAAAAAAACCTAAAACTAAGTAGAATTGTATATCTAGGTGTAATAGTAATAGCTCTTAATTTAGGAAATAGGTAACCTTAGGGGTATGTTTTCCTTCTTGACTTAAGTAATGGATTAGTATTGTTATGTATCATGTTTAGGTGATTCTAGTAGATTTGAGTTTACTGTTTCAGACGCTGAACCAGGTACGTTATTACCTTATTTATTGTTTATGCGTGTTAGGTATTAGTATATAAAATGGACTAATCAATTATTGACTTTAATTGTTTGCTGCTTATACTTGGTTGAGTTTAGTAGACGGGTTTAGTTGATTGAGAGTACAAGTGTCATTAGAGTGGCGCTTTGATAATCTGTGTTTTGTTGCCTCGAATGGAGTTGCACACATAGAGGATTTTAATAGACTAGAAGTGGTACGGGTACAATATCCAGGGTATTGGGAAGTATGTACCAACACCAATATATGTATAAGTATCCCTATATATATATTTATATGTTTGTTATGAAGTCGTGAGTTACTTTAGGTTTAGGGTTAGACATGGATAACTCTAGGCTGTGTTGGTTGTTGGCTTAAAAACTATGCATTATGAAAATGTGGTTATTGCATTAGATGCCATGTTGTATGTGAATGTGTGCAATATTGTTCATGTGGGTGTGTGCTCACGATTTTGGCGTACTATGCCCTGGCTCAATCCTTTTTAATCTTTTTTAGAAGCAGGTAAGGAGCCTTTAGTGTACAACTTGTTAGGATATGTGTCTTTATAGATTATGTGGATGCCAATAGTGGACCAGACTATTCAACAAGTTCTAATTAATTAGATTTATTTGAAGTTTGATGATTTTTGTTAAGACATGATGTTTAGTATTTTGGATCTATTGTAACAACTAAGATTGATTTCTCTATTAGGATAGATATGAATGGCTGCCAATTTATCCTGTGTTGGAGTTTAGTATGCCCCGAATTCCATAGCTTAGTTCGTACCATCTCGCTGATATGACCTTATCACTATATATATGTGTGTTTTGTTAGGGTTTTTTAGTGTGTGAAATTGTATTATCATTATAACACCTCGCACTCTTGTACTTTTCTCGACATATAGGAAATTCTCTCTCTTCTTACCGTGGTTTTTTTGTCAAAAGTTTTCCACGTAAATTTGTGTGTATGCTTTACATTTCATTGCCATTATTCTTCCTATTTTTCTAATAAACTAGTATTAGAGCATTAGGTTTCGTTTACTTGTGATAATGGCAATTATGAAATATGACATTTTGCTCTTGGATCGCAACACCGGATTTTCGTTATGACAGGAAAGGATGTGAGCGATTCTTGTGCAGATGGCTTTAGATGATGCGCTGCTAGGGATTGGTGAGATGCCCTCATCCTAGTCATTGGATGAAAAACAACGTGAGGATCAAAAAGCCCTATCTCAAGTTCATCTACACATGTCGAATCAAATACTGCAGGATATATTGAAGGAGAAGACTGCTGTGTTATGATTGAAATTGGAAAAGTTGTGCATGCGAAAAGCTTGACCAGCAAGCTACATTTGACACAATGACTATATTCTTACCATTTGACAGAAGGTATGTCTTTCGAAGATCACTTAATAGTTTTTAAAGAAATCGTTGTTGATTTGGAAACCATGGAGGTTAAGTATGATGAAGAGGATTTAGGTTTGATTTTATTATGTTCTTTGTCTCCCTTTTATTCAACCTTTAGAGACACATACTATATAGTCGTGATACTCTTACCATTAATGAGGTTTATGATGTTATATACTCTTTCGAAAATATGAAGCATCTTGTGGTTAGATTCGAGCCTCAGGTGGAGGGTCTTATTATCCGTGGAAGGACCCAAGAACACAATTCTAGTGGTAATACAAGGGTTAGATCGAATTCTATAAATAAGGATAAAATCTACAAGTATTACAAGAAGAAAGGGCACATCAAGTCTGAGTGTTATAAATTGTAGAATAGGAACAATAGAGCTGCTATGAATCAAAAGGCAAAACAACCAGAAAAATTCAGTGAAGCCGATGTAGTAGAAGACTATAGTAATGGAGAACTCCTTGTTGTTTTAATGATGATCCTAAAACAAGCAAGAAGTGGATTCTTGATTTGTTTGCACTTTTCATATGTGTCCTAATCGGGATTGGTTTTTAACATATGAAACAGTATCTAAAGGTGTTATTTTGATGGGAAATAATGCTTCTTGCAAGGTTACAGGAATTGACACAATCAGAATTAAGATGTATGATGGAGTTGTCAAAATACTTGTTGATGTAAGACACGTGCTATGAAAAAAAACTTGATCTTGTTAAGTACTCTTGATTAAAAGGGTACAAGTACACTGGTGAAGGTAGTGTCTAAAGATTAGTAAAGGTTCTTTAGTGGTGATGAAAGGACAGAAAAAGAGCTGCAAAGCTATATGTTTCGTAGGGTTCTATAGTTATAGGTGATGCAGCCATCGCTTCTTCTTCTTCCTTGTTAACCAATGATGTTACTAATTGTGGCACATGCGTCTAAGGCATGTGAGTGAATACAGTATGGTTGAACGAGTAGAAGAGGACTTCTTGATGGATAAAACATTAGCAAACCAAAATTCTATGAACATTACGCTTTTAGGAAGCAAAAGAGCGTCCGATTCGCCTGGGGTATCCATAATACAAAAGGAACACTTGATTACATACATTTTGATCTTTGGAGACCATCTAAAGTATCTTCTAGGACATGATAATTACATGTTGATGATTATTGATGACTTCTCAGAAAAGTTTGGATATTCTTCTTGAAATAGAAGAATGATGTACTACCTACATTTAAGGAGTGGAAAATCATAATTAAGAAAAAGCTAAGGAAGCAAGTAAAACGTCTTCATACTGGTAATGGTTAGAATTCTATTCTAATGATTTTAATGTTCTATGCAAGTCAGAAGGAATTATGAGGCCCTTGATAGTTGGCAATATTCTACAACAAAAATGTGTGGCAAAACGGATGAATAGAACTATAATGGAGAAAATTTGATGTATGCTTTCCAATACTCGTTTATTGAAGTCATTTTAGGCTAAAGCCTCTTCTACATTATGTTTTCTGATTAATTGGTCTCCTTCAACTGCTATTGAAAAAAGGACTCCACAAGAGGTATGGTTTGGTACTTCTGCTGATCATTCTAATTTAAAGGTTTTTTCGATAACCTGCATATGCTCATGTCGATAATGAAAACTAGAGCCTAGATCTATCAAGTGTATCTTCCTTGGTTATAAGTCTAGTGTCAAGAGATATAAGTTGTGGTGTCCGGAAACTAGAAAGTCATAATTAGCATAGACATTACTTTTCATGAGACACTATGTTACATGACATGCCTCTAGACTTTATCTGATAAAACCTAGCAAAGATCTAGCATGAAGGCGGAGCTTGAGATTGATTTAGGTTCTACACCAAAGCCTACTTCTCAATCTAGATAAGAGATATAGGGTGGTGTTGTTTCTTTACCACAACCACCAACACAGTATTCCATTGCTAGAAATAGGCCTAAGAGAGAAGTTAGACCTCTATAGAGATTTAGCAAGGCTAATTTAGTTGCTTGTGCTTTAAATGTAGCTGAAGATATTGATTCTAATGTAGAACCCTCTATTTACTCAGAGGTAGCTAGTTGTGATGATTCTAGTAAATGGATGATTGCTACGTAGGAGGAAATAGAATGCTTCATAAGAATGGTACATGGGACTCAGTGAAACTTCCCAAGGGTGAGAAGACTGTTCATTCAAATGGGTGCTCAAAAAGAAAGAAGGAACACAAAAGTTGAAGAACCTAGATAAAAGCAAGACTAGTTGCAAAAGACTACAGTCAAGTCCTAGGTGTAGACTTCACAGATGTGTTTTCTCCAGTTGTAAAGCACAGTGCGATTCGAACCTTGCTTGGTATTATAGTGATACACGATTTTGAACTTAAACAGTTAGATGTCAACACAACCTTCTTATATGGAGAACTTAAGGAAGACATCTACATGCAACAGCTAGAAGGTTTTGTAGTCTCAGGAAAGGAGGACTATGTTTGCTTGTTGAAAACGTCCCTTCGAGGCTTAAAAAAGTCACCTAACAATGGTACAAGAGGTTTCACTCATTTATGACTACTCATGATGTCAAGAGAAGCAATTTTGACTATTATATTTATTTCAAAAAGAGTAATAATGGGTCATTTGTATATTTGTTCATGTATATCGATGATATGTTGATAGCAGCCAAAGATAGAGGAGAGATAAGAAAGGTTAAAGCCTAGTTAGTAAAGAGTTTAAGATGAAAGACTTGGGAACTGTAAAGAAGATACTGGAATAGAGATTCCGAGAGATAAAAAAGAAAAGAAATTGTATTTAAGTCAAAAAGGGTATATTGAGAAAGTTCTTTGCAAGTTTAATAGCAAGTGGTAAGCTTGTTAGTACTCTTTAGCAGCTCATTTCAGGCTTTCATCTGCTTTGTCTCCATAATTAGATAATGAGTTTAACTATATGTCACAGATTCCATATCTTAGTGCAGTGGGATCTCTTATGTATGCCATGGTTTGTTCTCATCCAGATTTGTCATATACAGTCAGTGCAGTTAGTAGATACATGGCAAATCCTAGTAAGAAACACTGGAAAGCAGTTCATTAGATTTTCAGATACTTGAAAGTACTACTGATGTCTGTTTATAGTTTACGAGAACTAGAGATGGAGTCATTGGATATGTTGATTTTGACTTTGCTGGAGACCTAGATAAAAGAAGATCTCGTAGGATACATCTTTACTATCAGTGGTTATGTTATTAGTTGGAAAGCTACTTAACAAGCTACAGTTACTTTATCTACTACAGAAGCAGAGTATATGGCTATTACCGAGGCTTATAAAGAAGTTATTTAGTTGAAGGGACTATTTGGTGAACTCAGCAAAGACTTACAGATTACTATAGTCTTTTGCGATAGGAAGAGTGCCATCTTCTTACAAAAGATCAGATGTTTCATGATGACAAAGCACATTAATGTCCGATATCATTTTCTGTGATGTTATTACTTGTGGTGATATTGCTGTGAGTAAAGTTAGCACTCATGATAATCCTGCTAATATGATAACTAAGTCACTTCCTATAGCTAAGTTTGAGTATTGCTTGGACTTAATTGGTGTTCGTTGCTGATTTATGCCATTTAGGGGTTTGTGAAATAGGTGAGAATTCTTTTTAGTTATTTTTATGTCAAAGATTGGAGTTTGTGTTTCTACTTTGCTCCTGAATTTGTCAAGATGGAGATTGTTGGAGTTATGCGTGCCCCGAATTCTGTAGCTCGGTCCGTACAGTCTCGACGATATGGCCGGTCCATCACTATATATATGTATGTTTTTGTTAGGGTTTATTAGTGTGTAAAACTGTATTCATTATAGCACCTCACACTCATGTACTCTTCTCAACATAGTAAATGCTCTCTCCTTTACATGTGATTTTTCTGTCAAGAGCTTTCCACGTAAATTTATGTATATGCTTTATGTTACATTGCCATTATTCTTACTATTTTTCTAACATTTTGGAAAGTTTTATTTTGAAATTATGAGTATTGATGAAACTATCTTTAATGTGAGTTAGAGTTATTAAATTCTATTTGAGGATATTAGCAGATTTTTGAGTCATTGTGTTATCACCTCATGATGACACACAATGGGCTGACAACTCACTAAATTTATGGCATTACAATATGAATATTATATAGAGATAAATACATCAACTAAATCATTAATAACATATAAATAACTTTATAAAATAAAAAAAAAATGACTTGATCTCTTTATAACTTATAAAAATATATAGATTAATCCTTCAGCATTAACAAGAACCTGCAAACCCTCACTAGCTAAAAGGAGAATAGATAGCTACGGCTTTAGGATTTGATGGCCATTTAAGGTGTATAAACATATTTTTAAAATTATAAGCTAAAAGTTTGAAAGGATTAATTCATACCTAATAATAATTTAGGAGCATATTTATAATTTACCACATTATATATATATATATATATATATATACGAATATCAAACTATAAAATAAGTCACTGGATCGAACAAATATAGCTAAAATGTTGGGGAAAATGATTTATTCGATAGCTGTGTAACCACCAACATTCCGACAAAATTGGTTGAAAGACTGGCCATAAGAAGGGTAAGGTAAGGCATCTTAGTCACAAGGCATATCATAGGGTGTCAAAGGCACGTGATTCCTCAGCCACAACAGTAATATAAGTGTGGTGGCTGTCAAACCTTAATGGGATGTGCTGTGTTGTGTACTGATCTGGTATTGAATTGATGGTCATATTTATTTTTGAGTTGGCCAAGATGTGGAGTACTGTACCCTCTTTATCCTTAAAAAGATTTCACGTTTGGCAGTGAAAAAGGACTTGGAATGGAGCAGTGATTTCAATTTTAAGGGAATAAGATTTAATTTACCAAACATAGAATAACGATTCTATTTCGTCTCATTAATTATTATTATTATAATTCTCTTTTTATTCTCCTATACATTTGTTATTTATATTTATTATTAATTATATATTTGAAAACTATCATAATAATTCTCTTCTATTCCATAATATAACTAATAAAAGAATAGATTTATCATTATCCCATCACTTATTCTATTTTACCCATTCTAATTCATTCTATTTAAAATAATTATCTTGTACTAAATATGACATAATAGGAATTTTCGAGAATACTAAATAGTAAATCGATCAATTGTATATAACTATTCATAATTTTTTTTATACATGAATATTTTTATAAAAATTATATATTATTATCAGCATTCGTTAATCTACTCAAGACTTATGTAAACATATGGAGTGTTAGCATCAATCATTATTATTTTTATTGTTATTTTTTTCCTATTGTCGCGCTTAGGATTTCTAGTAAAGACACACACCTGTATGTTCATGGGTGCGTAGTATGTCATGTCCTATTCTAAATTTTATAATGGTGACTTGCAGGAACTGTTTAAATAATATAGCTGGCAATATGCACAAGGACTTTTGGCTAGTATCCATCAATAGGCAGCTTTCAGTTGGGAAATAATTCATATCTGAAATGTTCTCTCATTTCCATGTCTATGCATAAAGAGAAACTGTTCACTTTCCCTACCTTTTCTCTTCTCATTTTTCAGGAATGTGCTTCATGATTCATGAACCGCCTTTAGTAGAGATATTTTAGAAGCTTTTACAAATTTAATCCTAAAATTATTCGTGGAAAAATTTTATAGTCTCGTCATATTTTTTTTATCGGATTGACCCCGTTGGTTATTTAATGGCTCAAATTCATATTGAATTGTGATTGTACCATTTAAATACTTATATCACTTATTATATTTATTTTAATGATAAGATTTTCACTGAATCCGTCAATGAGATTGCAGAAGTTCCTTCTTTATAATTCTTAAAATAGAAAAAATGGAGGGAGGACCTATGTTTGTATAATACTCACATGCAAAGGTTTGGTTTATATATGTATATATAAACTATTCTTATTTTAGGAAATTTGTCCATTTGCCATTAATAAAATTTGTTATGGCATTGTTAGACTTTAAAATAGTTGATGTGGCCATCTTACTAATCGCAGGCATGTAATGTTTTATCTCTCTCTACAATTTTTTTTTTTTTTTTTGTAAAATATAAGTTGAAAATAAAAAGTTGAAAAATAAAATAAAACAATCACCACCCTTTGTCCTTTTCTTTTCGATAAAACAAAAACCCTTTTCTACCATCAAAATTGAGTAATGAGCTATTTTAATTTCTAAAGGCACCAAATATCAAATCCAATTAAAAGAAGATAGACCAAAATCCTAAAATGAGAAATCCTTTGACACATGATTTACAAATTCCAAGTCCATTTATTTGCAAAAATTATAAAGTTCTTTACTCTACATTGCCCCCCTTTCGAGAACATACAAAAATCCTTAGATTATTGCTCGAACGTAAGAAGCGATATAGCTAAAAAGATATGCAGTGATGATTTTTGGACTAGTGACTTTGGGGAGTACATTATATACTTTTAAAAGTTATGATAAGATAAAATTATACTTTAAAAGGTTTTTTCATATCCAATTAATATTTTAAAGGATATGTGTTTAATTTGCACTAATTTTTTAGAAGAAAACTTGATTCTTATTTGTGACTTTATCCCACAATTTCAATTTTCACTATGATACCCTTTCCATCAATTTTGGTTGATCCCACATATCTTCTTTTTTTTTTTTAAGGGCACTAAATAAAGGAGTTTTGAACTTCTCCATGAATCACATGTTGGCAAAGGTGTCAGTATATGTACATGACTTATTCTTGCCTTACTAGGAAAAAATAATGGAGATGCAGGTATATATTCCTAGATTTTATGTATTGTTTACATCTGAATGATATTTTACTTCAAAAGCATAATAATATAGGCATTCTATATTGAAACGTGATTCTGTCCCTGGCTATGGTGACAGAGCACATCAACCCACCAGCTCCCTCTCTCCATTATTGGTTTCTTAAAATTATTAGAGAGAAAACTAAAGAAACATATGATATGCTGGTAGATGGAACAATATGGGAAAGTCCATTCTCACTCAAATGTGTCTTCGCAATGACATGACTAAGTGTCACCTAAAACCCAATAATCACAACATCATCAAAACCCTAATTGAAATTTCATCTATGCTTGACGAATCTCCAAAATTGTCATTGTCAAGTTTAAATAACGATTATATTGTCGAACAAAGAATGGAAAAATGGTTACAACACAACGATGTGCCAAATCATCTCGTTACTAGGTAGACATTACTTATGTTGGTGGTTATGAAATTTGATGGACTGCGAGAGTGCTTGTACCATATAAAGTTGAAGGACATTGAGATCTTGACACGTCTCTCTCGTGTTTCCACTTCCAACTAGTGCTTCATGTCAGTTTGATCTCTATTGGAATATTAGCTATAAGGGAAAGTTAGTACAATTTGGTAAGTATCAACTACTGTTGCATGATTGATGATTAATGATTAATGATTTAAGCCCATGTGTACTATCATCATGTGATCCTAACTAAATATCATTTATGACTTAATGGCTAACCGATGTGGAATGGGTTAGGTACATATTACTAGCAATTATTTGTTAGATAAGATAAGGTTCCATGATGGCCAAAAAAATGATAAGGTTCCATAGCCGTAAATCGAATCCGCGACTTTGGAATTATACTAATAACCATAATCTACCGTTTCATCAAGAGGTATATGTTAGTGATTAGATTAAGGGAAAAAAAAAAATCACAAGCCTTGAAACTTGTTGAACGGTCCATCAGCTTGTAGCGTTAGTTTGGGATCTATATATATACAGTGTAACATCTGTTTATCAATCACATAAAAAGAATTTACTAGAATACAAATAGTATAATTTTAATTAGGTAACACTATTACAAAATTGCATATAAAAGATGCAATTCTATTTTCTACAAAGAAATTAAAAGCAAGACATGTGATTTAAAAAAATTTTAGTATGTTGTTAAATTGCATCCAGTAACTACGATTTACTACAATAGAAAAATAAAATCATATGTTAAACATGTGATTTACTATAAATGAAAAGTTTTAGTATTTTGGTAAAAAATCACAAAAAATCGCATCTAAGTATGTGATATGTATGTGTAGCGAAAGCAATATCACATTTTTAATATAAGATTTTGCATCGGTGTTTTTTCTTTTTTGCCATTACAACAGAAAAGAGGGATATGAACTTGATACTTCTCATTTTAGATTTCAGGGATAATGTCACTAGACTATAAGACTATTGACATCGTTATTTATGTAATCATTTTTGTATAATTTGTATTTGTGTAATTAATTATTTTTTATGTAGTGATTAGTGTAATTAATAAAGACTAATAAACAATTAATCTCAAAAAACCAAATAAGAATTTAGATAAAATCCTAATATGATGAATAGTAATATTATTATGATATGATAGTCCAAAGAACAAAATAATTATATATATATATATATATTGTGGTGCTCCAAAACCCTAGACACGAAATGATTCTAAAAAAATACAGAAAAATAATTAAAAGGTTGATTTCAAGCCTTAAAAGGTGTTTTTCAAGCCTCAAATCGGCAATTATGGGATAAACCCTTATAATTAATGTAGCTCTCTAA
This sequence comes from Combretum micranthum, assembly GCA_024138025.1. Lineage (NCBI taxonomy): Eukaryota > Viridiplantae > Streptophyta > Magnoliopsida > Myrtales > Combretaceae > Combretum > Combretum micranthum. The sequence goes on from JAMXBD010000079.1 coordinate 837,516, forward strand.
ACAAGCTTTGGCTGGACAGATAATAACAAGGATCATGGATTATATGTTGAAAGTTATAACTAATTGAAGGTGGGTTGCGCGTCTACTTTTTCTTAGACCTTTTAGACTTGTCTAATTTTTCTAAAAGTCGACTTGCTATTTGTTCTGCATCATTCTCTCCCACCTAAGAAGAACTTAACCTCAAGTTCTATTCTGGATACAATAGTTCATCATCTAAATAGAAAGGAAAGATATCCACCACATTAAATGTCTTGTATATTCCCATATTATTAGGTAATCTAACTACATATTATCATTGATCTTCTTCACGATCTGATATGGCCTATACTTCTTGGATTGTAACTTGCTATATCTTCCAATTGGAAACCTCTCCCTTTGGAGGAACACCATCACTTGATCACCTATTGCAAATATCTACTTCTCGCAATGTTTATCCATTGCTTCCTTATACTTAGCATTAGATTGTTCAATCTTCTCCTAAACCTCTGCTATCATAGACTACCAATATGCTACCATATTCTTCACTGCAGCACTAAACTTAGGATTCTTAGAAAGATTTATTAAATGTAAGGCATGCTAACGCATTTTGGTATAAACCACAGAGAATGGAGACTTCCCCGTTGTCCTGTGAGCAGCATTATTATAATCAAACTCTACCCATGTTAATGCAACATCCCATTATCTCGACTTCTCCCTATAGATGCTTATTGTCAAATTGCCTAAGATTTTGCTTGTGACTTTAGTTTTCCCATCGGTTTGAGGATAGGTTGTGCTGTTGTAATTCAAAGACTAGTCGAACATCTACCACAAAGTCCTCCAACCATGACCAAGAAACTTGCTGTCTCTATTAGATGTTATGGACTTCGACATCCCATGCAATCACACACCTCTTTGAAAAATAGTTTGGCTATGGCTTGCACATTTGCGACCTTACGGTAAGGAATAAAGTAAGCTATCTTGGAAATCTCATCAACAACAACAAAAACAAAATCCATGCCCCTCTATGTATGAGGCAATTCAAGAACAAAATCTATAGACAAGTCTTCCTAAATATTCTCAGGGATGGATAAGGGCATATACAAGCTAGTATTTTGAGATTGCCCTTTAGCTATTTGACACACATAGCATCGTTGTAGCAACCTGCTCACGTCCCTCCTTAAATGAAGCCAATAAAATCTTTAACCAACTGTAACAATCGTTTAATCTTACCCTAGATGACCAACTAAGCTACCCCTATGTAGATTACAAATTAGTTTCTCCTTATGAAAAGATTTAGGAACACACAATTGATTTCTACATATCAAATAACCATCATGTATATGATAATTTGCACAAAGTTGCCTACTAACACACTATTCCCAAACCTCTTTGAAATCCACATCAGCCTCATACACCAAAAGATTAGCCTTCCTACTCAATGCGTCAACCACTTTGTTTTGCACTCTAGATTTATGCCTCAACTTAAAAGGGAATTTATGCAAAAACTGAATCTACCTCACATGCATGTCTTTGCTAATCCTGGTTTGATTTTTTAGGTCCTTCAAGGCATCATAATCTAAGTATAACACAAACTCCCTACCCACCATGCTCCTAAGTTCTCATATCATGCACAATAGAATAATTTTTTTGTCATATGTGGACTAATTCCTTGGAATCACATAATTTCTCACTGAAAAACACAACAAGCTTCTTCTTCTAGGATAGAATCGCTTCAACACCAATCCCACTCGCATCATAATCTACTTGAAAAACTTCATCAAAATTTGGTAATGCCAAAATTAGTGCACTACATGATTTTTCTATCAAAATTGCAAAACTACTCTTAGCCTCATCACCACGTCGGAATTTTCCCTTCTTCAAACACTCAATTAGGGGGGTTATAATTGTGCTAAAGTGTCGGGTAAACCTCATATATAAGCTAGCTAACCTAAGAAAACTCCTAACTCAGTAACTATTCTTGGGATTAGCCACTTTCTAATTGCCTTTACCTTCTCTTCATCAACCAGAATTCCATTACCATTGATAGCAAAGCCTAAACAATAACTTTCTATACATAAATATGCACTTCTTTAAGTTCACATAAAGCTATTCTCTTGTAGAACTGTCAGTACCTCCCTCAAGTGCATAACATACTCCGCCTTTAACTCACTATACACTAAGATATTATCAAAATAGATCACAACAAAAAGACCAATGAAAAGTTTTAATACCTAGTTCCTGACATGCATGAAAGTACTTAGAGCATTGCTTAATTTGAAAGGCATGACCAACCACTCATAAAGCCTTTCTTTAGTCTTGAGGGATGTCTTCCATTCATCTCTAGCCTGATCCTGATTTGGTGATACCTACTCCTCAGATCAATCTTCAAGAATATCATAGCCCCACTCAATCTGTTAAGCATGTCTTCTAACTTAGGGATCAAGAACTTATACCTAATGGTAATCTTGTTGATTGCTCTGTTGTCTACATACATCCTTAAACTAATATCTTTCTTGGGCATCAACAAGGCCAGTGTAGCGTAAGGACTCATGCTATCACTTATGAACCCCTTCTCTAACAATTCTGCACTTTCTCCTACAAAACTTCACTCCCCTTCAAGCTCATTCTATAATGAGGGAGATTTGGCAAGCTAGAACTAGGGACTAAGTCAATGTGGTTCTGCATATCCTTTATAGGAGGCAAGCTATTTAGCAACTCATCTGATAGTACCTCGTTGAACTCCTCTAGTAACTCGTTGATATTATCTAGCGATTTTTCAGTTCTCTCATCCTTATCAACTGTTAAAATTTGCTTCACAATCAATTCTTGCACATTCTAAGACTCCTTCACAGCATCTTCCATCCTTTTTTCTGAATGTGTAATTGTGAGGAAGGATCGTCCCTCTACTTTAGAAGCTTTGGGACAGTTGGTTGACTTCAAAGGAAGACGGGTAAACTTCACTTCATCCTTCTCCAATCGGTATATGTCCACCATATCATAGTACACCTCATCCTTGTATTTGTCAATGGAGAAAGGCACCTTCTAGCATTATTTGACGTTGATTTTCTCTACTACCTTGATCCACCTAATAAAATATGGGTTTTGATGCTTATCTACTAGTGTTTAAAAGGTTTGTATCGCTTCTCTTCCTATGATGTTTTTGCAGCTGCCACTGTCTCCAATTAAATAAAAAACACAACCATCAATTGTATACCTGGTTCAAAATAACTGATGTTGCTAGTTTCTCTCCTCTTTTCTTAGGTGCTGGCATCAACTTCCTAATCACATAAGCCTACTCATCATCTTCATCATATTCTTCATAATCATCATCTTTGTTAAGTTCACAACAAATCTCGTTCTCCTCATCTCTCTTCACTATATTCACTCCTCTCTTATTTAGGCACTCATTGGATTGATGGCTCGGTTGACTACATCTATAACACTTCCCTAATATTGGTTTTGCATGAGGATTATTCTACTTCTGTACCTCCTTTGACTCCACCACCTTCTTTCTCACTGAATTTTCTACTTTTGCTCAACAACACTCCTTGTAACTCCTGGACAGTTTTAGTCTTCTCAATAGGAATTTTACTAGAACTTTTACCCATAGCACTATTACCATCAAAATGATTGCTCTTTTCTTGCAACATTAACTCCACTTTAATGGCCATGTTCTAGCTTTGTTTAAATTGCACAGAATATGAACTCTAATTTTATCACGAATCTGTGGCTTCTACCCCTCCAAGTACCTCGCCACCTGCAGACCCTCACTCTCCCTCATATTGTTTCTGTCGCAAAACCATGAATTTAGTGTTATATTCGTGCATCATCCTTTGCCCTTGATGACACCTCTGGTATTGCTGAAACAGGATCTGTTCATAATTAGGGGGTAGGAAATCTCCCTATAGCAGCTGCTTCTTTTGATACCATATTCTCACAAGTTTCTTCCCTTCTCAAGATCTCCTATTCTACAACCTCTCCCATCAGGAAGAAGCACCTTTTTTTTATTTGCAAGCAACTAATCTCACTCTCTTGTCCTGTTGAATTTCCATGTATTCAAAAAATTGATTGATTTCTGCAATCTAGTTGATGAAGTCCTCCATATTTAAATTCGCACTAATATTGGGAATATTTACCTTCAACTTAAAATCGCCATTGTCTCCATAGTATAACCCATAATTATTCATTCCATATCTGCCACCACCGCCTCGTCTTTATGGTTGCTTTTCCTCCAACAACAAACCTTCCTCTTCAAAATCATCGTCGTAGGTTTACATCCCATGATTTGCTGCAATAAGTCTAGCAATAGGTTTGCTTTGCATATACTTTTCCCTTGATCGCAACCTAACACCGTTCCTATTTCTGTTGGCGTCAACCCCCAAAGCATAAAAACAATTGATCATGTCATTAAGGCACTGATCTAAACGTCGAAATCGTTGGTCGAGGTTCTGTTCCAGGTCTCTTAATGCTGCCCTTTGAGCCTGCATTTCGATTAGCAAGGATTCCACATCCTAAGCATCATTTTGAACATAACTGCCTCTTAAACTGTCGTCTCTTGACATCATAACATAATTCATCTGCTCTGATACCAAACTGACGCAGCAATGGCATAATTAACAAAGACTAACCAACAATTAATCTCAAAAAAGTAAACAAGAATTCGGATAAATTCCCAATATAATGAATAATAATGGTACGTTTGATATGCATGAATGATTGGAATGGAATGACCAATCCACTTATATATTTAGAAGATTATATGGAATGGAATGACTAAAAAGTGTAATTGTCGAGAATATGTACTAATAAATGCAAAATATGAATACATGATACGATAAAAAAGTAATCATACTACATATAATTAATAAGGATGGAATGGAATCACGATTTGCCTTTAAATCAAATTTCCCTTTGAAGCTAGAATCGTCGATTCTAAGGAATTACAATTCCAACTTTAAAAAACACTTCCAAACATTGGGAAAGAAAATAAAAGTCGAAATTGCAATTCCATTCTGGTCCTTCCTGTATACCAAACGTGCCATAATATTATTATGATGTGATAGTCCAAAGAAAAAAAATAAAAAATATATACATGGTGTCATTGCAAAAACCTAGGCACGAAATAATTACAAAAAAAAGAGAAAATAATTAAGAGGCCTATACTTAATGTAGCTCTCTAAATGAGCTTTGGCTTGACATATAACAATAAGGATTCTAAATTATATGCTGAAAGTTATGATTAATTATGAACTACATGTCTACTTCTTCTTGGACCTTTTGGACTTGCTTAATTTGTCTAAAAACGGGCCTACTATCTGCTCGCATCAATTTTTGTGCAAGTTCTTTCAACTTATGTGAGTATATCCAATCAAAAGGTAAAAATTTTGAACAATGTCTTCTATATAGAGAGTAACAACAAAACCTATAGTTCAATGTGCAACATATATTTTATGATTTATTAAAGGTTTGTTACCAATCACTTATATAAGTTGTCATCTATAGAGGAAAGAAATCATTCATTCATGATATGATAAAAAAAAAAAAAGTGCAAGCTTGATTGAATAGTTAGGTGAATTTATGGTTATTTTTAAGGGGATTATGATATTCTCTTAAAAAATTCTTTTCTTACTTTTATTGCATATTTCAAGTTTTGGAACCTTCCAAAAAGTGTCTACATAACTTAAAAAGTCTTTTGAAAATTGTTTTGAGGTTCACCATTAGAATATAAAAGAAATTTTTATAGGATGAAACAAAATTATATTTGTGCTCCTATTAAGGAATGAGGTTAAGAATGAGGAGACTTAAGACATTATAGTGTAAAACTTAAAAAGATTGGTCAATGTGTGAAATTATTAATTTGTTATTTTCCAAGCTCCTTCTAGATAAGTATATCAATAAACATCATCCCAAATTAGCTGAAGTAAGAGAATAAGATTTATCTACATAGAAAAAAAAAATGCTCAAAGCTTGTTTTACAACAGAAGATCATACCACTCTAAGGGTTTAAGGAAATGTTCCTTTAGTGAAATGGGCTGAATAAATAAATTCATTGGGAAGGGCAAAAAAGTGATATTAATTTTTAAAATAAGGTCAATTTTCCATATTATATAAATATAAAACATAATAAGTAACATAATTATTTTCAAGAATCGCCCCTTTCATATTATCTTCCTCACAATTTGCAGCCCTTTCCTCTTCCTCTCCAATCGTTGCCTAAAATTCTTGACACAGAGAAAACAACAAGAACTTGGAGAGATCTCTTGAAACATATCATAGAGTAAGGATTTAGGAATTCGAGAAGGAATGATCAAAAGTTACAAGAAGGTAACGTTATTTTTATATAATATGATATCGTTAATGTTGGTTCTATTAGGAGTAGGAAAATTTGTGTAACATGATGTTGGGCGTTAACTATCGATATAAAAAGGTTAAAAACATTTTTTGGTGAAGGAGTTCTAGTGTTTAGGACAAATCGGCTTTTTAGTACATATATCACCTTATTTGTGCTTATGCTTATTTAGGATAGAAACTCGGAATGACTAAATCAATGCTTGAATATAAACTTGTTTGTTGTGTGTGCTTAATTATGGTTAGTGGACCAGGTGTATTGGTAATGTCAACTAGTATCCGAATCATCCTTGTGTAACATTGTACCTTTGTGGAGTCATGCTTGGAGATGATTATGAGTATATTAAATTTAAGACTCTTGGATACTGGGGAATACCCATTACTATATGCGTATATAAGCATGTTTGAGATACTGAGTTATTCCTGTGTTGTTTGATGAACTTAAATCAAAAGATAATAAATGACTGATGCATTAATTATATGTTCGCATGTGAATGTATTGATGCTTGTTCATGTGTTTGTACTTGTGGTAGAATTGTGCTGGGCTTCGATCCACTCTTCTTTTCTTTTTTAGGTTTAGGTGACAATCTTGTTGTATTTGATCTTTCTATCTATGACTTAGTGGTGAACTATAAAAAAATGATGCTGGTGGAGATGATTATCCTACTGATGAATAGATTAGTTTGTTTAATCTTGGAGACAAAGACTCCTTATATTTACTTCATTATATTATAAGTACTTATGTATTAGATTGCTAGTCTAGGACATAAACCTAATTCCCTTATGTGTATATGGCTATGGCATGCTCCATGGATTCTCTTATGAGACATCTCTATTTATGTTAGATAGATGCCTTAAAGTGGTACTAATTTGGTGCTTTATATAGATTATATATGATCAACTAATGCGGTAAACCTAACCTATACGCATGATTTGGAGTTAATAATATTAATTATTATGGTTTAATAGCAAAATTTGAGTCTTAGCGTGTTTGCATTAATTATAGACACGTGATGAGTTATAAATGACCATAAATTTAAGGCATTATATTTTGATTGGATAATTGGTTTAATAGGTTACGTTTTATTGATTTTATTCTTGATATTTTACAATAGAAAAGAAAAAAAAAATTATAGATACAAAATTGATCACTCATAACTCCTTGAGGATTGGACGAGTCTTAGGAAATGGATACTCATATTAGATAAAAACATTTCTATTACTATTGATATATTTGGAATTGGAACATATGAAAATTGTCCAAATTGTTTTGAGAGAAAATCTATATTGAACAATATTGGGAGACTCTTCTTCTCTGCCCTAGGATTTTCTTCTCCAAAAAATCTAGGGGTCGTGGCCATCATATCTTGGTCATTCGCACTAACCTAATTAGTGCTATCATGTTCTCTTATTGTGCAATTGATTCAATAAGAGGATATCTTGATTTAGATCCAAAAGTTTGCAATCGTTCTCCAACAATAAATAAAAAGTAGTACAGAGTCATTTTCAGATCTAGGTTTCCTTTCAATAGTTCCCAATATAGGATCTTTCTCAATTAAAGTGCTGGATTTCATTCCACGATCACACTGGAATCATTTCTAAGTCATTGTAACCCATTTTTACCTAGGAAATGTGTCTATTTTTTATTGGACTTTTGAATCCCCATTTCTTTTAATGTAATCTATCAATACTATGTATACTTATATTTTGATATGCGCTTCAATGAATGAATCTCATTTCTTTAGAAAAAAAAATATATTGGGAAAGAAATACAATGAAGGAAAAAATTTAGATGGTTGGAATGTTAAGATTTCTAAAATTTTCCATTTCCATTTTCCATAAGATTATAAATTAAAGTCCATCTTATAGAAGAAATTTCACAATAGCAAGGCATTTTTACTTGTTTAAAATGTTATATCTACAACGAAAAGTACTCCTTTAATCATTTTGTGTGTGTGTGTGTTTGGCATTGTTTTTTTTTTTTTCTCCACTTAGGCATTCATGAGATTTAACGCTAAGTGGTTTTTAAAATTGCTTCTTCTTTTAAATTTATCTCATAATATTTAACATGTATCATGTTGGTGACCATATAAAATTATATGTAAAGCTAATAAGTTCATAATAATGATTGCGGTTGTTTTATGGAATGTTTGAAAAATGCGATTACGAGATAAACACACACACAGTATACCTCTCTTGTGTAACTCTTAAGATTGTAAATGAGTTGAGTCAAGATGATACAGTATTAGGCGCAAACTTGACTCGAATGAAAAACTCGAAACTTGAGTCAAACTCGATCAACCTTTATTTTTTTAGCTTGAATTCGACTCAAAGTAATACTTGATAAGCTTGACCTTGACTCAATTACACTCGATTATTCCTATAAATATCAATTAAACTAAAAAAAGAGGTTGGAATTAGGAAATAAAATAGGGTTTTTAAATGACTTAGTCTTACATATGGTGAAAATGAACCATTAGATATGAAGAGAGAGAAAAAAAATGAAAATAGGTTTTGAAAAAAGGAAAAACACAAAAAATTGTAATTTTTTTTATAAAGCATGTAAAAATTTTGAATTAGCTCGTGAGCTACTTGAATTGAGTATTTTAATACTCGAGCTCGAGCTTGAATTGGTTACAGTTTATTCAAATATGAGTTATCACTTAGTCGAACTCAAATAGCTCGCAAGTTGTCTCAATTTCTAAGCATTACTCATTTAAAATCTCCTCTTTATACTCTTTCTTGTGTAGTCTTATTATATCATTTTGATTTTTTTATGAGGTATTACTAAAGTACTATTTATGTGTCCTTTTCTATTTTATCACTACTACTTGCACTAGCACGACTTTTTTATTGTACTATTTTGACCTTTATGTGATTTTTTTCCCCAGTAAATACCTTTTATGTGATGTCATTACAATATTATTATTGTGTCATTTTCTAATTGAACAATTCTACAGTTTTATCGGTTTATCCTTTTTTTATATCTTTCTCTTCACTTTTGTAGTTTTTTCTCTCACCATTCTTTATCATCGTAACAAATGAGTGTGAGAAAATAATTTAAAAGTTAGAAAATCTAAAGAACCTCCTCTTTTATCCTTAAAATCACCTAATTTTAAACTTAATTGTCTAAACACTGCTATCATTTATCATAGATAGACCTAATACTTGTTCCATATTTAGAAAATAAGAGTTAAGTATTGTCAATCTAGAGAATGGAGGGCTTTCTTTTTTTTTTTTTAAGCCAATGAGATTAGAGTTCTTTCAATGAAATTTTGCGTTATTGGAGTTCATATTTCTAAGCTTATCATAATATAATGAATGGAAGTTAGAATGTGTCTACATTAATCTCCCTCCTCAATTTCCCTCTTCTCTGATTATAATTACTCAAACAAGTAATAAGTTGTGGTGATGAGATGGTTGTATTTCACATACCTACTAGCTCAATTTTCTTTATTTGTTTTTGATACAATTTTCATGCAATTGGTTTTTCTATATTAATCATGAAAATTTAAATAAAGTATGTGTTCAAGAACATGTTACATGTTCTATTTGCATGAAATACAAATAAAATAGGGAAAAATAATGTTATAAAGGAGCATGTGCAAAAATGGGTATATGGAAAATTTTAGCTGAATTTAATTGGTATTTTATATGACAAAATATATGAGAAGACGATTAAATAAGAGAAAATCTAGAAAGCTAAGCTATCTAAAAGACTATGTGTTAACATAGTAAGTGACTTAAGTATACTGCAGTATACTTAAGTATACTCCAATCATAACCAACGTTCAACAGATGTATAATGTATCCAATCACAACCAACTTCAACAGTCCAGCTTTAATAGAATTAATGGAATAAACAAGTATCTGATTACATATAAAAGGAGAGATTTCACTTCAAGGAGTGGCATGAAAGTACCCAGAAGTTCTTTTCTCTTTCTTTCTTAGAGCTTGTGGGCAACTACAATATAAGTATATTAGTTTGTTCATTCTTTCACCATTCTTTTGTTTTATCTCATAACATTCATAACAAACACTAGTAAGTAGATTTTCATATCAATTTACACATTAGAGATACTATCAGAGCACAAAACAAAAAAAAAAATTACATACCTTGAAATTCATACGTTTAGATCTGGGATTGGATCTATACAGCAAAATCCTAATTATGTTTTCTTTCTTGCAACTTTCGAAAGAAAGAGGCGAAGAGGGAATTAGGTACTAAAGTGAAGAAAGAACGTTGGCTAATAGTATTTTTTTTTCTTGAGCTTAGTAAGTATAGTGCATTATAGTACTAAGTTGTCCTTTGGCTGGATTTGTGTACTTTGGACTGGACTATCAATAAAAGTTGTCTGTTCTTGTGGATTAAGCCTTGAAAGCTTATTAGTTTTACACATAATTTGGTAGCAAGTTGGGTTTTTCGTGAGTTCCCTATTTGCATTTATTTTTAGCAGTTTACACCAATTAAAAAAAAATCTAGAATTTCTCTCTTAGAACCCTAACCTGAACCCTAAGTTTTTTTTCTTTCTAGATCATCCAATTTTCATCCATATCAATCAAAATTGAAACTTAAAATAGGTGTCTCAAACTTTCTAAGAACGAAATCCTAAGTTGATTTTACAACACATTATTTGATTGTATTAATAAACCTAATGTCTTTTCCTCCTTAAAGTAGGGTTTTCCCTATTTTGCGTGATTAAATTACTTGAAATAGAAGTATTTGCATGTGTGCAAACTCAAAACAAGTTGACTTTTGACATATCCTATAGCGAGAAGGTACAACTAACCCACTTTTATTCACCACTCAAAGGAAATTAGCCATCATAGATTGTGTATACTCATTAGTTTTTCTTTTTCTTTTCTAATGCTATTTCATCTTTTAGTTCATATATTATAAAATTTTATAAACGAAATATCATTAATTTTAATATAATTGATTTAACATAATTAACATAGGTCGGTGTTATTAATTGGATAAATGTTGAATTTGATATATGAAATTCAATTTGGTACTTAAACTTTAAAGTGGTCAATTTAAAGCTTAATCAAAATTTTCATGGCTATTTTTACTGCTCTCTAATACTATTTTATTTTCACAACCTCCCTTAATGTTGTTTAGCATTGATGGCTATCTCTTCCACATTAGAAAATAGAGCACAAATAGTATTAAAAAAGTGGTAAATATAGCTACAAAAAATTTAATTGTATATCAAATAGACTACATCAAAATTCAAGTTCTAGATTGAGTTTTTATCAAAAGTTAAGTATCAAATTTAACATTTTCCCTTATTCATTCAACAAAATCTTTTCTTTCGCATGTTATTATGTTAACCTACAAAAGAACCTAAAACACAATGTCAAAAAAATTCATAAAAATCATATATATTAAAATATTAATTAAGCGTTTTCATTGAGCTAATTAGTGATTCCATACATAATGTGATGTATTTTAATTATTATAGACTTTAGGGTGTCTTGTAGGTATAAAATATTAATCATTGCAAATTGATATTATTTGATATCTATAAAGCTAAAAAAATTAACATTTATTTTGTGTGTGTGTGTAAATTTCATGAAAATTGAAAGTACCAAAAGAAGGAAAAAATTGTATTCTATTGCTTTATTTGATGTTTTATGTTTGATTTAACATGCTTTAGTGCTATGTTTATCCTTGCATAAGTTATAAATTCTATTAATTATATTTTGACTATGTTTGATGCATGAAAATTTAAAAAAAAATTAAAAAGTATGGAATTTTTTTACATGTTTACATGTATTTTGATTTTTCATAAATTTTTATTTTTAATTTATGTATGTTTTAATAGGATTTTGATCCAATTGGCATATGGGTCAAAATACTCCTTATTTTATTAAGAATGTTAAAAACGTATCGGTCTTCATTTGAGTGAACTTTTCTAATACAAGATTTTTTCTCTAAATGGGGACTTCATATGAATAACCAAAGTTTGCATTTGAATGAAGGTCTTTCATAAACTGAACTTTGTTTTTTCTTTCCTAGATCATCCATGTATTTGTGCACTTGAACTTTTTTATCTAAGTTTCATTGGACTCAAGCATTTTCTTATATGATACATTACACAACAATCACATAAATAATGTAGTATAAAGTAAGAAATAAAACATATAATTTCTACCTTTATCACTCATCTACTAATATTATGGCAAACTTGTTTAAGTATACGAGAACAATTCGGTCATCAAGTCATTAATATTGCTAGAGCATTTGCTAATAAAAAAGCATCACTAGAAGTGCGGTATGCTCAAAACCATGCAAAGAGCTAATTTAAGTTTAACCCTAGCTTAATCTTATATCTATCTTTTAAATTATTTTAGACCTCTTTTATTAATCAAATAAGTCATATTGTTGATTTAGAGGACATCTACATTTCACTGTTGAATTGTATAGCTCTCTATAATTTAGAGTGTACAAATCTCCTATCTAACCTTTCTTGCAATTACACTTTTGATTCTTTAACTTTGTTGAAGCTATTCCTATAAGGAACTTTAGAGATAAAAGCTATGCCAAATGCGATGTTTAGAGAAACTTAACATCTTTATTTGATGGCACTCTAGGTAAGCCATGCGGAAACACATATGAGAATTTATTGACCATTTGCATTTGCTTCATTTATGGTGTTGCATCAGCTAATTTTAGGCTAGTAGAGATAGCTCTTACAAACATAAAAGAAAGACAAAGGGGTGTTGGGGTGTTGCTCGATGCGACCACTCCGATACCTAAGTTAGTCTGTAAGTAAAGGCAGTATGTTTATAAAAAGATAGATAAGGCTACTTCTCCTTTTCATGTTCACTTGTTTTTTTTCTCATCCCTTTCCCCAACAGGGAATGGGGTATTTATAGTATTTAGGGTCATACCAGGATAAGTCGCTTCCTAGTAGCTGACCGAGTACCCGACTTAGTGAGGGTACCCGAGTTGAGGGATCATAGCTTCTTAGAGTGGGGCCAAGCTAATGGTATCCCCCCTAGTCACAAGATGTGACTGAAGTGCTTGCCTTGGTTGGAGTTTACAAGGTCGAGTTCACAAGGCTCAACTAACCTTTCCGAGGTAAAGATCCTATGAGAGATCTCGTACCACCTGTAGAGATAGGGCCCTGGGCCTTCTTGCTACTTAGGGAGGTTAGGGCGTCACGAGCACGAGCTCTCTTTAGGACCTATCAATGTTCCTAGGCCTCAAAGCCTAATAAACCAAGTGGACCAAGAGCTATATTCTACTATCAACACATGAAAAGAAGATTCAATAGGCATTACATACAATGTATTTGGACACATGGTGCATAAATTCCAATAAAATTTAATGTTGTTAGACCCAACTCGAGGTCTAACCTGGATACGCTAGAGGTTAAGAGTCAATAAACAAAGTCTAGTTAAATTAGGGGTTAAAATGTGGTTAAACTGGCCTACTCCCTCAGAGGGGTTAAGATCAACCAGGTTAAATTGGACGAGTTAATCTAAGTTTGACAACATTGATAAATTTGATACGTCTAATAAAGGAAACAATATTTTCTAAAGCAACAATAATCCATGTTTGCGCACAACATATATGTCAATATATCATTACTGTTTACACACAACACATGTACGTAACATGTGAAGTGTAATTCCATTGCATCATTTCTCTCATTTATGGCATATTTGCAATTCTTACTGTCACCAAATTTAGAAATCCTTAAAATTTGACATTATATAACTCAAAGGTTAGCATTTTTTTAATATGTTATATGTGTCACCAATATTAAGTAAATTTGTTTAATAAACCATTCCCTAATATTACTTTGTGCATTTAAGCCTTACACATCTTCAACATTTAACTCGTGCATCGACATACTTAGCTATGTTAAACTTAAGGAAAGTTATATATAGGATGTCTAAACTATTGTGGTGGTATTGTAATCTTTCCCTGATCTTAATTAACACCATCCTTTTTAAGCCTCTTGGTCATTACCATCAAAGCCCTTTGTTTCATATGTTGATAGTAGCTTATAATTTATCTTTGACCCTGTTATATCATTTTGGCCTGACTAACCCCTTTTGCATACTTATATGATATATAAAAGACCAACCTCATGTTACTATCTAAAATTTAAACTTAATAAAGCTTTATGAGACTTTGGCTCTTTGTCAACTTGGATGGCCTCTAGTGTAAGCTTCATAAGTTTGCTTGTCTCCATTTCATACTCATCTATTATTCAACTTCCTAATTTTGGATTGATGTTAGCTAAGATCTTTTGTCCCATATTGTTTGAAAAGTAATTTTTCTTTTTTCTAAGAAAGAGATTCTCAGATACATTCCAAGTAATTGGATACTCCATTAGACGTTGAGCTATCTTCGACTAATCAAATTTGGCCCCTTTTATCCCAAACATTACATAAGCTACCCTTCTATCATATGGAACCTCAAAACTTGCAAATATTTCTTCATCACATCAAACCACTTGGCCAATTAAGTTATTTTAAATGTGATTTACTAACCTTACAACTCTCATTAACCATAGCATTTATGCTTACCCTCTACATTACACTACTTGACATGTCTATTGTGGCCATTTTGCTAAAATAATACGACTTTCTTTGCATGGGTTAAACATTCTATTGCATCTCTTTAACATAGAGAACTTCAATTAAAATCTATGGTAGGCCTCAATTGCTTTGTATAAGGATTAAAACTTCCCCTAAATTTCTTAATCATTGATAGACAAATCTAGCTAAGGGCTCCTTAAGTCTAACCTAACTTGTTAAAGATATGGACCAACTTAATTATTGATGGTTGACTTCAATTTTAGATCTTAAATGTGGCAACAAAGCCAAGCAAACCTCTCGGATTTTTATATATGCTCAATTACTCTTATTCTGCTCAACATCTTGCTCTCTTGGCTTAGCCAATTTTAGACCTTTGTTAACTTCACTACCGAGAAACTAGGGACGTGGTTTAGTGGATTAATATCCTTTCCTTCAATAACCATCATTCTCTCCTACATTCTCGATGACGCATTGCCATTCATTTCAAATGCCATGATTGTTCCTCTATAAATCCTATACAAGACATCTTCAAGAAATAGTAGGTAACATTTAACCCACACTCTACTACAAGTATTATTTAATATTTCTTATACCTTCCTCACTTGACCATTAGAGTAGTTGCACTAAATAACTCCCAGTGCTTACTAAACTATGTTTGTATTGAGGAGTTGACTTAATTTAGACTTAAATCCAATTGATTTTACCAATAGAATTTTGAGGATGCTGCTAACATAATTCTACACATACACATGAAGGAAAATGAATGAAAATATGAGCTAAAATCTTCAAACATATTCAAATTATATATATATATATATATATGTATTTACGAACATTCGATAAGCAATGTAAGATCTTAATTTAGAGCACCATTATTGCAATTAAAAAAAAAAAGATCATACTCATTCAAGATCAATGCTCAACCATGCCTAACTTCTTTTCACCTTTTTAAGGATTATTTTACGTAAGGCTTCTCAAGATGGATAGCCTGTGCTGTCATAATCCCTAAAGCTTTTACGCTCTTAGTCCATTTGAATGTAACAACTCCAAGGCTCTAAAATTCGATTGATTAAATTCATAAATATATGCATAACAAAACTTTTAAATTTCCATATGGTATTTTAAAAAATTATAAACTAAAAATTCCAACGTGCTTTGAAAAGACTAAAAGGACCAAGTCTCCTTATGTGGGGAACTAAAAGAAATTAATTCGATCGAATTCTGGGGTCATCAAACTAATTACCATCACACCCCTTTCAAATCCATATATAATATTCCAAGCTAAAAAAAGGGGGGTAAGTCAAAATAAATGAACTCTAATAATCATGATTGTAAATTACTAGCATAAACCATACAATAATCATGATTCATGATTGTAATTTGTTGGTATAGTTACTCATTCAAACCAATCTATCCATTTTCACAACATGGTTAGATTAATTTATTAGGATCAAGCATTTTTTGAGTTGATTGCATCGTTGATATTATAGAATAAAGGGATAAATGAACATTTTTTTTTAAATAGAGGGTCTTGGCGTCTACCTTTCAAAACATCAATCGGACCCCTTGGAGCCCGCGTGATCATGCTGGTTTTGTAAATTCAATTTAGTAAATTTTCAAAGAAAAGTTGAATGTCCCACTGAATTCTAAACCACTCAGCTTTCCAATAAAGGAGCAGCTAAGCAGGGACCTATAGGATAAGTTGATATCCAGATATTATACATTCAGATATAATCGAGTCACAAAGAAGTGACCCTTAATCACTTTCGCATATTTTTATCATGGAAAACCTAGTTAATTTGTTATGAATCATATGCTAGTATCACTCAATTATTAGATAATAAAATCCAAAGCTACTTGTAAACCAGTGGACAGTGATACGTGTTGATATGTATTTCAATGAAATAGATCATATTTAAGTTGTCTATATTTAATATAAATCATTTAAGTTCTCATTGTTCATGTCCCTTACACCATGTAGGTCCTTCTAGTACTATATATCTTTCTTCCTAGGTTTATAAAATGCTTATGACAGCCATATCTTTGAGCTATTGAAATGTTTACATAGCAAATCACTAATTGATAAATTATAAATTCATATTAAAATGCTAAATAGCAAATATGAAGGGAGAATTAAAAAGGGTTTTATAACCCTTTTCCATAAGAATTTTATTAAACCACTCTTTGCAAATTTTAGCTTTTAATCCAATTTTATATTTTAAATTTAATCTTGTTACACTTTATATCTAATCGTACTTTTACTTGTTAATTTTCACATCTAAAGTATATGTCATATTAAATCAAACTTCATACTTATCAAATTTATTACATCTATTGTATAATTGCAAAGATGTTGTGATTGCGATGCTCATTGTTTAAAGGGTGTAAGTATAGATGATGGGAGGAGAGGCTAGGCAACATATTTGACAAGAAAATTTTGATATTAAGATTTTATAGAAGTAGAAGAACCTAGACTTCAGATGAGTAAATTGGGCTTTAAAAAAACAAAAAAATCTCTCTAATTCCTGAAGCTAGAATGAGAGAATCATCAAAGAAAGATCTATTCTTCTTATTATAAGATTATGATTGGATCGCGGATGCATGCTAAAATGAATAATATTCACTTTTGATGATAACGTCTCTTTGTTTGCAATATTGGCATGCGAGGTCATAGTTAAGGCAGTACTATATTAGAATGTTTGAAACTATGAAGCAAGATAGCAATGGAATGGTTTATTTATTATAAACAATACAAATATAAGGGATCCAAATCAAGAGTAGATAACTCGATTGAATATGGCATGGACATAATTTGACATAAAAAACAAAAAAAAAAAAAAAAAAGAAAAGAAAAGAAATGCACAGTGTTGATGAATTGAAATTCAACTGTAATTAGCTAACATGTCATGCAAGTTTAACAGCGCCAATTCATCTTAATTAGAATTAGAGCGAATTATGCAACTAAAATATAATGATTAAAATTGTGATTATTGATTAAAATAATGTAAATACTTGAGGCAAGCTTAAGAACTATACTATGAGTTTGTCGTGTTGATTTTTGAGTTGGACGTCTAAACCCTAATTTGCTTATGGTTTAAAAAAAAAAAGAAAGAAAAAAAAAATTCCAATTTATCTACGCGTTGAGAGAGAAACCAGAAGGCAAATAATTGATGGGTTGAATATATGACTACACTAGAATTTAATCCGGACGACAGCGCAGTAATTAATGTCGTTGATCTCTTTACCGCAATGATAAAAATTCACATTTATTATTCATAAACATAATTAAATATTTACATAATATCAGTGTTTGGTTCATTTTATTATGGTTGTTTTGGCATTTTATTTTTATCTTTTTAAAACAGACTGTTATGTGAAGAAACAAATATAGATGGTAATTAGACATTTTTACTATAACAGATCAAATAAATCATATATTGATAAAATACAAATAAAGATAAAACTATTTAATTTGTTTATGAATAAAATATTTATTTTTTATCTGCATCTATTTTTGACAAACAATTTGTTTAAAAATGATATAAATAAGATACCAAAATGATCCAAAAACAATCAACTACTCAAACTTTACTATGATGTATGCAGATGTATGAACTTTATTGGGGATCAGAAATTTATGGCTTCCTATAATATATGTAGACGTGTATGTTTATGTTCTTATAAAAAACAAAAGTAAAAAGGTTTAATTATAAAAATATGACATGTGTTTTGGCTAATTTGCAAACATATGATCCGTGTTAATTTTTTTGATAAATAGGTAACTCGAGTTTCAAACAAATGTGTCAATATAATTAATTACTATTAGAGGAATAGTGTTAGAGTATTATTAGACTAAAAAAATTAATTTAATAAAAATATTACTAAATAAAATAAAATATTTTATTTTTTAAAATGAGAAAATTGAAAAAAAATGTAAAATTAATTTTTATGATCAATAAAATATTGGCATGTATCATTTTAAAATTATTAAATAATATTGATATTTTTGTATCAAACTCAAATCACCTAATTGTCAAAAAAATTAACACAGATCATATGCTTTCAATTAGATACAACACAGATCATATTTTCGTAATTAACCCAAGTGAAAATTGCTCATTTTCTTGGCACATTTCAACTGAAAAAAGAAGAAGATAATCAGTAAAAATGAATCTCAAAAGGATTACAAAACAAGATGCTGATTCACATAACATTTAAATGTAACTAGATTCATACGGTATCCTAGCACATGCTTTGATAATATGCCTAATCTTAAATATGAGAAATCTGTCCGGAATTTGGAAGAGGATTGCAGAAACAAATCTCGAAGAAATACACATAACATAATATGGCTGATTCATAAATAATTCAAATACGATACATACTTATTAACACGATAATAAATTAAATAAGCATGTTGTAATGATTGTACATAATTCTATGAAAGTTTAAATTTGGTGATGAAATGATTTCCGGACACCCAATATGATCAAATCATTCGAAGAAAAAATTTTATTTCTTGGGCAATGTATTTTAGATTTTTAGATAGACAAAAGTGGGTCGGATTAAATGCCTAAATGGTACGTCTGATCCAAGCAATGATTTAGGAGACAAATTCTTTATGGCCATGACGTGACCCGCCAAAGGCTATGCATTCCAAATATATTGTGAGTTGTTAAAATATATAATATATATGACTCTTAAAGTATATCCTAATAATTTTATAGTGCTCTTTCTATATACTAAAGCATATTCAATATGGGGTTCCACTTCCATCTGAATTGATCTGGCTTCATACTCGGAGGATATATAGGATTTTATATTTTTTTCAAATATATGGAAAAATGTAACTAGTTAAAAAATTATAAAATAAATACACGCCTATAAGATTTTTGAAAATGATAAGACTTGATACTATTAATTTATCTTTTTTGAAAATGAGACATAAGTTTATATGTCAATAAAATCAATTAATTATTTAAAATATTTAAAAAAAAAATGCATAAAGCATCACTTCACCTGCACATATAAGTTAATAACTTTGGAAAATATGCATATGGATCTTAAACCATCACTAAATCTTCAAAAATTTTTAGATTCTAATAACGATTTGAAAGTTATATAACCACATCTACATTTTCGAAAGTTATAAGGTGGAAAGATTACATTTTAAAAGTTTAGGGAGCCTATCTTATGTGACTAATAGTTTCTAATAAATATATGGCGATTTTCAATTTATTTGTGAGGGGCATTTGGACATCTAACAATCAGAATATGATATTATATATAAACAACTTGTCCTCAACATATATGATATATCTAAATCATTTGGCTTTTAAGATCTTATTACTTGATCAAACTTGATGAGAATGTAATATGATAAATCCCCATAAAATATAATGTGATATTCCTTTTTTTTTTTTCTTTGGAGGAGCATCTGAACATCTAACAATCCGAATATGGTATTATATATGAACAATTTATTCTTAACATATATCTAAATCATTTTCTTTTTAAGATCTCTCTCTTCTTTTTTAAGTATGAATTTTACACAATTTAATTAAATTAGATTTCCTTATGTTGATCGTATTTAATTTTAGGACTAAAATTAGGTATATTATCTTATAATGCTATTGTCATAAGGTCTAAATTGGGTTTTTGGAAAAATAATATATTTTCAAGTTCAAATTGAAGGAAACCGTACTTAAATTCACCAAATTTTCAAGTAGTAAAAATAGACACAAATACAAGTTATTAATTTCATATGATATATATTGTTTGTTTACTCGATTTGTTTTATCATACTTTGATCATTTTGATATTATATTTTTATCATTTTAAATAGATTTTTTCAAGAAATAGATACTAATGGAACATTGACAGTTTTACTCATAAACTGAGTAAACAAATACGATATAGATATGATATATATAAGTTTTAGATAAGTTACAAATACAAATGAGATACAAAGATAATATAAATAAAATTCTAACAATCTAAACATACTTTTTAAACGTTATTCTTCATTAAGTTCATGATAATTTTAGTCAAAGATGGCATGTAATACTTATGTGTTCTTCCGACAAAACCTCAAATTACATGCACCTCACTTAGAAATTTTAATTTGAGCCACACTATATAAAATTTTTTAATAGGGTTTGAGAGTGAAAATTGTTTGTATGATTTGAATATTTTAAATGATGCATGATTTGGTATTCTATTTGAGTATGTGTGTATCACGTGTTTTAGATAATTGAGAAGGCACTGTTGCTTAGTGAAGAATAAAACACAGATCATGAGACTTTATCTGTTATACACTTTGTTTTAACCCCCTTTACCTTTTTCTATTTCTTTCTAATTTTCTTATTCTTTTTTTTTTTTTTTTTGTTCTTGGGGTCCACCATTTTCTTTATGGCTTGAATGATAAGCAGCACCGCACGTGGAGTCTGAACCAAGAGACTGTCCAACCCCGGCAACAGGACAACTGCAAATTAAAAATTGAAATAAATTCCAGCAAAATATATCCTCATAACCTAATAATAATAATAATAATAATAATAATAATAACTGCAACTACTCCTAAATTTTAATAATTTTGTAACCCATAAGAATTTGTCTTCTTATCTTTTAAAAAAAATATACACTTACAGCAAACTTTAAAAAAGATTTAAAACTAATTTCTTTCACTTAAGAACTTAGATCCAGTACTGTTAAAATATATTTTATAAAATTTAGAAATTTTCATATTAAAATTAAGGTTTAGAGAGAAATTTTTAATCATTAAGATCATTTGTCAATTCATCAATATTTGGATAATGTATATAGTATTCAAAACGTCTTAAAAATATATTGGTATCAACATCTATTTACATTAAAAGGAAAAGAAGCCATGTATAAAAAATGATGTTCTTTTCACAGCTCACTCTTATGATATCTACTCGATTGTTATTTGTTGCTTGAAGCTTGTCACCTCTCTCTCCCTCGTCTCTCTCTCTCTCTCTCTCTTCTCTCTCTCTCTCTTCTCTTTCTCTCTATACAACTCATCCTTAGCCAGCTCCAATCTGAAAGGAACTTCAGTCCACACACACTCTCACTACAAAGGAGGGAAAAAAAAAAAGAAGAGAGAGAGAGAAGACCCACTAGGGCACTAAGTTACTGCACTGCGGGTCAGGAGCTCATGTACTGAGAGAAAAAAAAATTTAAAATAAAAAAACTCCCCCTCCAATAAACCATATATTATATGATCCAGGCATGGATGATGAAGATAATGGCATCCGCAGACCCAACTTCCCATTACAATTGCTAGAGAAAAAGGAACAACATGATCATCATCATCATCATCATCTCCATCCTCCTCCTCATCAATACTTCCACCATCAACAACAACAAACACCCATTTCATCTTCCTCCGCTACGGCTACCACCACCACCACCACCGCTGCTGCCGCCGTCGCTGTAGCCGCCGTCGAGCCACCCAAGAAACCTATTCCCAAGAGAACCTCCACCAAAGATAGACACACCAAAGTGGATGGCCGAGGTCGCCGGATCCGCATGCCTGCTCAATGCGCTGCTAGGGTCTTCCAATTAACCCGAGAATTAGGACACAAAACCGATGGCGAAACCATCGAATGGTTGTTGCAACAAGCCGAGCCTTCGGTGATCGCCGCCACGGGGACCGGTACTATTCCCGCCAATTTCACTTCGCTTAATATTTCTCTCCGGAGCTCCGGGTCTACCATATCGGCACCTTCCCATTTTAGGAATAATTATTTTATCAATTCGGGTTTTGCGGCGGCAGCAGCGCAGCAATTACGGAGAAATTTTGATGAGTCTCAGCAAAGAATCCTATTCCCTGGCGTTGGACCGTCGTCTTTAGAGAATAGCAATTCCTTCTCTGCGGGCAGTACTGCTATGTTGCATGCTAAACAGGAGCTGCGTGATGCAGCCAGCTCGTGTTTAGAGCAATCTGAAATCGAATCGAGTTTTGGTAGGAAAAGAAGGCCCGAAGACCATCCACATGAGATGTCAGCAACACAAAGTCATATGGAGAATTATTTTTTGCACTCTAGTAGTACCGGCCCAAGCGCCGCGGCGGCGGCGGGGCACGGGTCGGTACCGGCGGCGTTTTGGATGGTGGCGAATTCGGGTAACCAAGTTTTAAGTGGTGACCCTATGTGGGCACTTCCAAGTGGTAATAACAATTCCAGTGCTATGTATAGAGCTTCTATGTCTAGTGGACTTCATTTTATGAATTTCAACACACAAATGGCTCTCATATCCGGCCAACAATTTGGAGGTGGCGGTGGTGGTGGTGGCAGCGGAGGAGGACCGGTGGCGGACAACCACTTGGGGGTTATGGCTGCATTGAATGCATTTAGGCCGGTTTCGATCAGCTCAGGAATGGAGTCTCATGAGGCACCACCGCCGGCTGGATCACACACACATCACCATGTAAGAGAAGATGAGCATGAATCCAACTAGTCACCTCCAACCCTAATTTTCTAGTGTGTATGTTTTCATGCATTTTCTCTCTGATTAATTTCCTATCATATATATATATATATATATATTGAATTTTGAGGAAATTTTATATAGAGCAATGAGGGGCATTGCTTAGTTAGAGAATTAAGATGTCAATATTCGAATTTTGGAGTGTATTTCAAAATTTTAGGGTTTGATGCTAAAAAAAAAAATTATATGAAGCATCTGAACACGTGGTATGTTAGTATATGAATGGTTTTCCTTTTTTTCCCTCGATTGTAAGTATTGACCGGTCTTGGATCGTTATGTGTTTTTGCAATGGCAATGGTGAGAGGGCTTTCAATGCTTTCATTGTTTTTGACCAACATTGGTTTGAATTGTAAATGATTAGCAATTATGTAGCTTCATGTGCAAGAAAAGTAACTTCAAAAACCAGTTGGCCTGCACTCTAGAACTTGAATTTAAGGATTAGATGTAACTAACCTATCATCATGTGAATGAGGTCTATATCCATATTTTAATTACATTTGTTTGGTTAGGTTGTTTGCAAGTTTAGTATTGAAATCGATTTTGTGTCGGTGATAACGGTCTATAGATAGGTAAGTCAGAAGGTGCTCATCTAAATCTTTTGAGTGTGTTTATTTAATATGGAAACCACGACATATGTTATATATAATGGAAATGTTATAACTATCAAATATTAAAATGCTGTCAATAATTGTATTTTTGAGTGGTAGATGGTGGTGGGAGGCATCTGTGGTAATGAATGACCAATATGAAAATAAAATATTATAAAAAAAATGTAGAAGATGATTTCCTATTTCGTAAATTGGAAATCATTTTTCCTTACTATTTTTGGGATATTTTTGCTCATGGTTAACCACCGCTTTCTATATCATCAATCGTCATATTCATCACTTGCCAACCATAACCAAATTTCTTAAGATTACTATATGAGTATATTTGAGTTGTGATTATGGCAAATACTTTAAAAAAAAATAAAAAATCTGGAGAACATTGTTGGCAGAAGAAAATACACCCTCACAGTTTAAAACTAATGACTACACGTTGCCTTTTCTTTTTTCATGTTAAGTAACTACATTTGTTCAAGATGGGATTTGCTTGATATACATGGTTGTTTTAGTGTTGGTATTGTGGGAGTTGAACTTGAAATGTTCTTTTTTCCTTCATATCTTTCCCATCAATTTCTAATTGAAGGCAAAAGGTAGACGACAATAATCTCCTTATTCAGCTGCGGAAATAAAAGAGAACGGCTGTAAAAGAAATGGAATTTCTAGCCCGCCTGAATTCTGTATGATGAAAATATCATGGCAGAAATAAAATATCTGTTACATACTTCATAATATGAAGGGGAGTATTAATCATAAATTTATAATTGAATGTATGTGTTGGAAATGTGTAGTTCCTTCATTTATACGGGGGAAGCTGATGTAGAATTGAACTATATTTTTGTGTTTAAAATACCTAAAGATTAATATAATCGGACTTGCTGCCTTATTAGTTATTACTTAGATTATTATAATTACGTACTTTTTCTCTTATTATCCAATGTGGGATTATTATACTTTCTATTTCCAATACTTTCCTCCAAGTCTTGCTGACCTGATCCGGTTGCAAAATGTGGGACTATTATAGTTTTCATTTTCCAATAATCCCCCCCAGTCTAACTGGCTTAGACCATTACAGCTTATCTTTTTCTTCACCTCGAGTGTTTTTTTTTTTTTTTTTTTTTTTTTGCCCCCCATTTTTTAAGCTTACTATAGAGTGTGTGTTTCGAAGCAATAGTTCTAATATCACTTATTCAAAGTACGTGAATCCTCGATTTATGTGGAGAGAGTTTATATGGAATTGAACCATATTAGTTTAAAAAAAATTTGTGTTTAAAATGTCTGAAATCTAAGACAATTTATACTTGCTATCTTATTGTTTATATTATAGTTAGTTTGTCCCTTGCTATTTAATGTGGACCTATTATAGTTTCCGTTTTTCAATCATATGCATATATATATATATATATATATACACATTCCTCTCTCTCTCTCTCTATATATATATATATATATCGAATGACATGTCCAAAATTTATCTTATTCAACCAAATTAAATTATTTATTTGCCTAATAAAATAATTCAACTACACATTTTACACGGATGAACTCCCTTTAAACATCACACACACACACACACACACACACATATATATCTGTATTGTGCATATGGAGCAGTGAACTTGTATTTCCTGTGGTTCAATCATTGGTAATGCCTTATATGTACGTATCGGGTGCTCTAAGCAAAACTCGAGGTTTTGAATCTCCACAAGTTTACTCGCTGCAACAACCTAGCTAAGACTTGCTTGAACTGGTGTTAGATCCAAATTAAAAGCTTTATGTTTTATGCATGCCAGCATATATCATATATGTTTGTTAGTTTCTAGTGCCTCCATAAACAACATAAAGAATAGGTGTTTATGTTTTAAGATAGCGTCCTAGTACGGAGAAAAGATTTTTTAGTAATGTATAACTATCAAAATTTTTTTTTTTTTTTCATTTAGACAGTCTTATAAAAACTATGTACTATTTCTATTGTTTTCTTGAAATACACCATGTTTTATCTACTATTCATCGGATCAAGTAACATATCATACTTCTTGAATTTCCTTTCCCAATATGGGTCTCACATATATAGTTTTATTTGGTTTTATATATATATATATATATGCAGAAAAAAAAAAAAAAAAGCAAGTGCATGCACATTCATAATATATTGATAAGGAGTGGTAGAGGAGAAGTCAGAGTCCATCCTATTTTCTCATGTCAAGGAGACCATTCTGCATTACTGTAAACATTCATAATGTTAAAAAAGGACCGCCCACGCGTACCGTACGTACAATGGCCCTCTAACAATTGCCTCCTTTTGTCAAGACACCCATCCATCCAATCAACAAGGCCATTCATCAACCATTTTTTAAACTCGACATCTATGTACCATGTAATATTGATATATTCGACAGACAAAGCTGTCCTATGTCTGAGGATGATAAAAATTAGATTATATATGAAATGTGTACATATATATATGTATATATACACACACACATATATATATATATATATTTTTTTTTTCTTTTTCCCTTTTTCTTTCCTATGCTGGTAGATTGGAGATGTCTCATTTTTGAATTATTGGAGTGGTACCTGCCTGAATATAACTACTTGAATGAAACCGTTTCTTCTGAGCTGCAGTTCACAGAGCATTAAACGCATATGGTGCAACTTTGTCACGTCTACTCTAGATAGTAAATTTGCCACGTATAGTTATACGCACGGATGAAAAATGTTCTATCAGTTTTTTTTTTTTCTTTTTAATATCATAAAAATTATTACTAAAATATTAATATAAAATCGTATGTAGAAAATATTATTTATGTTTATCTTAATGAATCGTTTGTATATGATGTGATTTAGCAAACATTCTATAATGTTAAATCGCATCTTACAAGTGCGATTCGCGTATGGCTATATATGAATAGCGTATGTTATATGCAATTTATATTTGTACATGAATCACATCTTAAATTAGGGATGCAGATAAGTCGAGCCAGGCTCAACTCGGCTTGTTTAGCTAAACAAGTTGGGCTTGAGCTTGTCTTAAGGCTCGTGAGCCGGCTCGTGAACAAGCTTGTTAAATGTTGGTTTAATATATATAATAATATATTGGTATTAATTTAATATTATAAGTATAATTATAATTAAATACGTAAATGACCCCAAGCTCCTACACATTTCAGGCTCGTTAAGATCTTGGCTCGACTTAAGTCCACTATACGTTTCAGGCTCATTAAGAGCTTGATTTAGCTCAAGCCCATTAAAGATTTAAATGATTTGACAATTTCTTTTATACGCATCTTTGGATAATAGCACAATAAGTGCCTGTACTCTTACTTTTATAGTAATTTTGTATCTATTTTTTAAATTTTGGCCAAAAAATGCATTCTTTTAAATATGGGCATTTTAGTGTCTTCCTACTTTAAAATAAAGTGTATACTTTCAGTTTTTGACAATTTAAACACTAAAGTGCTAATAGTATAAAACAACATATGCTTTTTTACCAAAATTTAAATATCAAGTGTTAAATTGCTAAAATATGAAATTAGAGACACTCCATATGATATTACCCTCCACATCCTTTAAGAAAATGGATCATTTTACTTTAACTTTTATACTTATTGTTAACGATATATATATACATAGCAAGCAAACACGCACTAAAATTGAATATAATATAACAAAAAATGTCTCTAGCAGTAGCAGCACGTCTTGGTTGGGAAAAAACCGACTAAAATGAAGGTATAATTTTGTTTTTGTTCGTATTTTAGTTGGAAAATTTTCCATTTCTAAACAATTCATGAATTTATGATTGATTTAGAGAAATGAATTGGACCAAATCATACACCTAAATCAAATTGTTTTAAAAAAATATATTAAAATTTAACGAATAACAGAAAAATATTTTAGTTTCTATTTATAGAAATGTATATTCACTTGACTTTGATAACTATATATAATTCATAGATTATATATAGAGAGGTTGACTCAAAATATATATTATATGCTAACTTTATGAATAAAAAACCACTTATTAATTATATACATGTTAAATTTTTTTATTGTGTGAGTATTGATTTCAACAATTTGTATAATATCAATTCTTGTTTTTGTTAAATAAATTTAGTATTTTTCATGTAAGATTACTTGCTATGCAAATATAAATTCCTAAATTACAAATTATAATGTTTCATAGATCAAATTGGACCAAACTGAAAATTTTGATTTTCAAAAAACTCATTCATAACTCGAATTGGTTTGAAAGTATAAAAGATTAAACCACATCCTTATGAGTTGATTTTGTTGAAAGGGAAAACGGTGCCAAATTAAAAGTGATTAGGGGGAAAATGTGATTGATGAAATGATATATAAACGGAACATTTTTTTTTTTTTCAAAGGAAGATTCAAGTAAAATTTTCAAATTTTTGAGGGTTCAATTAGTTTGAAAAAAAATTATAGAATTTAGGAAAGATTAATTTTGCTTTTTCACCTTGATTAATCATACTTGTAAACTCATACTCGAAGTTCAAATTTTGAAATATCCAGCCGATATATGATCCATGATATTCGTAAGCTTCTCAATATATATACACACAAGCGTATAAGACATTGCTATTTTCACTTAGAAAGAAATTACACATATTTTTAAATATCGATTAACTTTTCATGAAATGGATAAATACAATGAAGAGAAGCACTTGATAGGTCATCCTGGAGCACTTTACCATGCGCTAAGGTGCTCAGATATCAAAATGAGGATTTTTATGTCATAAGAAAAAATTTTATGACAGAAATAAATAATTAAATTAAATATAATTAATCAGTAAAGTAATATTTTTTTTTTAAAACATGCATCTCATGCTCACATCGTAACCCACAAAACTAAAATACAGTAATCTTTACCTTAAGCAGTCTTAGTAAAGAATTCTTAAGTTAGTCTTTTTGGTATAATTTCTAAATCAAAGTTTTATTATCAAATATGATATTTTAATCTGTTTACTTATATTATAAAATCTCATCGTATGATAAGAACGCTTAATAAAGTTGTAGAGCATAATTGTACGTCAAAATATATGTATATTTATTATATATACCTCAATACATTAATATTCTAACTATTTCATGTATACAAGGCTATATACACCTCTATCATGCATTGAGTTTCATCATGTGTTCCAGCAAGTACTGCCATTGATGGAGCATTCGTACATGTCCTTGTCGCCATTGTCCCATATGTACAGGAGGGTTTTATTTTTCTGCAATGTCACCAATCGATAATGCTCTGTCAACGTGTAATAGTCAAAAGAATTAATTTGTGGGGACACCCCGGTTATTGATTTTTTCAAATTAATTCCTACATACACCCTTTGTGCCAAGCCACACCACACGATTGTAGGAACCTATGTTTGTAATTATGGAATTAGCCACCTACTTTATCGGTTTTTTTTAATTTTTTTTTTTTTGGGGTTCCTAGGTATTGTTCATGGGATTTGTAGAAGTACAATTGTTGTTTCACATATAGCTTTTTTCTTTGATGTGGAACGTTACCATCTTTTTCAACTTTTTAGCAACCTAAGTTGAATTTCTTTGAATGACTTTTTGGATGTTGCATGTCCTCTTCAAATCTTCTGTATCGTTTGGATAGGTATTGTTTCTTTTTAATCAGCAGTGACGTTTTTAAGAGCGGTACGACCTAATCTAAGATAGGCCTCTAAAACATTGAACGAAGATCATCGTTGTCCACTGATTTTATTATATATCGCTCTTTCATTAGAGAAATCTTATGTATTATGGAACGCCGTATAGAATTTGTGTGGATATTTATCGTTTGTCCTAAAAGAGTAATAAGGGGATGAGTTGGTTACTTAAAATTTTTAAATTTTTTTTTTAAATTATTGACAACCCCAATTATTTATTCAAGAATTATTTGGCTTTTTGAATTTGCTATACAATCACAATACAAACTTAGAAAATAAGTAATGAATGCATGAAAAATAAAAGAGTCGGATAAAAGATTGCGTAAATATTTATAAAGGTTCCTTCTTGTGCGTCAGTCCTCTCTTCCAGCTTTAAGCTAGGGACCAGTATTTCACAATGGTATGTTCCACTATGTCCAATCAAATATGAGAGTATAAATAATGTGCCGGTACAATGGACTCAATTTCTCTACTCAATCTATCTAGCTCACCAAGTTAATTACTAATCTATAAAGCTATTTGTTACTCTCTCTTATCATCAATCTCACAAAAATATAAAGCAAATCAAGGATATAGAAGAATATAGAGGTTCCTCTCAAATAATTTTGCTTAAGTAATAAGTAAAAAGAAAGTTGTTGAATTTTTGCACAGATAAGCCAGAGTATTATTGTAATATCACTGTTTTCTTTTAAGCTTCTTCGCATCTTTTTTGTTTTTGAACTTCTATGGTATATATATCTTCAAGTTTTCCAACTACAAGAAGAGGATAAGCTAAACGTTGGAGATAAGATTCATTTTGATATTTTGTGCTTGCTGGAGATCATATCTTTCATATTTCTCTCTTAGTAAAATTTAATTTTAATCCTTAGTGTGCTGATGATGTTTCTCCTGGTATTATTTAAAAAAACTATTGAGAATATCTTGAGAGAAAACCGTTTCTTCTATGTTAAAAAAATCTTCATATCCCAATTAAATAAGAGCATATCTTGCTTTCCTTTATCTTTTAAAACTTTGAACACCATCTGCTACTAAATCAAGACCTTGGTACTTCACTTCACAAATAACCATTTTATTAGATAAACTTCACTTTGACAGATCTGAAACGAATTTTAAGCTCATTTGAGAAGCTTGAACTTGTTGTAAAAGAAAAAAAAAATTCTTCAAGGACCTTTAATATGATATAACCTCAAATCCCTTAGATATATTAACCAACTTTATGGAACATTTTGAATTTATTACCCAAATACATTCAACTTTGGAGTTGGGCCTTCAAAGTGATGAAAGAATTGAATATAAACTTGACTTGCAATATTCTTCATTTCTGCAAAATGCTGTTCGTTTTTAGTGCAATAGATCTATCCTCTGAGTCAGTCTTAAGTGTTACAAACTTCTTGGCAAAGCTTTTCGGATAGTTTCTAAGTTACCCTCTGAGTTAAATCTTTCTTTGAAAAACTTTTTCGATAAACTTCTAAGCATTCTTGATTACATATTTTATAACTTAAAGGTGCACACTCAACAAGTTTGCTAGTAAACACTTATACATGTTTTACTATCATCAAAACCAAATTAAGAGACTTTACATTTATGATGTAATAATTATTATATTTTGCTTCCATAGGTTGATGACATATTGTCCGATTTAATATCGATGATCATGTGTATTTTCTTTGGATTTTTCGTTAGAAAAAAAGAAGAAAAAAAAAAAGAAAGAAAGAAACTTCATGATGCAAGGTGCAATAGCCATAGCAACCTAAATTATTGCATGAGAAAGTTAATGGATAAACTGTATATTTGGTTTTCAATTCATAACTCATAAGTGTATTGTATTCCCTCATAAGTTACTCCACCTGGATCATAAAATTGATGTAGATCTATATATAGATTTATCAAATTCTTTACCTAATCATCTAGGTATCTACCCGACAAGGTAGAGTTATCTAAATATAAAAAGATAAAAAAAAAATTTGTTGTCAAATAAAATTATATGCTAGAAAAAAATAATTGAAAAGTGAAGAAATAAAATAAAGAAAAGGAATAGTCAACTTCTTCTCTATTATTTTTTTTTTTTTGTATATACAATAATCAAATCTTCTATCTATAGGTATATAAATAGTTACCCATAAAGGTAAAAATTACAAAGGAGTATATCATAATACAAGAAATATACCAACAAATAAATTGTTATATAAAGAATATACTACGGATTATGCTGCATCACCCCTATAGTGGAGTGGCATAAACATTGGTCTTACATTAATCTTCTAGCGAAATTAACTTAACTTGGTTTTGAATTACTTTCTCTCTCTAAAGTTGTCGTAGATAGAAATTAAAAAAAAAAAGAAAAAGAGGGCATATGCCATTGAGAAATTAAATGGACATAGATGATATTAAATAAATTTATAACGCTTTCTTAAGATTTATAAAACCTCAACTTCTAACCAAACAATACATGCACCAATTTACAACACAAACAAATTTGAATAAATTAGAGGAAGCATATCATGGAAGACTAAAAAAATTTCTTGTTTTGGCGGTTATAAGTTGATAGACCCCACACGGGCACTTACACTCTCACGTGTGATGATAAAACAAAACTCTAAGTTCCCTCACACTCTATCTCATCCGATGCAAACGAGGTATGTTCTTTTTACTCTCTTCTCTGTATTTTCTTAACGAAAGTAAAGCTAGGGTTTAGTGTTAGAAATCTATGAATGATATTGGATCTGATCTGTGCGTGTTTTCTATACTAATACTTTGTTTATCATGTATATGCGAGGTATAAAATGTTGGAATGAATCTGGAATTCGAGCTTCCAGTAGGCTCCTTGCTCAGATCTATGTTGGTAAACTTGTCCTTCTCTGTTCTCTTTTTTCCCTTTTATATGTTCTCAATCCTTACAGTATTCTTTTCTTTTTACACTTTTGCCAGCTATGTTTGATAACTGTTTCTACGGTTACAAAAGACAACTTCTACACATGTTGCTTAGCTGTTATCTTCCTAATCTGTTACATGAAACAAACATGCTAGATACTCCAATACAACTGTATATTGCTATTTTATTTAAAACAGAATACATCTGTTTTATTTCGTGATGTAATCTTGTAAATGTATTGGTGGCCTTCGAGTCCTGTGACTTCGTGTCATAACATGTTCCTCCGGTGTTGAGAAAAACACCTTGTCCTCAAGGTGGTAATCGGGAAAATCCCTCTTGAAATCTGATAAATCCACCCAAGAAGCATCCTCAGTAGGTAGAGTCTCCCATTGAATCAAAAGTTGGGGAACATTAACTCCTTGTCGCACCAAAACTCTAGAATCTAAAATAGCTAACGGTTGAAGTATAGGATGATTTTCAAAAGAGTCCTGAGGAAGTGGAATTGTAGGAAATGAGTCTCCATAAGCTTTTTTAAGTAAAGAAACATGGAATACCGGATGAAGTCTTGAATGATCTGGTAAATCCAACTGATATTCTACAGTTCCAATCTTCTTTAGGATCCTAAAAGGCCCATAATAACGTCGTGAGAGCTTGTAAGAAAGCCTATTGGCCAAAGAAGTTTGCCTATAGGGATGAAGCTTCACGTACACTAAATCCCCAATTTCAAATTTTAAGTCAGATCTGTGGGAGTCAGCTACCTGTTTCATTCGAAGCTGAGCTGAGCTAAATTAGCTCTCAAGGTTTTAAAATATCATCTCGAGTCTTCAATTCATGATCCACTGCCTCTAAGGTAGATTGGCCTTGTATGTATTGAGGAATATTAGGAGGAAGTCTCCCATACAATGCTTGAAAGGGTGTCATGTTAGCACTAGTATGATAACTAGTGTTAAAACAATACTCAGCCCAAGGTAAGAACTTAGGCCAAAGTGTAGGGAGTCCATAACATAAGCTCGTAAATACTGTTCCAAACATCGATTCATGACCTCAGTCTGACCATCAGATTGAGGATGATAGGCTGAACTCATTTTCAAAGTGGTTCCACTCAATCGAAAAGTTCATTCCAGAAACGACTCATGAAAACTTTGTCCCTGTCTGACACAATGGATTTAGGAAATCCATGCAATTTAATAACAATGTCTACAAATAATGATGCTACTGAAGTAGCTGAATATGTAGCAGCAGAGGACCAATATGGCAGTACTTAGTTAGTCGATCGACAACTACTAATAGTACTGAATACCTTTAGATACTGGCAATCCAGTAATGAAATCCATAGAAAGATCCTCAAAGACATGTTGAGGAATAGGTAAAGGTTGGAGTAGTCCTGCTGGACTGTTGTCAAATATTTGATTTGTTGACAGACATGGCAGCGCTTCACAAATTCCTCCACATCCTTCCTCATGCCTTTCCAAAAAAAAGATTCATTGAGTCTTTTAAAAGTTTTTAAAACTCCCAAATGTCCATATGAGAAGTATGGTATTCTAATATCAGCAAATTGATAATAGAAGTATGAGGTGGAATAAAAATCTTGTTGCCCAAAAAAGCAAACCATCTCTGACTGTAAGTGGCCATGGCAGAGAAACTCCTTGTTCACAATCCAACATCCATTTCTGCCATTCCTTATTATCTTTAAACTCTGTTTAGTAGTAACAGAGTCAAAAGAAGGTAAGGATAAAGCAAAAAGCTGAGCTTCATCAGAAAAGCTTCGCGATAATGCATCTGCAACTCTATTCTCTATACCTGGTTTATAAACAACCTCGTAATCATATCCTAGTTTAACGAGATATTGTTGCTGTTCAGGTGTTTGAATTACCTGAGTAAGGATTTCCTTAAGACTTTTCTGATCAGTCTTAATAATGAAATGTCTCCCCAAAAGATAGTGTCTCCATTTTTTGACTACTTCCACTATAGCCACCATTTCCCTGACATAAGCTCCATCTTTGCAAAGTCGCAAAGAAAATTTTTTGCTGAAAAAAGCGATAGGGTGATTGTTCTGATGTAACACAGCTCCCATTCCAGCACCTGAAGCATCAGATTCTACAATAAATGTCTGAGAAAAATCAGGAAGAGCTAAAATTGGTGTTGTCATTAGGGCGGCCTTAAGATTAGAGAAAGCAACAGTAGCACATTCATCCCACACAAAAGCTTCTTTCCTCAATAAATTTGTAAGAGGTGCTGCAATGGATGCATAATGTCTTACAAAGCGTCGATAATAACCAGTAAGACCCAAAAAACCCCTTAATTGTTTAGGATTAGTACGAATAGGCCACTCAGAAATTGCTTGAACCTTACTCGGATCTGGTGTTACCCCATCCATTGATACAATATGACCCAAATAGTCAATCTTGAATTGAGCAAAAGAACATTTAGATCTCTTCACATAAAACTGATGTTCTTCCAAACTAGTAAAAACTTGAGTCAAATGAGTAAGATGAGCTTCCATACATGTACTGTAAACCAAGATATCATCAAAGAAAACAATAACAAATTTTCTGAGATAGGGTCTAAAAATAGAATTCATAATAGCCTGAAATGTGGAAGGAGCATTAGTGAGCCCAAAGGGCATTACCAAAAACTCATAATGGCCTTCGTGAGTACGAAAAGCTGTTTTATGAATATCCCCAGGAAACATACGAATCTGATGATAACCAGCACGCAAATCTAACTTTGAAAAAATCTGTGCTCCATGTAACTCATCAAGTAACTCATCAATAGTGGGAATTGGAAACTTATCCAATACTGTGGCATGATTGAGAGCTCGATAATCTACACAAAAACGCCATGAGCCATCTTTTTTTTTCACCAAGAGGACTGGTGATGAAAAAGGACTGGTACTGGGTCGAATAATTCCCGAATCAAGCATTTCTTGAATTAACTTCTCAATTTCCGCTTTCTGGAAATAAGGATAGCGATAAGGCCTGACATTAATAGGTTGAGTCTCCTCTTGTAAATGAATATGGTGCTGGACATCTCGTAAAGGTGGCAATGATGAAGGAGACTCAAAAAGTTTATGAAATCTGCCCAATAGTGTTTCTATAGCACTATTGTTGGTGGTATCATGACAATTATCCTCCCTCTGAGCCACAAGACTAAAGAAACAAGCCACATTGTCAGATTTCATCAATTTATGGAACTGATGTGGCTCAATCTGCTTAGGATCAATAGCAGAATTACCCTGAAGAATTATGGGCTGCCCATTCAACATAAATTGCATTGTAAGAGTAGAATAATCCACAGTAATTGGACCAAGAGTAGTAAGCCATTGAATTCCCAAAACCATATCAGCCCCTTGAATAGGTAAAACATAAAAATCCACCAGAAACTCACTGTCATGCAAAATAAGTGGTACGTTTTTACACAACCCAGAACAAGTCAGTCGTTCACCATTACCAATCATGACTTGAAAAGAATTAGCAGCAAGAATAGGTAAACGTAATCGTTTAGCCACTTGTTCCTGCACAAAATTATGAGTACTACAGAATCAACAAGTATTGACACGCTTTTCCCCCAACTGTTCCTCTTAATTTCAAAGTTTTAGGAACAGAAACTCCAGATAAAGCATGATAGCTAATTTCAACTGTATTAGAAATATCAGAATTATCACCCAATTCAATCTCATATGAACTAATCATCTCCGAATCATTGTCAGGTTGTATAATCATCAAAAACTTTGCTTTACATATATGGTCTTTGCTAAATTTGTCATCACAATTGAAACATAAACCCTTCTCCCTTCGAATGGCCATTTCAGAAGGAGTAAGTCTTTTAAAAGGAATAGATTTTTTTGTGGTAGAAAAAGAAGATGATGTAGATGAAATATTCTGTTTAGGTTTGGAAAATATAGAAGAGGGTGGTGTATAAGAAGATTGGACAGTGGATTTTGAAAAAGGTTTAGGTTGTGATGAAATAGGTGTAGGAGTGGTTACACTAAGGTGCTGAAATTTAGATTCATGTAGTTTAGCAAGACTAATAGCATGTAAAAGAGAAGAGGGTTGACAAGCTAGAACTTCCTGCTGCAATAGTGGTTTAAGACCAGATATGAAACAACTCTTAAGAAAATCCTCCAAAAGACCATTGACATGATTTGAAAGAGATTCAAAATCATGATATTCAGAGACAGATCCTGTCTGAACCAATTTGGATAACTTTCCTTGGTAATCATCGAATAAAGAAGGACCAAATCGAGTCTCTAATGCCTTAACAAAAGCAGACCATGTAGATAACAACCCATTTCTAAACAACCATTGGTACCAATCCAAAGCGTCTCCCTCCATAGCAAAAGAGGCTAATTTCAATCTTTCCGTATCAGGAACATTATGAAAATCAAAAAACTGATTTGCTTGAAATGACCAAGAAAGAGGATTCGATCCAGAAAATTTTGGAAGTTCTAATTTGATGTTCCGAATGAATGAGTATTGATTATTATCATTAACATGATGAACCACTACTATACTAGTAGTATTCTGATTATCCATTTGAAGTTTAACAAATTGTAAAACTTGAGCCATATCTGATAACAAACGATCAGTTTTTGATTCTAATGAAGAAATCTTACTATCATGTTGTTGCAATTCATCTTGTAAACGAGAAATACTCCTGGTACCATCAGCCATGGTGATCGCAAGAAACAAACTCAATGAAAGCACCAATGATAGACCCCACACGGCACTTACACTCTCACGTGATGATAAAACAAAACCCTAAGTTCCCTCACACTCTATCTCATCCAATGCAAACGAGGTATGTTCTTTTTACTCTCTTCTCTGTATTTTCTTAACGAAAGTAAAGCTAGGGTTTAGTGTTAGAAATCTATGAATGATATTGGATCTGATCTGTGCGTGTTTTCTATACTAATACTTTGTTTATCATGTATATGCGAGGTATAAAATGTTGGAATGAATCTGGAATTCGAGCTTCCAGTAGGCTCCTTGCTCAGATCTATGTTGGTAAAACTTGTCGCTTTTCTCTGTTCTTTTTTTTTTCCCTTTTATATGTTCTCACGATCCTTACAGTATTCTTTTCTTTTTACACTTTTTGCCAGCTATGTTTGATAACTGTTTCTACGGTTACAAAAGACAACTTCTACACATGTTGCTTAGCTGTTATCTTCCTAATCTGTTACATGAAACAAACATGCTAGATACTCCAATACAACTGTATATTGCCATTTTATTTAAAACAGAATACATCTGTTTTATTTCGTGATGTAATCTTGTAAATGTATTGGTGGCCTTCGAGTCCCGTGACTTCGTGTCATAACATAAGTCTTTCAATCGATATTGAAATTTTTAGCAATTATGTGTCCATATTTATTATATCCAATTCTGTCCATTGTAAAATTGGATACAATACATCCGGTCTCTATACATAAAGTCACTTACTTAATATGATGTATTAAAATATATCATGAGCTATTAGATTACTTCACTTGGATTTTATATATTATACTAGCCTTATGACACACATAAGCCTATCTAGTTTATTAAAAATAAATCCAACAACTTGCCCTTAGATGTTGATTGTATAAGAAATATGTCTCATTAAATCCTTATTAAAGAAAAACTTAGTGAAGAAATCTTAAGTGGACATATTCTAGTTTTGTATACCAGCTTCTCAAATGTTGTAGGGTGAAGAGTTTTAGTGAATAAATTTGCTAGATTCTTACTTAGGTGAATTAGTTGCACACTAATATTGCCCCTTTTTTAGATTATAAGTGGTGAAAAAAAATGCCTTATTCTATCACATTTGATACAACCTTCCTTAAATATATAATAGTTAGGTTTCTTTTTGTTTTAAAAACCACATGATTCTGGATATGTTAAATTACAGATCTCAACTAGATACACTCATGGCTTGCCTCAAATGATAGTAAGCATAGTTTATTCTATAGAACTCCATGAAATAATTATACCTCCAAATTTAAATCGATATCCTATTTAAAATTGGGCTTTAAGTACATCTACATAACTAGTTAAATCTAATTTGGGTATATTTGAAAAATAGAAGCCCTTTAAAGCCTTTAAGCTAGAGATGAACCATATCTTGCTATCAAATTCACAACAAATGCTATATCAAGATGTGTTGATATCAAGATACATTTTGCTCCACTACTACTAAGACATGGTACATCAAGACCAAGAATTTCTTCATCATCCTCACAAGGTTGGAAAGGACCTTTATTCGAGCAAATTACATCTAAAAATATCAACATTTGAGATTAAGTTCATTTAAAATATTAACGTCTCAAATGGTTAAAAGGAGAAACTAACGTCTGTGGGTAAATTCATTTAAGGTATCAACATTTTAAGTGGTTAAAAAGAGAAATTAACGTTTCACAAAATGGCTCAAATAAGATATCCATAATTGACAATTGAGAAAAACTAAGGGAAGTTAATTGAAAATAATCTAAACGTTGATACCTCAATTGAACTTTGTGGAACATTGATACTTCTTTTTAACCATTCAAACATTGATGCCTTAAATGAATTTACTCTTAAATATTAATACATTCTTATATAATTAACTCACCTTTATTCTCATCATGTGACCTTATAACCATTGGTGCATTTGGCAGATAGGCTTATCTATGTAGAAACGTTTTAAAACCTATTTATATAATGTTGATACCAGAAAAAATGTTTGTTTTACCATTTTAAATTCTCTCTTTAACTAACCAATGGCCTTTCAATGCCTTTTCAGGAGTTCCAATAATATTCAAATCATCAACATAAACAATAATTATACATATTTAGATCCTTGTCTTCTCATAAAAACACATAGGCACATAGGATCATCTTAATAACCTTCTTTTAATGAATATCCACTAAGGTGATTACATTATATACATCTAAATTGCTCCAATTCATGTAAAGCTTTAATCAACTTAAATGAATAGGTTTCCTGATAATTGATATGTGCTCTATGTCACTTATATCTTTCAAAATGACACATTTGGTGTCTTTGTAGCAAATTTTTTATGTTATTATGAATTCTCAAAATTACCATTTTTTTTTATTATTTTAAAATTTTCAATAGCCGCTTACTTCCACTTCAATAATTGCTTACATCCCTCTTTTCTCATCTTCTAAACTTTTCTCTTATCCATTATCTCTCGCTTCCCCATTTATTTTTGCATATACCTTGTTTTCTTTTAAAGATCACCATCAAATTTTTTCCCTAATTATAAAATAGATAATGATTGATAATTTATAATCATTTCATATTTTTTAGGTACATATATTACAAGTTTACTACTAATAATTTATAAAAATTAATTATTTTCAGTTTTATAACTATTTTTCACTTGCAATGCAAGTGATTCATCCAGTAGTATATATTATAAGATAAATGACAAAATAGGTATCTGAGCTTTGCATAAAAATTCAATTTTGTACTTGAATTAAACTTTTGTGACTATTTTTACTACTTCTTAAGATTGTTTTCTCTATTTGCTGTCTCGAAAGAGGTAGCATATAATTGAAATTTTATTGCATATCCTTGTATCGTACAATAATAATAAGCTATCACTTTCACATCAGTATACGAAGTAAATTATATTAATGAGGTAGTAAAAGTTATCATGGAACATTCAATTGAATATTAAATTAATTATTTCAAAGTTCAAGTACCAAAAGTTTGATGCAAGGTTTTTATATTAAATTTGACATTTTTCCCTATACTAAATTTTGTCCTTCTTAGTGTTGTCTCTATTATTAGTCAAACAATATATTGGTATATCTTTTTCTTTTTTTTGTACATATGTTGTCTACTCGTTTTAATGGGTCTTATTAAAAAATTGTGATATGTTTATTTTATTTTATCTTTTTTTATTATTTATTTATCAAGTAAAACCTATGATAATTCATTATGCCTATATATACATTAAGTCACTGAGTTAGTGGAGTTGTCATCACTCCGAGTAACCATCAATGCTTCTTTTCTTGTATCTTTGTTGGCCTTTTGGTGTTGGGGTAATATGTTGGATGTGGCTTAACTTGTTGTACTTGAAACAAGTGTATCATACCCCATGCACATAAGGCATACAAGTTTCACTTCATGCATCACCTTATGAGTTTCTAATAACATTTTAATTAAGTAACACACATAAAGCATTTGTTAACCAGATGAGTTTCTAATAACATTTTAATTAAGAAATCATTGTCAAGTTCATGAAAATTTTGACAGATAGTCGTCTGATTTTCCTCAAGTTGTATAAGTTTGAAACCTATAATATGTCCTTCAAAAGGAGTTTACAAGAAAACACATTTAAAGGAAACTTGAACCACTTCAACAAAACATGAATGGGAGTTAGGCTCAACCCAAGTCACAAAGGTATGGCTTAAGGCTCATAAGTAAAATAGTTTAGCTTAGTATTTATAAGCATCCAAGAAATGTTAAGTATCACAGACTTTTCAAGAGTTCATATAGATACTTCTCCATCATCCTAATAATCACTCATTATGCTCGTCATACCCAATCCCACATATTCGTAATGGAAATCCACATAAATATCATCCTTGGTATTTAAAATTGTGAAAGAATGAGTTATAAAGTCTAGCATACGATAGAAAAACATATGCATGCATATCATGCATACCTAATCTAATGCAACAAGCATTGGTTCAGTTTGAATAATTTAAAGTCCATATGTAGGCATTCCCAACATCTTAGAAATGCCGACACATACAAAAATGCTCATAACTCTAGCCAAACCAAAGGGTAGGGATCCCTCAATGAATCACGCATTAAAGAGGGTGTTTGTTAAGTCCCTAAAACTTATCATAAAAAAAAAAAAATTAGTCTCATACAATGTATCCCCTTATATCCCACCTTTAACATGCACATGCTATTGCGACACTTTATACAAAATCCCCTTATCTCATATAACTTGTACCTGCTCCTAACGTACTTTCTAGTTTTAAAAATTCCCTTTATTGACTACCCACCTAGCAAAACCATGCACTCTGTGGGGGGCCTAAGTGCCTAACTACCACACAATCTCATGGTTGTGATAGGGTAACAACCTAGTTCAAGGGTTCCCCTTCTTGGAGTAAACAGCCAAGTAACAACCAATACTCATTTAGGTTAAGTTTAAGTTTTAGTCTGATTATTAATTCCTACCTTAATAAGAAACACCCATTTACTATGTTCCTGATAATCATTCTTGAGCTTTCACTCCTCTTTCCATAGCTTAGGATTAACATTGTTTACAAGTTTAAAGGCTAGTATTAATCCAAGCTTAAGTGCCTTTGGTTTTATACTTTGGTTCCTACCATCTAATCTACATGAGTAAAGTTTTATAGATTTAGGAATCTTGTTTGGGCCTTAAGTAAAAGGTGTTTTGTTTGGATAAAACACTTCAGCTTAGATATTTTGCTTGGGTTATACTTTTGATTGAGGAGTTAAGTCTATGATTTGGAGGCTTGAAAAAGTTATTTGTTTATAGAAGTTGAAGAAGTACATAGATTGTACATGGACCTATGCAAAAGAAGTGGTGCACTCTGGGGAAAAAGGGTTTAAAGTTTTGCGAGGTACATGGTTGGGTACACGAGCCTGTGTATTGGTTAAATACTTTCAACAAAAAAGGGTACTTAAGGTCAAAGAGTTATATGACCAAGTGCACCAGCCCTTACATTGGCCTTACACTTTGAGAGCAGGTTGATTCAAGGTCAAAGAGGTGCATGGCCCATTATATGATCTCGTGCATTGACCATGTACTGCTAGGGTTGAAAGTTATCAAGGTCAATGAGGTCAGCTTGTGCATAAGCCATGCACTTCTAGGGAAAGAGAAAGTTGGGTCAAAGGGGTACATGACCTTGTACACTAGCCCGTGTATTGGTTGAGTACTCCTAGAAGTCTTTTGTAAGTTGAGGTCAGTAGGGTACACGACCTATGCATGAGATCGAGCACTTCTATAGGTGCTCAAACACACGTCTAGCCCTTAATGTTCGAATGCTAGTTGCAGTTCATATTACCAAAATTATGATCATGTTAGCATCCGAATGACATAGTTTAAGGTACATATGGTGTCCAAATGCTAGCTACAATGCAGCTAGCTCTTGGAATAATGTAAACATATGCAAAACACAAGTATAAACTCATATATGTTTCAAGCATAAAAAATATGATGAGAACAATCATTGCATAATTTACTTTCCCATAAAACAATACTCCCTCT
The DNA here is from genome assembly GCA_024138025.1 of Combretum micranthum. Lineage (NCBI taxonomy): Eukaryota > Viridiplantae > Streptophyta > Magnoliopsida > Myrtales > Combretaceae > Combretum > Combretum micranthum. The sequence goes on from JAMXBD010000079.1 coordinate 880,311, forward strand.
CGATTGAGCTTTCAAGCTTAAATGAAAATTTGGCAATTGAAAAGTATAATGCTTAACTTAATGGAATGCAAGTTACACTTGAGGGGTAAAACAAACACACACACTCAACACAAGCATGTTAATTATGCATATAATACTTACCATTTATGTGATGAGCTTTTACCTCTTTTGGATCCTCCTCTTGACTATCTTTAATATTTATTCCTTTTTTTTATCAAGAATTTTATATTATTTTAACCTATTGTTCTACTTTACTATTGGCATTTTTTAGATTCATTTATAGTAATAAGTTGCCCTTCGAGGACATTAATCCTACTGGGAGCATTAACGACTAGAATATGAGCTTTACATATTTTCTTTGAGTTAATAAATGTGTCATAGTTTATGTGCTATATTGGAGATAAATAATTTTTCAACCTTAGGTTCGCATTGATTTGTATGAAATCAAAATTAGATAATGATGATTTTTCCAAGAGACATCCTTTTTTAGTTGTTTCTTTATCCCCCTTATTGTTGGAAAAATTGATTTATTAAATGATGATTGGTAAATCATACCTTGAATAAATTTTCTATATATTATATATATATATATATTTTCCATAAATAATTTTTCCGTTAAAGGTTCCATATATTTAACTAAAGATAGAGATTTTTATCAAACATATATTTAATCTCCTTTGAGGTCTATATTTGTGTATTATGCTAGAGAAATTGAAACATATATTGAGTAATAAAAACTTCTTAATTGGAAAATACTTTGTTCCATGAAATGGTACTAGTTGTCAATTGGAGATGGTTAATAATTGATTTTGTAAGATCATTTATATATGAACATGAAGAACAGGTTGCTCAAGACTAATTTAAATAAATATGAAATATTCCTTAAACGCTTGAGATTAAATTCACTAGCATCATCCACATGAACTGTCTTGATTGCAAACGAATTATTTGTGCTAGTAATCTAGCAAATGCCAAATTGCAAGTTGATAATAAACATACATGTGACCATTTAGATATAGTACATGAACTATAATGATAAAACATCAAAATGGTTCACATGATGGATGCATAAATCACATATATCTCCAAGAATTTGCTCTAAGAATGCAAGGATTTTATCCTAATTTTAGTTAGAGATGGCCTTATAATCAATTTTCCTTCAGAAGAAATAGCACATAAGAATTCATCATATTGAAAAATCTTATGGTTTTTTGATATATTTCCATGCGAAATCTCAATGATTTTCCACATCATTATTAAACCTAGATGTCCCATTTAGTCATGCTAAACTATAAACTGATTAGATAAATTACACCGAAAGGTCATAACATTTGAAGGTAAATTCATGTAAGGTCTCAACGTTTCGAGTTGTTCATTTAAGGTCACAAAAGTGGGTTAATTTAGGTCACCATAGAAACGTGTCACAACGTGGCGGATCTTCTAAGTTTTAATTAAAATTTTATCTTGTTGACATGTGTAAATGGTGATCTTAACTGAACAACTTCTCTAAATGTTGTGACCTCAAATGAACCATGTGAAACATTGTGACTTTAAATAAACTTTCTCTCCAAATGTTGTGATCTTTCAGTGTAATTTATCCTAAACTCATTGGTAAACTTGTTGTTCACTATAGAATGAAATTCAATAAAAATAATATTTGTATCATACAATCTAAGGGATAAAGTGAGTACATACTCTTTCATTGTATACTCCTATTCAAGATAATAGATACGATATAAAGATACTCCTCTATTATACAAGGATTATACCAATAAATAAGTCATTAGGGAATTAAATGGAAATCTAGTTTTAAATTTTAGATTTTATATCATAATGAAACTCTAGAGAAAATACCTATATTTGAGTGACAATTTATAGTTATAAATGATTACTTAGAATAAAAGATAAATCCTACAACTTTAATACTTTGCACTAAGTATAAAAGCTTTTGATTGAACAAGATGAAGCTAATCACTACATTAACATTAATGCTAATTGATATGAATTTTTATCCTCTATTTGTTGGTTGATTTTACGATGTAAGATTTCCTTCGCTCATGGACATGATTCCTATTAATCTGTAACATTAAAATGGATAGACATTAGAGCTTTTAGTGTTTTTATTTTTGTTTTTAAACGTACCTTTATTACCTACATCTTTCCATTATTTATCAACTAAATTTCTGAACATCTATCCAAGTAAGCAATAGTTATAATTTTTTTCTTTTTTCAACCATCTCTTTCTTAAGAATCCAAATATCAATGAAAGATCATCTCTAATATTTACTTTCTCAACAATCACACATATGATACATTCATTTAATTATTTACCATTTTTAGAATGAGGTAATAGATTTATAAAATATTTTCTTTAATCTAGTAACCGATGTTATTAGACTCAGATTGACCTACTTTCTTTAACCTAGTTGAATTAGACCCCTCTTTAGAAACGAATCGATTCAACTATGATTTAACCATGTTTTCTATTAACACTTAATCCTTTATATATTGGGATAACCCTAAGATATGATCTAATAATAGTGCTAGTAGCTTGCCTATCCAAACTAATATGTGTCCTCTATAAATATAGGTATGGTTCCGGAATTGAACCAAACCGAAATCCGAACTATCAGATGCGGTATTGAAATTGAGGAACCAAAACCAAAACTGAAATTGAGAACTAACTTTTTTTTTCAATTAAAAATAAATAAATGAATTTTAGTTTCTAATAAATAAATTTTAAACTCAAAATAATTATTTGGTCTAGATGTAGATTATTTAACCAAATTTTTTAATTATTTAGAATAAGCATTTATTTATATACAAATACATATAATATTAATTATAGTTAGTAATATGAGATTAAAGGTAAAAAAAAATTACAATACAAAAAATAGTCTCACATTATTAAGGAAATGAATTTTACTTTTAGGAGAAGTTTATATAAACTAATTATATATGATTTTAAGTTATGTTTATTTGCGTTATAGATAATAGCACTTAAATATTATGAACTGGTAATAAATTTTACTCTTATATGAAATAGTTTAAATATTAATAATCATATATTTAATATTATATTTTAAAATTTTTTCTCTAATTTTCATTGTTAGAACTGTCGGTTCACTAATTTTAGGCTAAAGAACTATTTAGAAACCGAGAGCCTAATGGTACCCTAGTCGGTTCTAAAACTAGCCAACCAATCTAATTCTATTTTTGAAACCGCCAAGAGTAATTCCAATCCGATTCCTGAATGAAAACCAAACCATGCCAGGTCGAGTCCTCTTTATCTCTAAGTACATAAGCTTCCATACACTTTATCAACTAAACATCGTGCTTTTTGAAATCTAACTTGACTTTGTCTCCATGAATTCTTCGAGACCTCTGCATTTTTATGCAATTTCTCATGCTATAAAAAGCTTGTCGAAGTCATAATCCACCACGGTGACTTCGGTATCCGAGTCTTCCTTTTGATTAACGATCTCACAAGAGCACCTTGACGCATTTCCTCAGTTTTTAGAATCAAGTGTATAAAGGGTTAGATTTATCTTCACATAATGCCCCTAAATATGGCATATATAGTTGATAATGGTTGTATACATTTTAAGCCCTTGTCGTTTCAAATTCCTCTCGTTTTTCTAGTTTAAGGGAAAATTTGCAAATTGAAAAAAAAAAAAAAAATCTCGAAAATATGTGATAAAAAGAACCCTAGAATATGATACTTGATATATTTCAAAATAAAATTGTGTCTTGAAATTACGATTTTAAAGTATTATATCTAAAATTCACATTTTCATGGTTTCAATTCATTTTTATTTAAAACAAGATTTTAAAATATTATATGAAAATTGTGTTTTCAGTCCATTTTAAACCATATTTTGAATTTTTTTTTTTTTCTTGAGATCTGATTTTTAACATAACCAAATCCCCCGTATACGTTATGATCAACTAAATATTTCTTACAAATATTAACTCGGCCATTTCTGCAAGTTTTACTCTTCGAAACCTCCTATGAAATGGCCATTCTACTCTCCATATCGCAAGCCAAGAAAGTTGCTAATGCTAAACGAAGGATTCAAGTGGCCTTTAAAAAAACGAAGGTCGCATATTTTTTTTTACCGATGATTCAAATCTACTAATCTTAGGTACTTGTCTCAAAGGTACCAGGACTATCCCTTCTTTTCTTAATTCATAAAATCCACTCAAATGTATGTACCGACTCTCTTCCTCTCTCTAGTGATTTCAAAGGATCCTGGCTATGCACCATGGACAGTAACGATGACACAGTTATCCTTGCTAGAGATCACATATGGGCTTTGACCAGTTGGGCTTTAATAAATTGAGTTTCCTAGTGAATAAGTTTGAAAAAGAATAATAATTGATTTATTTTATTATTGAGGATTTTTAAAAAATGTATTTTTTTTTCATGAGGAATAGCAATTCATCTAATAAAGAATATAAATTCCTTATCTATTTTATATTATATGGAATAGCCAAATAGACATTCCATAATAGTATTCTTCTAATAGAATAGTAGACATCCTATTTTTCCTTAATATAATTACTAATATAAATAAGTAGGAATATTTACACTTTAGCATATGATGAAAATCAAATGTGGCATGAAATTTAATTTTTTAAAGCTTTAGGAAATATATAATTGTTAATATAAATTATACTCTATAATTAACTTAGGATTTAGTTAGCTAGTCTTAAATTAGAAATTAGAAAAAGAATTAAACTTAGTTTTAAAATTAAAAAAAATAAATAAATAATTCGAACACTAACGTCATGCGGATGTCAAGATTGCATAAATCATCATCCTCCTTGGTCATGCACAAGATAGCTCGAGGAGCTCACTTTGCAGTCATTTTTTACTCAATTTAATTTGCAATTTTGCCAAATCAATGACAAAATTAAAAACTAGATATGGTGAGCTTTCATTTTATACCAAATTTGTGGGATTTCGTGAATGTTTGTTAGGGAAAATCCAAGCTCGAAATTTGGAAAAAGTCAATAGTTGACTTTCCTAAAATATCACGAATCACATCAAAGTTGTATTTTTTAAGCAACTAGAAAGAAATGAGACGCTTCTAATACATGCATAAGAGGTCAATGTCTAGTTTGATTAGAAAGTTATATACAAATTTGGAAGAATCCCAAATTTCATGCTAAAGATAACTCATAAACCCTAGGTTTCAAATTGGTCAAATTGGTAAATGTTTGAATGAAATTGGGACCTTAGACACTATAAACAGGACATAAATGACCTATCTCAAGCACAAATTACATCAATTTCACATGAATTACTAATTCTATATTCTTGTTTGTGATTTAAGATTTTGAAGGTTGGAGCTCAAATTCATGTTAATACAGGTCAAATTAGAGAAATTAGAGGTTACGAGAATCCTTAAAAGTTCGAGATCTCCAAGTCCTAGTAGTTGGTTGTCACCGACAACCACTGTAGCCCCATCATAAGAGTATCACGATCACCACTAGGACCCAAGCCTCCAAACCACCACCTTCTAGTGGTTTTCGAGCTAAAGTAGCCATACAAGAGTAATCGCCGCCTTCAATTAAGCTAGTCTGACACAACCTCCTCAATCGCTAATAAAATAATAATCACCCTTATTCCACACACAAGTAAGGTTCGGATCATCTATTCTTTTTGTTAAATAGTAATAATAATCATCACCACTAAGTTATAATAATATTATAATAATGACAACGATAATAGTAATAATAATAAAAAGATTAGCTTTGTCATCTAGAAAATCTAACTTTTCATAATAATTTCTAAAACCTAATTTGATAGATTTAGGAGTTACAATGAAAAGAAAATTTTAATTTTAAAAAATTACTAAAATTTAGTAACTCAAAGTAATAAGATTTCAAGTTTCTAGAATTAATCAACAAAATAAAGTTTTCATCAATTCGAAAGAACTACTTTTTGTATTATAGTTGATAATTGCATGTAAATATTAGTTACCTTTTTCATAAATCTTGATAGATTTGGCTTATTTTGTAAATCTTAATAAATTTGGTTTTTTTTTTTTTGTAGATATCATATAATATTAAAATCTAATATATTTAAGGGAACAATCTAAAATGATCAAATTAAAGGTAGCAACCAATAGGTCTTTAATATGATAGTCTTGGACTTAGTAATTTCTAGTTATTGTTTTCTTAAAATAATTTTTCATGGACCAATAGTAAAATTAGGACCAACCTACTTATTGGTCTTAATTTAATTTTTTCTGATTTTAATCAGGTGGCAACTTTAAAATTTTTTTAAATTAAAAATTTATTTAATTCTTAATCGAGAGTTTATGTCAAACGGATTAAAGTTTGATGCAAATCAAATTAAGGGAAATAAAATTAGAAATCAAAATCCAAACTTGACAGGTATTTTTATTATTTTTTGTCATTGTGTCATCTCTTTTACAATTAGGAACATTTTGGCCATCACGGAATCCATGGTAATATTACTTCTTCATTCCTACTACAATTCTCTTTCTCCTCCTTTAAGAGATACACTTTCTATGGCCATGGAGTTGGGTGCTATTCTAAGTTTCATAGCACCTTTTTCTGATCATGATGAGCAAAAGAAGAAAGCAGTACAGAAGTAGTCTTGTTTATTAAAGTACTTTTTTTCCCCCACTATAATGCACCGATATTGAAAAGAGTAAGGTCCTTGCTATTATGTTATGTAGTGATTAAAATATTAACCTAGCTTCCTTACTGCTTGCCCAAAATTAGTGAGGAATGGCAATTATTTTCGTTCTTTTATGAATCCATAGGGTTCAAATTCAAAAGCAATTGAAAGCTTGGAAAAAAAAAAAAAAAAAAAAAGCAACTGAAATGACGATACTGGTGGACGTATGGTGGTTTCTGATTCGATCACATATTAAATAAATATTGATTATATGCAATACAAAAAATAAATAACAAAAGGAAAAAGAAAAAATATATATAGGAATTTGAAGAAAAAAATTGCACCAATTACCTCCATCTTCATGTACCTCGGGGTGAGTCATGTGGATTGTTTAGAGTTATTCCCAAACATCCTAGATAGTAGACGACCACCCATTACTGTACAATTAAGGGTAAAAAATGGGAAAAATTTTAGAAACGTGATATTGTTTGAACTTTCAATTTATTTATTTATTTTTTTATTGGTAGGTGGTGCACCAATCATTGTAATTGAATTAAATGATACACTTTTAAAATGGGTTTTAACTTACGGGATTTTTTTTTTTTTTTCTTTCAATATGGCTATCATAATACTACAGGGCAATTAATATGAATGCAAGCAGGTCAGGTTATTACAAGGTACCCGATCCGCACGTCCCGCTAAAAACACTATAGGATCACTGATCGAGTTTGGGAATTAATAGGTTGACCCTATAGGGTTTCGGGGCAGGTTCGAGTAATTGAAAATATCCTGTAGATACCCCGAACCCGTCAATTATGTAAAATTTAATATAATAAAATCATAGAAGAAAACATAATAATAGGTTGACCCTATAGGAGATGTTTTAGGAAATAATAGATTGAACTTATAGATGATGTTTTGGCTAAGGATTTAATGTCAAGTAGACTTTTTTATTATTTACTGGGAAATGAATTAGTTAAGAATATTTTGATTAAGGATTTTATTTTTTTATTATCCTTCCTCAAGCTGTAAAGACAAAAGCATGCTTTTGCTTGTAATGACTCAATTGAGTTTTCCTTTCATATTTTAATAGTTATGGTTGACCCACTGTCTTTTAGTTGTAATGTAAAAGAAAATAAAAGAAAAAGATTATAAAAAAGAAAAGAAAATAGATAAACGAGTTAGCGAGGTGGGGTAGGTCAGGGTCAAAACCCTTTAAGGGCGGGTTTGGGTATTGAAAAAAAAAATACCTATAGGGTCATGGGTTGGATTTGGAAAACCCTATAATGAACCGGGACGGGTTCAGGTTTTATATGACCCGTCCAAACCCATCCTGATTGCATCGCTAGTAATCAGTGATTGTTATGAAATCTACGGAATCTCCTGGTCGTTGTCAGCTACTTTTTTATAACTACTTTCTCATGTGTGGAAATGTGATTTTGTTATGGTTAATGTCATGAATATTACATTTACCACCCAATTCAGCTTTTTGTGTCTACTATTACTCATGGACTAACGTCGTTATCTCTATTGCTGACATGGCACCATCAACGAATAAAAATATGTTACATGTTAGCTAATGTCACAAGTTTTTTTATTTTTTTACTACACTTTTTATTATCATGATAATTATTTTATTTAATGCACCGCAATTATTATTCTTAAGAAAAATTATCATTTCCACATCCAATGAAATGAATTCAAGCATACAAGCTCGTCAAGATACCCACATCCAATAAGCCCAAGCACACAAGTCCATCAAGCCATGAGCATCACCCCCATTCTAACATGGTGTTAGACAATTCAATAGTGGACTATTCAATTTTATCTTCTATGTAGAGGTATTTTTTCAAGAATTAACAATGTGGCACAACTGGTTTCATCTCCTTTAGTGAATGTTATTAGGACTCTCTCTTTCTCTCTAACGTCTCTACTTCACCAACTACCACCTTTCACCATCTCCTTCTTCGACTACGAAACGTTGTTATCAATCACAATAACACCCCGCATAATCATCATAGAAACCATATCACCACCGGAAGTGAGAGAATATATCTAACCTCATCACGAAGCATTGACTCATATCCTTCCTTAAAACACCTACTTAACTTTGGTCTATAGGAATGAATTTCCAAGAGGAACAAAAATTAAAAAAAAAAAAAAAGAAATAAGACAATAATGCTTGCTCTGTTTTGTGGCATGAAATAGAGTTGTTGGTAATAAACATTTGTAAAGGGTGTGTGATCGTCATGTGTTCTTGCTCGGGTCTCACTTGTAACAGGTTAGCGTTTGCAAGTTCTAAAGCTCAGTACCGTGTTCTATTCTGTCAAGTCGAGGAACTCAATCCTGCATCTTCATGGTTAAGCTTGAACTCAGCTGCTTGGCTTGGAAATGTTATGTTGGTGTTGGTAGCTCGGTTGCCTACTTCAATAGCACTCGGCTCCTATCACTCCACTCTGGCATTATGAACTGCACATCGATAATGAGGACTTGATGTCTTTGTTTGCCCATGTTGAAGTCAAGCTGCTCGAAGTTAGTCAGCAGCTACTGATCGACTTGCAATTGGGAACCCGAGTCCAAGTGTTTATTGGAGATGGTTGTTTGATTTTTTTGAAACAGGAACAACGTTGGGGTTTCAGTTCTTGTAATGAAAATCTAGTTTAAGAAGATAAATCATGGCTTAGTTTTCTCCAACCTTCCATCGTTAATTTCTTTTGAATTTATGAAAAGACTAAGAAGAAGTTTGTCCTACATAGTTAATTTCTCAACTCTTAAACATCTATATAAGATGCAATTGGTGAGATCATAATTGAAATGAAATTTGTTAATAGCAAAAAGCAACTAGGCAATCGCTTGCATGTGGAAGCTATAAGGCGAGTTTCTAAACCAAATTTAATTTCACTTAATCAACCATTGTCTCTTTTTGCAATTTATGCCCAATTTATGCAATTATGACAATAATAATAAAGAGATAAGGAAAGTAGAAGATCACACTGGAATTTAACGTGGAGTTCGGTTCACCTTCTAGTCTCCACGGTCTATAATTGCCTTACTTAAGGAGGACTTCATACCATCCATTCAATTTCAAAAAATGTCCCACAAAGAGGACTTCATAATAATACCTCAACACTTGACAACTATACACTTGCCTCAATTAAGAGGACTTTACTCAATTGCTTCAATACACGAGAACTTCACTAAAACACTAAAACAAAATACAAACAAACATGTAAATAGTGCCTTATGATATTTGCTCACAAATCTCACTTTGTCACTATTCACATTTTCGCTCAACTAATACAAATACAAATTGAGAGATTATTTTGATAAAATCTATACTAATTAAGCTCTACTCTCGTACACAAAAACACCCAAAAACTCCTATTTATAGGCCCACCAAAAAGCTAGCCATTGCCCCTCAAAATTCTTCACCAACGGTTGAAAGTTTCAGCGTATCTGCTTACTAGTCCAAAACTCACTGGCTCATCAGTGCAAGTTGTGCTCGTAGTCTTCCCTATGATCTCTACTGATAGCTTTTTCGAATTGTGCTTCCTTCTTGCACCAATGAACCAATCTAAACCCTACCAATGAGCCAGCACACATCTTCTGTACTCCTGATACAAAAACACAACACAAACATATGTATGTAGGCATAGCTCAAACATATCACAAATATGTTTTGTTTATTAAATATAACTTAACTAAGTTGTAGAGTATTTGTACAATACATTTCCTTAATTATCATGGCATAAGTGTGGGTCAAACATGAGTAATTTAATTAGGCTCTTATACATAAACTATTAAGTAATACTAATTATAATGATAAAAATTATGATAATAATAAAATACTTGAAAAATAATAAATTAACATGTCAGCCAACACATGATAAGTTTCTATAGATTGAAAGTGTCACATCACGTAATAGTGTTAATGGAGTTAGTCAAGATAGCATGTGTGCAGCATTCGTATTATTAGCCCATTAACATTAGCCTATTATGTTATGTGGTGTTTCATTTCTAATGAGAAAAACTAAGGGTGTGATTGTTTTATCTTTTTCTTGTACTTGTTATATCTTATTTTTATTGTTTTAAAATAAATATTTATTAAAAAATAGATATTTTTATTTATATACATATCAAACAAATTAAATGAAGATATGATACAAATAAAATACAGATGAAAATCAGATAATCCAAACATACGTTAATATTTTGAAAACCATTTGTTTATAAATTTTTGCTACCATCAAAAACTGAAATAAAAATAATAATTTTGGATTTAATAGAAAATTGGTGATATTAATTTTCTAATGTGTGTGTGTGTGTCATTTGTATATATATACATATACATATTGATCGATATACCACACTGTTAAAAACTTAAAATTGCAAAGCTTTTGTCATCGGCTCAAAGCAGCCCCTAATTTTTCCCTCCTCCGCGCGAATCAATGTCTAACAGTGGACTAATCCATACTAATTCCCGCCAATCAGGGATCATCGCGAAACTCGAAAAGGACATAGATACTCTACTTTTGTCGTTAGTGGTCTTACGCGTCAAGCATTTTTTATATACTAACCTTATGAAAAATTGCAAGTGAAAGCTTCCTGTTTCAGATTATTTTAAAACATTTTCGGTGCCTCTTTCTTTGTGTCGTCTGACATGACAGTGCCACGGTCCAGATAATCAGCACTCAGCGCGACTTCCATGGCAAATAAACCCCACTTTTTTTATTCTTTTCCTTCTATTTTCAAAGGTTCTTTTCAGCTTTAGCTGTACACGAGCGGTGTAAACTCATTGTAATCTTAATTTCTAATAGAGATTCTTCATTTTCGGTGACCAAGAAAAAATGGGTTCAGGGAATTTTCTCCAAGTCGTTGCCAAGAACTTTGATGTGCTTGCTTTGTATGTCTTACATTCTCATTATCATCATCAATGTTATGGAAATGTAAATCTTGCCATTCCGTTTAGTTGGTTTTTTCCTAAGTGTTTTTATGTTGTTGTTTTTTGACATGCAGGCCTCTAGTGACTCTTGTGTATCCTCTGTAAGTTTGTCTTTTTAAGTACATTTGAGTTTTTGGTGGAATTTAAGTTATGATGCCATTTGCTGGGGTTTATTTTTCACAGATATGCTTCTATAAAGGCCATAGAGACAAAGTCTCGTTCAGATGACCATCAATGGCTCACTTATTGGGTTTTGTATTCTTTGATTACACTCTTTGAGCTCACATTTGCCAAAGTCCTTGAATTGTAAGCTTTCCATTTCTTGTAATATGTAATTTTTAGACCTGAGTCGCTAGAAACATGACTTATGTTGCAGCATAGACACTAGGATCTGTCTCAGTATGTCTGAAATTTACACCATTTCTGTAATTGCTCAAAGCAACTACCCTTTTGGCTGGATAACCATCAGACCCTGTCCCTTTTTTGCCTCTTCAATGGTGTGGCTGTTTGCGTTCCATTGGGTGTTTTCCCATGTGAAGAATGTATCATTTCGTTACACCTTCTTGCCCTTGACTTGCCAGCATTGGCTCAATATCTTTTAGGAGTATTTAATTGGTGGCATTCATGAATTGCAGTAGGAACTATTGAGTTATTCACCAAGAGACATTGATGTTTATTGGATTTTGCACCTGAAGTTTGAAGTGCACCTAATTGAACTTCTACTTATCAAATGTACTACCTTACTCCTAACTTGTAATCTTTGATAAATGAGTATTTGTCAAAGCATCATATGAAGGTAGAAAATTTGATAAGTAGAAGTCCAATTGAGTATATCATTCAGTAGATTCAAATTTTAAGTATAAAATTTGGCAAACAAAGTTCAATCAAGTATAATATCTGGTAATTGCAAACTTCAGGAAATGATTTTGACATTTGGCTTCAATTACACTAGAGAATATTTCAACCACTTTTGGTAAAGTTGTTCAGACTTTTTTAAGCATTAAGCAAGCTAGGAAGGTTTCATGGTTATATGTAGTGACCGAAACCTAGTAATAGCTATTCTTGTCCTCTCTTCATGCAAATGTCTCATCCAACAAAATTTCCGCTTGTACATGATAAGAAAGTGATGGTTTCTACAGACAATTTTATACACATATGCGCTGCATTTGAGATGTTAGTTGGATATCTCATCTGTTATAGAATGGACCCTTTGCTAGAACAAAAGAAAACTAAGAACAAGATGTCGAGCTTTGATCATTGCTTCGATAGAAATGCATAGTCAAACTAAGGAACCCTGTTGGTTTAAATGATTAGTCATGTTTCGCCAGCTTAATTTAGTTGGGCTTGTGCTTACAGTTTGCATTCAAATTTGACATTGCTTCAATTAAATTGATCAGCTGAAACTATGTCCGGCTATGACAGAGTAACCCTGCAATGTTTCTTAAATGTGGCAGTTAAGAAATGTAAATGCCAAGCACATTTTGCGTTGTTACCACAGCATAACCATGATTGTGAAGAATGTTATTTACTGATAACCTATCAACTAAAGCCAAGGAAACATATAGCGCGTGCAGCTTGATTAGTTCTGATTTTTAAACTAGGGACAGGATCATGTCAACACTGCTTATGTCCTTCATTATGTTAGCAGTTGCACTTCCATCTCATTGTTGTAGTTTTCTTTTCATTTTCAGGTTTCCAATCTGGCCTTATGCTAAGCTTATCTTCACATGCTGGTTGGTCTTACCTCATTTCAATGGGGCAGCATATGTTTATAAGCATTTCATTAGACCTATGTATATGAACCCACAAGCTACTACCATGTGGTACATCCCTCGCAAGAAAGATGTCTTCAGCAAGCAAGATGATGTTCTAAAAGCCGCTGAGAAGTATATGGAACAGAATGGAACCGAAGCATTTGAAAGGCTCATCAGCAAGGTGAAAATCACAATATCCCTTGCGTTTGTGCTCTTGAAACTGTCAAATTGTTATGCCCACTATGGCATCTCAAAAGCAAGCTATCTGCCAATTGTTTTTAAACGAGTAAAAGATAGGCTTAACCGAATGTATCTAATTATAAGTGCATCTTATAGTGACTTCTTGACACAGATTTTTGGAATATAAATATATAAAAAAAAGGGGAATGCATGTTAATCCTGCATTTCTATATGACGGAAATTTGGTGAAAATTGCATCTATAATTTTCATACAATTTGTCCTGCCTAGTTAATAACTATTAAAATTTAAAAGGTAATTATCACATTTGATACCTCAACTTTATCCATTTTTGTAATTAAGTGCTTAAAGTTAAAAAAATTAATTAATACCTAAACTTTGTCAAATTTTACGATTAGCTGACTGAATTGCTCATATTCGTAATTAACTACTTCACCAATTATTACAAATGATTCCAAAAAATTTATAAGTAGCGAATTGACACTCTTAACTTTCAATAGTTGTTACATAAACAGATAAAGTTCGGGTACCAAATGTTAATCTACCCAGCACAAAATGGTGAATACTCTGTTCTGGTCTTGCTGATGGCTGCTAAGGGAGCACCTGATAACTTGTTGGCCTGACCATGTTGGCATGTTTGCCTTTTTCTCCATGCATCTAATGAATTTGATCATCTATTTTCCTTGCAGGCTGATAGAGAATCAAGAGCCAGAAGAAATAATAATAACTACATGATCTTCGATGATGATTATAGGTATTGAAGGGCATGCTTTGGAACTTAAGGATACTAACCATGGACAACATAAGACTTTTTATTGTGTAATATCACCATCATTTATGAGCTTGGTTGTTTCCTTGGTATTCTTAGGTTGTAATCCGTTTTTATATGTTCATCATCTAATTCAATCTTCTGAGTAAGTTTCTCATGCATTTCTACTGGTTTTTGACATATTTCTTAGTTGGATAACATCTTCCATCTAGACCAGCCCATTTGTCCACTTAAAAAATGGGCTGCAGCTAATTTTTTGGCCATTAAAAAGCAGGTAAAATTGGCTCGGCTGTTTAACCTGTAGGCCAAAACATGCTAGTTCATATGCCGAAACATTTAAAAAAAAAAAGAAGAAAAAGAAAAGTTTAAAAATAAGAATATAATAACATATTAGTGATTATTTATGATATGCTATGGAAAAAATAAATTGATACCAATGACAAGCATTATAACATTTTTTAAGTATATATTTATTGATTTAAATGTAATATGTATCCAATAAATCATTTAAAAATGTGTTTTTATATATAAATAATTAAAATAGTAATAAAATTAATCGTTAATATATATAAATTCTTAAAATATATAAATATTCTAATTTTCATATAAACTAATATAAAAAATAAAAATAAAAAAATGATTTCACCTTTAGCCCGCAGGCTGACTCATTTAACCAATGATGAGGCCTGGGCCTACAAAATTCTGGCCCATATGTCCCCTTCTACTATTGCATCTCTAAGAACGTTCATAAATCTTATGGACACCCAACTGTTTAATATATACATGTGTCCCTAATCAGCATTACACACCTGCAATATGGCCGTTGTCCAGAGCATGGTGATTCCAATGTGGGAAACACTATTATGCCGTCGAGTCTGAATAAGAATCTTTCTTTCCTTTTTTTTTTCCCTTTTTTTTTTATTCCAAAGTAAATCTATTTTTTAATAATTTATGGCTGTAATACCTTTAGTGTTATAAATGGACACAATTCTTTGTAAATTTTTATCATTGTTAAAGAAGTTAATAAATATAAAATAAAGCTTGTTTCACAACAACAAAAATTAAAATTTTAAGTACGTGTATATGCAATGGTTCATTATGTGCATGACATGTATATAGCATAAACCACAAGCATCACATTATACGAATTTATGAGGAATTAGGATTGCATATAATGTGAACAAAAGGATAATATGAAGAGGGATTAGAGAAGCAAAATCGACAATCATAACAAGGTAGGTGCAAGTCACAAGTTATCAAATAGTGTTAGGTACCAAAAATGATTCAAATCATAATCTCTTAGGTAATATACATATGCATTTATAATTAGTTATAACAATCATCACCATTACATGCTATAAATTATTGATGAATAAGATTCACTAGGGTTTTCCCATTTATATAAAGGAACCTAAACAACACCTAAATTTGTTAAGAAAGGTTAAAATGTGCAAGACAATTTTTAACGCACTCTGTCTCGAGTCTACTAATCAAAACCCTCCAAACCATCATAAATTAGGTCTAATTACTTAGATCTTGTCACTAATCTTAAATAATTAGTTTAAACATAAATTAGTTGATTTTATGAATTTATATTATAAAAATTTCCTCCTCTACTATCGTACCAACAAATGTGACCAATTCTTATCTTTTTTACATTTTAACTTATGGGGAAATTCTATGATTCCTTCACTAATTTTGATGGACCAGTCTCATTACTATCGAACGATTCATATCATACCAACCGTGATCGAATTACTCAAATAGTTAATATTTCAATTACTATATTTATTTTAACGGTTAAATAATTGACTTAATGGTTCATTGATGGAACCATAGAAGCTCACTAACTTATGGGTATTAGCAACTCTTTTCTAGTTGTTGTTCTTCCATATTTAGGGAAGTATGTAATGAATAATTTATGGCTAATATGGAATTATGTCCCAAATAGAACCGCAAAAGTATGCAACATTGTCTTTTTGAAAATTTTCAAGTTTTATATCAAAATATTAGCTATCACTTTATGAAAATTGCATGAGTAATGTATACTTCTAAATCGATGTAATTATCCTTCTACTCTTTGGCATAACTCTTTCTCTAATTTTGAAGAGAAATTCTGACACTTCAAATTGAAAAGCTCCACTTTCCATTTTTCTTTAAATACCCAAACTACATTTATTTCTTCTACTTCTGTGGCTTTCCATTAATTTCTACTATATTTCATGTATCCAGTCACAATGTTAAGTAACAATCAATATGATAAGATTGTTTTCTATGAATTGGCTAAGCTCTGCACTTCTTTTGTTAAAACTCAGGTGTCGAAGAACAAGACCAAAGAAATGGAATAGTAAAGTGTAAATGTGTTGTCTTAGAGAAGTTATTAATTTTGTTACATGAATAATATAAATATAGTACTAGACATAATAAGATGAAGACATGTGGGATCATCTGTACCATACACGTGTACTAAAATAAATAAGAAATTCTTCATATCCCTCCCTCAAGTAGGAGCCTCCAGAACCCTAGGCACATAAATGTTAAAGCTGTAAGGAGCCTAAAGGCTTGGTAAGCAAATCAGCAACTTGAAGACAAGATGGCACATAAACTAGCTGTAAAAAACCAAAAACTATATGGTATCTCACAAAGTGAACATCTGTGTCAATGTGTTTGGTCCATCCATGTAAGTAAGGATTATTGGCAACTAAAAGAGCATATTTGTTATCACAAGAAAGCTGTATAGGAAAGGACATAGGAACAACCAAGGTTCTAAGTATATATGACACCCAAAGTAATTCCTTAGTGGTAGCAACAATGCTCTTATATTTAGTCTCAGTGGTAGAAGTAGCTACTGTTGGCTGTTTTTAGTTTTCTAAGTCACCAATGCCTTACTAAGAAACACACAATATCCGAAAGAGACTTCTTATCAGTATAACTAGATCCCTAATCAGAATCCAAAATCCTCGAAGAGTAAGGTCATTATCGGTAGATTAATAAAGACCCAAAGAAGAAGAACCTTTTAGGTAACACAATAGATGAAACAAAGCTTGTAAATGAGGTGTTCTAGGAAGTGAAAGAAACTACTAACCCGATGTACAACATATCAACTATCTCACCTGGTAAGAGTGATATATAACAACTTCTAACCAAGCGTCTATAATATGTTTGATCTGGCAACAAATCACCTGAAATATCATCAAGTTGAATTCATGTAAGCAAAGGACAATTAATAGATTTAGCATCAGTTAAACTAGATTCAAGAAGCTCATCTAAAATAAACTTCCTCTGATTTAGAAAAATTTCTTATGATGTACGGCATAATTCCAAATCAAGGAAAAATCTAGCCAAACCTAAATCTTTAATCGCAAATTCCTAATCAAGCCACTTCTTGGTCTCAACAATAAATGCTCATCCAAAGTAATGATGAGCACATCATCAACATATAAAAGAATATAAACACAACTAGCCAAACTAGAATGAATGAACAAAGAGTAATCATGTTTAGACTATGAGAAACCAAGTGAAACTAAGAACTAAGAGATTTCCAACTTCACTTCTACTGCCTTAAGGCTTCTTTAAACCTATATAATGACCTTTTAAGATGACAAACTTGATGAGGAAAAGCCTTTTTGTACACTTCTGATAGAATCATGTAGATATCCTCATCCAAAAGCCCATTTAAAAAGGCATTATTAACATCTATTTGAAATAAAGGCCATTTAAAGGCAACCACTATAGCTACAAGAATTCTAACACTTCCTAATTTGGCTATAGGAGAAAAAGTTCGATTATAATCTTCCCTTTGCTTTTGAGTAAAGCCCTTAGCAACCAACCTATCTTTATACCTTTCGATGGTTCTATTAGGTTAGTATTTGATCTTTTAAACCCATTGTGTACTAGTTGCCTTTTTCCCTTAAGGATGTGTAGTTAATTCCTAAGTGTCATTACTTTCTAAGGCATTTAGTCCATCTTGCATAGAAAGTTGCTATTATTATGTTTAGATGCATCCAAGTAATTATGTGGTTCTTGAGTAATCAACACATTTGCTAAAGAGGAAACAAAATCAGTAGGATATAAAGCAAAAGTGGAAATATCAAACAAAAGATAATGATTGAAAGAATAGTTAATACATTGATTAGTTAAATGATTTGTATGTGTTGCAGTACAAAGTCTAGTAACCACGTAGGCATGTGTTGTTCCTTAGTTGATTGACGTAATGAAGGAGAAGAAGAAGCGACTACTTGAGGAAGACCAGAATCTAAGACATCTAATGAGGAGGGTTGACAAGTAGAATACTCATCACCTGACTGCATATGAGAAGTATGATAAGTTGAAGACTGAGCAGATCTAGAAGGAACAAGCATTTAGGTGTTTCAAAGGATAAAGGAACAAAATTCGATGACTGTAAAACTATATGAGACATCTAAATTTAAGGGAAAATGTGCATCTATAAAAGGAAACACATTTTCAAAGAAAATCACATCTCTAGAACCAAAATTCATTTGTGAGATAGATCACACACCTTAAAATCCTTTATCCATGTGTATAGCCAAGAAAAGCACTTTTAACTCCTCTTGATTCGATCTTATCCGAAGGACATGGTTTCTTAGCTATATAGCATAACAATCAATGATACACAATTGATCATAATAGGGAGGACTATCAAAAAGCTTCTCATGAGGTGATTTCTAATCTAAACTAGCCATTGGCATCTTATTGATAAGATAGGTCGCTGCGAGTACAAACTCCCCTAAAACTCCTTTGGTCAATAAGCATGAAGTTTGATGCTCTTGAAGTATCTGATAAATGCTGATGCTTCCTTTCAGCTTGTCCATTTTGTTGAGGTGTGTATATAGTTGTTCTTTGATGTGCAAGTCTAAGGCTATTAAAAAAGGCTTTGCATGCATGAGATAAAAACTCAACCCCATTATTAGTTCTCACAAACTTTAGAATTAGAGAAATGATTTAGAAGAGAAGAAAAGAAGTTCTCAGAGCAGTAAGTGTTTGACTTTAAGATTGAAGCAAATATGTCCAAGTGGATTTAGTATAATCATCCACAATGGTGAGGAAATAAATTTCTATAGAAATAGATCCAAAATGATAAGAACCCCAAATATCAATATGTAACAACTTAAAAGCAAAAGTAGACCTATGTAAACTTCTGCAAAAGGAAGCCTTAAATTTGGCTTCTTGACACACATCATAAAGAAAATGTTCAAAATTCAAGTGTTTATAAAAATCCAAATGTTGCAGTTTTGAAGCTTAAGTATGACCCAAATGTGTATGGACTAAATGTAATAACTCTGAATTATTACAAGATTGTGAGGAATACAATGAAGCAAAAGAATGATCAATTAGAGCTTTCTTGTCTTCAGTATACAACACATATAAACCACCTTCTGTTTTAGTCATAGTGACCCTTTGATAAATTTTCTGATCCTGAAAAATGCACTCATGTGCGGTGAAAATGGCTATAAGTTTCTAATCTTTAACCAGTTTATGAACTGATAACAAGTCATGTGTGAATGAAGGAATAAGGAAGACATTGTGTATGGTTAGATTAGGTGTGCTGTGAACTGATCTGGTTTGCGTAACGAGTATGGTTCTGCCATCAAGTAGTTTAACACTGATAGGATATTAAAGCATAACAAGATCATGTAAAGTATCATCAAAATGGGTCATGTGATGTGTTTCCCAGTGTCAATTATCCAAAAAGTCACATTATTATTAAGTACATTTAAAAGAAAAGAACGGGGTAAACTTACCTGTGCTATGAACATTATGAACCATTGCTTTATTTCATTATCCCCTAGTTTTTTATCATTTGAAGCATTTCATGACACATATCCTCAATCATCATCTAATCACATACTACAAAATCATCATCTTCTTTCACCATGGTTACAGGTTCCAGATGTTCAAAAGGTGTCTTAAGTTGCTTAGTATAATCTTCAACTTGATTAGTTGCACTAACAAGCTTGACATTGCTCAACATACTAGAATTATTAGAATAAGTGGATGAACCTCTGTCTTTTACAACTTTCTTCCCTTTGAACCATTCTGAATAATCCATCAATTGAAATTTACTATCAATGCTATGTCCATTTGCCTTACAATGTTGACACACGACCTTTACTCAACCTTTTCTTTCTGTCATTCACATAAGTTGAGCCTCGTCCTCTTGTGTTCCAGGTCTGAAGTAATCATAGAAGATACCTATTTTTGTTTTTCAACTTGTTGTACTAAGTAAAATGCCTTATTGATAGAAGGCATTAGATCCATGGATATAATGTGATTACACACACTATCATAAATGTCATTTAACCCCATCCGAAATTGCATGAGTTTATTATGTGAATCATACTCAATCGATTTTTCTTTTAAGCCACAGACACAAGTATTTGCATGATCACAACAACACTAAGGATAAGGATGTAGTTATTGCAACTCATCCCAACATCTCTTAGGCTTCCCATTATATGTACTAACACTTTGATTCAATTGTTTCATATCACAAATATCATGCTCTCATTGGAAAACCAAAGAACAATTTGAGAAATCGTACTATTCTCCTTGTTCATCCCATAATTGCTTAGCCATTTGAGCATAAAGAAAATTTTGTGATATCTTAGGAATCACAGAATTGATTAACTAGCATTGCACCATTTGATCACATCTTGACCATTTAAAGAACTCAACAGAATTATCATATGATAGTACAATTGTTCTATCTATGAAACCTAACTTCAATTTCGCACTCAATTCCACTCTAATTGACCTACTCTGACCTTGATAGTTATTTCCTCAATTATGCTACTAATGGACATGTTATGGTTATTTGATCACAACAAGCAATGAGGATCCATAATCATCGCATCAATAGTCGAAGAGTTATACGATTTACTACATTACTCATGATGAAGATGAAGAAAGAAACACTTAGCCGAGCTCTGATACCATGTGAATTAGCTAAGCTCTGCACTTCCCTTATTGAAACTCACGTGTCGAAGAACACGACCAAAGAAATGGAACAGTATAAAGTGTAAAATGTATTGTATCAGGGAAGTTATTAATTATGTTACACGAACACTATAAATACGGTACTAGACATAACAAGACGAAGACACGTGGGATCATATGTACCGTACACGTGTACTAAAATTAATAAGAAAGTCTTCACATTTTCATGGACTTTATCCTTGTGATGATACGGAAAATGATTTTTCTTCTGAAATAAAATAGCAAGCTGAAGCCTAATATATGTGTATTTCATGTCATTGTTTTTGTTTACTTGATACAAAATAGTCGT
This sequence comes from Combretum micranthum, assembly GCA_024138025.1. Classification (NCBI taxonomy): domain Eukaryota; kingdom Viridiplantae; phylum Streptophyta; class Magnoliopsida; order Myrtales; family Combretaceae; genus Combretum; species Combretum micranthum. Next base: position 901,936 of record JAMXBD010000079.1, read on the forward strand.
AAGGCAACATCGGAATAATATTTTATTTGTTATCAGAAAATTAGAAACTCTTATATTAATTTAATTAAATATGATACTTAATTGAAATTTTACGTGTTAATTTCTTTTTTGTCCTTTAAATTTCATTGTCTCACATGGAATTTACAACCACCGCAGCCAAGTAACCAAGTCATACATAAAATCCAGAAGTAAAATATAACCAAATTTAAATTAAATTTCTATTGTTTTAAGAAAAATCTTTTATGAATAGAATGACAAGTTTTTGTGTTTGATTGTATTTTGTAAAATTATTTTGAAAATATATTTTTGGTATTTGAAATTAATTTTACGTAAAATATTGTATAGTGTATAAGTAAGGTATTTTATTAAGGAGAATAGTCCAAAAGATGACTCGGATTTTAAAAAGTATTAAGTCAGTTTCCCCAAAAAGCCAAGGTTTTCGGCAAATGTTTTTCATCACTTAGAAGGACATTTTCACCTAAGCAAACAAATAGAAATAAAAACAAACGAAATGTTTCTAAAAAAAATATTTTTCCGAAAACAAATAGTGCTTAAATTGAGAAGATTATTCGGCCACAAAAAAATTTGAGAAGATTAAAATCCATTTCTAAATATAAAAATACATTGAAATAGACAAAGTGTATTCCATAACCATCCCCTTTTCAAATTTCATATATACTTAATTCTCTTATCTTAAAATCGATCATTAGACCATTAGACCAATGCACGTAGTATTTTACTATTTATTCTCTGATAAAGTTATTAAAAAATTGCATAAAATTCAGAAAGAGAAAAGCGGAAACTTTTATTTGCTTATTGTTTTAGTTTTTTAATATTTTGTTGTACTTAATTTTTCTTTTAGTTTTTTTTTTTTTTTGGACAAATAAGCAAATGAAAGATACAAGGTGTATTTGCGATTTACTATATATATATATATATATATATATTGTTTAGAAAGACAAAATGTATAATTTAAAAGATAAATTATACTAAAAGGTTTCAACATTTGGTGATAAGTTTATTTTTGGGTTCCAACGTTTAGGAGTAAGTTCATTTTGGATCCTAATATTTGAAGGAGTGAGTCAATTTGGATCTCCAATTACACGTGTCAATAGGAGAAGAGTCTTCTGAGTTTTGATCAAATATTTTCTCCTATTGACACGTGCCATTAGGAACTTAGATTGACCTGCTTCTTCAAACGTTGGGGTCCAAAATAAACTTATCCCCAAACGTTAGGATGTTCTAGTGTAATTTACCCTAATTTAAATTGATGGCCGCATACGCTCCTGTAAATTGCCGATTGCGCCAAATCCTTATTTGGTTTTTGAATTTTATAACTTCCAACACATGTGGTATATTAAAAATATACTCTCTCTCTGGTACCAAAAAAAAAAAAAAAAACTTCTTACTAACCCCCATTTGAGGGGTGGCCTTATGGTCACCTTGTTCACCCATTCTCTCAAATCCTTTATCTTTCTTTTACTGCTTTATAACTGTAAATTCATCTTTGTTGATTCTAATATCCACAGATTTTCATTTTTTGAATAGAAGTCTTCATATCTGTTTCTTTTCTACTATTTTCACCATCATTGATTCATCATAGTTCATCATCGTATGTCTACTTCAATAGATGTGATGAATATAAAGAGATCATGAAAATTGGATTTTGGGTTATTAATGGCTTTTTGAATAAGCAGTTTAGTTTTAATTTTTACTTTATATAATTATCATTTTTGTTTTTTTGTGTTGCCATCTCCTCTATGGTATTGTGTCATCTTTATGATGGGATTTTTTCTACTCGCTAGTTAGGTGAGTCTTATTCACCTGGGCGTATTAATACCTCTAACCCCTTGTATATGGATGCTATTGTATCAATAAATTCGATTGGTGTAATATATTTATATTGAATGAAATTCATCTTACTAGCTAAAAAGAAAAGGTAAAAACAAACACATGCTCTATATTGACTCCAATGCCTCTACACTTCAATTATTCTACCATGTTAAGAAAACCTTACATGCATTACCCTAGATGGACCATTTGTGAAATACCCCTAAATTCTATAAGGTTTAATTAGAAAATAATATTAATTAGTATGAAAGTACAGATAAATTTCAATCTTAAATTATATTTGATTGATTAATTCCAAGTTTGATCATATTTTGGATTAAATAAATCTAAATTTTAGTTTAGATAAATTAAATTGAATTAATAAAAAATAAATTGAGAATAGAAATTCAATTAAACCTAATATTTTTCACAATGTTAACTTGATGGCATTGTTGTAATTAATAATAAGTTACGCCTACAAATTGTCTAAGTAATTAACTAAATGACACCATCTCTAACAAATTTTAAGTATTTTACTCCATTTCTTTTACTTTTCAAAAATATCTAAGGGCATCCATGTCTTTTAACTCTCTGAATTGTATTCTCTATGTTTACAAATGTCCTAACCAACACTACTTAAACTTAATTATCTCTCCTTTCTCATTCCTCTTTCTCAAGAAAACAAAACACTACTAGACTCTCTCTTTAACTTGTTTTACAAGCTACCTTCTTTAAAAACCCATATATCAAACCCATCCTAAAAATCATCCCCTTCTCGGATTAAGAATTTAATTGTTTTTGTCACACTTTTAGTAAGTAAATTCTAGATCATTGAAGAATATGGGTATTGCTTTGAATTTGTTGAAAATTCATGTGTTGATGAATGATTGGGTATTAGATATATGTTTTAATTTGTTTTTTTTATGATATATTTTATAGGTTTATATGAATATGTGTTGGTTAATGCATGCATGTTTGAAGATGATCTTGATACAATTTGATGAATGAATTCATGGTTTAATAAGCAAGAACATGCATGAACATACTATTGGAATTATATGTATAATTGCACAATTGTTGTTGTAGGTGTTAATTCACTAGTAGAGAGTGGGCTCTAGAGTACGATGGACATGCACACACAAAACACGGTTAGTGGTACGCGGGATATTATCTAGCATGGCCACTCCGATGCTTAAGTCAGTAGTGGGTTTGAGAGAATAAGATATTATGAGAGTAACATAGACTCAGCTAAACTACCCATATTTTGAGGGCGTGGTCTATTTATAATCTTTGGTCATAACTTAATTAAGGGGCTCGCTAGATCTTGCTCCACATGAGCTTAAGCCCATAAGGAGGTAGGTGAGCTCAAACCTAAGCTGATTCTTGAATAGGGTAGAGGTGGTCATGCTTGGAGATGTTCCCTCACCTTAGGGAGATTTGAGTGAGGTGTGGAGGAATGGTCTTCGTGCATGGTAGGGAGTGAGGTTAGACCAAGAGTCAAGGTCCTCACCAGACTGAGACCTTAAAGGAGCTTTAGCGTGAGGCTAAGATCCCCATAATATGGAGATCTCATGGCTCAGAGGTCCACATGAAGCTTCTTAACCCAAATGTCTACAAGACTCAATGAGCCCTCTGGCCCATAAGGAGGGTGAAAGGGTCCACTGAGTTTGTCAGATATTCTCTATAAAAATTATTGAATTGATTGGTTAATTGTATACATAAATTATGTTAATCTAATGAATCAAATTATCTATTTAGATTCAAACAATAATTTGATGAATTTATGTAGTTAACATGCATGTTTAGTGTTAAATTTTTGTTGGAAAATTTGGAATTTATTAGAGTTGATTTAATATTGGAACTTATAATTGACGTGTGTAACATGTATATGTCGAATGATGTAAAGGAATATATATGTGATTTAGAATTTTAATTATTTTGATGAATGATTTGAATATAGTTTCAACTAATTAATTTAAATACTGAATTTAAAACCAAATAGGATTTAATTTGATGAATGTTCATGTTAATATTCAATATGATTTAATGAGTACTTGTGATATAGAATGATGTTTGATTTATAGTGATTTAAGAATTGGAATTGGTTTGTATTTAAGTTTTAGTTCCAAAAATTAGTTTGAATGATCATAAAAATCTTCAAACCTCCAACCTCATATTCAAAGTGTTATTCATGAAAATTCCAGTTAAATAGTTAAATCAAGCCAAATTCTTAAAAAAAAAAAATTTCATCAATATTTTTATTCTAATAATTCTTAAAAGTTTATAACTCATAGATCAACGTGGAATCAGTATGAAAATCAATATCAAAAACACAAAAGATCTAATTTAGCATTAAAGATTTGAATTAAAGTTAGTTTGAATTTATAAAAACTTGCTTTGATCTTGTTGAGTAAACTTTGATTGTGAAAACTTATTTGTTATCTTTAATTTTATAATTATTTAAAAACAATTATAGTTTGATATAATAATATTTATAAAATTTAATTTGTTGAATAATGAGTAAATAAAAATATATAAAATAAAATAAAATAAATAAAAATCGTTTGCTTCATGTAAACCAAACCGATTCATTAGTGAACCAACTGCAAACATGGTTCAAGAGACCAATTCACTCCATTTTCTTTGCCCTTTGGATCGATCCATTCTCAATAAAATTTATTACACAAATTTAACTAAATTAAAAAAAGAAAAGAAAAGAAGTTGAACAAGTTAAAAATTGAATTAGTTCAATAAAAAGTATATAAGCAGGTTTTTTTCTATCCCTTGAATCAGTTTAAGAAATAAAACTTAATAATTAATTGGACTTAAAATTATTGGAATTAGACTTAAGTTAAGTATATCTTTAGTGAATAATTAATCAAATGGATAATAATTGGTTTAAGGATTAATAAAGTAATAAAAGATAATTAATTGGTTAAACTAAAATAACTGGTTAATTGAATTAAAATAGAGAATTAATAAGAGTTTCATCTTTATTTCTCTAGTTCTACAATCTCGTGACATTAGTTCTTCACCAGACAATTATCTTCTATATCAAGTTTCAACATTTCAAATACGTGGTGACTCACATGTTGTTTGTTTAAGATATGTAATCTAAATGAATTAAAATTTAAAGACAATTTAATAATTGATTGTTGTTTATGCTCGTGTTGTTTAATCTGGTTTGAGGAGTAACAACCTTGTTAGGTGGTGTTAGCATTGTAGTTTGACAGGTGGCTAAAAGGATAAATAGTATTGGGGCAACATTTATTCATATTGGAGAGAAGTTGTAATAAGTAGTCTAATAATAGGCTCTATTACCCACTTATTCACATTAAACTAATGTGGACAAAGATAAGAAATGATTGTTAATCTTAGATGAGTTTACCCACTTAGATGTTCCTATAAGCGATGTATTTGGACTGCTTATATCAATCCTCTAAACAGTTAACATTACTTAAGACTCTTAAATTCTCTCAACGTGTTATCAAAGTGTGAACGCTCCATTATTGTTTTGCTACACTTGAATTAAAAATTTAAATTGTCGATTGTTTCATTTGCATTAAAATAAGTATTGTTTCTTTCTTTTTTTTTTTTTTTTTCTTTTCAAGCAGTGACTTAGATGAAGATTATTATGATCACATGGTCCATGGATTAGATATTGATGAGGGAGTTAAACAGGTTGAACATTTACCTGCATTGGATATTATATTGTTATTTTTTGAGAGTTAGACATATGTGTTATGAGGTTTCTTAGGTACTAATGAGAGACTAAGTCTAATGATTTTGGGATGTATGTTTTTATTAGATATTATAATTTGCACAACTTAAATAACAATTTCTTGAATATAAATTTTGATTAGAATACATAAAATTTAAGTGTTATATGTAGCAAAATTATTAATTAATATGTATTTTTTCCAATGTATTTTTCTTATTGTGTTCCTGATGATCGCAAACAAAACACCTAAATAGTAAAGTAAAAAGAAGGAGAAAAGAATCCCAATTTATATCATGGATTTGAGTGTCAGCTCCTGATTCATGGAGTCGATGCAAATACTCATCATTTTATATGTATCAATAAGTATTGCTGCATTATGTCCCAAACTGATCTAACAAGTTGATATGTCAGAAATGTGAATCTTAAAAGATCCTATCTCGTTCCCGCCAAAGAGATCATGTCGGTGGGAGTTGGAAGATAAAAATTTTCTTAGGATTCTCTTTCAGGATGAAACCAATCACGACGAAAGCTAATTAGATGGACAGATGGCACTATATACAAGGCATTGAAAATGGATATATATTTTGGTAACAGGGACAAATTGCGATATATACCTAATAGTAAAATCTACGAACAGGTCACAGCCGACAGCCTAAACTTAATAAAAGTTAATTGAAAAAATAATTAAGCTCATAAGAAATACAAAAGAACCGGGAATGGGGCTTATGGTAGAAGTGTCACTCAGACATCTCCAAGGATCAGATCCGAGTCTGAACCCTATTCAATCCGACCATGGATGCTTGGAGATTTATCCATCCGTATCAACAAATTTCAAAAGGTGCACCTTTATTCTGATTTTTTTTTGGATTTGGCCCTCTCCCCCTTTAAATATCGAGCACTTGACATGGGAAAAGAAAACTCGAAAATCCTAACAAGTTCTTTTTTTTTAAATAAAAAAATACATATAAATGTATAGATAAGTAGATTATTTCAACAAAACATGGTCACTTGAAGCCTGTTTAGCCAACGTTGTTTTCTGTTATTTTTAACCCAAGTATCTTAATTGAAACATATCTGATTAAAGACATAATAGAAACAAATAAGGCATACATTACAAACTTTACCCTGTGTTTGATCTGAATAAAACACAAACATTACACGTTAACACGATAAAGACAAAATAGGATGATTAAAAAGGAGTAGTCAAATCGTTTTGATCTAACACTGTGCGCGATCCCCTTTTTGGCATCATAGCAGTATTGCCACAGCTAGCAATGGACTCTTGTACCTAGTTTACCGAGCCGTTCCTGTACTTATCTTGCCATCTAATGCTCTAGAAAATCTACTTCTAAATTAAGGTTATTAAACGCATAATTTAACTTAAATTAAAATATATAGATTTTTTTAGTGTTTGTTTATTTCATCATATTATGATATAATAGGTTATACATCATTCAGATACGATAAAGATAAGTATAAATAAAAATCAAACAATCCAAACAGAATCCAAGATAAAATTGTATATAAAACTAAGAAAAATTTATTACAGAATCACATATTTAAATTCATTGACACAAAATTTACATTTAAATGAATTCACATTCATCTTAATTAGAAAACTTTCATAAAATTATAAACTAGCGAAATTATGTAAATCAACTTATAATATTAACAGCTATGATGTATACCGATTCGTGAATATACTAATATGATAAATTTTCACTTTTGTGATATTATGGAGTAAACTTGTGCTTGTGCATGATTGCATTTTCCTAATTTTGATCCTTTGAACTGTATACTAGAACGGCCAAGATTTGATTAGATCTTGTCATGACATGGACTTTTGAGTACTTCATGTTCAACCCGGTAACCTAAGACATAAAGCTTCATAGGATGAGATGAATGGATCATATCTCAATTGCTACTAACTCAAATTCGTGGTTATACTCAATTGTAACCAATTTGAATTATAAATTAGGATTATAATTTATGATACTATTGACAGTTTGCAGTACAAGTAATGCGGTTTTGATTTGCTAGGTAATACTTATATAGTAGTGAAGTATATTTTATGGTTTTTTATATTGTAAATTGTCAAAATCCTTTATTATATGTAAATTACAGCTTCATTAAGAAAAAATTATTGTTGTCGATACTTGCATATATATATATATATAATTACTTCTATAAACTAACAGCTATGGTAATTACTCATAAATTATAATCACAATGATTCTAGTTTTTTGTAATATTGATAATATTTTTGGATAAACTCTATTTTACGACAAAATATATTGACCACCCTTGTAAATTTTGTAAGATATATTGACCCCTATTTTTTCAAAATACAACTTTTAGCCCCATATATTTGCATAGATCCATAATAATGCAACATAAAATACTGACGTGTTATTGCCATGTTGTGGCCACGTTAGTATTATGAATTTTTATTTAAATATAATATATAATAATGAAAAAATTAAAAAAAAATTAAAGTAAATAAAAAAAATCCTTTTATAAAAAACTTCACAAAACACAAAAGACTTATTTATTTTAATATCTAAGATATATCTTAAGGAAACTACACATTATATTATTTCTATATATCAAGAAAGGCAATTAGAACTCATAGGTCTGCACTCAACTAGTGAGAGTAAATAAGATCCACCTCTAATTTAGTAGAAAACCTAAATTGAACACCAAAAGATTTCAACTTTTTAATTTTATGTGTAATAAAGTAAGTCCTTTTGAGCAAAACAAACGAAATTTGGATGAAAACACGAGCATAGAACATCATATTAATCCACATTATGGAAATTCAATAAAATCAACAACCTGCAATCAAATAATAATTATGAAACTAATATGAAAAAGATTAGGAAAAAAAATGATAATCAAAGATTTCAAGGAAGCTCTCAAAGGAGATTTGGCAAGAATTAATTACATCTTAAACACAAAAGTGAAATATCTATAAGAGGCTTTTCTAAATCTATTTTAATTTTTTTATTATTTTATTAATTAATATATATAATTATAATATTTAAATAAAGATTAATAATACTAATGTAGCAATAACATAGGACGAGATGCCAACTTTTATGCGACATTATCAATGTTGATGTGGATAAAAATAAGAGGGTAAATATCGTATTTTAAAAAGAAAGGGGTGTTAATATCTTTTACAAAATATACAAATATGGTCAATGTAACTTACACTAAATTTAAAAATTTATTGCGCTGGTTCACAAGAGATAAAACTAAGGCCACATGGATACGATAATTTCTATACTTTCGTTCATTGTGTGTGTCTGCACTAGGTAAACTAAACAAAATTCATGTACGCATGCTTGATTATTCAGGCACCATAATGCCCTTCGAATCCAATGACTTAATCTCTTTCTTTTTTTATTTTTATTTTTATTTTTTATTTTTCCCCAATGAAACTACGTTTATCTTCTAGTGTATGTTGATTAAAAAAAAAAAAAAATTATTTCTTTGAAATGCATGGGCCATGCCACGAATTGAACAACTGTTTGAACGTGTGCCTCTGTTTTTCTTGCACGACGCATGCCAAGCAACACACATCTTAGACTTTTATATTCTTTTATTATTATTACAACCGGAGAAGGAAATCGAGCTGATATCTCTCGATTGAGCAACTAAAAACGATGTTACTAGACTATAAAATTATTGAAAATACATGTTTTACATTTTATGTTGATAAATTATTGCATCTTTTCTATTTATTTATCTTCTTTTGTTCAATGGCAGGAACCACTAAATTTAATTACAGTAGACAGTTGTGTGGAGTTTAGATCTAATCTCCCAACAATAATGGTAAACAGCTATGCACGCATCTTAGACTTTATGTTGATTAATTATTTAATCTTATCTCTTTTTTTTTTTTTTTTTTTACTTATAATCTTCTTTGATTTATTGGCGGGAATCACTAAATTTAATTGCGATAGGAACTCGTGTAAAGTTTAGATGTAATCTCCCAACAATAATAATTAATAAACGGATCGGGATATGCATGTGTATTAGGTTCTAGATCCTTCATTCGTGGTCAAAAACAAGAAAAGCTTTGATATAAAATATTAATAATTTAGTTTGATAATGCTTGATTGAGATTCATAATTGATGGGCCAGCACTGACCTTTCTAGATTGATTAAGATATTCAAAACACGACGGTGAAGTACATAATTCAAAACACTGGCCAAAACCAGGACATAGTACATTATTTAAAAAGCATGAATATATGGAACCAAGGGAGTACGACAAAAGTATTTTCTTCTCCTTCTTCTTCTTCTTCTTCTTCTTTTTAATTTTAATTTGTCAAACACGCTGAGTTATAAATATATTTTGTTATGGGTTTGTTTGTTTCATCATCATTTTATTATTTTGATTTTATTTTTTATTATTTTTAAATAGTTTATATGTTAAAAATAAATATCGATAAAAAATAGATATTTTTTCTCATAAACTAATTAAACAGATAAAATACTAATATAAAACAAATATTAATATAAATACTGATGAAAAATAAACATTCTACACAAGCTATATTTTTTTTTTTGCCGATAAAAAAAACCCTAGTTTATGTGTACGTAACTCTTATCTTTGACATTTAAGCCTCGTTTGTATTGGGAAAAACATTTCTCATAGTTCTTTTTAGGAGAAAATCTTAATAATTTTAGGAAAAAGATTAATGATAAAGAAAGTTATTTTTCAAACTACTCGCTGATGAGTAATATCTTTATTTACAAGCTATATTATGCCATACGTAAAAGTAATTTCAAACACTGAAACAAACACCGAAAAGAATTTCTACATATTTTTATAACTCGCAACTAAATACAAAATAACATTGCGTTTTCAAGAAAATATTTTTAAAAGAAAAAAGTAAGGTGACAATAAATTTTTCTTAAAATAAATGGGCCTTAGCGTTCAAACTGAATTTGTGAAAAAATTGCACGCGATTGACTTGGTTTCGAATTTTTCTTCCCTTGAATTTCTTTTGAAATATTTAGAATCTAAATATTGGATCCTAAAGACGAAAAAACTAAATGTGCATAAAAAGAAAAAAGAAAAAAAAAATGTGTTTGTGATTGTAAAAGTCTATAAATTATTATTTGAATTCGCCTCATTGGGCTAAGAGGCCAAAAAATTAATTGGGATAATAAGAAAAAAATTAGTATGGTGGACTTGAAGTAGGACTTGCTGAATTGGTCTAACCGTCATCCAACCTTGTTTAATATGGCTCATGCACTAAAAAAAGACACATCTTAATTGTCGATTATCAACACTAATATAATAGTTGGCATTAATGGCTAAACTATAAATACACCAAATATCTCTTTTGAAGAATCCAAAAATCTAATCAAGATGCTAACATGCTATCAAATTTATGTTTTAAAATATCAAACACTTGTTTATTATTATTAATAGAGTTCGATACTTGAAGACTTATCCACCTATCGTAAGTTTGTTTAACATAATTAAGATAGTCTACTTTTTCTTCCTAACCCATTTCTAAATGTCATTCTCCGTCGCTCCTTGTAAACCATGAGTAATGCGAGGACATGTGATCTACCCAACAAAAGGAGTAATTAGGTTAGATAGTTCGTTCAACATACAAATCGAAATTGGACTTCGATGCTTAATGGTCGTATGTTTAGATAATTGGTCGATGAATTTATATCGGGACTTTTGAGAATTCAATAACATAAAAGGTCATCATTGTACAACTCTAAAGCCACATTATCAGTCTTCTTTTCTATCTATCATTAAGGCCCCTTCATATATTGGTAGCGGCTCTTTATTTTTATCTTTTCAATTTTCGTTAATTTTGAAGTCCCTAGGTTATGGGCAACAAAAGAACAAAAAAATTATCGGTGAAAGTATCTAAATTTGAGATAATATCACGAATCGTATCTAAGTTTAAGTAAAATATGTAATTAGATATTTATACTTTAAAAATAGTCAATTTAATACTTGAACTTTTAAAATTGATCAATTTAAAACAAGAAAAAGATTGAAATGAATTAATTGAATACCTAAAAGAACTTGACGGAAGTATTATTGACGTGCATTAAAAGTTCTTTTAGGTACTAAATTGAACAATTTCAAAGTTGATATATTAAATTGCATAATTTTCAAAGTTCAGATATCTGATTACATATTTTATTAAAGTTTAGATACTATTTATAATATTAACCTTAAGTATTTTAAGTATCCTTGATAAGGGGTTATCCTTCCATTTTATAATTGTAGTTATGTGTGGTAACATTTAAAACAAATAATTTAATAGAAATAGAGAGAATTTAAATATCAAAGATCCGAATCCATACGATAAAATAGAGAGATTGCATCAGAATGCATCATAAGATAATGTAGAAAACAACCAGAAAGAGGTAAGGGAGGAGACTGATGTTGGAAAACAAAAATGATATGGACTAAAAAACTATGAATGGAGGAGAATCAATGCATTATAAAGACAAGAAGGTACGGGAAATTGGAATGAGTGGTTAGAAAGGGGAGAAAATGGTAGTGGTAAAATTTTATTATGTGAAAGATAAAGGGAAGCGAAATAGATATTATATTCTTTTGAGGTTTCACCATTTTTCTTTTTATCTTCTATGGAATTAAGAGAATGAGAAGAGGAAGAGAGTTTTTTTAAAATTACTTTTTATACTCTTCTTTTTTAAAATTATTTATTATCTTTTATGGGTATATAAGTAATTTATAATAATTACAATCCTATCCATTTTTCTCTCATTTATATCTAAACACATGGAATAATATAAATTCTCTAATAATTTATTTCCTCCATTTTTTTTCTTTCCACAATCTTCCATTGCTAATTCACTCAATTGTGCCGAACAAAGCCTAAAAAAAGTGCCAATGGTAATATAACTTAGTGATATGTTCCTAATCTTTTAAGTGAGAGGTCTTAGGTTTAAATTCCCTCTTCCCTGCTATAATGGCCAAAAAAAAAAAAAAAGCCTAAAAAGAATAGTATACAAAACTATAAACTGTAAGACACTCATAAAAGTCAACAAAGTAATCATTAGCTCTAAAGTGCTAAAAAAAAAATGTAAAATTTTGAGTTTTAACTCAACTTAAAGCATTCCTAAACAAGTTTAAGTTCCACTTGATTGGAGTCCTATGAACATGACTAATCTAAGCAAAATTTTCATTCAAAGTGAAATACTTTTTTTAAACATGATTAATCTAAGCAATTAAGGGCAATTCGATATGTGTTGTAATAAAACATATCTAAAATTTGTCATCTCCATTGTCAAGTTACAAGTACATATGGATTTACCTAATCTAGAATAACTCCCTAAGAACATATTTAACATATTTACAACTATACAATCATGCATATTATGCAAATTAAAAAGAAGAAATAGCTTACATAATTACATTCATTAAGTTCCAATTGACCATATAAAACTCTAAACATAAGATTTGGCAAACCTTTGGCACGTGCATTGATGATACGATATCAGGTTTATATTTTATCATCTTCTGAAGGTTGATGATGATTTTCGCTCAAATCTAATAGGCATAAGGCATTGGATCAATGACTCTATGAACTTCAAACAATAAGATGTTTCAAATTTATCAAATGAACCTTTAGTCTTACTTATTCCATGTCCTTCTTGTTTAACAACAACTAGTGCCTGAGTCTCGTAACTTGTACCAAGTTCTTTTCTGCTATCTTCTTCAATTAACAAGTTGTCTTTCACAATTACAATAGCGAGTTTTTCTTCTAGAGCAAAATCGTTAATTAACATTACAAGTGTTTTCCACCTGTCAAGCAGTGAGGTCAATAATAAAAGTGCTTAAATCAACAAACACAAGTTTCATAACAAATAATTGATTCACAAAACCTTGAAAATCATTCAAGTGCTTTGTTATATTGAACCCATCATTATACTTCAAATTTAGCATTATCTATGAATGAGGTTTTATTCAAGGCAATTTAACTTTCATACGTGAACTCTAATTTATTCCATATAGTATCATCTCTAGTTTCCTAAGCGACATGATATGGAATACATTGTGATCAACCAATTGTTGGATATAACTAACAATTTTTCTATGCATAATTCCCAATCTTTATTAGATTTATCTTTTGCCTTCGCCTTATCATTGCCTAAAGGCATATATAAATCTTTGCAGTATAAAAGATCTTTCATCATTGGCTTACGAATTGAATAATTTGAAGAATTTCACTTTGTCATGGTATCCTATGATTCTGTTATGCTTGCAACACAAGAAACAATTATTTTTATTTTTTTAAATCCTGACTTTGATATCACTTGTTAAGAAAAATAATGTCTTGTAACAACAAAATATTATTCCTCTTATCTATAAGCAATAGATGGTATAATAAACCGAAATTAAACTAATAATAAAGAACGCCAAAATTTAACATGTAAAACCTCAATAGAGGAAAAAAACATGAGATTATAGCACAAAACTTTCACCATCAATAAATAATAAGATTATAATGTTTTTCTCATTAGTTATACTAATGAATAATTAATAATTCACTAAAATGATGAATATTGATAAAATAAAAAAGCTTAATTAATTCGCAAAAGCATAAAAACACCTATCCAATATGAACTATAGAAGATTGACAAGGATAAAAAATAATCATCTTGTAATACTTTACACCTCAAGTCAATGAAGAAGTTTCATCACGATAAGAATTCAAAAAGTTATCCAATTATATATTTAAAATCGTTTCATCATAATTGATTTTCTTTCGATATTGTGAAATAATTTTTTTATCCTTATAACTATGCATCAATACTGCGTAGTACAGAAGTGATCCAAGTACTTTTGTCTTCTAATTTTTTAGTGAAGCAAATCATGAGTCTTCACTTTTCTTTTTTATGATGGTTCTTTCTTCCTCTACAGGTTATCTTGTCAAGTGTATCAACTTCCCTATTCAGTTTGTGTTCCTGTTAATACCTACCGTCATAAATTACCGGCCTAGATGAAACCGGATGGTATATAGCAAGAGTAGATACCATAATTGGAGTAATCAAAACTTCCTCAACTGTGAATACAAACCTAGTCTAGTCATATAACCTTATTTTATTGTATGTCATATATCCTATGAAAATATAACATTATAATATTACAAACATCGTACCATTTCTTGAAGCAAAGGAGGTTCAGAGATTCTGCTCTCTATCTGGGGAGAAGAAAACAAGTGGAAAGGAAGAGGGTTTTTTCATTTTTTATTTTTTTCCTTGTGTTGCGTTAGTATTATTTTTTAGGAATGGTTTTGTTGTAAAAGACAAAATCATTCTTTTATAAAAACAGACGTGAAAAAAGGTTAAATTATTATGCACATTATTAGTACTAATTATTTGACACGATAACAAGAAATTATTATTACAGGAGACATGATGAAACCTGGCAAATAGTCCTATTAATATATAATTTAAAGGTATTTGGATGATCTGGTTTTTATTAGTATTTGTTTTATATTAGTATTTAGTTTGTTTAATTGATTTATAAGTAAAAATATTTATTTTTATTAGTATCTATTTAAAAATAGCAAATAAATAAAACTAAAACCATAAAAAAAAGACAAAGAAAGCTACCTAAATTAGATCTTCTTTTTCTTGTCGTGGACTTTGTACAACCAACGGAGTGTTATGTGGCACATACGTTTCCTGTTATCTTTTTAAAAAAATAAAAAAAAAATCAACCTTCGGCTCCCAAGGAATAAGCGTGATTGTCGCTCTCGGGGGCCTGCTCTGTGCTTTCGTCTTGAAATGGAAGTTTTCTTTTCTTCTCTCTTATTTAAATGCATTATTGGACAAGTCGCTGGTCCAGAAACGTGTTCTAAATAGAAGAGCAAAAGTAAAATGCATAGGAAGGGATCAAATAATTTCTGGGTCCTTTTCTTTTCTTTCTTTCTTTCCTTTTTTTTTTTTAAACTAGTTATGAATATTTTGATAATTTTAAAAGGAAATTTTGTATCATCTTAATTAGATTGGGGTTAGCTAGTTGAATGTTAGTTTTGGCTGGTAAACTAACGTATTAATATATTATTCATCACGTGCAAGAGTTCTACTTTTCTATGTTGCCTTGTAGAGTTTTTTTTTTTGGGCGGTGGTCGTGGAGGGGTGTATAGTTTCTTTCATATAATAATTGGACACAAATGAAGTGAGATTCATTTAATATTAATAGGTAATAATTGATATATTAAATATGAGTGGCATGCATTACAATTGTGTATGAATATGAATTATTGAATAACCTACATATTAATTTATTAATATGAGATCATAAAATTTTCCCCTAAAAATCTAAATAATCTTGATTAATAAATTTAGAAAAATTGAGAGAAAATAAATGTATGGTAGATAATAATCAAGAAATAAAAATGGTATGCTTTCCTCATAAGTTAAATAATTATCTATTCTTTTTAAAGATCCTAGTGAGGCAAGGACAGTTGTGACCTTCACTTAGATATATCTCCATGTGAAAAACACATAATTCACCACTGTATATATAAAAACATATATCAATGACTTATTTCATTGAAAGCTTAAAACCAAAGTGGTACATTTACTAATTAATATATTTACTGGTTCATGAGTTAATCTTAGAAAAAGAAAACTGAATATAAAATTCATTAGTCCAATGAACTTAATACAAATCTCAATTAGTTGTGTGTTTCAATACCTAAGCATTTATATTCTGAAACCACAGAGCTTCTTTGCGTTACCATACCGATGTTACCATCTATGAAGGGATACTTTTAAAGCCACCATATCTTGCATCCCATTAAATTCTTTCGTGCTTTATCGATTATATTTCTTATATTTCCGTGTTGCGTGTGATCTATAACGAAATATTTGGAGCCTATCTAAAAAATCGATACGAGAGCGAGGTTGAAATGTTCAAGACTTTGAGACTTTGTGATTTGCACACTAAAATGATGGTCATCGAGCATGATATTGAGAAATTTATGATATATTGCATCAATTTTAAGTTAAGGCTAGTGAGAGGCGAGGGGTCTTGGTCCATCGGGCAAAGAAGAGGTTTTAAAATAGCAATTGATCTCCATCACGGACGATGAGTGGACAAAATTTGAACAAAAGGTCCAGACTCCAGACAACGATCCGGTATAATAAGACAAATAGCGTTTTGCAAGAGGTTCCAACAAGCAAGGTAGGAATGGCAAAAGGAAATTAGAAGAGTTCCGTACGACAAAATCTCATATAAGGGGGTATGTGTTGAGATGAAAATTGTATTAATTCTAAATGAGTAACAGTCATTGTTAAGACAACATATTTTAGATTTCATGAGATCAACTAACAATTGAAAGAATATTAATCTTAACATCCAAGACCAAGTTATGATTATGTCATGCTTTGTTCCCCACTGATTTATTGAATTTTATAAAATCATGATCTATAACACATTGTAACGTCTCGAAACTCCGCTCATCGAGGTATTATTCACTTTAGCCACAAGCCAAAGATTTTGTCATTTTAGTGCCAGCTCTTCTTAGGGGGTCAGCCATCTAGGATTGATATACACAAATTGCATTTAACTTTGGAGTTTTGATGCACTTTAAGCCATTATACCAAAAGGCGCTTTTATGATTAGAGTTCGACCATCTATATTTGAGTGGTATTACGTACTTCTCCATTTATAAGAATAACATCCTCGTTAGTTTTGTTACACAGGTCCAGAATCACACTAGGCAATGAGGACGCACTCCTCCACTTCCCGTTGAGGAACTCCTCCGATACTACCTGTAACGTCCTAGAACTCCGCCCACTGAGGTATTTTTTGCTTTGGCTACACACCTCATGGTTTTTTCTTTTGTGCTAGCGCTTCTCAGACGTTACCCATCCTAGGGTTGTTCTGCATGAAGCACACTTTAATTTAGTTCCGATGAACTCAAAGTCATTATATCAAAAGGTGCCTCTATGATTAGAGTCGTACAATCTATATTTAAGGGGTATCACACACATAAACAACTTATCAATAAACAAACAAAAAATTTGTTGACTAAGGACTAATTAGTTACATATGAGATTTATGACAATGAGGTTGCAAGTAGTTGAATTAGTAAAGAACAATGGTCTAAAGGCAACGACAATACTAAGGAAGATTTTGATGCCAAGGTACTATGTTACAAGTACAAACAAAATGGTTTTGTGAAGGGAGACTGAGGTAGAATTGGGGCCAGTGTGAGATGATCAAGGTGAAATTTCAATTATTGTAGTTATTGAGTCATGTCATGGTGAAACGTTACTTGAGTTTGTTGATGAAAGGAAATTTTTTGATTGGGTTTAAGAATTTAAATGTACTTTATATATATATCACTTAAGAGATTGGTTTCAAACATATAAGCCCATGCAATGTGTTCTTGTCATATGAATAATGATCAGATACGGAGAATTGTTGGTGTGGGTAGAGTCAATATCAAACTACATAATTGGTGAATGTACAAGTATTAAATGTGAGGCATATGACAATAATTATCCCAACAAAATTTTATCTCTTTAATTTAAGGATAGTACTAGTAATTGTATTGTCAAATATGGTAGTATAGAGCTGTCTTTTGTTTGGACATGCTAAGCTTAACATGAAGGATTTAAATATGTAGTTGTTTATGAAAAGAAAAGGGATGTTGGTAATGTAAAGGAAAAGTTTGTTTCACTTCAATTAAGTGTTGTACAGAGTCCTAAACTGGAGAGTTTAGAGGAAGATAGAGCGTGTATATAAATTGAGAATAGTAAAGAGGTGGTGTTGATGCCAGTAGTCAAAGTTAAGTATGATCATCTAAGTGCAGCCAATGTCATATAGGTATGAAGTGAACGTACTAAATAACTCTAAAAGTAGGCAAGTAGCAAGATTGAATCAAATGATTACATTGCAAGTTGTGTATGAGCAAGCATTAGTAAAGTAAATTCAAGCCAAAATGAGGAATTGTCAAGTGTATTTCTTGATTTTACACAACACACTATGTTATGAAAGATTAATTAGGTAAAGGAATGGATAATTAACTAAATTAAGATTATGTGTCTTTGGCAGTTCTCTAATTTATAGTTTCATTTGTCTAAGTTATTTACTATTATGTGTATTAAGGTTTGACTTCTTAAATGTGTGTGTGTGTAAGTTGCTATATA
Organism: Combretum micranthum; assembly: GCA_024138025.1. NCBI lineage: Eukaryota > Viridiplantae > Streptophyta > Magnoliopsida > Myrtales > Combretaceae > Combretum > Combretum micranthum. The sequence goes on from JAMXBD010000079.1 coordinate 920,672, forward strand.
TATGTATATATTATATTGGGTTTAGTAATGTAAATAAGAGATTTAAATCAAGAGACTTATTGGAGAAATTGGATACTATGAGATTATTGTGAGCTAATCAATATACCATTAGTTTTGTAGTATGGTAAATTGATTCAATCTTATTAGTATTTGATCTTTTAGAACTTCCATGTAAATTCTGTGTAATTTTGTCTGTGTTTATTTTTTTTCCTTGCCAGTAAAAATGAATTTCATTCAACAGAAAGATATTACATTGTTTACAATTATCGATACAAGTAAAAAGAAAAACAAAGAGTTTAGCGAATAATGAGCTAACTGTATAAATAGACACATCTCTTCTATAATTAATATATCCCACATACAGATAGGAGATAAAATTATTTCTCTTAAGAAAATAAAACCCAACTAATTGGTAGAAAGACTAAATCCTATAAAGGGATATATATGCCCATGTAAGGGATAAAACCAAAGTAAAAAAAAACAAAAACAACAAAAATCTGCTTAGCTATTAACATAATAATATTTAATTGATCTCCTCAATATTTAAATTGCTCGGATAATTGATAATGACGGTAATGATAGATTACACCGATGTTTAATGTTAATGTAATAGATCTACAACTACTGAGATCTATAGTGATAAATATGCATAATTATTGTGGTAAATGATGGATAGAAATTTAGAAGAGAGGGCAGCATGGTCCATCCCACCACACCGGGGGTTTGTATTTAAAAAAAAAAAACCTCTTCTTTGCTTATGTTATATCCATACAATTTACGTGAGAGCAATCCTTTTGGTGTATTTTTCCTATTGCCTATTATTTCCCTTAAAATAAAATTAGTCTCTTTATTTCATAATAACTTAAATGATAATTTTTACAACTTTCTAATTTTTTTGGTAATTTTTAACTATATTTTTATATAAAAAATATTTTTCTTCATAAGTTCCACTCTGGCCACTTTCGTTCTCTCTCCTCTTACTTCCTCTATATTTAACATTCAATAACTTCTTCATATTTTCTATCCCTTATTATCTTTTTTCTCTTCTCTCAATAGCAACAATATCTGCTTCTTTAAACCGTGATTTCTCTTTTAAAATAACAATCTCTATTTCAAAATAATAGTCCCCTCCTTTACTCACTCTTTTTTTTTTACTTCTCAAAAGCTTATATAAAATTTGAATAAAAAATAAGAAAATAATTGTTTTACACATAAAATATAATCTATTTAAACGAAAACTATATAAAGCATTTTTTATTGTGAAATATTTTAATATTTTATGAATTAACTAATTTTTATAAGTTAATATCATTACAGGTACAGAATCCGCTAGTACTCTTATAAGTATTCGTTTTGTCATATATAACTGAAACTTCAAACTCCATCCCATCAATATGAATATGGGTATGTTTGATTCATCGTTTTGTTTGGTGCCAAACAAATACCGAATATTGATATAATACTAATAAAAAATTAATAATTTTATTCGTAAATTAATCAAACTAAATTGATACCAAACCGATACCAAATCAATATTAAACGAATATCGATATAATATAATAAAAATCTAACGATCTAAATAGTCTCTCTATCAACTCTCAAAAAGATAATAGGGTGTTCCTTGACTTTAGAATGGCTAGCTAAGGTGATGCCGTGGCAACACCACACCCTAGCCCAACTATTTATATAAAATAGCAACTATGGTTATGAGTACAAGTTATTGTATATATATCTAGTTATATAATTATAGTGTTTAAGTAGCTTAGCGGATGAGGATTTTTGATACCAAACAAGATTTCGCCGGTTTACCCTAGCCCATATCTCCTTTTCAGAATAGGCCAATAATTCTTCGTTTAGAAACTTTCATATGCTTTCAAATACATGTGGTACTTTTGGATTATTTGATTTTCATTCGTATTTAATTTTTATATAATTTATATTTATTTATTTATATTAATTTGTTTGAATTGTTTATAAATAAAAATATTTATTTTTATCTATATTTTTTATTTTAAGTAAATATTTATTTATAAATAATAAAAATAAAATATTAAAACAACTAAAAAAAAGATAGTTTTCAGCTGTTTTTTCTTTTATCAAATTTACTCCTATGAAACCCTTGACAACTCTATCCTGTTTAATGAGGCTAAGCTAGTTTTCTTCCCTAGGCAAGCACAAGGAGGAACAGCTATTTATGTGCTCAATTTATCCCCAGTTTTCCATCTAAAACTGCAATATTAGAGATAGGACTAGCAAATAGGCATTAGAGACGACACATCGATACCAACGCTGTTCAATTAATGTTACGTCATGTACATGAAAGATTCAAACAAGAGGATTGGAATAGAATGAGTTATATAATAATTACTTCATTTATTTGTTTGGATCTATCCAGTGATAGAATAGAATTATATTAAAAATATTTTTAATAATAAATATTAAAGATAATAAAAAGATAATTGTAATGGAATGGAATTGTTGTTCTATTTCTTAAGGAAGTAATCAAATTACTCCTTAAAGCCATCTTGTATTCAAATGCAGGAAGATAAATAGAATCCAAAATCATGATTTTATTTCGAGTTTATTACTGCATACCAAATATGACATAAGAATGCAATAATTGAAATAAGATATACTTTTATGCCACGTAGAAAAATCAATTACAGCATAAATAATTACAATATAATATGAAACAAATTATTCGTAATTTCTGTAAAAATTTACCTACATCTTAAAGCATCTATATATAGCTTATGTTATATGTTTTCCCCCCATAAACGTTACTATTGAGATTAAAACAACTTCTATGACAATTATTGATACTCAATTTCTTTTTAATATGGCTTTGTATCTTGAAAAGGCATCAGTTAACTTCAATATATTTTTGTTTTTAAACCAAAAACTGGGGTCCGAAAAATTTCCACTCTACAACCAAAATTAAAAAAGAGAAAGGGGAAAAAAAAAAAAAAAAGACATACAAACGAAAAAATGGGGGACCGGGCTTTCAATTCAAATTATTCACCTCTACCTGAGCACGTCGATTCTATTTCAAGTCTCTCCAGGCTCGGGTCTAGTAGGTTCATATGTTCGTCCATCCCTGGCCCTCCTTGAATTAATGCCTTATGTAGTTTAACTTTTCCCATTCAAATTATTTTAGTTCTAATAATTTATAACTATTTATAATATTTTATTTTTGTAGCTTATAATTATATATTACTATTGCCTTTTTCACTATCAATAATTCCTTATTTATACATAATCTCGATAACTTTTCGTATATATACACCTCACTATAACATATCATTGCTATAATAGTTTCAACTTATAGTTTGTAAAAGGAAAAAAAAAACTAACTTTTAATAAACTTCTATATAAAAAATATTATGTTTTTTAATATAACTATACCGTCCTATTACGGAATCATCCTACTCTGTTTGGATTATCTGTTTTTCATCTGTATCTGTATCTTTTTTAAAATGATATGTGCAAAATATATCCGATTTGCATCTAAATTTTATCTATATTTGTTCTATTTGATCTTTTGATGAGAACTGTCAACTTTTTTTTTATCTATATCTATTTTTTGATAAATAATTTGATAGAAAAAAGTTTGAAAAAGTGTCTGTATCTGCCGGAAAAAAACCAAAACAAACAGACCCATAATATCAGTGTTAAATTAATTATAAAAAATATATTAAAATTTTTTAAATTAATTTAAACCGTTTAATAATCATATCTCACAACTTTTCATTTATTTAATGATGCCCATCCATAATGCGAACTTTTCATATATTTAATGGATATCCATCCATAATGCGACGCTTTCGGATACCAATAAAGCGGAGCGGCGTCCAGAGTCCATTTGCTGTACCTGTACGTGCTACATAGGAATCCACAAATATTCAAAAGCTAAACCCATGAATAACGACACCAACGTAATATACAACCTCGACGGAAATTTTAGGTTTGTTTTTCAACTTTCATAGGACGGAACCTGTAGGAAATTTTTAAAAAATATCTTAAATGGACAGGGGGGCCCACGTGGAAATGCCGTTTCAGAGATCTGATCCGTCTGTAATAAGTCTAATCTCTCTACTGGAGGGACCTGACATCGTACACTTTTCCGCTTCCCCACCACGCACTAACTTTTTCCTCATCGACATCATCGCTGTCTCCTTAGCTGCCTCCATATCTACCTTTTACTGGATACGTTTCACCTTCGTTTTCTTGTCCGTCCGATCTCTTCCCCCTCGTTAAAGTAAATCCAACGGTCGTGGTACCCTCTGTCACGCTAACCTATCACGTTCACTCGTATCTTTCCAATTCTGGCCGCTTCCATATTCACATTTATTATACGCAACTTTTTAAAATTAAAAAAAAATGCTAAAAGGTTAAGAAAAAACAATAATATTTTAATAAAAAATCATTTAAAAAACTTGAATACATGAATTTATTACCATCTAATTCATTTTTTAAACTTTTTATGAATAATTTATTCTCAGATCTGGTGATATTTTTATAATATTTTATTAAAAATTTTCATATGAAATAATAATAATTTATATTTTTAAAACAATTATTACCATTTTTAATAAAAGTATTTCTTTTTCCATCCCCTTTACTTTTTTAATAACTTTATCCATTATAAGTTACTTATAAAGAAAATTTAACATGCAAGATACCTATTATAGTATTTGTATTTGTATTAAAATAATATGTGTAGATATAACTAATTGTATTTATATTTTATCTATATCTAATTTATTGATTTTTTCAAGAGAATTGTTAATTTTTTATTTATATCTATTTTTGATAAAAAATTTATAAAAAAAATAAAAATATATATATCTGTTAGAAAAACTAACCAAATAAATCCATAATAATAATAATAATAGATATTGCAACAAGTTACCTTATTATCATCATTTTGCATATTATATGTATATATATATAATCCCATACTCATATAACCTGGTACGACTAGTCAATCTTTTCATAAGCAAGTGGAATTTCAATTTTATTTTTATTTTTTATTTTTATTTAAACTTTTGGACAGACCTTCTGTACAAGTCCTCCCTTCTTTGGAAAGCATCTTTTATTTTGTAATTCTTTTTTATTTAATTTAATAAATAAAGTGTCACGGACCCCACGATAACAAATAAATTGCATTGAATAAAATAATCTGCCTGCCTCTGTTTTTTCACTCAATTTGACCGCAACTTCTATCTACTTTTCTCTCTATATAATCCTCTGTCTCCCCACTCTCTCTCCTCATCTTTCTCTCTCTTTGCCTCATATCAGTATTCATTGAGCACACACACTCCCCCTCTCTTTTTCTGTTTTTTAACATAAATGGCGGAAACTCCACTAAAACGCCAAAGGGAAGAGACCCAATTAGAGGAAGTTGAAGAACACAAGCGCCATAAGTCCTTAAACCATCTCCTCTCACTTCTTGATGAAGAGGAAGATGTACCAACCCAAGATTTGTCACTTTTAATGACAACCCTTCAAGAAGAACTCTCTTCTGATTCAGTTTCTGATACTGTTGATTGTCTAACAGCTATACACAGTGATGTATATGGATTTGAACATGAACATGAAGTTCAATCTGAAAACTACTCTACCTCTCCTCTTCCCCTTCCTTCTGCATCTTCTTCTTCTTGTAATGTGAAACAAGTTGAGGGAGAAGTAGAGGAGGAAGATAAGGAAAGGGAGTTTAGACATTTACTAGAAGCATCTGATGATGAACTTGGGATTCCTCCCAGTAGAGATGAGAGTGAAAATCATGGATGTTTGTTTAATGGAAATGAAGAGTTTTATTGTAATGATGGGTTGTGGGAATTTGATGATGAGGTTGCTAGATATGCACTTTTGCAGTCTGAACTTTTCATGTAGCCATGGATTTTATGTGAACAAAAAATTTTGGCTGCCTAGTTATGAACTTGACCATATTAAAAAAAAATTATAGGAAAAGGAGTTTACATGAAGATAACAGGTTAATTTTAGGGTTTTTAATTTTTTTTTTTGGAAAGGGACTATAAGGATGAGGATAATTAGGAAAATCAAGAAATATACTAAGTTGTATGCCTCTTCCATATGTAAATTGTAGACTATTCCTTGTTTTATGTTTCTAGCAGAATAGGAAATTGAAATTAATTTATACTGTTATTATATTTTCTTTTCTTTTTAGCTATGTGTCTTTTTTTTTCTATAGCATTGAATTTAATTTATACATGTATTATAGTGTGTTTGTTAGATAGAATTCGGAAAAAATGACGAAAAATTAAGAGGAAAATAGAAAATAAACACTATACGATTCATAAATTAAGAATGAAGTGCAAATAGAACTAAAAAAAAAAGAAAGGAAAACAGCTTAGAAGTTGTGAGCCTACGTTGTTGTTTCTAGAAGCGGAGATAGACTTATATCTTGAAGACAATTTTTTTAAATAATAAAAAAAATTAATAATTATCGAAATTGATAAAAAAAATTTGAAAATATTTAACTATGAAATAACTTGTAATATTTTTTTTTTCCGTTTTTTCTCGTTAATGCTAATTATTTTATTTGTTTAAAAAATTATGAGATAGTGGTTATATTATTGTGTTTGGATAGGGAAGTAATTGAATGGGTATTACAATTTTAAGCGTAAAAAAGGCCGCTTTTTTTTTTCTCTTTTCCGTTTGTTCTTTATGTATTATGCAAATAAAATAAGAATTGTAACTTATTTTATTTGCACTACTAGCTTTCCTTCTTGTTTCCGGCTATGCCAAAAAAAAATAAAAAAGCGAGAGATTAACAAGACACGGTGACACGGTGTTAATCATGGCGAGCGAAATTTTACACAAACCCAGTTGGTAGGTATAGACGTCAACGGAATTCACGAGGAAAGTATGATCATCGGACAAAACAAAAGTCATCGGTTAATCCTAGAGTTCCTCCACGAGATGGCTGCTACCCTTCGAAAACCGACAAAAACTCGCACGAATTCGCCACTTTCCACGGCACGGTCTATTTTATGGGATTAAGGAAAGAGTCGGAAGAAATCATTAAACAAGAAGTCGGAATTGATGGACTATGGAGGATGGATAATTTTATAATTAGTCTAAATATTTACGATTTTTTTATTTTAAAGCGGACACATCTATTATGATGTTAAAAAAATTTCAATATATATTTGCCTCATGACACTTCCACATGTGAAATTAAAATTTGTTCGAGAATTTTTTCACATAGTTATGGCTAGGCATGCTCATAGAGAACAATATATATATATATATATTATATGAAATCCTTACTTTGTACAGAACTCCTAACTATAAGTTTATGTAGTTGAGATTTAATTTTATAATATTTTATATAATTATCTTATAAGTCTAATTAAGTTCAAGCCAAAGTTACGCTTCAATTTCAACTTGAGTTTGGATATTAATATCAATTTTAATCAATGAAAAAGAAAAAGAACAAATCAAGCCTATATGAGCTTGAAAAAGTTAAAATCTAACATCCTGAGCTCAAACCTAATATAATATCTTCTGGAGCTAAGAATAAATGTTAAGGCTTTAAATTGAATTTTGATATTAATATTGTTTTCATTAGAAGGTTAAAAAAATATTTAGGTAAATGTTGTTTGGATGAGTTTTAACAAAACAAATGTCATTCTGTGCCATATTGAATTGAGTTCGATCCTAACACAATATCACTTGAATTTAACATTAATCGTTAGTTGATTTTAAGATGAGTTTTAGATATCAATATTATTTAATTAGAAGAAAGAAATTTTTAACTCAATTGAGGCTAAACAAGCTACAAAAAGTCAAAGCTCAGACAGGAGGGAAAGAGGAAAGAACAATAGGGGGAGGGGGGAATTGTCCAAGGAAATGTTTAATTCCATTGTTTGGTTTATGGAGGAAAATGCGAGGAGATGGAAAACGGAATGATTAGCCTCTGTGGACCCATATATATTTTTTACTTTCAAAATGGAGAGAAAGGGATGAAACGACAGAAAAAGTACGTTTACTTATTATTTCCTTTTTATTTCTTTTCTTCTTGTAATTGTTTTAGAGGTATATTAGTAATTTTAATTTATCCATCACTTTATTATTAGTATTATTATTCTCTTCATTTTTCTTCCTTTTTAATCAATTGCATTGAAAGAAATCAAACACTTTCACGATTCCTTCTTGTGCTCTTTCTTTCCTCGTTTTTTTACCTGCTTATATAAACAGGTTGGGTTTGGATCACATGATTTGTCGGATTGGGTCATCACATGTCGTGAGTCCAAATCGGCTTGTAGAGATGTCAAGTTATAACATCCTCATTTTATATGATCTCTATGACCTCTTTAAAATATCACATTAGTATTTTAAGAATATTTTTTTAAAAAAATCTCACCACTTTATCGTTACATTATATTTAGATCGGAGGAAGGAAAAGGTTGTGGGAGGAATGGGCAAAAAATTTTGTTTTTCACTTGTTTAAAAAAGAAAGAAAAGGGAAAAAGAGTTGATTTAAGATGAAAACTTTCGCTTAGGCCCACTAAATATGGCTCTCTCCAGTCTAGAGAGAATTGGAAGGGAATTCAAATGAAAAAACAATTTCATTATCAAAACAAAAGCATAATTTTAAATAAAAGGATATTTATGGTATTTTAACAAGATGAAAAATTATATTATTAACTTTTCTTCTATTTTTTTTCTCATTATTAGAACAAAGGAAATTACGATTATTTTTTTTTTATTTTATTTTCATTTTCTTTACACGAGATCTTTCAATCTTATAATTGTACATAATTCATTTAATAAAATGAAAAAAAAAATGCATGAACAACCTTTCTCTTTCGAGGATGCTCTTATAGACGTCGTCACGATTTGGTGCGAATCTGAAATCGGACCTGTGGGAGCTGATTCAGTTTTTGGTTCTTAGGAACCGTTGGTTCCCTTGGATCGATTCCGATTCCAAAGGAACCGGAAATCATGAAATAAAAAAAAAAAAATCAATTCTCAATTTGAAATAACATTGCGTCTAACAATAATTGTTCATAACATTAGTTAAAATTTTTTTTATAATTATGTCTTTATTTATATACAATCACTTATACTTTTTAGTTGTTATATTAATAATACGATATTATAAAATATTCAAGACACAAATAAGTTCCAATAACAAAAAAATAAGTTACACATTATTAAAAAATTTACATAAAATTAACAATATAAAATAAACCATAAAGACCCTTTAAAACCAACAAGTTCTTTTCTGACTCAAACTTGCTATTCTTGAGTCAATTTTTGATTCAAAAACCACCAATGAAAGATGAGATTGATTTTTTCAATTCAAAACTGGCTCTTGTGACGTTTATGCTAATTAGTTGAAAGGTTGCCTAGTAAATCCGCCAAAGGTCCCTGTGATGAAGGGTAGGAAATTATAACCTAAGTCTGACGAGGGGTGGAGGGATCTCGATGGTGTTATTAATGTGTAGTTGCAGTCTTGGCAATTCTGAATGGTCCTGTCTCGGGGACAATCACTGAATAGACCAAAAGGCGACATTGTCACGATCAATTACACAGGTTGAAAAATCTATGGCATCAAATTGACTTGTACATTTGGGCAAAAAAGATAAAAAAAAAAAAAAAAAGCCTTCAACAAAATTGTTGGACGGTCCAATTTTGAGGATTTTACCTATATAAAATTTATTTTGGTTTATATTTATAATTTATTTATATCATATTTATTAATTAATTTAAATATAAAATTATTAATTTTTCATCAATATCTGTTTTTTGATAGACATCTATCTCAATATGATAAAAATATAATGTTAAAATGATCATAATATGATGAAATAAATAGATCCTTAAATGAAATCATCCTCCACAAAGGATGTATAATTGCTTTCTAATAAAGGGCATGAGCCATTGATCAAATCCTTATGCTTGGAAATCGGGTTTGTTTGTTACATCATATTTTTATGGTTTTTTGATTGATGTTTGCTAGGAAACAGATATCGATAAAAAAGTGATAATTTTACTCATTAACTGACTAAACAGATATGATACAAATAAGATAAGGATAAATTATAAATACAAATTAAATACATATATGATACAAATAAAAATCCAACAATACAAACATATTCAGTTTATATTGAACCGATGTTTGGCTGTTTACGAATGTGTTATGAAATTGTTTTTCTTTTTTTTTTTTCCTCATAAACCTTATCTTTCTTCCACTGAAATTATTATAGTATATAGTTTGTGGAATTTCCGTTTTTATAAATATGAATTATAGTATTTTCACTTGACTAAATAACATACAGCTATTCCTCGGACCTAAAGCGTCCAGTATTTCCTTTGTTTTCTCTGCATTATTTCCACATTAAGAAGTTGCCCTAGTTTAGATTTGAAAATCTGTAATCACTCTTTGTCAATAAATGAGAGTTGTATTTTTGCATATAGAATTCAAATCTAAGTTTTATTAATAGTTTAATTTTTTCAATCTTCATATTATTTTTTTTTTTTCATTTTAAGCTAGAATCCTTATTTTCATTCCTTGAGATCGTAAGCGAACGGACTCAATCCGATCCGTAAAGCTGAGGTATCTATGTATAATCTCGATCTATAATTATGGCAACTAATAATCATTGTCAAAATTAATTTTAAGCTAGAATCCTTAATTTCGTTGCTCTTTTTAATATCTATAGATGTGATCTTGTGAATGAAGTTAATATTTTTTTTATTAAAAAAATAATTTTATCTTATTCATTATCACAAGAGAATGGACTCAATCCGATCGGTGAAGCTGAGGTATCTATATATAGTGTCAATCAGACAACTAATAGTTAGTGCTGTTAAATCTTGGTTAATCCGTCTGATTAGACATGACCCGGTTTCGAAAAAGATCCGGTATAATTCTAATTCAACCTTTTTTTTTTTCTTTTATTAATCCTTGATCGTTAGCATTTAGGAAGACCGACTTTTCAAATTTGACGCTTTCATCGAAATTACAAGGACTTGGCTATCCTTCTATAGATGGGTGCTTGATTGCGTATTTGAAACATTGGGGAAAAAAAAAGATCTAGTATATGAACCCTTAAATCTTCCAAGGTGTTGCCAAACCCTTTTGTATTATTATTTTTATTTCTGTTAAAAATAATAAAAAAAATAGAAATTGTGCAATAGGGGATCCTTTTATATTTTACTTTTTAAATATTTTTTTTGTAATTATATTAGTTTTACTTTGTTATTTTTATTGGGCAAAGTGGTTGTAACTTGTACAGCATTCGAGAGCACACTTTTAAGATTTTTTTTTTGTCAACTAATATTTACATGGTACAACTTAAAAGAAAAAAAAGGATTAAACTTGGTTCATCGTACTAGAAAATTAATATTTATACTACTAGATATTTTTTCATAACAGTGAGAAATAGAATAACTAATAACTATTTCTTACATACGTACATACGTACTTCTAGTTTTACGTTTGCTTAACAGAATATCTATCCCTGGATATTGTTATTGCCGTAAAATAGGATTTGCAAGACCAAAATAATAGTTATTCTTAGGTCTTTTGATAGTATGCTTTCATATCTATCCACAAAATTTGAAAGAATTATAAAATAATATTTGTTATTTTGCTATCTAATGTTTAAGGGATATAATTTTATTTCATTCTACAAACAAAAGTGTTATTAATTAATACAGATTAAATGCATAGAAGTGAATATAAAGGGTAATTAGAATTTTCCTGTTGGTGAATGTGATAAATAAATCTATTTGGTTTGAGGGAAGGCAGATGGAAGCTTTAACGTTTTGGTATGTGGGAAATAGAAATGTTGGTGGACCTGTCTTTACATCTTCATCTCAAGCATATTTCCTTTAATTAAATCAGCATTACATTTCATAAAATAAATTTGTGTGATTATATAAATATTTGTAATAGATATAGATAAAAAACGGATATTTTTACTCATAAATAAATTAAATAGATTAGATATAGATAGATACATATAGGAATTAGACCATCAAATGTATGTATGTGACTAATAATAATATTTGTTTTCAAAGGTAATAATATATTAAAAAAATAAAAATTGAAAACAGCAAATATTTAATTTATATGTGATAAAACCGTTTCGTTAGGATTGAATGTAGGAATTACGAACTAGACTGGCGTGATAGCCAAGCTGGAGATGGCATTCATTGTGCCGAAAATTGAAGTTGGGTTTATCTATATTTGCGTGACGGCAACGCCATTCGCAACATAATAATAATAATAATAATAATAATAATAATAATAATAATAATAATAGAAAGAAAGAAAGAAAAAAGAAGATAACATCTAAAAAAAATTACATAAATGCCGCTAGATAAAAAATAATTAAGCCAAACTTGTTTGTTAAAGAAATGAGGTTGTAAATGACTAATCTCGCTTTTCAAGAGATGAGGTTAGTGTAAATACACCGAACCGTTTCTTAAAGAGATAGGGATAGAATCAAGAAACAAGACTAGTGTAAATATACTAAATTAATCTCTTAAAGAAATAAGGACAGAATTAAAAACAAGGTCATTATAGTTGTAGTGACCCTTGTCTCTTCAAGAGACCACATTGATTTTGACAGTACTAAGCTCATCTCTTGAAGAGACGGAGTCATCCATTTATTAAACACAAGTTTAACGTGTCTAATTCTTGGATTATTTTCATTGTAATGGTATTTTTGTAATTTTTTAAAAATAGTAATATTAATTTCCTTATCTCGAGAGGGAAACAGAAATCATTATTTGCCATGATATGATTATGATTTTCACACATCACATTTTTCTTTTGCCATTAAAAAATTTCACGGTGACTTAGATTCCAATCACCACCATAAGAGATCATAGCTATCCTCTATCATATTTTTCAGTGAAGATTACCAAGGCGATACCAGACTTGTAATTACGTGGGATAGTTGACTTATGAGCAACGTCTAAATCAAATTAAAGAAATTGCCACATTTGGCCAATATCACATATAATAAAAAATATATATAAATTAAAAAAAAATGTAAGTAATAGAAGATTATACTTTTGAATGTTTAAATAGATTAAGGTGTTTAAATAGAGGATTTAGTCACTGTGTAACTATTATACAATTAAATTGAGATGACTTCACCTTTAGTCCATAGTAACAAGATATTTTATTACCTTGAATATTTGATTCTTAATTTTAATAATTTAGTATAATATTATTGATATTTTAACCACTTAGATGTTTGATCCTTTATTTGTATTCCATCAATGTGGATTGCCTACTTTTTTTTTTTTTAAATGGAAACGATGAGTTGATGTAAATGAATGGTTTAGAATGAATTTAAGGTGAATCCAAGAATAATGGTTGCAACTTTTGGAAAAAATGGCATGAATGATTAAGTCCATGGCACAACGGGCTCAAGTTTCAACACAAGGCTGAAGTGGTTGACTTGACCACTAGACGATACCACGATGATTATGCCATCAAGCTAGTTGACCAACCTAGGCTAATGGATCCATACCCTTGCTAGATCCCTTTCCAGATGGATCAATTAATCGCTTAAAGTGCCAAAGTGGATGATAAAAAGGGCCAAGGGAGTAATTATGTAATGATACAAAACTCCACTTACCAAAATATTATCCATATTGATAAAATGTTATACGATTTGTTCACGGTACTAGCTTTTATTGTAGAACATCACTCATTCCATGAGTGCTTTTTATGCCATTATACCAAAGAACCTTAATAATTAGAATTCCATCATCTTGTATTTGATGGATATTACATTCTTTCGTATTTATAGAACTAACATCCTCATTAGTTTCATTATACAAATCTAGAACTACACTACATTTGAGAGGTGTCTCCACTTTGGGGCATTTGCTCTCGTATAGCATTTAACTCCTCCACTTTGGACTAGTGAATTGCTTTGATACCACTACCACCTATGACGACCTTTAGCAAAATATTGTATAATATTATTCTTAGTGTCAATTGCTTCCTAAAAGACTACCCATGTCATGAGTGCTCTCCACTAATCATGCTTAAATTTAGAGTTCTGATAAACTTCAAGTTATTATATTAAAAACCGTCTTGGCCATTAGAGTTCCGCTATTTTATATGTTAGAGATATTGTAAATTACATAGAAAAAAAGGCAATAGATTTAGGATATACGATATGTGAATCAAATAATTATTTGCATCATTATCAAGAATTTAAGCAAGATTTAATTATATTGACTGCTATTTTTGGATGGACATACATGCTAGCTTTAGTAAATGATTTAGTAAGTAATTGAATAAATTATAATGCAATATTGATATTATTACTTGATAAGTGTGATTGCCAAAAGAATTTTTGTTAAAATATGGGATCATCATGTACTCACCAAGTCCGATTTTAGACTTTTAACCTAATAATCATATGACTTTATAAAATCAGGTTCATGTATTATTTGAGATGATTAAGGAAGAGTTTGTTTAATGGGTGTCTAGGAGGGCATATTGGAATTGACTCATATAATTTCAATTTTTGTTAACAAAATTCGTGCACTAAAGAAGGTTATCAAGGCTTAAATTCAAAAAGAGTCCATAATAAGATCCATTTATAAGTATGACTCATCCTAATTGTTGATTGTCAATGCGATATAGAAAATAACATTAACAATCAAACCCTATAAACATCTCTGGTCCTTATCTATTTGAACAATTTGAAATCATGAGCAAACATTGTTATACTGTTAGATTATCTTCTTCAAAGACCCAATACTCACATGTAGTTATAAACATGTCTAATATAGTGAGATTTGACATTGTAAAACTACCCCTCATGTCGTAAGTGCATTTAAGCCAATCGAGCCTATTCCTCCTCTTTCTTGATTATCGCTCGATTACTCTTAGTTCCACTCTATATCACTTTTCTTTAGTCACTTGTAATACGATATGTATATGATACAGATGTAACCATTCCATTTGAACCTATACATCTAAAGAACTTACTTCACATTTTTCAAAATACAATATATATTACACAAGACCATTATTTTCAAAGTGACTCTAGAAATCACATAAGTTTGCATTTAAAAAGTAATCATAGGATTTATATGAACTCAATTTTCAAAAATGAATCTAGGCATTCATATTAAAAATTGGTTTAGGCATTCAATCCATATTTCAATGATGACTTTATGCTCCATTCTATATAATTTTAATTTTTTTTTTTTTAGAGAGCATTGAGGTTCTATATTTTTCAAAAGGATTAGTGTCGCATTTGATAAATGAAATTTCCCAAATATACAATTATCTACTTGAACTATAAAGTAGTTTATTTAATGTTCAATCAAAATTTTTGTATCCATTAATACTACTGAGTTATTTGTTTGTTTGTTATTACTTCCAGTGAATAAGAAGTAGCACTAATCACATAAAAAAAAAAAAAACCAAATAATTAGACAATTAAAGAAGTACACATATTGTCCAATTAAACAATGAAATCGAAAAATTAACTCTAGCAACTTTAATACGGGTGTTAATGAATAAGCCTGTTTAATTGTCTAACTTTCTAAATTTTTTATTAATTACTTGATACGTGTTATTCTCCTATTCGCTAAGAGTACTAGCTCGGTAAAAAAGTTAAGTATGTTAGTTGACGTAGTATTAATAAACATAAATATTTTAATTGTATATTAAATTAATTATTTTACATCTTAAATAATTAATTGTATATTTGAAAAAGTTAGGTACCAAACATTACATTAACCCTTCCCAAAATGACTGCATGAGTTTGATTCCAAGTGGGTGCCTTTAACAACAGACCTAAATAAAGATTAACAAAATGTCAATGGATGCTAACTGTTGCATCTAGATTTTATCACTCAATTATTTGAGATTTATTTTAGATGATGAAAGATGTTGACTATTATGAGATAATCTTCGATGGAGGGAAGGATAATACCTTATACTAGCTTTTGAAAATAAATCAAATCGAGTCTAGAGATGTAATTAGGTCGGATTTTGGTAGATCACATGGACCAAAAACCCAACCCGCCATCTTATAGGATTTATCAAACCAGGTTCTATAATTCTATAGGGTTTTGAAGCTATATTCAAACCTGCCCTAGAGAGTTTGCTTTAGAGCTTGAAACCCGATTAAAAAACCGTGTAACTTTATTTTTTTCAACCTATATTCAAATTTTAATATTATATTTCAAAAAAGCCGATGCTTCTAATACAAGTTTTCTATACATTAAAAAAAATGAAATAATGCATGCCGAATTGATAAAAAATAGTATAGATCACATTTGTTATGCAACATTTAAACACATAAATATATTACTTTTATCACCGTATAATATATGAAAATCATGGTTAAATTAAATCTTCTACTGGGACTAAAATATAGCAGATAACAAATAATATTAACCTCCATAGCAAACATAACTTGAGCAAAATTTAATAGAAAATTCAAAAATCGTAACTAGTCTAGTAGACAAAAATGAAAAATATCATTGGAAAGTAAAAAAGATAGTAACTTATTCATATCTTCATTCCTCTTCTTGGTCCTTTAGTAATGTTTTTATTTTTTTTAAATTATAATACTAGCTTATCGGGTATCTATTGGTTTTGTTATATGATCCAAACCCGATCTTATAAACTTATAGGGTTTTTATTATATATCCAAATATGATCCTAAACCCCTATAGGATTCAACCCTATAAGGTTTTTAACGGATCGGGTAGGTTGGAAACCCTATAACAGCCAATTCGATTACATCCCTAATTGAGTCACAAATTATTTTGAGCTTGACTTAATATTCCCTCTATTCCATGTTGGCTAGGACACCCCAGCAAAGCCACGGCTGTGTTTAGGACCATCGCAACCATGCCAGAGGCCTGCACAAGCTAGGTCACGACCATGCTTTAGGGAGTGTCCCTTACATGCCTTATTTTTTTGGGGGCGTGCTAGTTAATGTCAAGCTAATCACTCCCCACCTCACGAATGTAAGTTTCAAAATGACCTATTTTTGTGTTGAAGCCTTTTTAACAATCTTTCTAATACATGCAAAAGCTAGAAAACTAATTAGACCTCACTTATATCCAACCAAGCAAGAAAGATAAGAAAGTGTATAACAAATTAGGACTTATAATAAATGTAAAGGATGAGTTCCGAAAGTTTGGTTTGTATTATGGTTCAAGTTAGCCAAGTTAGAGTCTTAAGGTTCCTACGAGTCACTGAATAAGTATGTGTACTATGCTTGTTGCTTGTGTGTGTTAGATTAGGGCTCTAACTAGATTAATTGACTTTTTGGCTACATAAGATTGTTTGCTGCTTATGTTTAGCTGTTAATGGTAGATGGGGAGTACCCACTTATTGACATCCCCAGAGGGGTTGCACATGAAAACTATCTGGGTAGGTCTAGGAGATTTTGGGTTATTGGGGAGTATCCAATAACCATGTTTTGGTTTTAGTTTTAAGGATATTGTGGAGTACCCAATATCTAATATGTACATATACATATGTATTAAATATTTATGTGTGAACCAGGTAATGAGTTATCCCTTGTTGATATTTGTGGGACTTAGTACTAAAGATAGTAATTGAATAGTTGGAGCATATTTTGTAATAAGTGTTTATACATTGTGAGGCATGATCATGCATGTGTATTTGCGGTATATGATACCAGGCCTCAACTCACTCTTTTCTTTTTCAAGTATTATAAGGATCTTTTGTATTGGATTTGTTATGATGCGATATAGTCATGGACTATGGGGAGGACCCTAGTAGAGAGGATTACCTCGTTGACTATTAGGGAGCATATATTGATTGTTAAAGTTGGAAACTTCTAAACTTAACTAGGATTGTAGTGTGTTTTTAGTATGTAGTTATGGGCATGAACCCTATTAAATTTGTTGATGTTGTTGGTGGACTCTATGAGCCACTGGTCATTGAAACGGGAGAATGTGTAGTGTGTTACTTAACTGAAGTATCATTAAATATGTGTATTGGTGATTTATGACATTAATTGTGGTGTTATTACATTACAAACCTTGATGTGTGTACATATAATGTAGCCACATGGCATATTGTAATGACCCTATTTTTAGGGCATTACATGTTCGAAATATGAAATTTAATTTTCATAAATCATACATCACTGTAAACAATATTTTAATTTAAAAATAAGTAAGTATTGTCAATGATATTTGAACTTTGCCAAAACATGCAATTAAATATCTAAACTTTGAAATTGATCAATTTAGTATTTAAAAGAATCTTTTTTGTATGTTAATATTACCTCCATCACATCAGTTAAGAACAAAGTAAGATCACAATGTCAGCCAATTTGAAAAAGGTACTATTGGCATGCATAAATTTATTTTTTTTAGGTATCAAATTGATCAATTAAAAATTTAGGTACCCGATTATATATTTTGCTAAAATTTAGATATTATTCGCAAAGTTAACCTCTTAAAAATATTATGAAATATGTATCTTGATATTAGTCTGTTTGGTACGATTGAAATAAAAGGAAAAATTAATCATAATACTTTAGATTTTGATTTATAGCTTAATGCTAAGTGGCAAATTTGAGAATACATAGTTAGTTTTATTTGCAAACTATAGTAAATGCCATAAGTTTTTTAGCAACATTGAATATCATCTGCTAAAGCCGCTTTACATTTTCGATATTCAAACCTATTTTTTTATTTATTATTTTTTCATTATTTATCGATGACAAATAAAGTTAAAGTTTGGTATACTAAAATAGATAAAAAGAAAGATTGATACATTTATACTATCATTGTCCTTTTAGAACATATGGTTGTAATAAAGTAAAAAGAAAAAAAACGAATTTGTTTAATTTCAAATTGTTGACGCAACTAGCCCAAAAAAAAAAAAAAAAACGAAAGAAAGAAAGAAAAAGAAAAAGGAAAAATAAATTAAAATAAATAAAAAAAATTATTAATTAAATTTTCTACTATCATTATTCCACCCCATAAGCAAGCCTCGTCAACCACCTTGTACAACTTTGAAATCTTCTCGAGATTAGGTTTGACGGACAAGTTGACCATCACATCGATTACCAGCATGACTTTTGCTATCGCACAACTCTTATCTTTAGTGTTTGAATTGTAAAACCGTGATAAGATAAGAGAAGGTAGACGGACAGTACAACTCACACAACTCTTATCTTCATACTATTAATTGTTTGATATACACAAGTAGCGTATAGAAAAAGTATAAAGTTGCCGGATGAATTGGAGTTGTCTAATAATATTTTGTTTGGCATGATGTAATGAATTAGAAATAAAATATTATGAAAGAAAAGAAAGTGGAGAAAACGAATTGTTAAATAATTTAAATCTTTTTCTATGTTTAAATAATGAAAGGGAGCGAAATGGATAAAATAGTAATTATTGTTAGGATCTGAATTATGCCTTCAATTAGAAAAAATTCAATAGGCTTTGTGAAATGTTATACAAATTGATTTTTAACACCATTTATAATCCAAAATCTCAAGGCATTTGGTTAATGAGTCTTCAATCTTATAAACTCTTCACACTAAGTCTCATATTTTTCATGTGAGATTTTTACACTTACACCGTAACAATCTCGTTCTCAAGTGTGAGTCACACCACAAAACTCTTCTTTACACACGGTGAGACAACCATGGGAATTTTTCAGCCGAACTAGGCTCTGATACAAATTGTTAATCAATGGAGAGAAATCCAACGTGCTTGTGAAGGATAGACAAATGGATTTTTCATACTATCTATAATAAAAAACTTTAAGACAATGAGTTAATGTGTCTTTCCTCTTATAAACTCTTCACACAAGTCTCATATTTTCTATGTGAGATTCTCACACTTGCATTCTAACAATTATGATAGGGGTTAATGACAAAAATGATATTTGAATTTTTGCAAAATGTTCGACCAGATACCTATTGTTTCATCTTGAGCAATTTGCTATCTAAATAAAGTTTTCGTTGACTTTTTTTCATCCTTGAGGTTTGCTTTTAACAATTTTGGTATATGAATAAAGTTCTCGCGTATTTTTTAAAAAATGTCCATGAAACTTTTTTTCAAAAATATCTATGAAAACTTACTTTAGGTATCAAATTGTTCAAAACCAAATTTCATTACCAAAAAGTTCAAGTACCATTTTTTACTTATCCCAAAACATAAAATATGATAAATAGTAAATTACTTATATTTTTTAAAGATAATAAGTAATATCAAACAAAAAGGTACAAGAGTAATTGGAAAAAAAAAAATTTCCATTTCCCTCCTAATTCTCCCCATTATGGAGAGGACAAAAAAAAGTGGTGGAACACAAGGAAAATATTACGTCCATTTTCCTCTCCTTATCTTTCTCTCTCGAAACAAACAAATGGGATGGAATTCAATCCTCTCTTATTTCTTCTCCTCTTTAGTCATTCTTTTCTAATTTCCCCATACCTAACATAGCGTGAAAGAAAATCTACATGGTACTATTTTTTTCAATTTTGTCTAGTATTTTCAAAATCTGTTGACTATACCAAAGTTAATGACAAAAATCAAACAAGGGAAGGAATTATGAATTTTATCTAGTCCAGTCACATAAATTTATTCAAACTTAGCACTACCTTACACTGTGTTTTGATATAGGGGAATTAGGAGGAACGGTTATGGATGGGAGGAAATAAAAGGATTAAATTTCATTCTCTTGCTTGTTTTGAAAAGAAAAGACAAGGAAACAAAAAATTAATGTAATATTATCTATCGACCTAACATTTTTTTTTCTCAAAATAGCAAGAATTACGAGGAAAGGGGGAGAATCTTTTGAGTCATTCTTACACCCTTACTTTTAAAATTATTTATAATTTTTTAAAGGCATACAACTAATTTACTATTATATCATTTTTTAACTTTTATAGTAATTAATATTTCATCCATTTTTTTCTCTTCATTATCCAAACATGTGAAAGGAGTCAAATTACCTATTAATTTCTGTTATCCATTTTCTTTCCTTTCTAAATTATTCCATTTGTTGGTATACAATTGGCATTATTGGGAAATTGGATATCAGATGCTGAGGGATTAAGGGAAGATTTAAAATTTTGAAACTTAGGTTTTATTTATTTATCAGTTGCTAGGTTTTTGAAGAAGCTTATAAATGATATCAAAAGATAGAGGGAAAATAATATCATCATGACGAAATAGAGTGTTCTTATCCATACAAAACTATAAATAAAGTTAAAATAAAAAGAAAAAACAGTTTTCCTATGATCATTTATCTATAAAAAACATTAATTATCCTCGGTGCATACTTATAATATATATTTTTATTAATAAATATTTAAGCGAAACAAATATCAAATTTTTGTAGAACATATATAAATAAGATACAAATAAAATAGATTTATCCAAGGTGTTTAAATATATTTTAAAAATTATCAATAGCTTATTTATGTATATTGACTTTTGAGCACTAATTAAAGACAATTATTTTTGAAGATTCAAGCAAAATCAAAAGAGACCCTTTCACATTTCGTGGAAGTACTAGAAACCCCTCCGAGATATGAACAAGACAACTTGTGTCACCAGAATGTTTAGGTCTTCTCCATCTGTTGAAAGGTCTAACACTAATAAGAAATTATTTCGTGCCATTTAATCTTTTCTGCCCATTGAAAACCCTCCATTGGAGGATTCCAAGAATGGGGGTGGAAGTTGTTTGTCATGCTTGACTTTTGATCAATCAATCACAATTTTTTCGTTTTGTCGACAATCAATCTTATTCGAACGTCAGATATTTTGTTTTTTGCTAAAACAACAACATCATCTGACACGTCGATTTAAGTACGGCAGAACACGTTGTTTATGTCCCCTCCATTGGATGGCAGGGAACCTCGGCCACGGCTCTATCATGACGCTCACGAGTCACGAGGACCATAAATAAATATATGTCTCTAACGTGTTTTTGATATGTCAATAACCAACTGCCGATATCCGACGCAAATGAATGAAGGCCGTTTATAAATTATTTGAATTTAATTTATTATTTATTCGAGTGTGATTAAAAAAGTTAAATTCAAATTCGAGTTACTAAAGCAGTTCATTTGAGTTGAGTTCGAATTCCATATATTTAGTCCGATTAGCTCAAAAACCTAATCGAATTTATTAAACTTGAATCAAGTATAAATATTTATCGAGTTTGAGTATTAGTATTATTTTAATTAAAATTAAAAAATTTAATCACATCACGTAGTATCTATTTTGAGCCAAACTCAAATTTAAAATCTTAAACTCAATCAAACGAGATTTGAAATTTTGAGTTGGACTTGGACTTGAGCTCAACACTTTATCATTTTAACTCAACTCATTTGCAGCCTTAGTTAGCTTTTTTTTTTTTAATAAATGCATTAAACATTTTTTTAATATACAATAATGGTAAGTACTCATTAAAATATCATTTGATATGAATGTGCACACAAGAATTTTTTAAAAGTCTAAATTATTCATGAAAATAAAAAAAATAAATAAACAAAAGAACAAACACCATATCCTTTTCACTCATCTAATCCGGATAGCGTGATTAGGGATTTTTATTAGTGTCACTTGATTATTGCATAAGACTTTGATAAAATACTTGATAATTGCACAATTGATTAAGAATATACCAATTGATTAGAAAAAACATTAAAATACATCCTCTGATTTTTCTTTTATAATTTTTTATTTTAGAATCTGGAGCAGTACACTCGACAATCTTTCATAAATTTCCAAATACTATATAATTTTCTAATTTCAAATCTCTCTCGAGACTTTTCCTAGACTGACAGAATATATTACAAGTCAGCAAGTGCAGGCTATTGGTAGATTTTTCAAAAGTATAATAATACAAGAAAATCAAAAACCCTTTTTAAAAAATTTCAAGCCATACAAAAATAAAAAATAAAAAAACACGAAAACATAGCAGATACGGCACGACCAGCCAACCCTATCTTTTTCGATCCACAAGTCTTTTCTTCTTGCCCTTTGGTTCAGTCCTTTCTAGACGCTATCCACGTTGGTTTTGATTCTTTCCTACCCATTAGTTGTTCACCATCGCCGTAGAATTAGATTCAAAAAATGGGTGTAGGGGAAAAAAGCGAAAGAGACCCACATAACATATAATATAGACTTGAGAAAACTAGGAGTAGACCTTGAGGTTAATTTACTCCTCCGAATAAGTTAAATTGCTCGGAGTTACTGAAGCTCAACTTGACTCGAGGTTGATTACTTGACAAGCCGAGCTCAAATCTAAGATAAAAGTTCATTTATGTAAACTAGATGAACTCGAACTTTGATTCAAGCTCATTGATTGACTCGTGAACAAGCTTATTTTTAGTCGCACGAAGAAAGCTTATTAACAAACTTATAAGTTTTATATCTATGATATATTAATATATAAGTAAAATAACAAAAAATTTTTATTTAATAGATAGATATGTATTTAGCAATTCTCATATTTTATTTTTTTATTTGAAAAGGATGAAAGTAAGCTATTTAAACGAGTCGAGCTTAAGCTTTAATTTCAAGCTCGATAAAAAAACTCGGTTCGACTCGTAAATGAGTCAAGCTCGAGCTTGAAATAAAGCTCGTTTAACTAAGTGAGTCAAGCTCGAGTCTAGATTTCAGGTTTAACAAAAAGCTTAGCTCGAGCTTAAGCTCGATAATTAAATGAGCCTAGCATTTAAAGGTTTTCCTCAACTCGGCCCGGCTTGTTTGCCACACTATTAAATTTAAATAAATATCAAATATTTCAATGGTTGTAATAAAAACCTAATGTTTTATTAAATGGTTCCAATAGATTATTTGTTATCGTATAGTATAATACCAGCAAATTGAATGTACGTGGCATGTAAATAGTGAATAAATCATTTGTTTAATTCACTCACTTGGCATAACGTTGGACTCTTATGTATTCAATTTGAAATTTGATACTCTATATTAGCCTCTTGAATATTTCTAGGTAAGCTGAAAGATTTATTAACTAAAAGCAAACTAAGAGCTGGCGAAGAGATCCTACTTTGGGAGATACAAAATTGGCGCTATTAGAACCACTAGAAGCCGATACAAAATTGGTGCTCAGCATACCACAAGTCCTTGCATAAGTAGCAGTAGCTTGAAATACCTATTCGGTTCCACTATTTAATTACATCCATACAAGCAGGACCGATCTCCCTCACTCAGAAAAAGACTTAATTATTATAATATATTTAAATAAAAAAATATGTTATCTTTATATTTATAATAATATAAATTTAGTTTTCCAATCATATAGTTCTGCATTTGTTCCTACGTACAAGTACTAAAACTATTCGTAATTCGTTGTCCTCCAAGTCCCATACGGTTGCTGCCAAAGCAAGCGCTCGCTCATTCCATGTTTCTCTCGCCCACCTCGCTTGTAGCGTCGGAGTCCTCCTGCATAATTGCACGCGTTTAATAACAATATTTGGGTGAGGGTTCTAATTGAATGTTTGTCGCCATCCATGATCCATTGCACAGCTTGAGATGAATCTGTAAAAACAACACTGATAGTAAAATTTAAATACATCGCCATTTGAAGACTTTAATTTGTTATTTGTACAACTTACCATGACATTGATCTATGTTTTAATTATTTGAAAATTTAGAACCACTTATTTCTCTCATTCACTAATCCTCTTACTTGTAACTTATATATATATATATATATTAATTATATAGTGCACCCAGCTATATGTGTATGAAATAAAAAAAAAAAACTTTTATAAATTTCTTATAAAAGGTTTACTAATTTACTTGGAACTTATTAGAAGATTCATACGTTTATGACTAGATACTGATGGTAGTGGTATAAAGAATAATATACAAAGATGCAATCGAGACGAATTTATAATGGGTTTTATAAAACTTGAACTTGATACCTGCAGAGTTTCAACACCCATCCCAAACCTTATAGTGTTTTTGCCCATAAACTCAATTTCCAAGTGATAGATCTTATAAGGAACCCTAACGTAATAAACCTAATAGTATTTCTACTACAATTATTTTATATTTAAAGTTATCTAAAAGAAAATAAAAGAACTTCTTCTCATAGCTTAGATACTCATTGTTTTCTTTTTGTTACGCATTGAAACATTTATTTCCATTAATAGCTATGTATAGATTAAATCATTCCAAATTTATTCTATATTGGCTTAACATTGCAATAAGTCCTACAAATTTAAAAATACATATACCATTTATTAAATTAAACTACCAATTCAAAAATGTATATACAAGTTATTAAGTTGAACTTATACCTAAAATATATAAATTTAAAATTTTTATTAATTGAAATAAATTTAATATAATTTTTCTCTCAATAGGTTCGAGTTCTCAACATACTTTATATAGTTTCAAAATCCAACAAAAAGCCTCATAGGTTATTGTACAAAGTCTCAAAACACGTCCCAAATATATAGGGTATTTATCAAGTTGGGCGCTCAAATCCGCTCGCCCAAAACTTGCTTTATATCAAGTCGGGCATCCTAATGGTGAAACAAATTATTTCAATTTTCTTCTTTCAAATATTCTTGATTCACACTATAATGATTTGGATAAACTATTTTTAAAATTTGTGCTGACATCAGTGTCTATGACAATTGCCAATATAAAACAATATAAAAAACCATCAAATTTATAATGTTATTATTTATAAAATATCAAAAGCGGCTCATCCACTTTAGTATATCATATGTGGACAGAGACACCCACCACCTTGCAGGGAATTATACGACTAAAGAATTCCAACCAATAAAAGGAAGAAGCCGCCTAGGATTCTATATTCAGACAAAACTTTAAGGAAAATAAAAATGGTGGACGATTGTCTGTTTCAAGGAAAAGCACTAAAAGCAAAGCCTGTGGGTGTTCGTTTTGTCAAAGCAAAGCACCCACTTGGTGCAAGCATATTCTTTCGCGTTCAAACCGTGTTTTTGTTTTTTAAAATTTCTCGTATTCCAAATCTCGTCCTCCAAGGCCGACTTATCCAAATAATATGCCCCCAATTTCCTTAAAGAACCTATGCTTTCATATCGATGTAGTGCAGCGACCTGGCTCGGTCGGCAGTTTTTGGGTCCCCAAGCGCTATGCCACCCCCACCCCACTTTCCCCAGTTATCTTTCGGTTTGCAAGCCTGTATTTTTATTTTCTTTTTTATATTTTGTCTATATCTGTTATAAAATTAATTGGCAATGTTAATTAGCCGAAACATGTCGTTGTCGGCATGTATTTGATAAGGAATATTTAAGTTTATAAAATAATATCATAGGTAACCGAGTTTTCAAACCTAAAAGCCGGAAATCCATTCATTAAATCCATTATCGTCCAGCATAAGTGGGCAGAGTTGCACTCATCCGGCCGTGAGTGGAAGAAGAATTCATCTATAGCTGTTCGCCTTTCTTTCTTTGTTTCTTTTTTTGGATTAGAAAAATTTAGAATGTTTTCAATTCCGGTCATCATTACGGGCCAGCGCATGCCTCTAGAATCAAAGGCCCTTTACAAAGGTATTTACATAATACCCACCGATACAGTTCCCACATCGGCAGTGGAGATTGAATCTTACTCTTTTAATAGACTAAGGTCTGCCCTTATTAACTTAAGTCAACCCATATTAGCTAGCTTCTCATCATTCTGCTAATCGCCTTTAAGACTTGTGTTTGGTATACGAAAATTAGGAAGGAACGATTTGAAGAAACAGGAAATATGAAAAACTAAATTTCGTTCACTTATTTGTTTTGAATGTAAAAGGCAAATAAAAAGAAAATTGATCCAATATTTTTCGTTTGTCCCACCCAAAATTGAGAAAATAAAAAAGGGAAAAGGAAAAATTTTTTAAATTACTCTTGAACCCCCTCTTTTAATTATTTATTATCTTTCAAGAGCATGTAAGTAATTCACATTATATCTTATTTTGTCTTTTGTAACAATTAAGATTTCAATCATTTTCCTCTCTTTTATTATATGAGGCATGAAAGAATTCAAATTATGTAATATTACATTTCCTCGATTTTCCTTTCTTCCGCATTCTTTCATTCATAATTCATTATATCATACCAAACAAAATGTAAGTGAGTGAGGATTATGTTTTATGGACAGTATTCGTATCTTTGTTTCATCACTGTTTGTCATCACTATTTCAAAAACATGTATTAACTTCTTATGGGTACATAATGATTAATTTAATAAAATAAATTTATTAAAATATATTTAATTGAGTGATCTAGAAAGTAATAGAATTTTAAAAGAAAACTTGGAAAAAGAGAAATAAAATTGCAGGGGAAATTGTTTAAAGGGGCGGAAAAACACACACGCACAAAGAAAAAACCCATACCTAGACGTTGTAACAACTAACACAATGTTAGTTTAAAACCATGTGTTTGGAAAAAAAGAAAAAAGAAAAAAACAGCTAAAATCATGATTGTAATTTTCCAATATAGGACTAAAATTAATGAGAAAAAAGAAATTTAGAACTAAAATTATAAATTATAAAGAAGAAAATCCAGATGGGTACCTGTACCTCCAAATAATTCAAACTTTGATTTTCACAATGCATATGCATATAAACACAAACCCATTTTACAATTCAAGAATTAGAGTAAAAAGGTAGCTGTCATTTATTCCAGATGAAGCTAGACTTAGACGAAAACCCAGTTTATAATTTAAAAAAGAAACCCTTTGTGGATATTGACAAATATACCGAAACCTACGAGTTTGTTTCTCCCAACAAAACGCAGGTTTATTTACGCTTTATATCTTCTGCGAATTACTTATTTTCTTTATTATTATTTCATACTATTTAATTAAATACATTTAATATCATTGTTTTGTTAAATTAACTAGTGTTGATCAATAAAAAAAAAAACCGACCCATGTTTTCGAACTCACACTTCAACTAGTAGTAAAACACAAATATGTACATCATTAAAATTAAGGGTGGTGAAAAAACTAATAAAACTGAATAGAAACTAGAAGACTAATTCAAAAAATATGGTTAATCAATCCATCGGTTTCGGTTTATAATCATGGTTTTTATTTTTATATTTTTTGTTTTCAATTTTGATTTCAGTTTGTAAAAATGAGAAGCCAATGGTTAACGATTAACCAGTTTGATATCTATAAGTATATATAATATATAATTAATTTAAAAAAATATAAACAGATAAAGTTGAAATTTCGAAATCTAACTTGTTATTGGTTTTAATTTGTGTAATGTTAATATTGATATAAATAGATACCGTTTTAATTCATATAATATTGTATTAGAGTTATATTCTTAATTTATTGTTAGTTTTATATTTTTTTTTGGTAATTGGTTTTATAGTTATTTAATTTGTTGATTTGTAATTTTTGAATGTAACTTTGATATTTAATTTGTTAATTTGCAATTTTTGCAAAGAGTTTAACTTTTTATGGACCAACTGAAAATATGGCTTGCCACAACTTTTGGTTAACCGTTATGTTAAATGGTTAAAACTAAAAATAAAAAGTATTAATCAGAAAAGTGGTTAACCATTAATAATAAACCAGGTTAGTTTTAAAATTTTACAAAACCAATTATTTTGATTCAATTCAAAAATGGGATCATGGAGTGGTTAACTGAGCCATGCACCCCTAATCAAAATAGAAAATATTGATAGGTAATTTGTTTGAGTGAAAATACAACTATGTAGAGTGAAATTTTGCACTAATGTTATTAAATATATATAATTAAGATAATATAAACACAAAAATGGAAAAAAGGGCAGAAAGTAAAATTCTAACCCGTTCCACCATGCAATCACCACTAGGCATTAAGTTGAATAATTATGGCCTATTTGCCTTTACGCATCGTGTGAAGCACCCTTAACCCCTTATCTTTGGGAGACGGCATGGATATAGTTGGATTATCAGTTTAATATGATAATTTTTTAATGTTATATTTAGTTAGGGGATGGAAATGGTGTTGGAATAGAGTTGCAATTCCATGATTTTGGGATAGGATTGAAATCAGAGTTGCTACTCATTTGTTTGGTTGGCAGTAAAATGATTTTGAAGAAAAAACTTTGAATAACTAATAAAAGCATTAATTCCACTAACCAAATTGAACTACTTGGCTATAATAGCCTTAACTATTTATGATAAAATTATTTTGGGTAAAAAAGAAAGTGCAGAGGTGTAAAGTTTACTGCTACTCACTTTCCAAGCAGGTGATTCTTTATTGGCAGGGGAATAAAGTAGAACATGGAAAAGGCCATTTAATAAGAAATCATAATAGTTTAGAACGTCAAATCCATTACCCAAACATGCTATAAGGATTTCATGACAAGTATTTTGGTCTAGTTTTAAATCCCTATGGCTTTGAGTAAAATTCTGGTAATAAAATGTAATATGACGGGATACCATAACCTGATAAAAATATAATACACATAATATGATATTAATGCTCGTAGTACATAAAATACTTGATAAAATAATAAGGTTAATGTTAAAATCACTACTTAAAGTTTGTGTTTTCTTAATTTTATACCTAAAGTTTGAAATTACTAAATGTCATATCTAATTTAGTCTTTATTTGTCAAATTTAATACTTAAAATTCGATTTTGCTTAATATTACACTTAGTTGGCTATTTACTTGTCAAATATATTGCTCCCTAATGTTGATGTGGCAAACAATTAATGGTGAAATAGTGCTAGTTAGAGGTAAGATAGAGAATTTGACAAGTTTAACAATTTCTAAAATTAAGCTGTAAAATTAGGGCCCATTTTGACATTGCCCCTAAAAAATAATTTGATAATCATTCATCCATTTATTAGAGCTCGATATCTCCCCTATAATCATCTTTACAGCCTCAGCATCCATCATTATCTCTTACCTTGCAATCTCACCACCTTCATACTTTCTTACAAATTACATCATCTTTATAACCTCAACATCCATCATTATCTCTCATCTCACAGTCTCGTCACCATCATATTTTCTTACAAATGCACTCGAATGGACCATTATAGGGTGTCTAATTCACCCAACAAGATAATTATTCTATAGAGTCATTCCTACTGGGATTTTAAGATGAACTTGTGAAGGTATTAAAATGGTTTCAAACTTTATTAAATCATTCTCAAAATTACCCTGATGCATCTTTAGTGGATGACACAACCCATTAAAGGTAATACATACCTTAGAAAAACCGATGAGAAAACATTGGATTGCAATTTTATTTATTCATTATTTTTAAGAGTAGTAAGTATACAATCACCACTATATATGAGCCTCTTTATCCACCAAAGAAGCTAGGTGGCTACCCACATCTATGAGTGGGTCATGATTGATGGATGCAAATAGTCCATAGCAAAAGGTTTAAGTGTTGTCGATAGGTAAATGGGGTTAGGGTTTTACTTTTCAAACTTTTTTTCCTTTACTTTATATATATTGATATTTTTTATTATATAATTTTGAAGCATATATTTAATAAATTTACTATTTAATTAATTACTATGAACAAATTACTTGTCCATAGTTAGCTGGCTATTAACATTAATAATAATTATAAAATACAACAACACAAACTTCAATGGTAAAAGTATTAGTATGAAAAATGAAAAAAAAAAAGAAAGAAAAAAACACAAGTACATAAAAGTACAATTTATCTATGGAAAAAAAAAATAGAAAGAAGCATTAGAGGAGAAACAAGTGAACTTGATACCTCATGTGTAAGTGTGTGATAGTGAATCCAATGCAGTAGATTGAAGCGTTATTGATCCATTCTTTATTAAATAGTCACTTTGATCTTTTGTAGAAGTGTTTTAGTAAAGTTCTTTTATTATCCTCAAGCTAGTAATATGGAATAATGCATGGAAATGAGAGCATTTATCTTTTGTTTATAAATTTTGGATGTTGATTTTGAAGTTGGATGACTTCAAGATAGATTGCCAAGGCTGAACACTGCAAATTACTATTAGGTTGACCATGGCGAATCAATGACCGATATGAAACTTCTTTTCTTATAGATATGGATTCTTTGGAAGTAAGCTTTGGGTATGGGCATATATAACCCTAAGACCTATAAGATATGACAAATGTTCTAGCTCCTTCCTAAAGGAGCCCACCCATATTGAAATGATCTAAATATCAATCATAAAAAATCATAATCAAAATCAAATAAAGTCAATGAAATCTAATTGGGTTCAGGTACGGATTTAAACTACTAAATTTTTCAAAATTCCCAAATTAGCCTCCAAATCGAAAACCCAAATTTTGATAATTCAAGAAAAATTCAAATGTAGAAATAAATTAAGTTATAATTTAATTATAGTTCTCTAAATGAAAAGTTTTATAAGTAAAATCAAAACAATGTCATTAGGAGTTTTGATTTTGCAAAATTACTATTTTACTCCAAATCGAGAACTTACATGAAATAAAAAAATCAAAATTGTAGTTAAATTAAAATTATTTGGATATTCCAATCATTATTAACCCAAGAGGTTAATTAAAAGCCCTATATTGTTAAAAAATAACTAAGGTCCTTACACACATATGATTTAGACACACAAGATCGTGTTACATGGCAAAAGCCCTAAAAGAGGTCTTTTTTCCCTTGTCTAAAACCCTAGAACTCTACCCTACTAGCCCCCATATAAAAACCTTTCTTTTTTCTACCTCCCTTTTAGAAAGTCTACTAAAACCCTAAGGCGAGCTACTCTAAACCCTAGTCTCCCATTTGATGTTAATTAAGCTAAATTAGAAAGGAATTAGCATTAACTAGTTGAGATTATCTACTTGCCACTAGGGAATTTAGACATGAAGGTGTGCTAGAAGGAGAGGATGGATCATAACCTTCACAAAATTCATAATAAAGTAAGAGCCTGAGATTTCAAAGTGTCTTTGAGTGTTTTATAGCCATGTAAGCATGAAAACTCACTTGGATATGTTGGTTCATGTTATGAATTGCAAAAAATTGGGTGTTGGGTGGTTTTGGAGTTCAAAATCTTCATTCTCGTTGAAATAGAGAGGAACGATACTTTGAAGTAAAGTAAAATCTTGTGACTAACTATTTATGTTAAGGAATTTCAATAAAAGGGAGATAGAACTATCATAATAGTGTAAAGTGGAGAATAAACATGATTTGGGATAGGATTTATTATAAGTTGATGTTAGAAGAAGTTAAATGAATATTCGTATATGAAATGTTTTTGAAATTTCAGAGAAAACATGATAATTTTGGTGGTTGTTCTCAAAACTAAGTATTTTGGGCCCTCAACTTTGTTTAATCATGTTTTAACAAACGAGAGATGAAAATAAATGAGACTAGGTATGAACATGACAATCTAATATACTTAAGATCACCCAAAGTTATCCCAAAACATGTTTTTGATGAAAGTGACAAGTTTGAGCATGATTTTTAGCGAACCCAAAAAAGCACAGCAAGTATACGAGGTTGTATACCTACCTATGCTTTTCTCTGTCTTCAAAAACTCAAAGAATCGAGTTTTCTAAAAAAGTACGGCATGCACATGAGTCATGTACCTATCCATGCTTCTCTCTGTCTAAAAAAACTTGAAGAATTGAGTTTCCAAAAAAGCACGGCATGTATACGAGTCGTGTACCCACATGTGCTTCTCTCTGTTGTAAAAACGTTTTGAAACGAAGGAGGAACACGGCATGAGCATGATTTACGTATCTAGTCATGAAAAAGAACAGAGGAGATATGCTCGCTTCGTGTACTACTTGTGTTCTTTCTAGCCCCTTTTTCCTTCTTTAATCCTTGTCTAAATCGCACCAAACTTGACCCGTTTCTTTCTTAAACTTAAACAACCTCTAAACATGATCTTTGAGTAAAATGGCTAAGTCAAAGTGACCTAGATATAACAAATAATACAAGATAATTAAAGATAATTAATCATGAATTGATTTCAATTTCAATCATGAACAATTATTGGATATCGAGCTTAGAAAAGGATTTGAAAGCTCAAACCAATTGACATGTACATAGTAATTGCATGTTAATTGCTGATGTGGTATTAATATTTAATCAAAGAATTTAAACTCAGCTTAATTAAGTGTTGATTGTTGCTTGGTTGCTTACTCTAGGAGTGGCACCCCCAAACTAGATTGCGAGTCTGATCACAACTTTAGGATGGTGTGGCAGTCGTAGGCATTTAGACCCTATAGGGTGCATGGTAACGAAAAATGGGCAGTCAATAGGGGATATTTCAAAACTAGAAAATCAATTAGAAGCTGGTATGAAGTTGCAACAGAGTTAGGTGAGGGTATAGACTCTTGGATAAAACATCGCAATACACTATGCTCATTGATAATTGTTTATGTGGGATTGATCTGTCCAAGACTACTTCTTTTCTTTTCCAATAAGTTTTGAGGACTTATCAAACCCCTTTCTTCAGTGCGTAATCCATTGAGGGAACCCTACCCCTTTTTTTTTGTAGGAGTCATGAGTACTCTCATGCGTATTAGTATTTCTAGGACATCGCTGATACTTTATTTGTGGACTTTTAAATCAAATATCCTAACTGTGTTTGTTGCATTAGATTAGGAGCATGTAACATGATGCATATGTGTGCTTGTCTCATAGTCTACTGGGCTTCACAGCTCATTTTATTAACTTTCTAGGTTTCATTGGTGGCATAATAGGGATAAGTGCTAAGCGAGATGACCTAAATAGATGGTGATGTATGAGACATGGGAATTATGGGTTTTTCATGAAAAAAGTTTTATTGCAATTATATTTTCTAACTTGGATGATTGCAATCAAATAACTACCAGAGAATTTTATTTGATTTGATATGGACCTTTCAGTCTGAAAGTATTGTAATTGAGTTATATTTATTTGATGAGCCCCAGGGGCAATACTTATAAACAAAAATTTTGTTATGCTTATTTTCTAAACAGGTTAAATTTTATAAGTTTTGATAAATCAAAACTATGGAAGAACAGACGTCATTCTGCCATAATTTTTATATAAATTGATAACGATTTCTCAAATTAAAACTTAATTAGAAATCCACTCAATATCGAAATGCCTTGCACATATCACTTTGAGGCGATATGTGTGGCATAACTTTCACACCCTACGCGCTTGGGACAAGGCCGTTACACACACATAATAAAGCTTATTGTAGCCCACATAACTCCTTTGAAGTTAAATGAAACTTAAATGAACTTCATATGACCTTTTTCATGAACATTTTGCTCACGGGATGATCAAATATGGTTGAGAGCAAAAACCAGTTTAGCAATTATTATTTCAACTTCCAATTCTACTAAGTTAAATCTCTCTATAATACTTTTTATTGTTCCCAATTTCTTAGGCCATGTACTAACTCAATGAACTAATCCATAATATTAAATTGAGCTAAAAATCCAAATTCTAAAATGACACTTTATACATCCCCATAATCACTTTTACAATTCTCTTATATGCATGTATGGACGTGTAAGAGGCAAATATAATGGAAGTCAAGTCACCACCAATTGGGGTGGTGATCAGTCCAACAAATGCACCTATTGTATTTATTTTTATGTATTTTCTCTTCATACATATTAAGGTTGTTTTCATGTTTATTCATTCATATTTCCTCATTGACCAGTCCAACAAATGTACCTATTGCATTTAATTTTACGTATTTTCTCTTCATAGATATTAAGGTTGTTGTCATGATTATTCGTTCCTATTTCCTCATTATGAAGATATATCCTCTCTCTAAGTGCCTCCTTTATTAGCTTGCCAGTGTTTTATATTATGAACCTATAAATGGGCGTCTTATAAGATATCATTAAAATAAATATTAACTATGAATTGTTTTAACTTTTGTATTGTGATAAGTTAAAGACGTGGATTTCTTTTAATACATGAGTACTAGCTAACGTATCTTCTTTATTCAATCCTTTGAACTAATTCAAGTTGTGGCGACTTAGTTATTCGGACGTCATGCATCATATGTAGTACATTGTCTAATTAATTTTTTAAATTGATGTGTCTTATCGAATATTGACTTTGTTCGCATTTATTATATCTTTCACTTCTCAAATTTACAAAAATTAAAAAAATCCATAAAATTCCTTTTATCAATATTAGAAACCCTAGATCAAAAATTCATTATCATTTGGCATCAAATAAGTTAAATCTCTATCACTCTCTTCCTCTCAAATCTCTCATCCTCCTCAGTTCCAATCCCCCTTCCTTCCCCAATAAGCCACGCTAACTACAATCACCGAGCACATCTCAACATCATTAACAATGAACAACCTTCAATACTCTCCCTATCCATAATAAACCCACACCCAAAGCCCACCCACCCACACCCCCCCCCCACACCCCACCCCAACAAAAAAAAAAAAAAAAAAAATCTACAAAAATTTGAGAATAATATATATTAATGTGATATCAGGATGCAAAGCGTGATTCATTCAACGTTTCACGTACTGTATATTGAATCGGTGGAAATTTTGATATATTTTCTCGGTGCTTAAATGGGTTTGGAGTCCTTAGGCCTGAATGATTGAAATTCAACGTCAATTTAATTTAAAAAAAAATTGATTATAGAAGTAAAACCCATAAAGAATAATTAAATGATGGTAAGATAATGATTATTATTAAGTTATTATTTTAAAGGGATCATGAAGACAATGGATTAAAGAGATGATTTTGCAGGCAGAAATAATATTAACTAATTATTCAACTCTTAGATCATCACTAAAAACATCTATATTCATCGGATCGTTCATAAGATCCTTTAAATACCATTTCAGCATATAAAGAAACTTTTCTTCCAAAGAACCTCACCACTTTATCTATAAAATTTCACATAAATTTCTTCACTTCTTTTTATACTTCATGAATCTCATTTAATTCTATATAATACTTTATTTTTACAAAACAATAATAAAATATTCTAAAAAAACTCACTTTCTAAAATTATTCGTAGATGATCCTAAAAAGTTGAAAAAACCCTCCACTTCAAATCTCAAAAAGTAACATCCTTTGCTTAGATTCCCGTAACAAACACCACATGCTATAATCTTTACGCTCGACCGTGTTGAGATGCGGGAATGGGCAAAGAACACATATCTTCTAACCCCAAAAGAGCTGACAACGGAAAATAAAAAATAATACAGACACGACAATAGATCTAATAACAGGAAGGAATCTAGGATCTAGGATACACATTGCTTTGCCTTAGCGTAACACTGAAACTAATTGGTTGGTCAACCGTACACACTGATTTTAGGGAAGAGGATTTGAGGCTATCCTCGTTGAAAGCTACTCTCTCTGTTGTTTGGGGGAACAACTATATCAAGGACAAAGATAACGTGTGGGCCTAAGTGCAAAAAAGTGAACCACAGTGGGTGTGCAAAGGTGAAATAATATATAAAGAGATGATAAACTTTACTTCTAAAATGTCAATGAAACACATCAATCAATGTTTTGTTAACAATATTATCCACGCATTGCATTAATTATTGAAAGCCTCTTCGAATTTGCAACAGATTCCCCCTGAAATCACGGAAAATAAAGATAATGAAGTCCACATTTCCAAAGTTATGATCCACCGAGGGTACTTTCTTTCACAAGAACTATCATGGAGGAATACTTCCATCGGAAGCTGATATGGGGTCTCTTTTGATCAATCATATGGGATTGCTAGGGAAAATTCCATTGGAATGTACAACCAATACAAACTTCTCCGAACTCCATTTTGTTATCAGCCGCAAGCATGCAAATAAGGTTACATGAGCTAAAATATAATCGAAATAGGAAAGATGTAACCATGTTACATGCCAGAAATCAAAACCTGTAACTACGAAAAACACTCATGGAGCCATAGATGATGGTTCCAGCACAAGGAAGTGGCGTAAAAAAGTTTGAGATTGAACTCTATCCAAAAGCAATCTATGAGACTCAAAGTTCATCATGCATTGGCTTAAAATCCATTTCAGGAACTGCATTCTCATGAACATTTTGTAAATTATTTACTTGGTTGGCTCCTTGTTTTATCTGTTCTTTTCCAACCAGACCAGCCTTTATGGCAGCAGTAACTGCCCTCTGCAACTTAAGCAACCCAATGCGCTTTGAAACAACATAAATAACAGCACAGGAAAACAAAAGAAACCCCACTGCAAGTATGACCCTGTTACATAAAAGCTTAAAATGAGCTTGATGTTATAGATTTAGTACATAGAACTTATTGAAGAAATAAAGAAAAAGTAACAGCATGGAGAATCAAACCATCTTGACTTATAATCAGCAGTACTAGGATTTACATAAAGAATATAGTGGGAGTTCACATAGCATTTAGGCATTGGTTGGATTCCAATCCTAGAATCCAATTCTCCGGATTAAAGGATTTGATTACCCATTCATTATTTGGTAATTTATAACAAAATCAGAATGCATTTTCCATTATTTGTTTGGTTGGCTTAAACTAACACCAAAATTATAAGAAATAGAAATAAGGTACACAAAAATATGATTTTGGAGTTTCTGGGGGTAGAGTGGGTTTGATGAGGGTGGAAGAGAGAGCGAGAGAATGGCTGGAGAGAGTATGGAGTAACAATATTATTAGATAATGTAAGGTACATATTCCTGATAATAGATTAAGAAAGGAATAGGAATATATATTAATGGTATAGAATGCCTCATGGAATCAGATTTCAAACCCTGACCAACTAATGGGATTCAATTTCTAAATAATAGATAATCCTAATCCTGGTAAACCAAACAAGACCATGGAATAAGTTGCACAAAATAACCTTATTTTAGCATTCTCAGTCCCTCTCAATTGTCCTTTTGGCTTTTAATTAATCATGTCAAATGTACTTGGGCGACTAAAATCCCCAAAACATAAAACCTTTATTTTTAAGTTATTATCATTACTTTTTCTCATGCAAAGTCAATTATTTTGGGTCAGTACAAAAGAAGATGGTTTGGTTCAAAAGTTTTTAGTAACTCACATGTGCATCAAGGAATAAAAACTAATTGGAAGTTAGTATTTTCAAGATGAGGAATAAGACAAATATGTGTCAAAACAGAAACCAAGTATAAACATGTGCTGGGGTAGTTTAATTTTCTCTTACATTAGATAATCTAAAGTAAAATCAAGGAATAAGAGAGAGAAATAAACTTCATTCAGAGAAATGAGGACTCATAAAAAGTATTTCAAATGTCAAAACCAATAATAAGTAGCCGTAACCATTCAGGGTTCTTTTATGATACAAAATGTGATTTTTTTTTAAAATCTTTTCACCACTTTCATCCTTCTTAATAACAAGTATTTCAAATGCTACATCTAGTATTTTAACCAAATATAGCCTATGGAGAAGCCTCAATATTACAGTAACAGCGGATTTTAAGCAATCCATTTCAACTTATAAAGAACGCTGGGTAGATTTTAAATAAATTGGTAGCACATATATATTGAGCTAAATAGAAAAATAAATAAATAATAAATTTTAGAATATGGAGACCTGTCCATAACATCTTGGCGTTGCATCGTAGAAAGTAAGTTCCTTGTGCGCATGAACAAGGACCTGTGCCCCTTGTATTCACTCTCAGCCTTTCTTAAGACCCCTGTCGATTCCTCTGAAAAGTCCAACATCATTGTATACGTTATTAAGCATCTCCCACATCATCCTACCCAAACGCAAAAAGTTGTATCAATTTATGAAACCATAACATAATGAAGGTTCCTTCACTGTTGAGTGTGAACGTCACACATTGTCCAAAACTTTATTACTGGTTTGAAATCTTCAAACATTGAATAATAAGATTTCACATTAACAAATATTCCAGGAAGGTGAATATAGCTTCAAGAATCCAGTATTCATTACCAAGCTTGTACAAGATGCAAAGGTCATATTGATTATAGCCTCATTTATGGCATGGGGGAAGACTGGAAAGAGCCCAAGAAGCCATGTGCAGGGAGGTTTTTGGGAGAAAGAAGTAAAACGAGGACGTTTTGGCAGACCTTCCGTTAATAACCTCTACTGTTCATAACAACTTTTAAATGCCATGAAAAACACATCCAAGCAGAAAGGAGAAGACCATCAAACACTGCAATCTCCATGCACTCTACTGTGTATCGAATAACCTTAACTTGGAATAAAACAAGGTCAAACTAAGAGCTTGAGACAAGCTAATTCAGGATTATAATTAAGTAGAAAGAATCAGAAGCAAGACAGAAAAGCAATAGAGGACATAAGCAGGTCTCTCAACTAAAGAAGATGACCTTCACAAATATCAAAGACAGTAATGTCCATAGTCAGATGGCAGAATAGAAGCAAGACAAAGTAGACAACAGCTGAGAGCATAAACAATCCATAATTTAATTACGCTGTCTGAAGCAAAGGAGCAACCAAGTACAGTGCAACTTAGCCACCGAGATGGAGGGAAGGTAATAATAATATAATAACAACAACCCCCCAGTTACCATGCAGAAGAAGAATAGTCAAAATAGAAATTTGTCGAAATCAACAATTGTATGCTCGAAATCCTATAATAATCCATTTATCTATTGGCCAAGGAGACTTCGAAATTTTGCAAAAGGGACATTGCTGTAAGTTTTAATGACAAATTATGAGGTCTTGGATTCAAGTCATACTTAGGACATTTTTTGGACTACCAACACAGCACAAGCTATACTAAACCAGTAGGTATTGTAGAACGCTGATATGCATGAAGGTTGCCAGTCCATAACCGCAACCCTCCATTAAATGGGGAAAGTAAAAGTCACTTTGAGTTATTTTATCAAAGAAATTTTGTGCACTTCTTAAGTGCAAGTAACAGATGTTTTGTAATATAATACAGAGAGCATTTGTCCAGATGAAAAATGCTCACCAAAAGTTGAAAGTGTGCTTGCGCTTCTTTCTACCTCCTGAAAATACAAGTTGTGCCCATATCAAGTTAAAGAAGTGCCTAACATATTTATGAATTAAAGTGATTAATGAATTAAATTGCGTATCATATTATGAAAATAGTAGCCAATCCACCTGGTATTAAT
The DNA here is from genome assembly GCA_024138025.1 of Combretum micranthum. Lineage (NCBI taxonomy): Eukaryota > Viridiplantae > Streptophyta > Magnoliopsida > Myrtales > Combretaceae > Combretum > Combretum micranthum. The sequence goes on from JAMXBD010000079.1 coordinate 960,720, forward strand.
GAACAGAGTGCTATCAGTATCATAAATGAAATTCAGGATAAAAATCATAAATTATGGATTGAAAATCAACATTCACAGGAGGTAATGGTAATAGAATTAGCATGGAGTTTTGGCTTTTTTTTTTTGTAAGTAAATGGATAGAATACCAAATAAGTAAAGAGACACCAAAGCAATCGATATCACCTTATCAATCAGGATAGAAAAGTGTCCAAAATATATGTATATATATATATAATATGTATGTTAAAAAAAAAAAAAACAAAAGAAAAAAAGACAACAGATCCAAATTTCAATCATAGATCATTCTTCCATTTCTCTCTCTTTTTTTCTTTTTTTCCCCCCTTTTAGCTTTAGGTAATTTTATTTTTCCAATTAGATGCCTAATCTACATGCAAATAATAGGGCTAATGTCGCGAATACTACCTGAACTTTGCCTAACTATTTCAATTAACTACTGAACTTTCGTTTAGTCCATTTGCTATCCAATTGTACTTTTTGTGTCCATAGATGCTACCTCAGTTATCTCTGTCAACACTGATTTCCATGCTGCCACTAATGACCTATCTCTGCACTACACATCTACATGGCCCACTTCAACTACAAGCCACCTCTATTAATCCCAAAAATTAAAAATAATCTCAAATATCAAACCATGGTTGGATAAAAAATAAAGATAATAACATTAGCCCATCTTCTTTCAAGAGGAGAGGAGGAGGAGGTGTGTGTGGTGGGGGGGGGGGGGGGTGGGGGGTGTGTGTGTGTGGGTGTGGGGGGGTGGGGGGTTGGTGAACCTTAAGACTTCATCTTCTACCTTGGAGCTCTCTTACCCAAGTATCTCTCTCCAAGCTTCTCTCAACGCAACGAACTCGGACTGCCCTTGCTCCCGAAACCCACAAACTCCACCATCTTCTTCATTGAGATTGCCAATCACTTACCCAAACTCTCGGCAAACCCCAATCACTCCATCAACAACCATGGCCTGCTAATCCGTCATCATCAATAGCCCGAGACCTTCACCACTGCTCCATCCCCATCTCAAACCAAGACCACCACTACCGAGATGCCAAAACTTCACACGATCAAACCTACTTCAACAAACACAGAATCAATCCTGACACTTGCATGCAAACACTAAGCCAATCTCCGACCAGCTTCCGTCAAACCAGGTACTTGCAACATATCAGAACCAAGCCGCTGTCACAGTGAGTCACTCAAACCCCATTTTCATCTAGTAGCCTTGAATCATAGGGAAGAGGAGGGAGATGCGAGACAGTATCCAAACTCTGACCCATACAAATATTTAATTTTATGGTCATTTGACTTATAGCAATACATTGTGGACATTCAATTCCTCTTCTTTTTCAAGTGGAAATGCCGTACATTACGGTTTATCTATTCAAATTTGAGATTTTCTGGACCAGATCTCCAATATTCCCTTCAAAGCCCTGGTTAGGGTTTTCAAATTCACCTCGTTTGTGAGTTATTCAAGGGCTGGTGTTTTTATTTTTATTGGAATTAGCTGTACAAATTTGACTCAAACAGGATGTTCACTTTTATGTTTTTTACGTGACCATGTGAAATATCGATGTGCATTATTGTTTCAAGGGCCAAGTACATGTGGCGCATCATAATTCGTCAAAGGTGCCAGCTAGACAGACGGTGGTAACGGAGTTGAGCCGGATAGCAACTTTGCACATGAAAAGTCGAGCGAGGTAATTATTGACTAAATGAAGATTGAAGTAGTTAATTGAATATTTAACAAAGTTTAGGTAGCATTCATGACATTAGCCCTAAATAATATATTGTAATTTAATTTAACAAGTGCATGAAAAGATTCGGCGATAAAGTGCAACTATCTGTATCCAGCCCTTATATTTTGTAATTTCATTGTTTCTCTCTCTCTTTTTTTAAATTTTTTTTTCCTTTATTTTTTGGTTATCTTAATATAGTTACTCTATATGTCTCAACAGAACTAGTAGTAAAAAATTCCAGAACTTCTAATCACAGTACATGGGACCTCAAGTTACACCTGACAAAAGAGACTTGTACGTAAGTATCTCCTTCTTTGATATAACTGACTAAGAAAGAAATAATGCCTGAAATATTAACCTCATATCTTTTGTCACCATCTATATGATGTAACTAAAAGACATTCACTACAGGGGATGTGACCATTCATAAGCAATCTCTTTGCAGCAATGGCATATATTCAACAGTAACTCAATTACAGATCCATTTCTCCATCAAAGACTCGCTTGACACAATTGAGTTAAGCAGGAAACTAACCAAGCCATCTCTAGAGTGATCAATGTAGACAATAAAACTACAGAAGCTCACAAACCTGGACCATTAGCTGGCGTGTACGACGAAGGCTTTCTGTGATGCTTTCTGCAGCTGATGTCATTCCAGCCTTTGTCCTAGTAATGAACAATTTATTCAGAATGAGCATTATCTAGATATTTCCAGACAAGAAAATGGATAATCTCAAAGTTATAGAAAACCTTGATGCATATGATGCAGAGTTGCTTAATAGAACTTTTTGCAGTAATGGAAAAAGGAAACATAATACATACTGCAAATTGCGTCTCCGAACCGTGGACTCTTCACCACCACCAAGAAGTAGTTGTCTCTAAAATAAAAAATATGGTCAAAGTGAAAACTTTGTTCACACAATTCCAATTCCAGCCCATGCACTTGTTTGTTTGGTTAATAAATATCTTAAAAAGCCATGTCTATATAAATACCTCGACCTACTCTGCATACAGACTTCAAAAGAAGCAAAACAATATACATAAGCTTAATACCTCTTCTTGAGCAGCCTTCCTCATGTTAGCCTTTGCTTGCAAATTGGCACTCCTCAAAGTACCCGCAAGCTGATTGACAAGGATCATCAACAATGAGTTACTTATGGCATATCCATTTAACTGCTAAAGATGAATGGACACTCTACATGAAGGATATGCAATTTCAAAACTAAACTTGACATGTGATGCTGGCACTCCATTTTGTCTAAGAGAAAACAAAGCAACTGTACTTTTAGGTAAAACTGTTTATGTCTAAGGTAATGTTTTTTCCACTGATATGAAAGCATTCATATCTTCAAAATCATTGAAGGATTTCCTTAACATGGAAAAATAAAAGAAATTTTGGCCTGCAACCCCTTTGCTTTGCGGTTTAATAGGGAAAAAGGACTATAGGCTATGAAATAGAAGAGAAAGCTAATAATTCCTCAACAACTAGACTTCTCTCAGCAATCCTCTTTAGAAATGGACTAGAATGCATATTAAAAATGAAACAAAACCAGCCAAAAAATTTAATTATGAGCTCTTTCTTGATAGAATATGGAAAAGACACACATAGCTGTAAGCCACACATCATGACAACACCCCTTTCTCAGCAATCTGATAAGGGAAAATGACTCTCTGCTAAGGAGTCTACTAGCACCATATGTTCCTGCTACTCATTAGTTAGAGAAGATATCAGCAAAAATTTTCAAGGATTTTTATCAGCTTTTCTTCAAAAGCCTAAAGTAAGATGCACAATTCACACGCTAGGAGTTTGCATGTTACTTTTTCGTATAATCTATCATGATGTTACCTTAACATGCAGCTAACATAATAACATTCGTTTTTACTTTATAGCATTATTAGACAACAGGTAGAGACCGTGCTTTGATGACATCAAGTAAATAATAATCAAAAGAATAAAGGCTATAGGTTATACTTCTGGGACTGATTCTTCCAAGACTCCAGCATAGACTTGGCTGATTCTACTTCCTCATTAGTTGGTAGCTGTGGTGCAAGAAGGTCAAGCTTGAACTGCAACGAATTTAACAAAGCCAAGCCATCTTGCGAAAGCCCATTCAATCTCGGAAGTGAATTCTTTTCCTCTTTTGATTTACCATACTGTTCAATTGCCTTTATGTACTCTTGAGTTTTGCTAAAGGCCTCATCCCATTCCTTCTTTACCTCCTGGACAGCCTCCACTACCTTGTCCATTGCCACCTACCAGCAATGTATGAATACCATCAGTTTAAACTTTCAAGATAAAGTATTGCAGGAACTTGTCCCATCACGGCTGTCCTGCCTGTAATATTATCATTAAACTGATTATAAAAAATTAGTGTAAAAAAATATTAAATTGATTAACTAGCACGGGACCAACGAATCTTCCAAAAACATCACACCCATGTCCCAGATCACTACACATTTCTAACAAAATTTGTGAAGACGAAAGCAAAGGACGAAACAAAACCCCAGAAAGAACAGATTTAAGTCCAGCCCTAATTTCCAACAAAGAAAGCAGAAATAATTCACAAATCGAAAGAAAGAATAAAAATAAGACGAAAGCGTCCGATATTTGAGTATCTTATTTTCCTAATCTTATTCTTATCAATAAAAACCCTAAAAAAATTTAAAATTAACAACATTTACAATTAGACTAAATAAAAGAATTGCATATATCGATCACATTCAACATAAATATCGGAACATTATAAATTATAAACACATCTAGCAAATATAGATGCAAGCTAGAAGAAATCTAGCATTGAGTATACCCAAATCCATTTAATCGTCTAATCAAATTAACCAATAAACAAGATCAAATCGGCAAACTATGGAAACTAATTTAAAGATAAGAATCACATTGGTAGATATTCAACAACAAAAAGTAGTAAGATTGAAGTGCTTACTAATGCTGAACCGGAAGGAAGAGAGAACATGTAACTCAAAGTTTCAGGCAATCGGAGACGGTTGTTTGGTCCATGTAGTCCTAATGATGTGTGTTGACGAAGAATCAGGGAAGCGCAGCAGAAATGAAATCAATAGAATTTTAGATTTTAAAAGTTAATTTTAATGCTTAAAATACTATTTTCTGCAACATTTTTTATTAAAGCAAAAAATCACACATTATGTCTTTAGGCTTTAATGTTTATAAATTTTTAAAAAATCATTCATATTAGGTATTACGATATGGAGAAATTTTATTGGATATTAAAAATAAATGGGTTAAGTTATATGTATATGGAAGTTCCAAATCGAACAAGGGAAAAAATTTTAATACTAAATATATATATAAAGGTGCATAAAAAATTATATAGAGAACTTTATAAAAATTATATATTTATAAAATAAAAATTAAATAATTTAATCTATTTACTTAATTGTTCATGTACAAGTGTAATGCATGCTATTTTATTATTAAAGAAAATAAATGTTGTGAATTTTAAAAATAAAAACACTATTCATACTCTATATCTTAAAAAAAAATTATGGAGATACTATCAGCATTAATAAAAGTTGCACGAAATGTTGAAGCACTTTATAAAGATAAAAATTATTTTTGTGAAAAAAAAATAATTATCATTTTAATGAGCGTTTTGGTTTGAAAGATCTTCAAATTATAAAATAATTTGGTTTGATTTTGTTTGGGGTATATTTAAATCGAGAATGTATAAATATACATATGTAAGTATAACATGTATAACAATTATGTCATATACACATAATAATTTATAATTATGCATAACATATCTAGTATATTCGTATATTTATAACTATAGAAGACGTCTTAAGTATTTCTTAAATCTATATTCATATCTATCTATAGTACTAAAAGGGATGAGCTTCAAGATCTACTAGATTGCGCACCTACGTTAAAAAATTTTGAACAATGGTAAAAAATTCAATAAATAAGCCACCCATGGTATTATTTGAAAATAATAAACATTGTTTATAAATATAGCTCTCAAGTAACTATTGCGTTATTTTTACTTAATAACAAAGATAATGTTGGGCGAGCAAAATAGAATAGGTTAGAAGCACCAGGAGTTGTCCGATACAACCATTCTGATGCTTCAATTAGACTTGATATCATATGGGAAGTGATAAATAAATAGAGATGGATTTTGGTTAAGTGTTACAATTGTTTCCTTGAATACATCTCAAGTAAAATTTATGAAAACTAGCAATTGATGGCTACCGCAAGTAATTGTATGATTGTGGAGTTAGTGGAGTGCATGTGCTTTCCAGACGGGCTACTAAATGACTTTCTGAAAAACATTGGGAATGGGGTGAGACAATCAAGTCGAGTGACCATATGCCTAGTAAGATATCTATAGTCAAGCAAATTGATCATTACATTAGTTTGCTTGGCCCGGTCATGGGCAACATAGTTTGATCTAAAGGCGGCAAATGAGACACTAAGCTATCTCATATTTAGGGCTAACTAATGAGGTATTAAACTATCTCATATGTTAATCAAGTTAGACTAAGGTTGAAGAGCCATATGTCTAAATTTACATATCTTGAGGATTTTTTTATTTGATATCCACTTTCATGAAAGCAATTGTAGATAAGCTTATCTTCTATTTACCTAATGAACAATGTTAGCTTATACAAGTTATATAGCATCCATAATATTACGAGTCAACCAGGCATTAAGGAAACTATAACAATGGATGTAAACAAATAAGAAAGATGAAGATGCTAGATAGCTAACTTCTTGTGAATTTCAAAACATTAGGTGTAGCACATGGTGATGTTAAGATATGGATAAGGAGGAAAAAAAGGAAGATGTATGGGTTAAATCTATTATATATATCCTACAAGTAGTAAGAGTTTTTACCTTCGGATGCTACATAATACCATTAGAGATTGTACATCTTTTAATACATAAGAATTGAATGGAGTTATCTGTCCAACATATAAGGAAGCTTGATATGCTTTGGACTTTTTGATGGTGATAGGGAATAATATGATACTTTACAAGAAGCTTCTGCTTGAGCTAGTGCAAAAAATGTGTGAATTATTTGCTATTATGTTATTCCATTATGAAGTTGCTAAACTAAGCCAATTATGGCAGAATTCTTGGGCAATTGTACAGAATATATACACCATCAATAAAGAAAATCTTACGATTCTCTGAATTGCAAAAGATAGAAGGATATACTAAAAATTTTATAATTCATGAGATTGAATCAAGTCTTCATCATAATGGTAGCTCTTTAAAAAAATAGTCATTCAAGCAATTCTTCTGGCATTAGAGAATTTCTTTGTTTATGGATATGGCGGTACAGGTAAGACATATCTATATAGGGCTATAATTTCATAGCTATAATTAGAAGGAACAATTGTCCTTATTAGTGCATCTTTAGGGATGCCACATTATTATGACCCAATGGACGAACTGCACATTCAAGATTTCGAATTTCCTCAAATGTATCTAATAATAGTACTTGACATTAAATTAAAATAAATACAAATATTGCTGGATTGCTAAAACAAACAACTATGATTGTCTAGGATGAAGCTCCAATGGCACACAAATATTGTTTTGAGGCTCTTCATAGAACACTTAAGGATATTATGAAGTATTGCCTTCCAAAATATGTAACAAAACCCTTCAGAAGTAAGGTTGTTGTTCTTAAAGGAGATTTCTAACAATTATTACTAGATTTTCCTAATAGTAGAAGAGAAGATATAGTGATTGTTGCATTAAACATGTCCTAGCTTTGGGAATCTTATAAGGTTTATAAACTTACAATTAACATGCATTTGAGAAAATGGCATAAGTAATGTAATTAACTTATCTAAAATGAAGGTTAACCAATGGATTTTACAGATTAGTAACTGCAAAATTAATGAAGGGGAGTGAAAATTTTGGTTGAGATTCTAGACAACTTTCTCCTTCCACATTTATACGATCCTATAAAAGAAATTACAAAGCACATATATTCTAATTTACTTCAAAATGTAAAAAGATGGCACATACCCATAAGAAAAGGAACTTTTAGCATCAACAAATGAAATTGTAGAAGAGCTTAATGATTATATCTTATCATTGCTTAATATCTTAACTTAGATTCCATTTGCAATAAATCTATTAATGTCTTTGATGATATCTCACTCTATCCAATTAAATTCCTCAATACATTGAAAGTTCCCCATAATGCCATATCATTCATTGAAGCTAAAAGTTTGCACCTGTTATGCTTCTAAGTAATCTAAGCCAAACAATAGGTTTACATAACGGAACTAGGCTTTGTATCACTTAACTAGAAGATCATGTTGTTGAAGCCTAGGTCTAACGGTGGCACTAGAGTTCTCATCCTAAAGATTGTTTTATCTTATTATGACTTAAAACTGCCATTTGTTTTCAAAAGAAGACAATTTCCTTTTACTGCTGATGATTGCCTTCAAGCGTAGTTTTAAATTTATAAAGTCCCGTTCTTAATTCACTATAAAGGCAATAGGCAGTGTACCTATCGATTGTAGAATAGAATTAATACGGGTGTCGTCCTCTAGGATCTGGATATCAAGTACTAGTATTATCGTTTCTCTATTATGTAACCGACAATTTTTGATGATTACTATTTTATCTAATTTACTTTGAACAATATTAACACAAATCTAGTAACAAACAAGCAAGATTCAATAAGAACAAATGATCCAGATTTTGTCTTACCTCCAATTTATCATGTGAATCCTTGGAATTACAGATTTGATTTAGTTCTTAAGCTGTTGAGTTTCTCAAGCAAAATGATAATTCTTTCGAATCTATCAATTTTTAAACCTAGGTTAATCAATTAGGATTTCTCCTCAATCAATAGCAACTTAAGCCTGCATTAAGAACATAAACTCATTGAAATTACAATAGTCACAGAAAATTCTTGCTATTCTATGTCTAGAATTACAAACGAAATCCTCAATTGCATAGATCAATCATGAAAGCAATCTTTCAATTAACTTAAATGAAAATTAAACATAAATTGCATTCCGGATATACAAATTAAGAAACGGTTAAGAAACATGCAATTGAACAAAAGAACTTCAATCTTTCATTAAGCTTAAAGCCTCATCACATGATAAACATAGAGTTCAACAAAACCCGGATATGAAAATTTACTCTTCCATAGTAATTAATGAAAATACATGAAATTCTAGAAACAAACTAGAATTCATGATATCACCCGAGAAAATGAAGCTCAAAATTGTGGATCTTCAATCCAAGATAATCTTGACTTGTTGAAACTCTGAAAAACTTTATGTATGAATTCTATATGTGCTCTATCTTCTTCCTTGCTTCTTCTTCTTACTGTTGATTCTTCCTCCATCTTCAATTTATAATGGATTTCACATAAATGAAATTGAAAGCTCATTATGGAGGAATTTGGAAGTTACGGGAGTTATGGTCTTTTGGCTTTTCAAAGTAACACCCCTTTAATGTCCAATAGACGTTTCTTTAATAAATAGGGGGTTACTATTCAAGAAAAAAGTCGTTTCTTAAAAAGTAACGGACTGTCAAATCGACAGGTTTAGGGACAGGTCATGTGTCTTGAATGTCTGGCTGTTTTCTTCACTATGGAAATCGACATGACCAGGGACACGGCTTGTCCCAGAGTTGTGTCCTTTACTGTGGTCTTTTTTCTTCACTGACACGACTTGGGACATGGCTTGTCCCAAAAATGTCCCTTGCAAAGCTAATTTTCCATATTGACACGGTTTGGGACAGGTCGTGTCTCATAAATGTCTTCCAAAAGCTTGATATTTAGCCCTTAATTTTGCTTCTTTCTTGTAATGGTTGAAAGACATGGCTTGTTCTTGTCATGTTGAGTTCTTCTTGATCCAAACTTTGCATTTTTGACCCGTCTTTACTTTCTTTGAAAGATATCTCCTTAAAAGACCTGAAAGCTTAACTCCATTAATTCAAGTGCTAAATTCCCAATATTCATCAATAAAATGACCATCAAACATATGTTTTAGCACTCATAAAATAGGAATAATTTTGATTCATCAAATTCTCCCACACTTAAATACTTGCTTGTCCTCAAGCAAACAATTTAAGAACAAAGAAAAAAAAAATCATCAAATATGCTCAGATTTTTTTTACAAGTGAAAACTTACATAGCATTCATAAATCATTTTAGATCATAACAACTTGCTTTTGTACCTATTGCTCAAATCTATCATTTATATGTAACTAGCATACCAAAATCGAAATTCTAAGGCTAATCCAGGTAAGTTAAACTTTACCCTCACCAATTAAAAATAGCTTCCAAAATCACAAAATAAACACGAAGTCAAACAATAGCAAAAGAGACCCAGTTATACTTCATCACTTATTAACAAATATATAAACTCTTCAACTACTTTTCTAAGCACAACAATCTAAAGTGAAAGTAATTGTATCTGTTCTTCCCCTGGATTTTCTCCCTTTATTTAAAAATCTCTTCAAATTTTTTTTTTTTAGCCTTCAGAGGGACGGGTTTTTGCCCGCTTCTTTTCTTTTCCTCTACAGGGTGTAGCCTGCATCTTTTCAGCTTTCTTTTTCAAGTTCATCTAATGAACTTTTGCCTTTCCGCCCTTCTCGTTATAGTGAGTTCATCGAGTCGGCACATCCCGGGCTCATCACCCAAGTGACCAGGTTTTAAAGGGACCCCATCGAACTCTCTACTCACTCTAACCTTCAAGTTAGGATACTCATAACTCAAATGCTTGAGTCATTGGAGTATAGGCCTTTTGATTTTTTTTTCAATTGTATATAAGAAACACTATTTGTATTCAATAGCACAACAATTGATTATTTCAAAGAGATTTATTCTAAAAAGGATCACCAAGTGATGAACTTCATATGCTCTTTCACCAAAGATTAGGAGGGCTCTCAAAATATTTGAAAAGAAAATATATAAATCAACAAGCTTAGAACCACAACCATTTAACTTTCAACTAAGGACTTCGATCCACTTTTAGACTCTAGATTCCATCCCTAATTAGCAAGTAAGTTTACCACACCTAGATTTCATCCTACAATTTCAACTAAGTATACTAATCACAAAATAGATGAGTAAGGTACTAGAAGTCTTTTTTTTTTTTTTTTTATGAATGCTATTTCTAAACATTTTTCTGAGTATATTTTCAAGTACAATAGCAAAGTGTAAAGTGGGTTTTTTTTCACATTTAAAAACAAGCACAGAAAACCACAAGCACAGAAAACCAAATATTATCACTAGTATCCCTAGAATATCCCTCCCCCACGCTTAAATTGGACATTGTCCCCAATGTCAAACTATATGCAATAAGTGAGAAAAGGAAAAAGAAAATGAACTTCCCTGTTTATGAATAAACATCCAGCTACAAGATAGTCATATTCTTCATCAAAATAGAGCAGCTGTGAGAGCAAGTCACAACAAAGTGCATCTGGGATGGGATTTTCTGCTTTGTTTCCTCTTGAATTTCCATCCTACCATTAAGAACAACACTTAACCATCAACCAATAGCAGAAAATGATAAGATCATGAGTCTAAAAAGAAAAAGAAAAAGAAAAAGAAAGAAAGTTAGACATGGGTTGCCTCCCAAGAAGCGCACTTTTTTAACGTCGTTGGCTCGACTTATTAACAAAAATCATACTCTCATCCACCAGGATCCCAAACAAATGTGTCCCAGACACAAGTTTTTACCAAAATTAGTAGAAATTTGCTTCTCATCCTAGTTTTCTTTTTAAGCACAACAAGATTCAGCAAAAATTTTAGAAATTCATGGGGAGAGGGTATTGGAAAATTGGTTCTATCACAAAATCAATGATATATCCAATAGGCTCATGATCTCCCAAACATCCAATGATCTCAACAGATGGAGAGAAATTAATATCTTCAATTGCTATCTTTGTTCCATCTCTCTAAACATCTCTTCTTTGGGGTAACTTGAGGAATGTCCTCCATATATGTGTTCTCAATAATTGGAGTACTAGGGAAAGGATTAAATACAACACTTTAGTCTCCTCAGAATCATCTTTTTCCTTAATAGACTCCATCTTATCTTCATGATTGTTTAGATCTACCCTATGATCTTCAATTTCATTTTTCTTCTCTACCAATTCATCCTTCAATTTTGATGACTCCTCAAGTTGTATATTTAGATCATTTTCTCCTGTTGCTTTGAAAGGACTTGTAATTATCTCCACAGGTACTTCCTCATGTCTCCCAAGAGTTTCTAAAGATTCAATCAACCTACTTACCCACTCTTGAGATGGTCCTAGAAGAGTGGCCAATTCTTCTAAACTTATGAGTTTGTAAATTTTAGGAGCACAGGATTGCCATGAGTCTGCTTCAAAAAGCGCTTGCATCATCCTAACAAAAAATCCATGTTATCATTTCTTGAATCAATGATCCGTTCCAAAATAGATTTCTTGAGGATCTTTTTCAGTATGGCTCAAGGAGGAAGATGGTGTGCTTAATGTAGCTTGAGCATGGTCATAATGTGAATGTGAAGAAAAATGTGAGACAGGTCTCCCACTTTGACATTCAAAAGTCCAATGCCGTCCACCACACTCCTTGCAAATCATATCATTAAGAGTCATAAGGTCAGTATCTGGAAATTGTTGATATGAATCAATAGAGGATAATGCATTTGTATAACATGAGTTAGAAGGATGACAATATGGATTAGGGCATTTATAAGACTCATGATCATCCCACAATACAAACACAAAAATCCAATGAAATTCATAGTTCACACAGTCATGAAAATCAAGAACACTTCACTCAAAACGAATTACCCAAAAAGCAAAAAAAAAAATTTGGTTACAGTAGTAGATACTAAAGCTTTTCCTAGTATTGGCTTACCAGATCCCCGGCAACGGCGCCAAAAACTTGATGATTGCCTTCAAGCGTAGTTTTAAATTTATAAAGTCCCGTTCTTAATTCACTATAAAGGCAATAGGCAGTGTACCTATCGATTGTAGAATAGAATTAATACGGGTGTCGTCCTCTAGGATCTGGATATCAAGTACTAGTATTACGTTTCTCTACTATGTAACCGACAATTTTGATGATTACTATTTTATCTAATTTACTTTGAACAATATTAACACAGATCTAGTAACAAACAAGCAAGATTCAATAAGAACAAATGATCCAGATTTTGTCTTACCTCCAATTTATCATGTGAATCCTTGGCAACTTACTAGATATTGATTTAGTTCTTAAGCTATAGAATTCCTTAAGCAAAATGTCAATTCTTTCGAATCTAACAAATTGTCTAAACCTAGGTTAATCAATTAGGATGTCTCCTCAATCAATAGCAACTTAAGCCTGCATTAAGAACATAAACTCATTGAAATTACATAGTCATAGAAAATCTTGCTATTCTATGTCTAGAATTACAAACGAATCCTTCAATTGCATAGATCAATTCATGAAAGCAATCTTTCAATTAACTTAAATGAAAATTAAACATAAATTTGCATTCCGGATATACAAATTTAAGAAACAGTTAAGAAACATGCAATTGAACAAAAGAACTTCAATCTTTATTAAGCTCAAAGCCTCATCACATGATAAAATAGAGTTCAACAAAACCAGATCTGAAAAATTACTCTCCATAGTAATTAAGAAAATACATGAAATTCTAGAAACAAACTAGAATTCATGATATCACCGAGAAAATGAAGCTCAAAATTGTGGATCTTCAATCCAAGATAATCTTGACTTGTTGAAACTCTGAAAAACTTTATGTATGAATTCTATATGTGCTCTTCTTCTTCTTGCTTCTTCTTCTTGTTGATTCTTCCTCCATCTTCAATTTATAATGGATTTCACATAAATGAAATTGAAAGCTCATTATGGAGGAATTTGGAAGTTACGGGAGTTATGGTCTTTTGGCTTTTCAAAGTAACACATAAATGGAATTGAATGCTCATTATGGAGGAAATGGGAAGTTACGGGAGTTACGGGTCTTTTGGCTTTTCAAAGTAACACCCCTTTAATGTCCAATAGACGTTTCTTTAATAAATAGGGGGTTACTATTCAAGAAAAAAGTCGTTTCTTAAAAAGTAACGACTGTCAAATCGACAGGTTTGGGGACAGGTCATGTCTCTTGAATGTCTGGCTGTTTTCTTCACTATGGAAATCGACATGACAGGGACACGGCTTGTCCCAGAGTGTGTCCTTACTGTGTCTTTTTTCTTCACTGACACGACTTGGGACAGGCTTGTCCCAAAAATGTCCCTTGCAAAGTTAATTTCCAGTTGACACGGTTTGGGACAGGTCATGTCTCATAAATGTCTTCCAAAAGCTTGATATTTAGCCCTTAATTTTGCTTCTTTCTTGTAATGGTTGAAAGACATGGCTTGTTCTTGTCATGTTGAGTTCTTCTTGATCCAAACTTTGCATTTTTGACCATCTTTACTTTCTTTGAAAAATATCTCCTTAAAAGACCTAAAAGCTTAACTCCATTAATTCAAGTGCTAAATTCCAATATTCATCAATAAAATGACCATCAAACATATGTTTTAGCACTCATAAAATAGGAATAATTTTGATTCATCAACTGCATGCATCTCAATGACTACGTAAAAGTCAAGGCCAATCTCTTTATCATGTGAGACTTTATTTAAGAATGTAAGTTTTTTCACATGGCTAATTATAGTAGTCATCTTCAAAGGTTACAAACAAAGAAGTTTTGAAGATTTTGATACATAATGAGGATTCATCTAATGAATCAAAAGTTATAAAAAAAATATTGTTTATCAAGAAGTTTTTTACAGCTTAATGTGAAAGAAATATTTCTAAATGTTATATTTTATGGTTTGTATCGTTCTAAATATAACACTTTTACTATAACTTCTTTGTTTCACAAGTTTACATGAAATGCTTAGATTTTGTTTACTATTAATGTAGATTGCACGAGAAATACAATGTTCTTAGAGAGTTATCCCCACATCAAGAAAATTGGAAGATTATAATTAGATTTGCAAGAATTTGGAATGCAATCAATAATAAGAAAAATAATTAATTGATCGGTGTCGACGTTATTATTTTTTATGAAGAGTTATGATACTCTCTTCATAGAAAAATCCTTTTCTTAATTTTTTTTATCCATATATATAATTAAGCTTTCAATAAATAGAAAAATAGTATGCATGCATGTGTAAGACTCGGCATGTAAAAAAATTGCATACTTCTAGACGAAGGGATAATATATGGCATCATAAATTTTAAAGTCATAGTAAAAACTAGCTAGTTCCCATTTCGAACCCATGAAAATGAACATGTTTTGAGATTCTTGTTGACCATATCAGTAGAGGAAATCACGAATGAAGATGTTGCAATTCCTAGACACAAGTTCAATTTTGTACCCTTCGGCACCATTTTTACAAGATATAATAACAATCTTACAAGTACAATGGATTTTATAACCATCCACATTCATCATATAATATAAATTTGTGAAGGTTATAATTCATCACTTTTTAGATGTAAATGTACAATTCATTGTAATCAATTCATTAAAGAAAGGCAATGGGGAGTTCAAAAGGACAACTAAGGAACATGCAACTTTTGACATTAGAGTGAGAAATTGTAAACTTACATCATTGCTTACAAAGTTTTTACATAGTTTGAAACTTATCTATTTTTCCTATTATAAGGGAGAAGAAAAGTAGAGTACTTTTTTGCGATCATTGCAACAAATGTTGATGAGACTATCTTTAATGACAACAATGGTCACTTGCCATCATTGTAACATCAACAATCGTTAAGAGTTTCAAAAATGATTTTTAACTAAAATAGATATGCTATTACAATATTCTCTTTATATTTACACACTAGCGGACGATGGGACCTGTCATGCCCCAAGGTATCCTAGTAGTAGCATACAATCAACCATGTATATTATTACTAGTTATACCTTAGAGATGACATATTTCAAACAAACAGGATCTTTTATTGCATCGATAAGAAATGAAAAATACATGTAAGCCATAATTTAGTAAAATAACTGACATCACAAGTCTTGAATATTGTAATATTAGAGACCATATTCCTATTTATAAATCTCCAAATACATAAACTGATATTTCAAATAATAACTATTTTATAACTAGGAAATAAAATAAACAACTTATCCCACGTATCCTAAATTCTTCCGGCTTCTACATCTTATCGGAGTCATGCTCCTAGAAGAAACGAGCCAAAGTCATAGAATAAGCCTGAAAGTCTTTAGGAGTGTGAGTGAAACCACAGGCTCAGTGAATAACAGATATATTACACATTAAGCAATTTAATTAACAATCATATGTAATACAACAATCAAACAAATGCTCAAAATATTGAAGCTAGGGAATTGGAGGATTTAGGGCTGATTCGAAGGAATGAAGAGTAGTGAAGATTTTAGGGTTTCCTGACAAGACAATGTGATGAAGGAAGGGTTGATGGAGTTAGCGAGAGTGGTTTTTGTCTGAATGTTTTCTGGAAACAAGGGAAAGTAGTATAGGTTGGCCTTTTGGGCTGGTTGTTAGTGGGCATGGCCCATTCGTGTTCAATAGCCTAAATAAGAATGAATTAGGCTTTGGCAGTAAGATATGTAATGAGCTTAGTAGAGATATAGTAGCTACGTAAGAAATATTCTATAATATCTTACTTATAACAAACTAGTGACCTTGGCAATTAGCACATGCCATCACTCATTTCTATGTAATTGAATGGAGCATCTATATAGGCAATTACATGCCATCAGAATGATCAATGAAAAACTACAAAAAAATATTATTGCTCCACTTGCATTCGAGCTTGAAGTTTTTGCATTCAAAGGATTCTTAATTTACTTCTTTGAAATTCACCACATTCCAGTTGGTATCAGCCATCTCCAAGTAGCTATGGTCGAAACTCGAGAGTTCAAACGTACAAAGACGCTTTATGTTCCCTATTGAAAGATTACACGGAAAAAACAAGATAATTGGATCATGCTCTTCTCTGAAACATTGAGAAAACAACAAGTTTCGAAAAAGCAGACCCAGACAATTGAGGAATTAATACAACAGTTTAATGATAGCAAGAAACCTAATGCTGAAATCTTCTGGGAGCTTAGGGCTAGCCATAGTGCAGCCAACTCGGCAATGCAATAGTCACCTTACGTACTGAAGTTAGTATACTAGAAGGGTATCAGTTACCCACTCGCAACGCCAGGGTTGAGTTTCCCAAATTTAGTGGTGAAGGATTCAAATCTTTGTTGAGCAGATCGAGCAGTTCTTCTTGGTTGATAAACTCCGGAACATCTGAAAGTAAAGATTGCAGTTATGTATTTGGATGATAAACCATACGAGTGGCTTGATTCTTATTCAAAAATCCAGATAATTCTAATCCTCTAACTGGGAGGAGCTCACAAGGCACTTAATGCCCGGTTCAGTGAGAAGGCATTTGAAGACTCGATGTCGAATCGAAGGAATTACACTAGGAGGGTTCATTGCAAGATACATTGATGACTTTGTCCATCTTTCGACTCAGGTACAGCTTTTGAAGACCATCTTGTTAGTTGTTTCTTATCTGGACTTAAACCACAATTCAGTACTCTATTCGCATGTTCTCACCTAAGACTTTAACCTAAGTTTGTACGCTTTCCAAGCTACAAGAAGTGACTGTTATATCCTCTGGAAGAAACCTTAACCCTAGCTTACATTCATAGCAATATAGCAGAACCTGCTCAAACACTTACTCCCCAAACACTACTCACATTAACACTACTAACTTCAAATTCTCAGAACCCACCACTCTACAAAACCACCACTTCTTCCTTCAACACCAACACACCTAGAATCCAGAACCCAACGACCCAACAAAATACGAGGAAATTAACACTGGAGGAGTTGGAAGAAAAACAAAAGAAGAAGTAATGCTTTAGTGGATGAACCCTTTGGACCTGGACATCGGATATAGAAATAAGAAGTTGAATATGATAGTGGTCGAAAAGGATGATTTAATGGAGGAGGATGAATCCGGATTATTACCTGGGAATGTATTAGATGAAGAAATGGCAATCTGTCCCTTTGCTCATTGAATAGCTGCAACCAAGATAAGGAGCAAACTATGAGGTTAGTGGGTTACCACAAAAAGAGGAAATTAAATATATTAATTGACTCAAGTAACTCCTCTAACTTCATCAATGACTGATAGCTAAAGTTGAATTGTAAGATTAAGGAAATTTCTCTTATAATTGTTACTCTAGCTAATGGCACCAGTTGCAGTATGAGTATATGACAGAGGCATTTTATTGGATGATGCAAGGAGTTGAGTTCAGTGCAGATTTCTATCTTTTGCCATTAACAACCAGTGAAGTAGTCTTAGGAATTCCTTAGTTAATGTCATTAGGAACTATCCAATGGAATTTTAGGGAGATGGTTATGAAATTTGAGTGGCTAGGCAAAAACTGTTGTTTACTGGGTGAACTTGAGCTGTTTTGTTATGCAGTAGTAATGAACTTCCTAATGAACTTGGTATTAATTACCATGTTGGCTTATTTGTGGGGATCGGGTTGATGAAACTGTGAGTTGTGCTCAGGTCTTGAATCTATCATATTGGATTTGCTAGAAGAATATTATGACATATTTGAGGAGCCTAAGATACTACCCCAGTCGTAAGTACAACCACAAATCTTGCTGCAAGAACAAGCTCCTACCGTAAACTTAAGGCCCTATAGGTATTCTGCAGCTCAGAAATCAATCCTTAAAGAAATGATTAAAGATGCTTTTGAGTGGGGTGATTCGACCAAGCATAGTCCTTTTGCTTCTCCAGTAGTTTTAGTGAAAAAGAAGGAACACTTGGCGAATGTGTGTTGATTATAGGGAATTAAGCAAACACACCATCAAGGATAGGTTTCCTATTCCAATGATTGAGGATTTATTTGATGAACTACATGGTGCAAGCTATTTCAGCAAACTAGACCTTCGGTTTAGGTACCATCAGACCCTAATGCACCAAGATGATGTGTATAAGACAACATATCAAACACATGAAGGGCACTGCCCTTTTGGATTGACTAATGCCCTATCTATATTCTAAGGATTGATGAACTATGTGTTTATACCTTACTTAAGGAAGTTTGTGTTAGTATTTTTTGATGATATACTAGTATAGAGCAGCATGCTATGCATCTAAGAATGGTATTTGATGTATTGAGGCAAGAAAGTTTGTATTGAAAAAAAGTAAATGTGCCTTCTGTGTAACTCATATTGAGTACTTAAGGCATATTATGACAAAGAATGGAGTTCACACTGACCAAGGAAACTAGAAACAATAGCTAACTGCCCAGTACCACATTCACTAAGGGAATTGAGGGGGTTCCTTGGCCTTACTAGGTACTACAGGAAGTTTATCCATGGGTTTAGTGTTATTCTAAATCCTTGATAATGTTATTGAAGAAAGACAAGTTTCTGTGGAGTCAAAAGTTCAGGAAGCGTTTGAAAGCTTAAAACAACATTAGTAAGTGCACCTGTCTTGCACTTATCAGATTATACAAAACCATTTGTAGTGGAGAGATGTATATGGGGATGGTATAAGTGTTGTCTTTATGCAAGATAAGCACCATATTGCTTTTTTAAGTAAGGCATTGGCTTCTAAACATCATGGACTGTCTGTTGATGAAAAAGAACTCTTGGCATTGATGTATGCTATAGATAAGTGGCGACAATCTTAGTTGGAGACACTTTGTAATTAAAAAGATCACGAAAGCTTAAAGTATCTTTTAGAATAAAGATTGGTGACTCCTAGTCAATAAAAATGGTTGATTAAGCTGCTTGGGCTGGATTATACTATTGAGTACAAGTGTGGGTCATCTAATTTAGCTGCAAATGCACTATCCAGGGTACATGACCAGAGCGTTAACTGTTACATTTAGTCACTATGCCTGAAATCATGAAGGAAATGGAGGCAGTTGGACACTACCAAGTGGGTATGACAAGGTAATTACATAGTTGTAGTAAGGAAAAACTATGGGGAAGTTTACTTATCATGATGGTATCCTAAGAAGGAAGGGTAGAATTATTGTGGTACCTTGTGATATGCTGAGGAATAAATTACGAGGCTCTATCATGGTGGTGCCCTAAGGGGGCACTCTGGTGCTCAAGCTACCTATAAAAGGGTATCCATAGTCTTTTACTAGCCAAAACTAGAGAGGAATGTCAGATAGTTTGTGAGAGAATGTGATGTATGCCAACACTGCAAATTTGAGAATGTGGCTACTTCTGAACTTTTGCAGCCATTAAACATCCCTAAGGAGTGTTGGCAAGAAGTGAGCATAGACTTTATAGAGGGCCTTCCTAAATCTAATGGAAGAATTTATCATGGTTGTAGTAGATAGGTTGAGTAAATATAGCCATTTTATGCTTTAGCATCCTTACTAGCTTTATAGGTGGCAAGGGTATACTTGGATCACATCTATGTTTATATGGGATGCCTGAGACCATCACAAGTGACAGGGATCCTATTTTAGTGAGCAGTTTCTGGAAGGAGTTTTTTAAGTTGCAAGGGGTTAGAGTTGAACATGTCAACAACATACCACCACAAATTGATGGTTAGACAAAGGTGGTTAACAAGTGTGTTGAAACTTATTTGCGCTGTATGATAGGAGATAGCCGTAAGAAGTGGAGTCGGTAACTAGCCTTAGCAAAATGTGGTATAATACTAACTACATACTAGTGCTAAACTTATACCCTTTCAAGTACTCTATGGCTACCTACCCCTGATACATCTACCCTATGTTCCTGGTGACCCTAGGAATACAGCAGTGGATGCCATGCTTAAGGATAGGGAAGACATAATACACATGCTCAAGTTTCATCTCAAATGTCAACATCGAACGACTCAAATTGCTAATAAGAAGAGGATCGACGAAAATTTTGAAATTGGAAACTTTGTGCTCCTCAAATTACAACCCTACAGACAACTGACACTTAGGGCACACCAAGAACAAAAAGTATCTCCTAAGTACTACGATCCCTATAAGGTTGTTGATAGAGTTAGAAAAGTGGCTTACCACCTAGATACCTGCTGAGGCTGCGATTCAGCTAACTTTTCATGTTTCGCACTGAAGAAGTACTATGGTTCCCACTCGATCTGATCACCCACATACCTGCAATTTATAAAGAAGAGGAGTTAGAACCTATTAGTTACTGGAACGGAAGATGGTGAAGAGAGGGAACAAGGCTGATACAATAGTGCTTATCTGTTGGAAAAACCATCCTCCGAGCGAAGCTACTTGGGAGTTCTATAGTGATTTGTGGTTGCGCTTTCCAAATCACCCCTTATGGACAAGGGATTTTAATGGGGAGGAAATGAAGCTAGGGAATTGGAGGATTTGGGGCTTATTCGAAGGAATGAAGAAGTGGTGAAGATTTTAGGTTTCCCAATAAGACAATGTGATGAAGGAAGGGTTGATGGAGTTAGCGAGAATGGTTTTTATCGAATGTTGTCTGGAACCAAGGGAAAGTAGTATAGGTTGGTCTTTTAGGCCGGTTGTTAGTGGGCATGGCCCATTCATAGTTGACAGCCTAAATAAGAATGAATTAGGCCTTGGTAGTAGGATATGTAATGAGCTTAGTAGAAATATATAGCTACGTAAGAAATATTCTAGAATATCTTAATTATAACAATCTAGTGACCTCGCAATTAGCACATGCCATCTCTCATTTCTATGTAACTGAATGGAGCATCTATATAGGCAATTACATGCCATCAGAATGAATCAATGAAAAAACTACAAAAAAATATTATTACTTCAACTTGCATTCGAGCTTGAATTCTTTGCATTAAGAGGATTCTTAATTTACTTCTTTGAAATTCCAAATACAAGTCTAGAAGATCTAGAATCCAAATAGGTAAGAAATTTCCACATTTTATCAGGGTTGAAGGACTATTACTTAATGACCTACCTGCCCATGAGAAACTAAGTATACAAGAAAATTAACGATTTCTCGATTTAGATTAATACTTTAATTTTAAGGGTATTTTAACTAACCATTTCCTGCATCAATCCATAAAACTCCCTGAGTATTAGTAATTTCAAACGATACCATAGGTGGTGCCTTCGTCGCCAATTAGTTCTCATGGAACCGACAGAACAAAGATAATCTTGAGTAGAACAAACAGTTTTAGAAAAACCAAGTATTAAAAGAGAACCGAAATACTAATACGTAGCAGGCTGTTATACTTTTAAAATATGCAATAATACAGCTTGTGTAATGTGTGATTGTTTTAATTATATAGCCAATATTTCTTAATCAGGTTTACAGTGATCATACATTACACATAAACATTTATCATGCCTTTCTCAAGTCATCGAATAATTTGTATTATCATTTTTATTATCTTAGTTTGTCAACACAAAAGAACAACTCGTATGACATACTCAACAGACTTCCACATCAACCATATTATTATCTTTGCATTACACATGCCACTAGTTATAAATACAAACAATGTAATAGATCCGAGTTACTCATTTTCTCATAGTGATCAGTCGTAATAGTCCTCTAGAAAATCCATGAATTAATTAGCATCACCTGTTGGATGAATAAATAATTTCTAATCAGATATATATGTATATCTGCATAAATAAATCCTGCCGGTTCTCTAAGTGTCATATAACCTTTTTATCTTTTCTAGATCTATATTATCTTTTTTAGGTTTTTATTTACTGATAAATAATAATTTTAAAATATTTTATTTTTATCAGGTAATTATAGAGTTTGTATTCAATAATTCAGAATTTTATTATCATCATCATTATTGTTTTTATATTGTTCTTTAGTTTGGTCACCTTACGGTAACTGATATTTATTTTCTATCATTTATTTTCATCATGTTTCTCTTAATCTTATTTCATGTTATTATCTATTATCTATGGGAATTACATTATTCTTAATTACAACTTATTCTCATCTTCCATTCTTATATATTTACTTATATAGAATAATTATCGGTATTATCTATTGTGTTTGTCAATTTTATTTATCTATTTAATATATTATTTTCTATTGTTTATGGGACAATTTCATAATCTACTATTTTTCTTTAATATAACGAAAGTGTTTCTTATTTGTAACAGTCACCAAAGTTCAATACTTATTAAGTATTTAAATATACTAATCTTTAAACACTTATATTTATTTACTAAATTTATTTATATTTATTTATTTAAACATATATATTATACTGTTAAACGAAACGAATTTTCATACAGGCATGGTTGTCAAACTCGCGAGTAACCATACGTTTCTACAAGTTTGCGAGTTGATGATGAGATTTCGATTTCGATTTCGATTTCGATTCAATCGCATACAAAATCGTTTTTGAGTAAACTCATAAGCAGAATCGTAAGTAGAATTGGTGGTATAATCAATATAAAATCGTAGTAAAATCGTAAAATTATAATTTTACACTTTTTTTTTCTATTTGAGCTTTAAAAATGCAATCAATTTAATATATTAAAATTTAGGGTTTTTTGGGTTGCTTCTTAATATTTATCTTAATCTAACTTAATTTTAGTTTTTTAAATATTTTTTCCTTTTATTTCCTTTTTTGTATTTTTCAGAGAGTTATTTTCTTTTAAGTTATATACTATGATATATTTTGAACAATTTGAATGAAAATTAAACTAATATATAGTGCTTTTTTTCCTTTTTCAACAATTTTCTATATATAATTTATTTGCTATAAATGCAATGATTTTTTGTGCACATAATAATGAACATGAAAATGTTCATTACTACACAAAACTAGCTACTCACACATGATAATTTAAATGATTTGCAATACATCTTAATAATTGTAGATTATGAATTATCATTAAATAAAAACAATTATTTTAATTATAAAATTGCACTAAATATATTAATGATAGTATGTGAATTATGATTGGTAAAACTTTAATTCTGGTTATATGTAACTAATTTAATACTAAATTCTTTATTTTTCATAATTTATTTAAAGTTTTATTAGTTTAATAAGTATATCGATGGTTTTTGTAAGCAAATTTACATTAGTTGTAGAATCTTACGATTCTACGTTTTGATTTTACGTTCTAATTTTACAGATCCCTTGGCGATTTAGGTAGAAACTCGAGTTTGACAATCATGCATACATATGAAATTTTGCATGTACGTTGGCAATCAACGTCGCCAGCCTTCATGCATGCATAGTCGGCCTTCAAACTTCATCGAAGAATTGTTTTACGTTATCATGTTCCAGGGAACGCTGGCATGAAGGTCGCCAACTTTTCCATGTATACGCCGCCGGCCTTGGCAATGCGTGTCGCCAGTGTTCATGCATTTTTAGCATAATAAAATTTTACGTAGCGTTGTTCCAATTAGGGCTGTGCAAAAAAACTGATTAAACCGTGAACCGTAACGACCGAACTAAACCGAAATTTCGCTTTTTTTCAAAATTTCGGTTCATTGTTCGGTTGGGAGCTGAACCGAACCTTTTTACATATATATATATATATTATTTTTAGTCTTAATTGTTTCATTAAAAAATTAATTATTTTTAAAATTTGTGACTTAAATATATCATTCATGAATAAAATTAGATTTGATCATATTATGTTTTAATTGTTTGTGTTTATATAAGATAGATTTTAGATTTTAGATTTTAGCATCTAGTATTTTAACTTATGAATTTTTTTTTACCTTTATCTTTCTAATTTTATTATTTAGTTACTTATTGATTTATATAATTGATGATATGTTAGTTAAAGCATATAAAAATTAAATTTTGTGTCTTATATTAGGATAAAGTCTAGTCACGATTATAATTTTATAATAGATGAAATCCCTCATTCCTATAAGTTTTACATATTTATTTGGTAAATGATTAATTTAAATATTATTGTTTATATTTGCATTAGTGATAAGAAATATGTAATTGAAGTTTTTTGATAGAATATACTTTTTATTTTATGAATAAAAATGGTTCGAACCGTAAACCAAACCGTTTGTTTTCGGTTCGGTTCGAATTTAAAAGAAAAATCGAACCATATAATATGATGCGGTTCGGTTCAAGGTGCAAACCGAACGGAACCGAACCGTACCATATACACCTCTAGTTCCAGTGTAAGCCAGCTTGAAGGCTGCCAGCTTTGCCATGTATGCCGCCGGTGTAGGGCCAACATACACACTGTTTATCATCATCATCATCTTTTTTTTTTTTTCGGGTTCGAAGTTCATTTTTATTATACCATATATGTATTTTACTTGTATGTTTGATTATTTTCTAGTGTTTTTCATGATCCTGGTTTTTTGTTCGTGATATACTAATACATATAACATATCATAATCATCATAATATATGATTTCTTAGGTTCTATACATGTCATAATGTGTAAATAGAGTTAGATATTACTGGTTTGGAGCTGTCATGGAGATGTTTAACCTCCTTCCAGACTTGGTGTGAACCTAAGTTAATAAGAACATTGCTTAAGCTAATGTTTAATGCATAAACTAACTTAAAACAAATTTTTCCTCATCTTAACTTCTACACTTCTTATGCTTGTATGTGTGTCTTGTTGTGTTTGTGTGCTTTGTGTTTCTGTTTTGGTGTGTGAGTACTTTAAAAGCTTTGTTTTATAGCTAATTATGAGAGGTTTTTTTTATAGGCAAAATGGTAGCAGCTTGCAAGGGATGCTTTCGGCCAAGAGAAGAGAATTTGCTCCACCGAATTCCAACTTGGTTGTGCATGAATTCTACTACATTTAATGGAGTGATAATTTGAGTGATTTTGATTGGTTTAGCATGAGTTAATTTGACTTTTTGGGCGCTAGTTTGGGCAATTTGCTTGAAAATTCAGCTGCTGCAATTTTGAGAACATCCCAACTGCATATCATGCAAATTTTCATCGAAATTGTACAAATAATATTATATTTTTATTTAATTAATTATTTTTATCAAGCTAAACAGATATATTTATCTCAGTTATTTAGGAGTTCTATCTCCAAAAAATTATTTAAAGCTTCTACAAATTTTTTAGATTATCTTTGAGTTCAATTTTGAGTTTAAAGTTTACGTAATTAATTATTTTTAGAGTTTTATCTCTCACGATTAGGGTTTTCTAAGCTTAATAGTTAATTTCGGTTTCGGTTTCAGTTTCTAAGAGCTTAAGAATTCTCTAACTAGAACAATGATGTAATCCAAATATTTATTTGAAGTCTAGATTGCTAGTTATGAATCTATTTTTGTTCCTATCGCGTATTTATAACTCTAACGATTCATCCTTAAATTATCATTTTCTAACTATATGCTTTATTAATTATTTACTTTTTTTAATGCACTTGGAGTCTTATCTTAATTATCTCTATATTTTAAGTTTTCGATACCTACTACGAAATCTTATCTTTGGTGTTTGTTGTTATCTAGGGAACTTCTTTTTAGGGTTTGAAGTTATATATAGGTTTATTACTACTGTAGTTTTATTCTAGGTCTTTGTTGAGTCATACATTGACCTTCTATTTTTATATATGCATTTCTATTTATTTTTACTAGTATGAAAATTATTGGGATTTACAGACCCGCTATGTATGCAAGGAAAGGAAAAAAAAAAACAGAGGTTAAAGTTTTAGCTATAAAGGTGAGGACTACTTTTGTTATAGAGCATATAGAGTGGACTAGTATAGATAATGAAGAGAGAAGAGAGAAGAGAGAAGAGGGAGAAGGGGAGGTAACTGTCACCATTGGTAACCATCCATAAGATAAAAGGAAAAAAAAAGGGGGGGGATAAGATAAATCAAGTTAAATAGGGTTTTTTGACACGAATAAATAGGATTCATTTAATACTAATAGATATTTAATTAAGTATAATTAATGATTAAAGATAAAAATTTATGAGACAGTTATCATAAGAGAGAGAAAAGTATGCACACAAGTATTATTGAAGGGAGGAAAATAGACCCACGTTTATAAAGGAGAGCGAAAAATACAGATAGTTACATATAGAGAAACAATCGTTTATTTTTCTAACACGAAAAAGTAAGATTCACTCAATAATAAATATAAAACAATAATTATAGAAAAAAATTATGAGACAGTTACATAGTAGAGTGAAAAGTTGCAAACAATTATTATTGAAGATGGAAAATAGACCCACACTAAGAGAGAAAAACTACAAAGATAGTTACTTATACTATGCAACATTTATTTTTTGATATGAATAAGTAAGATTCACTTAACAATAATAGATATACACAATGTAAACCAACTATATTTATCCCATGAAAAAAAAACTTAGGTTTTTTTTTCTAGGAGAATACTATCGTTCTACAACAAGTGCAAGCAAAGTCTACACTAATTAAAAAATTTCAAAAACAATAATTAAGGTACATACACTCCATTAGTTCTACCATACTAGTTATACTACATTTTGTAACTTATGCATTCCAAATGTAGAGTTTAAGAAATAATATACAAATGAATTAAAGATAATGCAAATTACACAGTACGTCACTTGAAGAAGTAATGCTAATGAACATATGTACATTGAAACAAATTGTGGAAATGACATAGGAGAATGATAATGAGGTTACTTACTTCATCTTTATTTATATATGATTAATAGTTCTTATCTTAAGTATTACTTTTATTATTGTAGCAAACATTTACATGCATACAACAATCTTGCATGATGCAAATAATCCATAGTAGTACTACATTGGTTGCGATTTGTGTAGACAAAAAGCTGGAAAGAAAAACAGAAGGTTCTTTTGCAAATATTGTCAAAAGATATTCACAATCTTTGATGTCTAGGTAACAACCTCTATTATTATGTCAAAGCACAACTAATAGGACTGCTTAGTATCTTATAAAAAAACCTTTTTTTTTCCCAAATAAATATAGCAAATTGAATTGGAAGTAGCAACTACATTTGTCAGTTTGATCGAGAGACAAAAAAAACTATGAGAATAAGTGTTAATGATCTCTTCATAAAACAAAAAATGTATTCTATCATTTCTATTTTTTTTCCTATTAAGACTAATATATTTTCACAATTTATAAATATATGTCATATGTGTATACTTATTTTTCTAATAATATCATTTACAAGATGCACTAGTAAATTTATCCATTGAAACTGAGCATCTTTGTGGAGAAAGGTTCATTTTTAGATTTAAGTTGAATGATTACAATTTAAAGGAAAGATAGCAACAATACACCATTGATAAAATATTCCAAATTATCTGTTCGTCAAAAACACATACACCGTTGAAAGATATATTTTTTATTAGTTTCTAAAACTACAACACTCTACACTATTCTCATTTCTAATATATGATTTTTGTATGGTTATACATTCATCAATATTAATCTAATTCTAACTTTTATTTCTTAGATGATACAAAACAAGATTTTTTTTTTTGTTGCTCTGATAAGAACAATAAATACATATAAGATGCATCAATCCACATAAAACCACTATTTTAGCCGTCTGGGTAATAAATTATTACAAACCATAACTATCGAGTAGAGTCTCAAATACAAAACTAACACTTAGAACCTTCTTTATCATGCTACTAATAGATAGATTTCCTATCCCTGAACCAAAACTCCTTCAAGCTTTGGAAACTTTCCGGTGCTAGACTCCGGGAAGAAACCAGCCAAGGACGAAAGATCATCCTAAAAAAGCTATATGGTTATGAGCACAAACCACGGCTCAATGAACAACTACATATATTACACATCAAACAAGTTATCAACCAGATTATTAACAATCATATGCTATGCAGTGATCATTCATATGTTCAATCACAAGTGATAATCCGAAATCCAAACAGGATGGAGATTTACGCTCTCTCATCGGAATTGAAGGAGACTAACCAAGCAACGCTTCAATGACCCACCTATACAGGAGAAACTAAACATATAGAAATTACAACTGTACTCACTTTAATTATCACTTTAATTTAAATATATCTTACACTCACTTCCTGTATCAAAGGTTTAAAAACTCCATTAAGTATTAGCTAATATACGTGATACCACGGGCAGTGTCCTTCACTTACCACTTAGTTCCCGTGGAACCATACAGAATAAAGGTAATATTGTGTAAAATTAGGATATTGTTATCTAAAAAAACCAAGCATTAACAAAGAACCGAAATACTAACACCTATTACGTTGCTACACTATTTATGCATTTATGCATTCCATGCAATGCATATCAAGTTAATTTTTAAAGCCAACTAATCATTATTCCATTTCTAAGTGATCAAGCATTATACGGACACTCAGTTTCACGTATCAAACAAGTTCATAACAATACTGTCATTATCACTTTTATTATTGTAATCTTCGCACAATAACAGTCATCATACAACATAAATTATCCCAAACCTACAAACATAGCAAAATTGTTACCCATATCATATTATCATCATGACTAAACTACAAATACAAACAATGTAATAAATCCAAGTTACTTGCTTATAGTGATTAATCGTAGTAATATTTCGAAAAATCCACAATCTGATTAGAATCACCGAATAGATGAATAAAATATTTACCAATCAGATATGTAAGTATATAAACAACTCTCAATGAGTGTCTAAGTGTCCTAAATATGTTTTCACTATTTCTAAGATTGTTTTCTCATTTCTAATCCAAATTTGACTTATATATTGTCGTTTTGAAGCTTATAAAATATTTTATTTTTATTATATATCTACAAAATTCAAGTAACTAAATTTTTCTCATAAAAAGTGATTTAATTGATTTTGAATATCTATTTTTATCGTGTAATCTTTAACTAAACCTATATTGCTCAATTTAACCAGGATTTTTATGTATAAATAGGCATTGAAAAGCTTATTTCGAGTACTATATGATAGTTACTCAATTTATTTACTCTGTAATTTTTATTTTCCTTATTTTATGAATTTCTATAGATATTATATTGTATTTTTATTTCTTGTTCTGTTTATTGATTTTATTATTAAGCTTTCATTATTTATATGGGTCTTTTAGTGTAATAATTTTAGGATAGCTTATATTTACTATTTATTATTTATTTTCATTTTGTTTCTCTTAATCCTAAGTTACACTTACACTTCTATGTATAGTAATCTCATTATTCTATTTTTTTTTAACTTAGCTTGTTCATTTATGCCTACCTCGATAGTATGATTTCTATTATTGTTTACTTCGTTTGTCAACCTTATCAGTTTATGTATATTAACATTCCTATTATTTAAGGGGTCATATGCTATAATTTAATTACTAGTATGCTTTTCTAATGAGTTTATGAAGTCATATAAGTTTCATTTCGTATTTAAATTATGGTTTGATCCCATAAATTTGTTTTTGTTCGAAACTTTAGGATTAGTGCCTTAGGATTATTTTAGCCTATTCAAATCTTTTATTCTTATTTTCTATCAAATATTACCCTTTTAGGATGTCTAAATGGTACGATTTTTCACTATGATACCATGGTGTTCATAAGGTCAATATTTCTTGTAGGCACTCTAATGCCCATATTGGCTAAGTTTCACTATCTAGATGGTGTCATAGGTATATTTTACTAAATTTAAACTAGGTTAGACTATGGAATAGCATGGTAGATCATATTCTTGTGATTGCCGAAATTTAGGGTATAGGTTTCCTAAGGTTAAATTTGATTTTTCTATAATGTTCTTTACTAGATATAATGTCTAGTTTAATTAAAATAGGTATCAAGTACTATCAAATGCATATATTATTATTACTCATAAGCTTTAAGAAGACTAAATATATAGAGATTCTAAAATAAGCCAACACTCAAAACTTTTCCTAGTTTCTACACATAAATGAAATATAAACCATAGGATAGGTTAGATATTACCTTGTTTGGATATAGGATAAAGTGATAACCTTTCCCACCATTTGTTCTTATGAACCGAACCCTATAGGAATTAAAAGGAGATAAGTTGTTGAAATTTTGAAAACACACCATATTAGTCAATATAATTTTTACCTTGACTATGACTTCTAGAGCTTTGTTTATGCTATTAGATGCCTTGTTTTTCTCCTTGAGTCTTGGTGGATGAGTGATTTTATTGGCTTTTGTTTTGTTTGTGTTGTGGGTCACAATGGGGTTCAAAAGGGGAAAATGAAACATTTTGCTTGTGAAATGGGAATTACTAGAATTTGATGGTGAAAGTAGTGGAGCTTTGTCTTAAGTTTGACTCATATGCTTGTAGAAAAAGATGGGTCATGGTTTGTCATTTGGGGGAAGTTTATTAATTTGTTCTTGTTCTACTTATAAGTCCTTTTGTTGGCTTACAAACGTGGGGGATGGGCTACTACACGATGAAAAGAAAATTGAGTTGACTGGTCCAAGCTCTTATGTTTTCTAGTGTGAACCACGGTAAACGCATGTAAATTTTCCTTATCGATTTGCTTTTGTTATTCTTGGTGAAGAGAGGAAAAGAACCGTTCCTCCACATGTTAAATTTGAGTCATCAAGTTTTCATCAAATGTTCGGGTTTTTATTGCATTTCATTGGATCAAGTGTCCTTATCCTTTGACTTGCTGGACTAACTTGTCCTATTCCCACGGCGATGAACTTCAAGGAAGGCAATCTGATATGTGTCACAATTTTCCACTATATCGGATAAATTTTTTGTAGAACAATTCTGAAGTTAAATATCTAGTTATTTTGTCAAATACTAGTCCATATGTATAATTATATTAACTGTATGGAAGTTTTGTTCTTAAAAGCTCACTTAAGAGTTTCTATAATATTCCTATATTATCTTTAAGTTCAAATCTTGAGTTTAAAATTTACACAATTGAGTAGTTTTTAAGTTTTATCTTACACTATTAAGTTTTAAAGTCCAATAGGCCAAATTAGGGTTTTAATACCTATAAACTCTAAATTTCCTAACTAGAATTTTAATGCAGGCTTAATTTTTCACTTGAAGTCTAGATTTATAGTTATGAATCTATTTTTAATTTTTCATTGCATATTTATAACCTAACAGTTTATTTTAAATTATCGTTCTCTTGTCATTATACTTTATTAGTTATTAACTTTCTATGACACTTAAAATCTAAGACTGCTTATAATCATTTCATGTGTTTTCAACTCAGTTACAAAATCTTGTTTTTTGTATCTTTTAATACCTAAAAATTTTCTATTCACAATTTTTGGTTATAAAGAGGCTCGTGATATTTTAAAGTTTTTAACTAGGATTTTTGTCAAGTCTCAAATCCAGTATGTATCGTGCATTTACTATTCTATTCATTTTTATTAGGCCTAAAAATTCTCGATGATTACACGTACAAAAAATTTAAAAATTTTATTCTATCCAATTGGTGGTATGTAATTCTTGAGAGGACAAACAATATCTCTTAAACATAACTTTATATTATTATTCTTATTTTCCATATCTCCACCTTACCACAATACTATTGCTACCACCATCGTCGTCGAACCCGCCACTGCCATTAACATAAATGCAACACCAGCACCATATCATGACCACCATCACCACATCATTACCCACTAAGCTTCAACCATTCTTGCAGTAACCATACCCGCACCATTATCCCCACACCACATTCGCCAATATTATTCCAACCTTAAAAACTGCATAGTACGCCATTGCCGCCTCAACTTCAACTTCATCACTACTGCCACACTCCCATTTATGCATCATTTAACACCTTCAATGCACAAAACCATGGTTAGCACAGTCATCCGCACATAGTTATCATCATGTCACAATCACTACAATGGTACTAACTGGTGGCAATGGGTCAACAATGTGCAGTGGTAATGTAATGACGATGGCAACAATGATGGTAATAATAGAGGCAACAATGGATTGTGAAATGACAATCAAAAAAGAAAATATTTCAAGAGAACTAAATAAAACAACAATTAAAATATTTTTGTGTATTTTGCATAACTACTTAACCTACAACACAAAATATATATATATATATATATATATATATATACTTTGTATACTAAACAGGGCATGAAGCACTTTTGTTTTGTATAAGTATAGATTGTATAGTACAATAAACTGTGTTGTACCATTCTCTTTTTATTGTGTTATAATACTAAAAACCAAACCAATCTAAGTTGGTTCCATTTGACAAAACTCCCATTAAGGTCTGTTTGTTTCATCATATTTGATCATTTTACCATCATATTTTTATCATTTTCAAATAGATATTTGTCAAGAAACAGATACCGATAAAAAACTAACAATTCTACTCATAAATAAATCAAATATATAACACGGATATAATATAGATATGATACAGATAAGTTACAAATACAGATCAAATATAGGCACAATACGATAAAAATCAACAATCCAAACAGGCCTTTATCAACAATTGTGAAGTATAACATTTATCGTGCTAATTAAAACAAAAGCATATATTTATCATGAGAAAGAGAAAACATTAAGTAACAAATTCTAGAATTTCAATAACTCTGTATCAAAAAGAAGCTCTAGCACTAGTAATAGGCCTCTTCAACCAAGATTCTAAGCTAAACCATTTTGATTTGAAATAAAAACAATCTTACTGTTAGGAAATTCAAGTCCCATATCATCTTTTTTTAACTGGAGGAATACAGCCATCTCTAAAATAGCACCTCCATTAGTGTTAAGTATCTTGGTTCTCTAAAGCAATATGTAACTACACTTTCATGATCTAAATTGAGGATAACAACCTGAAATTTTGTTTGTATCAGTAATTCAGGAAAAGTGTCTCAAATTTATGTGGAAAAGGTGAGATATCAGAAGGCAAAATAGCAAGACTCATGCAATAACAATTGAGACAGCAAGATGGAACAAACTGAGTGCAAGGAACACACTTTGAAAACTCTTTACCTGCTTTGTAAATTTAGACTCCTCTGTGATACTCTAATTGCTTGGTATTCTCAGCTAAGACCTGGCAAATTAACATATCCACCTTATTTGACAGCACCAAAGCCTCATTGGAATCTCATAAATAAGAAAATCTGATAAAAAGTTATTACCTCTCTAACATAATTAGCAATAGCTTTGCAGCCTTCGATTCCAAGTTGCATGACATTTTCAAATATATCAAGCGGTAACTTTGCATCCATCTGCAGTTGAAGAGGAAGTGGTGAACTTTTACAAAGCAGACTGCCCGAGGCCAATTGGGTGGTAACAGAAATATAGAAACTAGAGAAAGCAAAGACAACCATGATGCACCAACTAGAGAAAACATAACTTATGTTGCACTAATGGCGAATCTCTCTAAATGTTCATGAAACTCTTCACTACAAAATCAATTTTTCAGAATTACATTAGGTAAAATGGTTGTTGAGTTAACCTGAAGAAGGGTCACTTTATCCATTTTTGGGAGAATTCCTACTGTCACATCAGGACCTCCAGCACTATCTTCCACATAATTCAGATCTAGTTCACATTACAATTTCACATTGGATTAGGCTCTAATATCATAACAAGCAATAATGTAGCTGCAAGTTGGAGCCATCACTTGATGTGTAAGCATAACAATGCACAACAAAGCTCATAAAAGGCTTACCAAGAAGTGGAGTACTGTTAAGGTATCCAGCACTACAAGACGTAACTACATCACGCATCGGTATACCAGCATCAGCCAGAGCTAAAGTTGCAGCATTAATGCAGGCAGATCTTGTTCCTAAATGGGAGGAGAAATTCCAGCAATTAGGAAACATGAGTAGTCATTTTTCAAATTAGCATCAGAAATAGAACAAGCAAAGATGCCTCATTAGTGTCCTGATCTCTGCTCACCTCCATCTGCTTGGAGAACTTGAACATAGATATCTATCTGCAAAGGAAGGTTTAATTTCTAAGTTAAATGATTGATCCACCAAAAAAAAAAAAAGGAAAAAAAATAAAAAAAGAAACAAAGAAAAAAAATCAATGACCTGAGAACGGGGCATGAGATTTGTTAATATGGCAGCTTCCATTGTTTGGCGAATGACTAATGATATCTCTGTCGATCGTCTAGAATAAGAAAAAAACAAAAAAT
This sequence comes from Combretum micranthum, assembly GCA_024138025.1. NCBI lineage: Eukaryota > Viridiplantae > Streptophyta > Magnoliopsida > Myrtales > Combretaceae > Combretum > Combretum micranthum. The sequence continues at coordinate 995,513 of JAMXBD010000079.1, forward strand.
AAAAAGATGCCAAGATTACAACACCATCTAATTAGTTCAGTTCTGCCAGCTTGACAAACATGCTTTAACAAGGAAAACATTATTGAAATCTCAAGTTTTACAATTAAGCAAAAGAATAAGGAAATAACACATCCACTAGTCAGAAAAGCTATAGGATAAAGATATGTACTCACAAAGAGATACTCTTTAGCAATAAGTCTAATAGAAATTCTCTATATTTATACCAAAATTCAATTAGTTTATATTTCCAGTTAGTTATTTAAGTTTCTTGCAACAAACAAGTTCCCAAGAAGTGTCACTGGGGGTAATCTGAATCCAAAATCTCAAGCAAGTTGTTATCACTGTGCCTTGGGCATTTAACCACTAGGCTCACTCCAGGGGGTTAATCTTAACCATTATCATGCAAATATCTTGTACAAGATTGCATTAATATTAATTTCCAGGGTCATTATAGAGAGAACCCAATTATCTCATAATTAAATCTCGTTTAGAGAAAACTCTACAATCTCTACTTAATGGCTCAATTCAAGAGAGAACTCTACAATCTCTTGAACACTTTGGTTATAATTTTTCTTTTGAGAAAATAGAATTGTTATTTGTTGATTTTTCTGCAATTTAAAGTACACTAGGTGATACCCCACTCTGTATTTCATGTAAACTACTCCTAAACTTACTTCAACAATACACACACACATTCTGCACTAACTGACCACTAGACACATGATTACAACATAGAAAACAACTAAGATACTCCACTAAACCAAGTATGACCCCACACCACTTGCAGGCGCAACGTCCTTACAATACTAACAAGACTCAATAGAATTAGACAAGAACAGCAATGGACATCAAAAGATATGTACAACAATAACAAACAGCCAACAGACATAGATAACTCCCTATCTAGCTAATTTTTCTCTCTTGGACAGCATACTCTCGGATAAGGGTGAGAACATCACTACCCTTTGAGAACACGTGTGAAGGAAGATACGTCCATACTTTGTGGTTTTCCCATTAAGTTGTTAGCTGCACAGAAGCTGTGGTCAGGTTCCTCCTTCCAAGTCCTCGTGAGAGTTAATAGTTAAAGTTTTATGCAGGTCAATTAGAAGCTCTTTTTAAACTCCCATTGGGAATTTCATATGGTTTGGCCCATTTTTAAGTACCATCTCAAACAACTGATGGGTCCAAGATAAACTAATGTCGGCAAATTCTGCTGCAAGAGAGATTGTGTGACTGCATGCATAATCTCACCTGCCACCTCAATGGACATTAGATCAATTGCAGGTCCTGATCTGTCCATCAACTTTGCTAGCAAGTCATCACTGATAGATAAAATTCAGCAGATGCTAAATCGACACCGCCCACCTGGAAAGCATACATGGCACAAGTATGAGAAGGCCAGATAGGGTCTAGGGAACTCCTACTCTGGCAACTCCTAAATTCCCACCATCATATTTTGGAAAATCAAGTTTGGAAAATCAGAGCATGATCATGTCTCTTCTGTTTTGACCATGGCTGCTCATTCCATCACAGAACACATTGTTCCTGCTGTCCTCGTGTTCGGGTATTGGTGAGTTGCTGCCCATAAGTACACCACATCTCGGGTCAAAGGAACCCTCTGAATTGACAGTTGCTGCTGTCGGGCCTCTTAATGCCATTCAATCCTCCTCGAGCATCAATAAGAACTAAGAAGGCTTCAAATGTTTGTCACAGAATTTTTAATTTGTCCATGGTGATTGGCTCTAATAGCAAATGTTATCTAGCAAATGTTATCATGTCAATCAATGATTTATGTTTGGATTCATTATAGAAAGAACCCAACGATCTCATAGTTATGGTTCATTCAGAGATAACCTTACAATCTCTAAATAAAGGCTTGATTAAAGAGAGAACACCAGAATCTCTTGGACACTTAAGTTCTAGTTTTCCTGTTGAGAAAATAGACCGTTCATCATTGATTTCTCTGGAATCTAAAGTACAATAGGTGGTGGTTACAAATATATCTGACTTCCCTCTTTTTGTGTCAACTACTCCTCGACTTACTCCAAGTGATACACACACATTCTGCACCAACTGACCACCAAACACATGACCACAGCATAACAAACTAATATGGGCCACTAACCGACTTTGACCCTTCACCACTTACATGTGCAACATACACACAGTACTGATAACCAGACTTAATAGAAATAGACAAAAATAGCAGCAAACATCAACACATATGAACAACAATAAGAAAAAGCTAACAAATACTAACAACTTACTATAAAGCTAGTACTGCCACTTTGACTGGTGTACTCTTGAACAAGGGGTGATAACATATCTTTAAAGTTTTCATGACTTCACAAATATGTGACTATTCTAAAGGCTATAAGTTGATCATCATCAATCCTTGCAAACCTCAAAATTTCCTATTTCATCCACTTTGATGAGATCAGCAAATAAAGAATTCTATTAATTACCTACATTAGAATCCCTTTGGTAAGGTCAGAATACCATATCAGAATCCTGAATGTAAAGAAAAGAATTCCTTGGAGATCAATGAGTGAAGAGTTGCTATTCTAAGCCTAAATGCCACTCTTTTATGAATCCAGATATAAATGACTTTAAACAAACAACCTTGAAAGGAAAGTGTATGACACCACGCAGCCCCCCATCCAAACAACGGGGAAAAAAAAATAAAATAGAAAAAAAGAACTGCACAAATTGAAGAATAATTGACAAGAGAACAAACCTATCGCCCTTGGGTTTCCTCATCCGATCTCCAGTACTAAAATTGGCCATGCTATACTCACAACGTACCTATAAAATATACATAAAATTAACATTAAGAAACCCTTTTCCAGCATCACTAGCTATGAACATTCTTCGTAAATATAATAAAACATAAACTCCTACCAAAGCCTGGTCATTCAGTTGTTGACTCCTATTTTGAACCTGCTTACAAAGGAATTTATTGGTAAGTAATATAAGCACTAAAAGTCTCATGTTTATGCATATTTTTCATAAGATTATCGTCTGTTAATAATGAAAAAGCAGCCAAAAATCGATATGACCTGCCACTACATCATTTTAGGTTCTAATACATTTTATTAGACTTTTTCACAGGAAGAAAAAAAAAAAACAGAACAATTTATCGATGTAAATTTGTTCCTAGACAACACACAGACACGCATATAGAGAGAGGAATGGAGAGGGTTACAGAAAGATTGACAAGAAGGCAGCAAAGGACCTGAACTTTTATTAAATTATAAATGTAATTAAATTCTCATATACTAAGGTGAAAGGGAATCTTCACCAGGCATCTTGTATTAGTGTGGGCTCAAACAAGCTTCACTACAAGCAAAAGATGTCCTCCTTCCATGCTCGATTAGCATTACCCCACATCCGCCAATAATTATCATATTCACACAGCAAAAGATTTTTAAAATATAAGAGAAAGAGAACAAGAAAAGGCAAGAAAAATCACATACAATCCAAATTCAAGAAATTCACCATATCCTCCGATCAATCACAATGCAATACTCAAACTTGAACAAACATAGCACAACACGATCCAAAACTCAAATTCTTCAAATTTCAAACAATGCAGCATAACATGCTGGTGTGCGTGTATGAACCAAGCAATTTAATTTCTTAACTAAGATGCCAAATTGGACCTAAAACCAAGCTTTTAGGAATTACTACAAAGACTTATTCATAATTTCTGTCCCTTTTTCACATTATGCTCCACCAAACACTAACGAATTCGATCGTAGGGATGAAGAATTTAATCTTGGTACCTCTCTAGGGCCATATACTGCAGCAATTACTTTGGTATTACCCATCTCGAACACAGCCGAACTGCTTTAGAAATTGAGATAATTAGTTTGATTCAAAAACCAAATGCTCGAAATTTCTAAAACATATTGTAAATACCCATCAGCTTTTGATACAACACCAATTTCTGCTTGAAGCTTCCTCATCTGAAATTAAAGGAAAATTAGAAACCATAGCTACATAGAGAGAGAGAGAGAGAGAGAGAGTGGGGAACGTACTTCCATGGGACGGCGACCGTCGATACGGAGACCTTCAGGGCTCACGTATTCCATCTCTTGCAACCGTCGTGCTCCAGGAAGAGAGAGAGAAGGGTTTTTCACTCGGGCTCGGGGGGTTTAGGGTTTATGATTTATTTTTCACCAACAGATTTGAAAATTGTGTGAATTGAATTTAATTATTGCTAAGTTTTTCTTTTTTTCTTTTTTTTTTTTTTTTTTCCGGTTGCTGGCTTCTTTTTATGCAAGTGCATTTTCTTGCCCCAACTTTGATTTATACCTATGCTATTATATTAACCAAATTCTTCTTTTCTTGGCTGCTATTGCTAACGTTGAGCCCAGCAACTTTCAACAAGCTATGCAAGATCTAAAGTGGTGTGAGGCAATGGAACAAGAAATTGAGGCATTGGAGTCAATGGATACATGGACTTTAGAGGACTTATCTATAAACAAAACACCTATATGTTTGCAAATGGTATATTGAATTAAGTATAATCCTGATAGGATTGTGGAACGTTTTAAAGCTTACCTTATTGTGTTGGGTAATACTCAGGTTGAAGGGTTAGATTATACTGAAACCTTTGTTCTTATTGCAAAGATGACATATATTCAATGTTCTTATCAGTGGCTGTAGCTAAAGGCTAGAAACTTCATCAAGTGGATATTAATAATGCATTTCCCTGTGGTGATCTTACAGAAGAGGTGTATATGAGACCACCTCCAGGTTTTGCTCTCTTCACCCTAATAAAGTTTATCGACTTCGTAAATTGTTACATGGATGTCGTAGTTGGTTTGCTAAATTAAGTAGTACCTTGAAACAATATAAGTTTGTTAAGTCTTATGCAATTATTCCTTATTCACCTATCATCACAATAGTATATGTCTTAGCATCCTAATCTCTATGGATGATTTAATTTTGGCTGGAAACAACAATGTTGCATGTGCAAACTTCAAACGCTTCTTAAGTACATATTTCAAATTGAAAGATTTAGGTCATTTAAAATATTTCTTAGGAATTGAAGTAGCTCATGGTTCTATTTTTTTTTTTTTTTTGTCAAAGGAAATATACTGCTGATTTTTTATCTAAATGTGTTATGCTGGGTGCTCGACTAGTTGAATTTCCCATGGAGCACAATCATTCTCTAGCTCTTACTGCTAGGAAAGATTTTCATGATCCTGGTCAATATCGTTGTCTAATAGGCAAATTCATCTGTCTTACTATTACTCACCCAGAACTTTGTTACTCTATTCATATTCTATCTCAATGTATGCAAGCTCCTAAACAAGCTCATTTTGATGCACTCATCCGTATGGTGTGCTACTTGAAAGCTTATTTTTATCAAGATATTGTGTTACATGCTAGCAATGACATGTAGTTGTATGCGTATTGTGACTCCGATTGGACCAGTTGTCCATTTACTAGATACTCTCTTACCGGTTACTTCATTATGCTTAGTCAATCTCCTATATCTTAGAAGACAAAGATTCTCTATTACTGATGTGTGTGATCACAAAGTTTACAATTTATAATCTTATTAAATCTAGATCTACACAAGGCGGCACACCTATTATGTAATATAAAAATAAACTCAAATATCGTCTCAAGGATTTATATACAATTACTAGTACCAATCCTTTTACTATTATCTAGTCGAATCTATCACAAATTATGTACTGATTCTACTGCTAATTTTAATTAAAAACAATTCCAGAAGCCCTAGATGAATGACATGCTTACTTTTCTTAAGATTAATCGATTCACAAACCATGTCCCTACTTTTGATCAATCCTAGCCTTTTTATCCTTAAAATATATATTCAATTGAATAATTCTTTAGTCTTGAACTATTGGGTTACTTAACTGAATTAATCACTCTCTTCAAGTCAATTAACTCATAATCCTAATAGAAGAAGTGGGAACTTCTTCCTTCACTAATGTCAAATTAGAACCGCATAAAGCTCATGAACCATAATTGAAGGAAACTAATCTTTAGAGGCAGAAAGTTGGAAAAATCTTAGTTCTAGGTGAACTACATCTCCTTTACTCATGAGAGATCTATTCCATTAATTGAAATCTTCTTTCTAATTAACAAAAATCAAGTTTATAATGATTCATGCCTAAAACCATCACAAACAACAAAATAAATCATGGAGTAAATTCAAGACTAAAATTTTATTCAATCTAAAAGGTAATTCTATACATAAGACTAGGGTTTCTCAAAACTCAACATAACAAGACTACTCTTCCATGAAAAAGTTAACAATAGTAATTATAAAGGAAGAAATGGGAGAGATCATGATGATAAAACACTTGTAGTAATATCGTTTGTGAACTCTCGATGTTGTGCAACAAATTTCTTTGAAAAGCTCTCTAAAATGTGTACTTTAGGTTTAGGAATGGACTGTTGGTTGGATTCCCTAAAAACAAAAAGCGCCTATATACAATCTGACGTCGTACACAACCCATGTAGGTGGGTCGTGTACACTGGAACAACGCGCAAATCCACTGCTTAATATCCGTACACTACCTGACATACATAACCTATGTATACTGGTCGTGTACTCCAAAAACTCAATATTTTTCTTGTTCTTTGCTTCGAAAATTGTACACTAGTTGTGTGCTTCTCTAGTATACTCCTGATATTGTTGTGATAGCTCCAAAACTTCATCAAATCTTCGCTTATTTTGTTATCAATTGTCTAAAAAGCTCAGTTGTTTCTCATTTATCCCTGAAATGAATAATTCATTTAATAAGTACCTTTTCTTTAGTAAATCAACAAAAATCATATAAAAATATAATCAATAAGACACAATTATAAAAGGTCTTAGGACATTTATCGATTGCCTTCTACTAAAATCTAAGAGCTTGAGAATCAATAAATTAAAGATCTAAACTTTTTCTTTTCCTCATCCTTTTACTTTTTCTAGGCTCTTTTGTAGATTCTTCATTAGTTTCCACATTATTTTTTTCCATAAAACTTCTTGTATTAGTATCTTGTTGTGTGATTTCATTGTCAACTTAGTCACCTTAGAATTTGGTTTTCAAGAATTCTACATCTCTAGCTTCAATTATAGTATTGGATTCCAAATCAAATATTCTATATCCTTTAAAATTTTTTGCATATCCTACAAATATTCCTTTCAAGGCTCTAACACCTAACTTTATTCTTTTCGGATCCAAAAACTCTATAGTAGGCTATACACTCCCACACTTTAAAATATTCAAAATTTGGTTTTCTTCCTTTCCATTTTTCATATGGGGCGAATCCTAAAGTCTAAGATGGAATTATATTCAAAATATGACATGAAGTCAATCAGGCTTCTCTCCATAAGTTAAAAGGCATTTGAAATTAATGATTAGCAAATTAATCATGTCTACTAATGTTCAATTTTTACATTCCACTAATCCATTCTGTTAAGGTGTATAGGGAGTAGTACATTATGCACAATCCATTTTCTTCACAAAATTTGTGAAATTCATTTGAAAATTATTCACCTCCTCTATCATTACGTAAACATTTGATCATTTTATTATGTATATTTTCTACTTCTACTTTATAGCGTTTGAAAGACTCAAATGCTTTATCTTTATGTCTTAATAAATATACATAAGTAAATCTTGAATCATCATCAATGAATGTTATAAAGTGTCTTTTTCCTCCTCTAGTTAAATGTCCATTTAATTCACATATATCACTACGAATTAAATCAAGAATATGAGTATTTCTTTCTACATTAGGAAAGGGTTTCTTGGTAAATTTGGCTTGAATACAAATTTCACACTTGTTCATGTTATCCATGCCATTTAATTTTACATATCTATTTCTATTAATATATTTCATGGTTTGCGAATTAACATAGCATAATCTAGCATGCCATAAATTAAATAGTCAACAAAATAAACAGAATCATTCACTTTATTCATTTCAATACGTAATTTAAGCATCCCATCATAAGTATATCACTTCCCTAAATAAAGATCTCGTTTCATGAGTACAAACTTGCTTGACTCAATTACAACTTTGAACCCCTACTTACATAGCAAATCTATAGAGACTAGACTCTTGTATATCCGGTACATATAATACATTCATTGGACTCAACTTCTTTTTGGATGTGAAACAGTGATTTACACTTTCAATTCCTTGCACACTTAGCAAGTTGCCATTTCTATTGGAAACTTCACAGTCTTCTACAATTTTGAAATCCTTGAACTGATTTCGCCTATTACACACATGAACCATTGCTCTTGAATCAAGCCATCATTCTCCAAATTTGACTGTTGTAGCCATGTTCCATTCAGTTCCGACAAGTAAGGCTTTGAATTCGTTTATCACCATGGTAAACTCTTGATCTTTAACTAAGTTTACAGTAAGTGACATAACTTCTTTCTTGGCTTTCTTTGGGAATCGACATTCTTTAGCATAATGTCATTTCTTGTTGCAATTATAGCATTTACGAACCTTTTTCTTTTCATTTGGTTCACTTCCTTTTTTTTCATTTTGAAATTATTATTTTCTACATCTTTCTCATAGATCACTTTATAAATATTTTGAAAATTCATTGCATCATGCTTTCGAGTTTCTTCCTCTATGTGTATATGCCTTAGAATTTTCTCAATGGTGAAATTCTTAGCCACGTGAAGTAATTTCTTTCTGTAATCATTCTAACTAAGAGGTAATTTTGATAAAATTGCCCTCACTTGAAGTGATTCGAGAATAACTATATGCAAGTCACGTAGTCGATTGACAAGAACTTGTAACTTATGAACTTGATCCACTATAGAGATGTTATCGATCATACTAAACTCAAAATATTTAACATAAGAAATTTATCCGTACATTGTCTTATAATATTATATTTTTCTTCTAGTGCTTTCCAAATTTCCACTAAAGACTTAATTGTCATGTAAAAGTCATAAAAATTGTTCGATAATGTATTAAGAATATGACCTCTACGTGCAAATTCATCATCCATCATTTTCTTATTGGCCCCTTCAACTTTGCCTTCTCTTTTAAACTTACATCTTCCTTGATATCTTAAAGAGATTGTATGTTCAGATCAAGCACATAGGCTATGTTCAGCACATACAACAAAAATAACATCTTATCCTTTTAGCGATTGAAGTTTGTTCCATCAAATCGATCCATTTTAACAAAATCTTGGTTCATTACTCTAAGAAAATATTTATTTCACTAGCCATAAAAAATTCTCTACGACTGTTAGATTTTAGAACTAATAAAAGGGGTTTAAAGAAACAAATTGCAAATTAGATTGACTTAGAGGCACAAATGATATCTCTTTCCTTAGAAATTATGCTTCTCACACAAAGTTTGCTATGAGAGATATATTATGGAATTCCCCTAGGATATAACTAAGTCTTGATACTTGAATAGCAAATATTCAAGTACCAAACCACACTTAAAAGAATTTGAGATATATTTGTATGTGTATTTTGCTAAGAAAAGAGGAAAAACAAAGAGAAGAATTCTAATAATCATCAGTATATTTTTCTACTAGGCACAACACATTTTATATAATGACTGGATATTATAACCATCACAACTTTCTCCAATAGTCGCATTATTTGGACATGGGTTGCATCTTTTGAATTTCAAGTTAGTTGCTTATTAATTAACATGAGCCATCATCACAAATGGATGTAGCCTAAATACATAGAGCCCTTTATGAAATTAATCAAAAGTTGCAATCTTTCAAAAATAATCATTAAAATAAAATTAGGGATACGACAGTGAAGATCATAGGCATAATCAAGCCCGTGAAATTCACTATGCTAGATAGATAAATGATCATGGCTGTGATATAGCCCATAATCTCCACAGTTGTCTTGATCACGGCTGTGATACAACCAGTGATCTCCGCGAACTTTCAAGAAATTTACTATGGTTGTAATCACAGTCGTGCTTGTGACGAATACCATTATTTTATTTCAATCATCTTTTTTATTTTAAGTACATGATTTAAAATATAGATTACATAATTGACAATCTATTTCCATAGAAAGTACATCGAATTATCTTCTTTTATCACCATGTACCCCAAACATGTAGCATCTACTTGCACAAACTTTATAGTATTAGCCTATGTTATTGTAAAGTATGTTATTGTACATCTATTGCATTTTGATGTAGACTATATAGACAATCTGAAACAAAGGTATATATAATTGCTTATATTCATGTTCATATGGTTCTTTCGCTCATTATGTCTCGGTTTTTATTTTTTTTCTTTTTCTAAGAATTACTTTATTTATAGGATTTTTTTTAATATGTGATTAAGTTAACATGATATAAGGTGTATATCAAATCAAATTTGTGATGTGTCATATAAACAGCTTCTATGTCTTACCTCTACAAAGTCTTACATGTCGTCTTCGGACCTTTAGTAGGCAATTTACAGTGTTATTGATTATAGGTCTCATTAATTTTCCTATGAAATCTTTTGAAGGTGCACCGCTTGTTTTAATAATACAAATGATGTTTTTGATAACAGACGATAAGTTAATTATTTATGTTTCAAGTTATGGGTGAAAATGATGATTCCAAAAACTTTAAGGAGTGTTTTTGCTAATACACAACTTTGTAAGGGATGAAAAATGAAAAAAACAAGAGACGAAGCATAACTTTCAAAAACATATTCTATAGACCATGTCTCAATTTCATTTATTTTTAGTGATCATTGTTTTAACTGACCATGTTGTGTACGTGTGTTTTTATAGTTTTTTTCGTACAGTAAACTTTCAAAATTTAGTGAGCATGAAGGAAACTTTTTGAAGAAATAAAAAAATTTTGTTATGGTATTGCATTCAATTTTTTTTTCCTCTTTAAGAATAGATATTATTCAATTTCAATTCCATGCTATATTTTAATCACATGCATTTGTATTTATGGTTAATGTATAATGAATGCTTTATTTAAAATATTGTAACTTCTTAGAATAATTTTTCCTAATTATTATCAGGTGGATAGTTTTCTTCACCATCATATCCAATTTAATTCCACTATGGAAGTACTCCTGGACCATTGCACTATTGCATTGGGATGATCTGAATCAACAAAAGCACAAACAACTTGTTTTTGCAAATAAGGACAAAAACAATAAAAAGAGAATCAGTCATCATGCTTTGCACAAAAGAGCTCTGAAGTGTCTTATGAGGAATAATCATACTTATAAGAAGTGTTATGTTCTTTGGGTTCTTTTCCTTCCTTTCCATTCATTCATTTATGGACTTTATTGAGAAAAATATCGCTTGTTTAGTGTCATACTTATGCAAAAGTATGTTACATTCAATGTTTTACAATATATGTGTTTATCTTTTGTACCGAATCTCATTTGCCCTATGCTTTTATTAAAGGCATTTGTTTTCTTCATATTATAAAATGTTGGCTCATTGCACAAAAACATGTTGATAATATAAGGAGAGGAAATTACTAGAAAAGTGTAATTAGTAGTACATGCCCACTTCTTTTTCTATCGGGTTTTTAGATTGTGGATTATTAAAAGAGGCTGGTGATTGAGATGAAATGGAAAGTGCATTCAAAAAAGGAAGCATAATAAAGGAAAGGAGATAATGTGGTCTAAAATGAATCTTTTAATTACATTTGATATCTTATTCCTTGTCTACAACCTACATGCACTAAAAGTAGAGAGCCTTGTAATTGCCAATGATTCACTATTGGTTAGGCCATTGTTGAATTGAAGCTTTGGGTCTTTTCATAATAATATCATAATGAGGTTATTAAAACCTTTAATTAAATTTATTGGGATTCATTCTTATGTTATTTTACTCTTTTGACGTGTGTAATACTATGTTGGCCAACATGAAACGGATTAAGCCAAAAGAAGAAAAAAGGGGGAGGAATTAAAAAAATATATTTTTTATATATTTTTTTCATGTTTTATAATTCAAAAAATATAAATCAAAGTTTAATAAACTAATTACTTGGTATTTCTAATATATATGAAAATGATTTATTTAGATTAAAATTCATAATATTCTTACATAGTTTTTTTTAAAGCAATCGGGCTTTTCACCTACTTTTCACTAAAATCCGTTGTATCATTATCTTCCTCTTCCATGTCTTCATAATTTCGGAATCTTAATGAGTAAGATCTCTAGATTTGGATACATTGAGCTTTTGTTTGGAACTCTTTGAGTTTCTCTTTTTAAATTTTTACTTAAGTTCCATTCTTTTTCTTCTAACACTAAAGAATCTATTTCTAATGGTTCTATCATATTTATTTCTTTGAAGCCGTTGCATCTATTATCCCTTTTATATTTAATTTGTAAGATACTTCACTATTGTTTGTAATAAAACCCACATCAATTAGCAGATTTTCTCTTATCTCAAATCCTAATCATACTCTATGTCATATAATTCTTTTGTATCATCAACAACAATTAAATAGTTTAAGTTTGCTTCCAATTCACTTATCCTATAAAGGCCTTTTAATTTCCTTTATCATATTGTTTGTTCATTTACTAATTGCTTCTAAATTTTTACTTCCTTTTTTACTTCTTCTGTGGCTAATTTTTTACTTTAGATTACTCCCATTTTATGGTTTTGTCTAATTGCCTTTATATGTTCCAAATGTCCTAGATTTTTATCTATATCTTCTTGTGTTTCTTTTATATAATCTAACTTTTTTTAGATTTCTTTTATTTCTTTTATCTCTCTTTGTCATCCATTCTTTTAGATAATTATATGACTTGTATAAATTATCCATGTCTTTATGAACTGATGCGCTAAAAGATATAATAAAGTCTACAATACTATTTAGTTGCCTATTATATGTGTAGATCATGATTGAAATTTTTAAAGTAACACAGATGAGAGAAGTTAGAATTTCTTGCTTGTTTTCTTTCTAGTTCTTTGATTCTAGATTTAACCACTTAAATTTCTTCTCAATCCTTTCTATCTAAATATTTTAATCGACTTCCTAAATTAGCCATCTTTTCCTTTTCTTTTATATCTTTTAAATATTTTTCAAAACCTTCTTTCAAATAATTATAAAACCTTTTCTCTTGCTGACAGTGTTCCTACCTTTTATTTTCCTTTATTTTCACTTAATACTTTTAAAATACACTCGGTTTTTATGTATAAATTATATACATACCTTTCTATTTCCTTTATATCCAAAATCTTTATCTTTTCTAATGCTAATATGAAATCTAATTCATTCTTATTATATTTCCCTTATAATACTTAATCATTACTTCTCATTATATAGTTAGGCTGCTCATTATTCCTTCATTATAATTTATTCTTTGTTGTACACTTTCTATATCCTTTTCTATTTGACTTATGATTTTAAGAGTTGTTTTATGATTCCTTAAAAATCCTTTTTCATCATATTATGACCTATATTTTCCCTTTTTTGATTTCTCTCAACCTTTCTTATATTTATTTTCCAATATTCTAATTCATTTTCTCTATGTTTCATATAATTTTTCAACCTTTTCATTCTTTCTTCTGATCTTTTATGTATTCTCTAATGAAAAGCATCAGCTAAATTGTACCATATATTTCTTCAAAAGTATAGGATTCATATATAATATAAACATGACTATATGCTTCATCAATAATAAGCTGAACAATCATAATATAAGCTACATACAAGTTATAACGAGTAAAGAAATACAGTAATAATATGAGTTATAATGAGTAAGATAAAGAAACCTGGGTTTAAACAATATAACGAATATAAGGTATAAAGATAACATGGCTCTGATACCGGATTAGGATCTCTATGCCACGGAATAAGACCTCATGGCAAGGATAAATAGTAAAGTAAAGATATTTAGCTAATGGAGCAATGCTTTCTTACGAAAATATATCTCATGCCCATGCCATAACCCTCAAGACTTAAACACAACTCTCCTCGCCTCAAACAACCTTATTATAGGGTATTCGAGCCAGCCCTTTTGAAAAAATTTCTCAAGAAATCAGAATTGCACTAAAAACATATGGTACGTTAATTGTTTACCCATAGTATAAAACCTTATTGCATGTTACAAAGATCTAATAAGGTTTTTGAGCATGTGTACATTTATACTTTACAATAGAAATTAGCTAGACATGATGAAGAAAAACTTATAGAAACTTTTATTAAAGATGACAGAAGTATGTTACAATGGTTGCGAATGATTGAGGAATATTCCTTCAGATATTACAAGAACACTCTTAAACACTCAGATACAACACACTCAGAAAATACTTTTACAGACTTTTGTCTCTCTACTTTTCGATCCCTCTTTCTAAAGAAATGCCATCCTTTTATAGACTTAAGGAGCATCTCTAAATAGTGAAGAGATGCTATAGTAAATCATCTACAAACAATGAAAGTAATGAATAGTGACAACAAAAAGTAATGAATAGTGACAACTTCTTTTTAAAAGCAGATTCCTTTGTACCAATAATGCTGCACCTTTCCATTTGCTTTTATTCTATCCTTACTCATGTGGTGATATATGAAAAACTAGTAGAGGAAGGAGAAATCTACCTAAGTAAAGAAGAAAAACAACTTATTGAAAAAGAGTTTGAAGAATTAGCGGATGAAATAATGACAATAGAGGAAGAAAAAGAAGCAGAAAGAAAAAGCTGTATTTCTCAAAACATCATGATTGACGCAGTAGAAGAAACAGTATCTAGTGGACAACTGCCTCCATCTATAATTGCAGGAGTAGGACAAACAATGTGGGAAGGAGTCCCAAGCAGGATATCTTATACACAATATACAAAAAAGGAAAATCAAGGGTATAGGAGACATAAAGGAAAAAGAATGCCTTTTGAAACATGGGATAGAAAGAATTTAATAGATGATGGTAGGATTTTTAATATTTGTGCTCATGATCCACAAAGATGGGGATCACTGGTATATAATTAGACACAATTAGTTGTAAGAGCATAGAAAGATTCACCTTTAACAGATGGGTAGATCAAATGTATATATACTTAGAATATTTTTTAAGAGAAACTGCAAGGGCAATGTGGGAATCATATAAAAAGAATTTCCTTCAGCTTGTTGCATAGGATAAAGAACTAGGAGCTAATTCTCTTAATTCTTGTGCAAAGAT
The DNA here is from genome assembly GCA_024138025.1 of Combretum micranthum. Taxonomy (NCBI): domain Eukaryota; kingdom Viridiplantae; phylum Streptophyta; class Magnoliopsida; order Myrtales; family Combretaceae; genus Combretum; species Combretum micranthum. The sequence goes on from JAMXBD010000079.1 coordinate 1,010,647, forward strand.
AAAAGTTGTATTAACAAGGGAAGCACCTCATAAAAAATTTTAAGAAAAGAGAAATTGTAGAATTATTCCCCACTGTTCTCATTACTATGGTTACAATATATACTGATTACATGAGCACATTAATAGGAAACTAAGAAATGCAAATAAATGACATAATTACAGATAATTCAAATAGGAAACTAATAAATGCAAATGAATGGCATAATTACAAATGTAAAATCCCTTAATTTTCTCGTTTGACTTTATTTTTAACTTGATTATATATTCTTATCCATGCCTCCACAAGATGGACGGCCGTAGAGCAAGTCTAATCTTAGCCTTAAAAGAGTCAAATTGAGGACAAGTAAGAGGCTTGGTAAGAGCGTTGGCGAGTTGGTCAGCTACAAAGATGTATGACACTTGTAGCGCACCATTTTGAACTTGTTCTCAGATAAAGTGATAGTCAAGAGCAACATGTTTCATTCATGAATGGAAGACCAGATTGGAACAGAGATTTGTTGCGCCAACATTATCACAATAAATAATTGGTTGTTGGGGAAGTTTGACACCAATTCTATGAGGAGAGAGTAAATCCATCGAATTTCTACAGCAGTAGAGGCCACTGATAGGTATTCAGCCTTAGTAAAAGAGCAAGCCATAATACGTTATTTCTTAGAGCTCCAAGAAATAGGATTATGAATCAAATAGGCTATATATGCACAAGTAGAGGTGAAATCATCTTTGTTACCTACCCAATCAACATCTGAAAAGGCATGAAGTGCTAGTGGGGAGGTCTGACGAAGTGTGATGCCATGATCTAAGGTGCCACAGAGATACCTCAATAACCGCTTGACAGCATTCCAATGGTCACAAGTTAGTTTATGCATAAACTGTGAGAGTTTCTTCACTGTACAAGATGCATCTAGTTGGGTAAAGGAGAGATATCGGAGACTTCTAACAACTTTTCGATATTCAGTCGGATCAGATAGAGGAGTCCCTGATTGTAAAGTGAGAATTAGGCTAGTTACTAGTGGTGTGGGAGTAGGCTTGGCTTTAGTCATGTGAGTTCTATTAAGGAGATCAGCAATGTACTTGCGTTGACTAAGGAAAAGACCATTGTTATGAGATGTAACTTCTACTCCAAGGAAGTATGTTAGAATGCCAAGGTCTTTGAGAGAGAAACATTGAGAAATTTTTTGAATGAAGGTTTGTGCAGCTTCGACGTTATTCCCAATGATAATGATATCATCGACGTAGACTAGAAGATAAAGGATGGCGCAACGATTGTTGAAGATGAATAAGGAGGTGTCTGCAATGGAATTAGCGAAGCTAGATTGGAGAAGAAATTGGCACAACTCATGATACTAAGCACGAGGAGCTTGTTTAAGGCCATAGATATCCTTGTGTAGCTTGCAGACATGATGAGGATGATCACGATCAATAAAGCTCAAAGGTTGAGACATAAACACATTCTTAGAAAAAGTGCTCTTAAGGATGGCATTGTTGACATCAAGTTGTCTAAGTGACCAACCGTAGCTAACCGCAAGGCTAAGATCAAGATGAACAGTGGAGAGTTTGATGACTGACTGAACATTTCAAAGTAGTTAACTCTAGGGCATTAGTGGAAGCCTTTAGCAACTAATTAAGCTTTATACTTGTCAATAGAGCCGTTAAGTAAATATTTTGTGTGAAAGATCTGCTTACAACCAACCAAGTTTTGAGTAGGATGAGATGACACTAGTTCCCATTTCCCATTACAAAGTAAAGCATCAAACTCTTCAAACATAGCTTATTGCCACTTAGGACCCTTGAGGTCTTGGGTAATAGTGGTGGGATCAAGGGCAGGTTGGTGGAGTTGGGCAGTAAGGTTAAGTTTTTTAATTGGTTTATAGATATTGTGTTTGGAATGAGTGACTATGACATGAGGTGAAGTTGGTAGAGTTGGGAAGTGAGGTTAAGATCAGTTTAGATAGGTAAGGGTGGTAGGTCACTAACATAGTCATGCTCAATATCACTATAGTAGATATCAGGCTCTGGTCTAGGGGTGATATGGCTAACATTATTTAGAGTTGGCTCTTGGAGTTGATTGGAGGCAATTGGAGTAGGTAGATTTGGTGGAGAGGTATCAGTAGTCGGAGATGCCGTGGTCATAATTAGTAAGGTTATAGAGCACCCCTCAGTGATGGTAGATGGAGTGGCATGAGGAAGAGAGGTGTGAGACCTGGTAAAGGGAAAAATGGACTCAACAAAGTGAACATGGCGAAAAGTGTATAGATAGGTTGTAGATAGTTCAAGACAAAGATAGGTACTTCGTGTGGGAGAATACTCGACAAAGATGCAAGGAGAGAACGAAACTCAAGTTTATGGGATGTGTATGGGTGAAGCCAAGGATAGCAAAGACATCTAAAGCTTCGAAGTTTAGAGTAGTTGGGGGATGTGCTAAAGAGTTTGAGATATAGTGAGAGATTATTTTATAGTTAGTGTAGGGAGACGATTGATGTAGTAGATAACATTAGAAAGGGAAAGAGGCTAATATAATAGAGGCATGGATGCATGGGTAAGGAGAGAAAGTCTCATTTCTACAATGTGACGATGTCAGCGTTCAAAGTATCCACTGTATTTAGAGTGTGAGGTGGAGAGGTAAGATGTGAGATCTTATTGATTGCTAGGAATGAAGAGAGAGCTTGATATCCACAACACCCCTAGCCCCCGCTATGGACAAAAGGAAGAAATACAAAAGGAGGAAAAGGGTAAAGTATAAACCAAGGAAAAAGTATTTTACAAAATATATTAAAGCAAAAATGTCTTGTTTAAATCAACAAAGACATGTAAGAAAGTACAATAAAATTCGTACTTGTAAGAATAAATTAAGGTGTTTTGCATGCAGTGAAGAAGGACATATATCAAAAGCTTGTCTAAAAAGGAAAAATAGTAATATAATGGCCAGAATATTAGTTGAATGTACAAATGAAGATATATTAGCTATAGACGATGATATGAGTGATACAGAGACTATACATAATATAGTTTCTATAATAGCTCCAAAAGGAATACCAATAGAAGATTCCGATGATGAAGATGAGTATGAAAAAATAGATATGTTCTTAAGTCGTCAAAATCCTTATAGAGAACAAATTGGTATTAATTACGAAAATGAAAGGTTAAATCTCCTAAACAGGATGCTAGGGAATATTTCAAATAACATAATGATGAATATAGGAGAAAAGAAGAATGTAGGCATGATTGGGCATAAGGAGGTGGTTCTGAAGACCATCTCTGCAATTATTTTCATGGATACCCTATAACAAAGTTAAGATACCAATGCAGGTTATGCTTAAAAGAAGCTTGTAAAATTTGTTTAGATGAAAAAAATGAACTATTCAATTTAAATGAAAGGTTTCTGGTTAGAAGGGGATACCAACAAGATACAACAGGAGAAAGAATTATGAAAATGGATAATAAAATAGATAGGTTAGAAGAAGAAATCAAAGAACTGAAAGAAAGAGTAATAGGATTAGATAAAGGAAAACAAAAAGTACAAGTAGTAGAAAAACCTAAAGGAATTATTATAAGAGAATATGGAGAAGAAAAAGAGTATAAAGATGATACTTTGACAAGTTATATGGGAACTTCTAATACTTTGTCTAATATTATAAAAAGAAACAATGTTTTAAAAGAAAATAATGAGGCTAAAGCCTTAGTACCTATAAAGTATGTAGGAGTGTACATATATACATATATATATATATATAAGAGATTATATTTTAAGACACAAATTATAGAATTAGATACTTTAATAAATACAAGGAGTAAAACAAATATGATAGATGAAAGGATAGCACCGATGGAAAAAGTGGAAGACATGGACACCTATAAAATAAGTATAGACATCCATGGAAATAAAACAAAGGAATGCAAGACAATAAGGAAACATAAAGTAAGCTTTCATACAGGAATAGAAGAAGAATCGACAATTCCTATGCATAGTGAAAATATTCAACTGTGGAATTTTAGGAATATCAAAATAAGATGTATCATGGGATTAGATTTCTTGTTAGGAAGCCAACATAGGATCATAATTACTAGATACACTACCAATATTATAGGACACCCATCAATTGCATATAATGTTTATCTAGAAAAAGAAGAACCAGATGTCAAGATATTAAAAAGACATGGTAACTATGATAAAGATTGCCAATGTAAAGAATTATGAAAATGTGAAGAATATTGCAAACAAAACCAAAAGATAGAAAAATTATAATGGAAAAATGGAATGGAGTAAGAAGAATGGAAAGAAATAGTTATAGAAAAAGAAAGGATCATAGATTGGGAAAAAAGCTTATAAATTGCTAAATAATGCGTGCTTAGAAACATGACACTATGACTTGATCAAATTCTAAGTACTTTAGAAAAAGAAGAGATATTTAGAGAAAAGCCAACGAAGTTATAGGAAAGGAATAAGATAACTTGCGGTTTATATATTATAAATCTAAATTTAAGGATATATACAAAGGTAATGGAATGTGATAACATAGATAGAAAGGAATTTAAAATACATATTAATGACTTGTAAAATTTAAGAGTGATTGAAAGGTGAAAAAGTCCTCATAGAAGTCCAACACTTACAGTGAGAAACCATAATGACACTGCAAGAGGAAAATCAAGAATAGTGATAGACTATAGGAAACTAAATGAAAAAATACAAAGGATGATGGTTATAGTTTACCGAACATGACTAAAATAATTAATAAAATAAAAAAAGGTTATGTGTTCAATAAGTTTGATTGCGAATAAGGATTTTGGCAAGTAAAAATGGATGAGAAATCACAACCATGGACTGTATTTACATACCCCTAAGGACATTTTTAGTGGAAGGTAATGCATTTTGGAGTGAAAAATGCATCATCTATATCCTAAAGAAAGATAGATATGGCATTTCAGCATTTAAAAGATTTTATTCCAATATATGTTGATGATATTTTAGTATTTTCCAAAAATGAGCATGCCCATATTGGTCAATTAAAACTTGTTAGTTTGAATTCTAAAAATAAGGAATTGTTGTGAGTATAGAAAAGGCTCAATTTTTCATAAAAAACATAGAATTTTTAGGAGTAGAAATAGGCGAAGGAAAAATAAAGCTTCAAGATCATATAGTAAAAAAGGTTTTAGAATTCCCTGAAAAGATGGATAAAAGGCAATTACAAGCATTTTTAGGATTACCTAATTATGCAAGGCCATTCATAAATGACTTAAATTCATTATTAAAACCTTTTATAATAAAATTTCTAGTTTTAAAGGATTAACCCCTGAAAATGTTAAACAAATAAGAAAAGTAAAGAAAAGACTAAAACACTACCAAAACTTAAATTACCTTTAGACAATGATTATTTAATAATAGAAAGTGATGGTTGTGGTAAAGGATGGGGAGGTGTTTTGTTAAGAAAACTCCATAGATATGCAGAAAGGAAATTGAAGAAACATGTAGGTTTGCAAGTGGTAAATATATAAAAATAAATAGAATTTACCAAGTATAGATAGAGAAATAATGGCTATCATTACTTGTTCAGATAATTTTGGACTTTTATTTTAAATAAAAAGGAGATCTTGGTAAGGACAAATTGTGAAGCAATAGTAAAATTCCACAAAAGTATTGAAAGTAATAAAATGAGTAGGAGAAGATGGATAAAGTTAAAAAATACATTTATTAATCAAGGTTATAAGGTAGATTTTGAACATATAGAAGGAAAGAACAATACTATAGTTGATGATTAAGATTGCTAATATAAACAATGATAATTGATTGTTATAGGAAATGGAGTCCTAAAGAATTCAAATAAGGCCACATAGGAGGCGTTTATTTTCCCAAAGTTCAAAAGGATCAAGCAGTGTTGAATCAAATGTTTCATTCCAAAGGGTAGATGATATCCCAAATGTAACGTTTTCATTTTTCTAACCAATAAGGCCAAAAACAAAACATGAGACAAGGTCAGTTGAGGTCATTTAAGGACCACAAGTTATGGTCGATGACATAGCTTTACCTATTTTGCCAAAAAATCATCCATAAAAGTTTCAAACACTGCTTGGTCTTATGATCAAAGATGAGCCACATGTTGCATTAGTAGATGGAGTTTGGTCTATAGCCACAAAAGACATATTCAAATACATAATATGTTTTGCATTAACCAGATACTTAGAACAAATTGAAATGGGAACAGGATCATAAGATGATACTCCTAAATTTATTCAAAGTTTTCAAGATGAAACAAAAGTCTGACCTAAAAGGAAATTCCAAATGCATGGAGTGAGCAAGGGACATACTCAGAAGTGTTTTACCATTGGCCTAATGTGATCCCACAAACTACTAATCCAGATCCGTCTTGGAGAAGATTTAATGATTTAAATATTGCAATCAGTTAAGTTAAGCAAATATCAAAAAAGAAAATATTTACATTGACCCAATGATCCATAAAGAATTGTATGCAAAACCAAGATTCGCATATTCAGATGAAAGGTATCAAATTCTTGAAAATCGAGCAAAGCAACAAAGTAAGTTTTCTAGCCTAGAAATAAAAAGTCCACCTAAAAAAACGATAATAGAAAGCATAAAAGAACAAAAGATGAGCTTTAAAGAAGAATTTCCTTTAGAAAGTTTTAAAAAGAGAAGAACAAATAATGAAAAATATGAAATTACGAAGTCATTCATATTTTTCAAAAGGAATGAATTTATCTTTAAATTACCATTAAAAGCAAAAGGATTTGTCAAAAATTATGCAAGAGAAAAATTTCTTAAACCATTCATCAGCAAGCATGCAAGAATAAGATAAATTAATTCACAGGGTTGCTTGGGTCATGTTTCACCTTAGGTCTATTCATGTAACTCAAGAAATTCTCAAAAAAAAAAAAAGGTTGTGTTGATTATTGAACTATCGGATTCACGAATGTAAATTAATGCCTCTTTCAAGGTCAAAAACTCTAGATCTAGACTAGACTACCAGAATCTCTTTATAAGTTATCATCATTTTAGATCTGCATAAAGAACAAGAATCCTTTGTTTTAGAAATCAACCCAATGATTTTCAAAACAAGTGACAGAAGATCTCACCACCCCTCTCTCAAGCTGATTATGAACAACCTCATCAATAGCCTAGATCTATTTATTAAAATGACCTCTTATCCTATTTTAACGAAATCTGACATAAATCCATATCGTGCACTATACATATGTGAGATATCTTAAGCTCAAGCTATTAAATTCAATAAATCAACACGGGTTCAAAATAAGCACAACATAGCTACATGAAATCGACCCAAGGATCCACAAACCTACACAAAACAACTCCTCCTCCATGAATATAGCAATACAAAACAAAGGTTTAGAGAAATAGCAAAGACCCATAATGAGATAAAACAATAAAGAACAAATATCCTTGATGCATCGAAGTGTTTAAGTAGAAAGCTGCTGTGAAACCCTAAAAAACCTGCCAGGGCTCTTGGGATCTATCTCTCTATAGAATGACAGCAAGATGGGTTTTTATATGCTGTTGATTTCATCCCTTCCTGTTCTGCCCTTGTTGTGTTGAAGGGAGGGCTGAAAATAAAAGGCTTGTTCCGTGTAAAGTCTGACCCAAACTTGTTTTATTTGCTTTCATTTCTCTTAAATCATCAAATAATCTTCCATATGAGCTCTTGAAAGCCTAAAATGAATTTTAACAAAAATAAATTTCCTTTTCTTGATTAATTCACAAAATTTACATAATAAATATGTCCAAATAAACACAAAAAATAAGGGTCTGTTGACACCTATCAAAGATGAAGAAAATAGTCCAAGTCCACATAACATAGAAATGGAAGGCATTGATGATCTAGTACCAGATGAGATCAACAGGAGTGGAGAATAGGACTCTACAAAAGGATAAAGAATTCTACAGGAAAAGAATAAGACAAAAGCAAAAGGAAAGGTGCAGCACCATTTGTATAAAGGAATCTGCTTTTAAAAAGAAGCTGTCACTATTCATTACTTTTTGCTATCATGATTCATTACTTTTACTATTTGTAGATGATTTATTGTATCATCTTTTCCATGTTTAGAGATGCTCCTTTAGTCTATAAAAGGAGGGCATTTCTTTACAAAAGTGGATCGAAAAGTGGAGAGAACAAAGTTTGAGAGAAAGAATTAAAGTGTTTTTTAAGTGTATTGTATCTGAGTGTTTAAGAGTGTTCTTGTAATATTTGAAAGAATAATCCTTAGTCATCCTTAACCATTATAACATACTTCCATCATCTTTATTGTTTTTTTAATAACTCCTTTTTCTATTAGCCACAACTCATATCGAACTGTATTTTCTCCATGTGGTATTAGAAACTTATTTTCCCAATACTTTATAGGTTCAAGACTTTCTTCTTCTCCTTTTTCATTATTAACTTTTCATTCTTCGATATCTTTTTCTTTTTTAGATTTTCCTCTTTTCATAAAATTTTCTAACTCTTTTATTTTCTTTAGGGTTTCTTTAATACAATTGCTTCCTCTCTACTTTGATATGTCTACTTATTCCATTATATTTATCATTGATATTTCTTCTCTTTTTTAAGTGGAAATAGACTCATGAAATAAGTCTTCCATTGGTTGTGTCATAAATTGTGGATAAGTTCCAAAGAATGAAATATGTATAATAAAGGACCATACTAATGATTTGACTATTTATGTATTATTTATTTGGAAGTATTATTTGAAAAATGAAATGTGTACAATAAACAAAAAAAAAAAAAAAAAATACTAATGAAATTATTGTATATTTCAATGTTATTATTTTTAAGCACACACATCATGTGTATATATATACTAACCGACATGCACCATTTTGCGTGTAAAAAAATAATTATAATAGTAAATTAGTTAAATTAAGTATGAAACAATTATTAAAAAGGAAAATTAATTTAATCTAACCCTATATTCAATCTTTATTTTACAACATTATTTCTTCACATTTTTTTTGGTAAAAAATTATTTATTCACTTGTATGCTCTATTATTAGGTTCTTGACTGAATGAAAATGTTACATAATCACTATTACAAAGAATTGAATAGCATCAAAAGTATCATAATTGATAAAGTCATATTTCATATACTTTTCATGGAACAAATTGGTGATAATTTGTTATTGATTTTGTATAAATATAAGGAAATGGTACTTAATTGTTCTTAAATTGTTAATTCAAGTCACATAAGGACATGCATTGCAAATATACAAAGTTTGAAGGAGATTTGTGCAAATTTAATGGAGAAAACAACCTACACCAGCCAACGAGAAACAATACCACTGACCTTCAATTTGGAATAAACCAGCCTTCAACAATTTAAACAACACCGCCAATGTTTAATCAAAATTTTTACAAGTGTTGAAATTTTACAACATACGCTGGCTTTTAGGAAGTGTATGCCGACAGCGTTGAGCCAATGCTGCTTATGATCAGAATGCAAATTTTTAAGGCTGCCCCATACACTGCCAGTGTACAATTGGATTTCATTCGTGTTTAACATTTTCATCATATGCCGACGATTTGAATTTTTGCACTGCCGGTGTTGAAGCGGTGTTGAACATCCACAACTTACAAAACATTAACGCCGACACAATGCTGCCACTGTTATATCAATGCACAATGTACACAGCCCCTACATCGTTAATGTTGGATCTATAATCGCCGATGTACAATGCAACTTTTGAAATTCCTTTGATTTTTGCTTATAAATTCTTAGGGTTTCTTCATATTGAGACACACAAGTAATTCTTAGTTGCCATCCTTCATATTTAGATTAGGATAGAAGCCCTATATTAGAATTGTTAAGGAGATGTTTTGGATTTGAAATTATTATCAATTGAACCATGTAATCGATTGAAGATTGAATTGAATATTTGTGTGAAGTTTTGCAACAGAGATCTTTTTTATTGAAATTGGTGGCTTCTTATCCTTATTGTTTATGCAATTTCAATTCTTGATTGTGATAATGAATATTATTGTTGCAAATTATTTGTTTTGTGATTGTCTGATTCGATCCATGAGTTTCTAAGTTTCTACAGTGGGAATATGATGAAGTTCTATGATAACTAAGATGATTATTGTAATCCTATTATAGAACTATTAGATTTGTGGAATATTCATGTTGCAATTTCGATTATAAATCGTGTTTATTGTTAAACTAGGTTTATAGGAACTTTGATAACTCGGAAGAAAAATTAGGGTTCAATAGGAATTCTTAAATTTAGGTTAAATTACAATTGCGGAAGCGGCGTGATTTAGCTTGATTTAGAAATTATCTTTTGAGATTAATGCAATGTTTTTAAATCAGTTTTTCACTAAGGGATTAAGAGAAATTAGTTTAGGGCATTAGATAATTATAGAATTGGAAGATTGATAACTGTATTTTTTATTCCACTATTAAATTGTGTAGTAGAAGCTAATGGTTTGATTGGTGGTGTTTAAAGAATTTTGAGACTTGTGAAAGGATTAGGATCCTTACTAGTTTCATATGAATATCCACAAAGCTAATTGTTATTATAACAGGATGGCAATTTGATTAGTGATACTAGGGTAGATTATATTCTTCCTACATTCAATTGATATATATCTTTCTTGAAAACACTCTCATTGCTCTCATAGATAGTGAAAATCTAGGTTTAGTATTAGTTAATTAGTAAATCATCTTGAATTTCGATTGCTTGGATAATAGTCGAATCTGATAACTGTTTAGTAGATCAATTCGCTCTTATTTTATATCTATTAATTTTTAGTAGATCAATAATACATCTATATATAATTATATAACTAAAATTATGATAACAATAAAATAGACAACAAAACGTATAGAATATCATATATTATATATTAGTATATAAATAGTATTGTAAAGAAATAATTTTATGGTATAACAAGATGTGTAGAGTAATATGTATGCAATAATACAAGCTACATAAGCATATTGTATACCAAAATTAAGGATCTTTTTGCCACGGAAAAATATTTCATGGAAGGGGTAAACATTAAAGTGAATATAGTTAACTAGTGGAGAAATATTTTCTTAAGAAAATTTACCTTATACCCACGCCATAACCCACAAGGCTAAACATGGCTACCCTTACTTAAAACAACCTCATCAATGAGTTCTCAGGCCAGATCTTTTGGTATAATCTCTAAAGTAAACAAAACTGCACTTCTTCAAGTATAGTGTCTTAATTGTTTACCCATGCTATAAAACCTTATCGCATGATATAAAGGCTTAATAAGGTTTTAGATCATGATTACCTTTATACCTTAAAAGAAAATTAGCTTACCATAAAGAAGATTAAAGACTGAACACTGAAGAAAACTTATAAATAGTATTGATGGAAGTATATTACAATGCTTGAAAGAATTCTTACAGAGGGAAGTTTATAGAAAGCTCACATAAAAATAATAATATTATGCACTTTCTTATTTTAGGACTCAATGCCTAAAACTAAAGACTTGCTCCCTTTTTATAGAAATTTTAGAGCATCTTAAAATAGAAAAAAGTGCTATAGTAAAAAGTGCTTCAATAACTCACGTGTTGCTGCATTAAAAAAGTGTCACAGTACTGCTACAATAACTCCGTGTTTCTTTGTTGCCTGGTTTCCAAAATTGCTTTCTTGTCTTTTGCCTTTATCTTATCTTTTGTCTTCTTTCTATTTTGTTTTCCTGTTCCTTGTCAAACTTTTTGTCTTGTTCAAATGATCAAATTTCCTTTTGTCTCATTTTCAAATTCCTTTCTGTCTCTTGTAAAATATTCGTTCTTATCTCTTCTTGTTCTGTTTTTTCCTTTTTTCCTTTTTATTCTTGGAATCTATCCATATCTTCTTGTCCTTTTATTTCTTCATCCTCATCCTTAGAATAGTTGGGATCATATGGATTGTCATTTTTATTCCATTCATCTTCTTTTCCAAGGCTTTCAACAAGTGGTTTTAAATTTGATTCATATTTTGGCCATATTCCCTTTTTGTTTTGAGAAAATAAATTTTGTTACTATTTACAATAAGATGGAATTCTAGATTTTCTATCAAATACATTCTCATTTTGTTAGGAGTGTATAGATTAAATTGCTCTTACAAACTATTTGTTGATTCAAGCCCGTGAATCTTCTAGATAATTGAAACTTTTCCTTTCAATGGAGTGATCCAAAACCAAGTTAATGCAGATTTGGATTCAAATTTTAACCATTATGGTGGTATTGCCTTGATTTTTACATAGTATTTAACAAGAATATTATGTTCCTCATATTCCCATTATATTTCTCTTAAGTAGCTAATACTTCATGGAACGTTCTTCCCATAGGTTGGGCCATAGATTATGGAAATGTGCCAACAATTTTTGTGGTGAGTCCATAATCTAAAAGAGTAGCCAATGCATATTCTTAGTTTCCTATTTTGAATCATTTGAAATAATTAAGATTCATGACTGCAATATGTAAATTATAACATATATGTTTTGGACAATAGTATTTGTCTAGGTAATAGTTATTCATTTCAACTTGTAAATCCTTTCATAGACAAGAGTAACATGAAGAATTGTGATACTCCTTTATTCTTACTATTGCTCCAAATTCCATGCCATCACAACACATATGTTCCTTTTATGTTGTTCTTTGGAGTATTATAAAAGGTTTTAAGAATTCTTCATTTGCATATCCTTTTATTGATCATCTGGCATGGGATGGGACTTTTGAAATGAATTCACTCCTCTTAAAGAAGATGAATGCTATTGCATTTTCATATTCTTCTTGAGGCACTTTTCCTTTGTTGGAAAAAATTAAAAAATATCAACATTATTAAAGCTCAATCAGGATTGTTCATACTCACGTATGCGAAAGTGGAAGCTACAAGGCGGGTTTTTAAACTGATTTTAAGCTCACTTAATGAACCATTATCTCTTTTATCCTTTTACGCACTATTACAACAACAATAATAAAGAGATAAGGGAAGAAAAATGATTACATAAGATTTAACGTGGAGTTCGATCCATCCCCTAGTCTCCACGATCCACAATTTGTCTCACGAAAGGAGGATTTCACACTTTATTCAATACAAAACAAATGTCTCACAAAGAGGGCTTCACAATAATGCCTCAAAACCGAGGACTTCACATTGTCTTAATATAAAAGACTTCACATAATGTTCAATAACAGAGGAATTCATATTGCCTTACACATGAGGACTTCGCACATGTGCCTCAACACATGAGGACTTCACCTATTGCCTCAAACATAAGAGAACTTAACTAAAACACTCATACAAAACATGTGAATAGTGCCTTACAATATTAGCTCGCTAAGCTTACGAATGATACTATTCACTTAATAGAAATAAACACAAACAGAGAGTATTTTATATAATATATGCAAGTGAAGCTCTATCTTTCTCTTTCTCTTCAAAAACCACCCAAAACATTATATATATATATATATATCAGCTTTAAAAACATAGCCATTTTCCCCCAAAAGAACCACCAACGGTTGAATTTGGAAGTCTGCAATGGCTATTTTTTAAACTTATTGAGCCCTCGACGTGACATGCGACCAAGTCGATATATCTTGTTTTGTTCCACTTGTCGTGCCTTAGATTTAAACTTTGATTGGACCAATTGAGCCCTTGACGAAGTCCGTGATTAAGACTAAGGCATGATACAAACACAAACATATATATACATATTGCAGCTTAAACATATAAAAACAAGTTTTGTTTATTAAATGTAGCTTAACTAAGTTAAGGAGCATTTGTGTAATACATTTTCTCATCAAAACAAGGTTATAACTATCCTTGGTTCATCAATCTCCCCTTTTTTTAGGAGAACAATTATTGTATAACATTGCTCCCTCTCAACTTAGCACCCCCCTCAATTAAGCATTCGGGTAAAATCTCATTTGTAAAAGATGTAATGCTCAATTAAAGGTTCATAAGCTACATATAATAAACAACTTATTAAACATAACTTAACTCCCCTAGTTAAGCATTTCAAGTAAAAGCTCATTTTGTTAATATATAATGCTCAACTAAAAAACTTAAGATTACATTTAATAGAAACTCATTTTTAAGCACATAAAAACATGTAAGCCTAGTGTTTTCAAAAACAACAGAAAATTTTTTTCTAAGATGTGATTAAGCATTAACATTAGAGATCTGTTCTGATACCAATGGTTGGAAAAAAAATTAAAATTATTAAAACACAACTAGGTTTATTTACACACGTATGCGAAAGTGAAAGCTACAAGGCAGGTTTTTAAATCGATTTTAAGCTTACTTAACCAACCATTATCTCTTTTATCCTTTTTACGTACAATTACAACAATAATAATAAAGAGATAAGGGAAGAAAAAATTACGCCAAATTTAACATAGAGTTCGACCTATCCCCTAGTCTCCACGGTCCATAATTTACCTCACTCAAGAAGAACTTCATACTTCATTTAACACAAAACAAATGCCTCACGAAGAGCACTTCATGACAATGCCTCACAATAGAGGACTTTACATTGCCTTAACATAGAGGACTTCACACAATGTCTCACAACCGAAGACTTCACATTGCCTCCTACACGAAGACTTCACACAAGTGCCTCAATACATGAAGACTTCACACAAGTGCCTCAATGGAAAGTTATGCTATTTGGCTTAAAGAATGCACCTTCAATTTTCCAAAAAAAGATGGATATAGCTTTTCAAAACCTAAAAGATTTTACTACAATATATATTAATGATGTTCTTATGTTTTCTAAAAGTGAACATGAACATATAGGACATTTAAATATGGTACTTTTTGAATTTCAAAGACATGGTGTAATGCGCTAACATGAAAGTATTATAACCCGCCACGTGTGCTTCTCTTTGTAAGAACATACCAAGGCTAAACAATACTATACCATAAGTAAACATTGATAATAAACTCCAATACTCATATAAAGGGGTACCTATTTATAAACATCTCAAAGGAGTAAATCTCCTAATTAATCTAATCAGTTGAACCAAAGCTAACTTTAAATCATAAACTTTAGAACATAAAGGATTTCTCGTAACTTGGTTTTAATTCATAAAACCAGAAATCTCTTAAAAGATAGAAGATTCCATAAGCTTTCAACTCAATCTCAAAGCTGTCCAAGTGGTTTAAATATCAGTAGGAATATCCAGTCCACTATTGTCATCCCCATCATCCATAAATATGTCAAAACCAGATAGATCATAACAAACTGTATCTGCACCTGTTCCTGAAAAATGAAAGGAATGAGCCAAAAAACCCAGTACGCCAAACCACACACAAATGCATATGCACACACAACTTATATAATCAAACGTAACTATGTCTAATGCAATAAACATTATTTCTCATCTTATATTAGTCAGCAAGCAACATAATTCAGAACCATATGCATCTAGTTCAAAATCTGGAGTAACCCATGACTCTATAAAAACAAACGTATATACAAATAAATAATTATACATATATTGGTGTTGGAGAATTATCCACACACCACGGCCTCTGCTAAAACCTAATCTAACGGAATCATTTCTATGTACAAGTCTACTCGGGACAACCTCACACATAGATCATCAGGGTGCCTCGTTAGTATCACACTCTGCGTGGTCTTTACTAACCAAAGCCAAACACAAGAAGTAAAACAATTTAATATGTCATATAAAATTAAAGTAATTTGATATTATAAACCTACACACATACAACAAGCAGATGTAAACCTACAAGCACATACAACAAACAATATAAGGTTGTATCTGAATCAATTTCCAAAGAATAGAACTCTGATTCACCATATCTCCTTTATAACACAACTCTAATTCACCAAAACCTGATAATATGAATAGAAACAATTTCAATAACATACACTGTTGAATAAACCTAATTTCATATATCTAAGACCTTAATTTCAAAAAGAAACACAAATCCACACCTTCCTCCTTCTTTCAATCTAACAAAATCTCCAAAGGAAAAGATTTCTCAAAAATACAAATTTTTCCAAAGATCAGATTCCCTCAACAGATCTTATAAACCTTAAAATTCCATTTAATGTAATCAAACCAAAAAATCAATAAAATTCATCTTCATACTATCATAAGGATTAAGAATATACAAACTTACCTAAAAATGTGATCTTTAATCCTTCTTGATTATCAAAATCTAGATCTTCAAATCAAAATAGAGTTTTTCTTCGATTGCTCCTTCAAAACTAATAGAAAACCTTAAGGAAAAGATAGATCTTTGAAATCCTAAAGAAAAGGCAGATATGCGATTACCTTGATTGGATCTTCTGAATATCCTTGGATGCTAAGAACAAGAATAGAGAGGATTTTCTAGGTTTAGGAGATGTTTTGTAAAAAGAACAAAGGATGGATTATAAAGAGATTTCATGGAGATTTTTCATCTTCTATAATGTACACCGACAGTTATTAATCCTATGCTAGCAATGTAAGGTCCAAGGCCGGTGGTGTAAGAATTAACGCTGGTGGCCTTAAACTCTCGGGTTTTTTTTTCTTCGCCTTTACACTGACTGTACACAATGTACAAGGCTATGGCGACAGTATAGAAAGTTAGGCCGATAGTGTTTAGCTAGCTTAGACTTGTGCCCATTTGATTTCCCTCCGTCTCTTTGTCTTCTCTCACGTATCTGATAACCAAAAAAGTAATTAATTTAAACATTAGGGTTGACCATAAAACCCTCTTATTTTATATTGAATGACATCTTGCCCTTCAATATAAAATATTTATTTGTATATTACGCATGGAATAGTGGTAAGTACAAAAAAGGCTTAGTTTTTCAAAAAGAACATTGAATTTTTAGGAGTAGAAATAGGAGAAGAAAGAATTAAGCTACAAGAACACATAGTTGGAAAGGTGTTAGAATTTTTGAACAAATGAACAAAAAGCAATTACAGACATTTTTAGGTTTGTTAAATTATGCAAGACCTTTATTAAAAATTTTAATTCATTAGTAGGACCTTTTTATAATAAAATCTCTAGCTTTAAAGGCTTATCTCAGGAAGACATAAAGAAAATAAAAGAACAAGTTAAGAAACTACCAAAGTTAAGATTACCATTGACACAGATTTCCTGATTATTGAAAGTGATGGATATGATTTAGGATGAGGAGGGATTTTATTAAGGAAACCTCATAAATATGCTGAAAGAAACACTAAAGAAATTTGCAAGTATAAAAGTGAAGAGTTGGAGGAAGAATTTACTAAGTATAGATAGGGAAGTTATGGCTATTATAAAATTTCTAGATAATTTTAAATTATTTCTTTTAAATAAAAAGAAGATTTTGGTTGGAACAGATTGTAAGGCTATAGTTAAGTTCCATAAAAACATAGAAAGTAATAAAATGAGTAGAAGAAGGTGGTTAAAATTCAAGGATGTAATAATAAACCAAGGATACAAAGTATAATTTGAACACATAAAGAGAAAACATAATACGGCAACAGATGAATTATCTCTCTTGTGGATATAATTATTTTTCTTTCCAGGAAAATGGAATTTCACAAAACACAGGATTTAGACCACCAAGGAGGCCAATGATTTCTTAAAGTTCACATGCAAGCAGCTTTAATGTTTTAATTCAAGGAACAAGATTACCAGAAGCAATGGAAGGACCATAAGTCTCATTGATGATATAGCATTACCCATATTACCCACCAATTGCATAAAAAAGTTTCAGTCGCCTCCTTCAATTACTGTAAAAAATGAAACACATGTTGCTTTAGTTGATGGAGTATGGTCCTTAAGCAGTCAAGACAAATTTAAATATGTAATTTAGTGTGCTTTAGCTATGTATTTTAACCAAATAAAAATACAAAGTGTTGAAGGAACACAGGAATATGAATTATCCAAAGAATACATAGACAAAACAAAAGAAAATATCAAATATATGAAGCTACTAAAGGACATTTACCAGAGTCTTTTACTATTGGAATGATGTCCAAAATCAAACCATAGACTACCCAAATCCTTCATAGAGAGGCTTTAGTGGCGCATAGGAGCTGGTAAGATCTATAAAAATGTTTTTTTTTTTTAAGTAGTGGCCGTAATGGGCCAGAGTACCTAATCCCGAATAAAGGGCGTAATTCATTCAACATATGATTCCCAAAAAATTATATGTCTTGTATGCTCACGTGTTTGTTGTATCCCATTTGATTGTTTAACAAATTTGGTTGATATTTTGTATCAAGTATGCATTTTGGGATTTACTCACTAACTCCATAAGCTTATGCCCTTATAGATATTTGTATTCTCAAGAACACCTATTTTTGTACCTGAGGTCTCCTCTTATCCGCGTAAGTTTTCTTTTGGGAGTTTTTGAAGGAAATCTACTTAAAGGGTTAGATTAGAATTCCTTTAAAATCTTTTGATGTAGTATTTAAATTATTGTAAGGACTATTAGTTATTTCGATCCTTAGAATTTAGAGGCGGTATGCCCCTAAGAACCATATAATAGACCTTTAATTATTAATGTTATGATCTATTTTATTTATGGATTCTTATATGTTCATTTTTACTTGCTTAAACCATACTTCTCAAAAGCGTCTCTTATTACCGTGTTAGACACCTTATATCTGATACCGAGACTTTCGCATGACTAAGATAGTCATTCTTAAGTCTTGATATTATATGTGGTGGACTACCACGTTTAGGGTACCATTCGGGGCGTAACAATTTAAGTTGGTATCAGAGCAACAAGTTTAAAGAAATAAAGGTAATAGGAATGAATCTGAAAAGAAAAGGGTAGATATATTGAAATTAAGTAGGCAAAAGCCTAATAAGTTGGACAAGCTTAGAATTTTCAAAAAGGAAAATTAATGACCTTCCTTATCTTTTATAGCTTACTCTTGGTGAAGTTAGAGCTAAGGCCTAACGTTTGAACTTGAGGAGTGACGAGACCCTTATAGACTACCGATTGAAAGTAAGAAGCTTATGTGAGGAGTTTTCCCTAGTATGACGGCCTAGGTCCACTTGAGAAATGTATAACATGTGGAGGAGAGGACTCCGTGACACCATGTGGGATCATGTGATAGATAGGTTAAGATATGATGCCATAAGACGTACTAATTGAATTGACATGGAGGTTATATATGGGATGGAACGACTCATGTGCCACTATAACCACACCCCTATGCTTTAAGAGGCTACATTCATTTTCCAGAACGATAGACATCCGGTCTTTCTGACTTTCGAACTTAGAATTGCATAGGCCCGATATACATCTATGCCTACGACGAGCTAGCTGACCACATCGATTGGGGACAAGCAGATGAAGAGTTTTACTTCTTTTGGTATGGAGTTTATCGGAATTTGTGGCTGAACCCTGATGAACCGCCTCCACCACCATCACCAGAAGAAGAAAGACTTGAACAAGTCGAGTGGGGAGAAGATATGGAAGGAGAAAAAGTGAATCAAAGAACAGAACACGTAGAGCCGCAAGCAAATCACGGATAGGATGATGACGTTTCCAACCACCAGGAAGTCAGTCATGATTTCGATGGCCTATCGAACCAACCCTACATGGGAACATTCCGAATAGAAGCCGATCTCACACTCCCTCATAAGAGATCAAACTAAGGATGTAATAATGGAAGTATCCGATGGGGAGCATGCACCGCAAATGGGATATGATCAGGGAGAACCTAGCACGTCTAGGAATCGACTCTCCCACAAGGGAAAAAGGATGATGGTTCGAAGCTACTTAAGGTAATTTGTAGCAAAAAGGCCCAGGATGACTCCTAGCCCAGTCACCATGACTTGAACCCCTCACCATGAAGGATGACCGAAGAAGGAAAGAAGGAAGGATCCACCCGAGCAATCCCATGTGTCCAACTAAAATTTTGTAACTAAATCGACCTAGGATATAAGATCGATTAGAAGTTTAATTTATGTTTTCTGAAAGGTGTTTAATGTTGTTGTGTTTTGAATTTTTTTTGTAAGCTTTGATTTTTTTATGTATGGAATCTTATGCCCTTGAATGCTTTTGATTTGATAAAGTATTTTGGTTTGAACAAATTCATTTCTACTTAATTGCTTAAATTTCTTCCATATGATGTATTTCTTTACATGTTTACTTTATCAAAAATTTCCACAATTTCTATAACTTAACACGTAAAAGACTTAATAATCTAAAATTTACGTAAACAAAAATTTAAAACAGCCGACCTAAAAGAGGACGACCAAGAGAAAGGTGTACATCGAATGATCCCCCTAAGGAAGTAAATAACTAGAAGTGCCCCCTGTGGCTCCGTCTCGAACCGCAAGCAATCTACAAGCCATGCTTGGTCAATTAACACAGCTCCTGAATGTGTTAGTTTAGCAACAACAAATGAATATGCCACCACACACCAACTCAAGCACCACCCTAACAAGCACCTCAAGCATCGTACATGGACTAGTACCCCCTGATGCTCAATCACATACCGCACCTTTTCCGCCTCCATTACCACCCGACCATATAGGACTTCACTCCAGATTTCATCAAAAGTAACCGTTACTTCAACGGAGCTTTCGGGAAACCAGATGAAGCTAAGGATTGGCTCGCATAGATAGAGTGGTCTTTTGCTACTTATGAAGTTCCCCATCATCTTCGACTAAGTTATGGTACCTATATGTTGAGGTTTAATGCTCGAGTCTGGTAGGAGTCAAATAGTAGAGAGTTGCCACCACCCATCACCTGGGATATGTTTCGACATGAGTTTTTGAAAAACTATTTCTCAGGAAGTCTAAGAGTGAGGTATAGTGCAGATTTCTTTCACATGTCTCAAAAGGGAAGATCTATAGAATAGTATGAGATGGAATTCAGCCGACTCCTATAGTATGCTCCTGATTCTTATAAGTATATGAAGAGTTGAAACGTCAAGTGTTCCTAAATGGGTTAAATGAAGACTTGAGAATACGTTGGAAGAATTTGACATCTGTACCTTTAGGGAATTAGTTGAAAGAGCAAGAATTGTGGAAGGGGCTAAGAAAAGGAAAGCTGAGACTTCTGAGAAGAAAGTTCATGTGTTTGGAAAGAAATTTCAACCAGGAACAAGCTCCTATTTCCCTTCTAAGAGGTTTAAACCTATTAGCCACTTTAAGGGAAATTTCAGTGGATGAAAGGATGTTTTTAAGGCAACAGTAACTTGTTGGAAGTGCAAGGGAGCGCACTACTCGAAGAGATGCCCCCTCCTCCAGAATAAATGTTATTTCTGTGGACCGGAATAAGATTCCAGATTGCCCAAAGAAAGCTTCTACGACTTGTTTCGTATGCAAGCAGACTGGACATTTTGCCAATGAATGTCCTCAAAGGAAATTACGATGGATCGACCTGCTGGATCTTTAGGAGGATTTACCCCGATAAGGAGTGGGAATGGAAATGGAAGTCGTCCGGCATCATCCATGCATGGGCTGAGAATCTACAACCTTGAAGGGCAATGGGTTTGTGAAGATGCTGAGGAGGAAGGAGTGGAATTGGCTGCCCTAGACAATAGAGAGGAATACGACTGTAGCTTGTTACAGGTTAGCCTAATCCATAAATATCTGCTTATTTTGATATCTGTTGAGTATAAAGTGATAAGATATGATATGTATTGGAAAGAGATAGATGCTTAGGAAACGCTATCAAGACAATAAGATAGTAACACATGCATCTTGAGCACAGGAACCATATAAATAGGGACCGGACCGCTTATACCCTCTTCAACACTGGTGCAACATATTTCTTTGTCGCCGCTAGTATAGCCTTGAAGATCGGTTTACCCATCACCACAACCATAACTAGTTTTCGTATAAAAACCCCTATGGGTAATGTGGTGACTACCAAAGAAGTAATAAGGAATTGCCCCATGAAGATACAAGGCAATGAAGCAACCACCGATCTTATAGTGGTAGAAATGGCAAGTACGAAGTGATTCTCGGAATGATTGGTTGTCCATGGTAGAAGCTAAGGTAGATTGTAGAAGTAAGAAAATGGAATTCGTAAGACAAGATAGAAAAGAAAGCTACGTTTTTGGGAGAATACCCGACTTCTAAAAGATTGGAGTTGAGCTTGTTCGTAGTGATTGAAGAAGTGAGGAAGGAATTGAAGGCTATGTAAGGAGTACGAAAGAGGAGAAAAAAGGCCTAACATTGACGTAATCCCCACCGTTGATGAGTTCTTCGATGTTTTTCTGGAAGAATTTCCCAGATTACCTCCAAAATGAGAGCTTGATCTTGAGATCAACTTGATGCCTAAAACGGAACCTATATGCAAGGCACCATATCGAATGGCACCCGTTGAGCTCAAAGAGCTTAAAAAGCAATTACAAGAATTACTTGACCAATGATTCATTAGACTAAGTGTCTCGCTTTAGGAGCTCCTGTAATATTCGTAAAGAAGAAGGATGGATCGATGAGGGTATGTATTGATTATCGAGAACTCAATAAGGTCACTATAAAGAATAAGTATCCATTACCAAGGATTAATGATCTCTTTGACCAACTGTAAGGAGCAAGTGTGTTCTTGTGCATTGATTTATGATCGAGATACCACCAGCTAAGGATAAAACCGGACGATGTGTCAAAGACTGCTTTCAAAACTCGGTATGGACACTATGAGTTCATGGTTATGCCATTTGGATTGATTAACGCATCAGCTGCTTTCATAGACTTGATGAATTGAATTTATAAGCTGCTATTGGATAAGTGCGTAATTGTCTTCATCGATGATATTTTGGTCTATTCCAAGACACGTGAGCAACACAAAGAACATCTGAGGATGGCATTGCAGACATTAAGGGAGCACAAGTTATATGCTAAACTGTCCAAGTGTGACTTTCGGTTGGACTAGATATCCTTTCTAGGACATGTTATCTCGGAAAGCGGAATATCAGTAGACCCCAAAAAGATTAAGGCCGTAATGGAATGGAAACAACCAAGGATAATAACTGAGATTAAAAGTTTCCTTGGATTAGCTGGCTATTATAGAAAATTTATGCAAGATTTCTCGAAAATAGCCAAGCCGCTAACTTAGTTGACCTAAAAGAATGAGAAGTTTATCTGGAATGAGAAGCAAGAACAAAGTTTCCAAGAGTTAGAGCGACGATTGGTGTTCGCCCCAATTCTAACCTTATCAGATCCGGAAAAGCCATATACAGTCATAGTGATGCATCAAGGAATGTCTTAGGATGCGTGCTTATGCAAGAAGGTAAGGTAATTACATACGCTTCACGACAGTTGAGGCTGCACTAATAGAATTACCCAGCATGATCTTGAGTTAGCTGTTGTTGTCTTTGCCTTCAAAACTTTGGAGGCATTACCTGTATGTACAGAGATGTGAAATATACATGGACCATAAGAGCCTCAAGTATTTATTTACACAAAATGAATTAAATATGAGGCAAAGAAGATTGTTGGAGTTGATCAAAGACTATGATCTCAAGATAAACTATTGCCCTAGAAGAGCAAATGTTGTAGTGGATACTTTGAGTCGGAAAAACCACTGCGAAGTTGTAGCCACGCTCACAACCAAAAGGAGCTTATAAAGGAATTCGAGAGATTGAGTATGGAATTTGTGGGACAAAGTGTAGAAGTAGAAATTTCCCATTTGGTGATGGAGCCGACTTTGATAGATAGGATCAAGGAATCTCAGCGATATGACGTAGCTATACAAAAGGTGAGACATGAAGTACAAGGAGGAAAGTATGTTGATTTTGAGATAGATGAGGAGGATGTAGTAAGAATGCAGGGAAGATTATGTGTGCCAGATGATGAGGAGATGAAAAAGGAGATTATGAGTGAGGCACATAACTCGGGATATACAATGTACCCTGGTGGTACCAAGATATATCAAGATCTTAAAAGCCACTTTTGGTGGAATGGCATGAAAAGAAATGTAGCTAAATTTGTAATGAAGTCGTACGTGCCAACAAGTAAAGATTGAACACCAAAGACCAGGAGGACTTTTGAAACCATTGACCACACCAGAATGGAAATGGGATCAAATTACGATGGATTTCGTGTGTTGTTTACCCTGAACATCAGTTGGATATGATGCCACATGGGTAATAGTGGATCGACTTATTAAGTCGACACACTTCATCCTCATCAACATGACCTACTCGATGGAGAAGTTGGCACGGCTATATGTAAAGGAGATTGTGAGACTACATGGAGTTCTAATGGGAATTGTATCGGATCGAGACCCCCGATTCGTGTCAAAATTCTAGACAAGTCTTCAGAAGTGTATGGGAACTAAGTTGCATTTCAGTACAGCTTATCATCCGCAAACCGATGGATAGTCAGAGCGAACCATTCAGACTTTGGAAGATATGTTACAAGCATGTGTTATGAAATTAAAGGGAAGTCGGGAAGCACATTTACCTTTGGTAGAATTTGCTTACAACAATAGCTATCATTCGACGATTAAAATGCCACCGTATGAAGCTTTATATGGAAGAAGGTGCAGATCACCTCTATTATGGGATGATGTGGAAAAGATAGCTATTGGATCGGATCTTATCCAAGATGCCGCAAATAAAGTTAAAATTATTCAACAAAGGATGAAAGAGGCCTAGGATAGGCAGAAAAGTTGGGCAGACCAAAAACGCTGAATTCTTGAATTTGATGTCGGCAATCATGTGTATCTAAAGGTAAATCCGATAAAGAGTATTCATCATGTATGGGCTCAAGGAAAGCTAAGCCCAAGATATATCGAACCGTTTGAGATCCTCAAACGAGTAGGAGATCTGGCTTATCGCTTGGTGCTACCTCCAAACCTGTTAGGAATACATAATGTCTTCCATGTTTCGGTGTTAAGAAAGCATGTCCTCTACCCCGATCGGATTGTAGAACTTGAACCGGTTAGATTAAAGGAGAACTTGACCTACGAAGAACACCTGGTTCAAATTCTAGATCGAAAGGTTTAGAAGTTAAGAAACAAGGAGATCCGATACGTCAAATTGTTATAGAGGAATCATTCGCGAGAAGAGGCTACTTGGGAAGCCGAAGAAGAGAACCGAAAGAAATATCCGAACCTTTTTGAAGATTCAGGTACGAATTTCAAGTTTTGAGGAGAAAACTTTTTTTAAGGGGGGTAGGTTGTAAACCCCTAAAATTTCGATCAATTTTAAGTTTAATTAGAATTAAAAGTCAACTGGAAACCCTAAAGGTCAACAAAAGACTAGTACAAACCCTGTAATTTAGATCCGCATTCCCTTATTCTTTAGCCCTAAAAAAAGAAGTTGAAATAATTGGCGATAATACTTGTAATAACTTGAGGAAACATAAAAATATCATATTCACGAATTTCGAGTGTCCTTCAGACTCAAACGGGATCAGTTTTCGAAAAGGATGTCCCAAAGCTCAGAATAGTAAAAATATTCCAATGACATTGTTAGGACCTATTTAATACAAGGATTTAAAAATATCAGTTTCATAATTTTTTGGTAATTAAAAATAACAAATATCGCAGTTATACGCGTATTTTCTTACTACCGGTATTTTATTAGTCACGTCTACTTTACATTACACTATTCATTACTATTATACACTATTTATTTATCTCTACTTTTTCTAATACTACTCTAACAACTCCATACACCTATTATCTTTATTTTTCATCTTTCCCATAATTTTATATCGCATCTACCTTACATATTATTACTTTTAATACACAAAATTACAAAAAATTAAAACTCTCTCTCTCCCTTTCATTAGTGGTCGGAGCACACCCCCTACCCCCATTCTCTCTCTCTCTCTCTTTCAAATTTTTTAAAATTTTTCTTTAATTAAATCACTCAAGATTCACTCCCCGTTTTCCTATAAATAGTTAATATACCCCCTCCGTTTTCACTTCATTCACACATTTACTACCCATAAAATTACTCTCCAAATCTCCTCTCAAACACTCTCCAAAAACTCTCCCAAAATTTCTTCTCAAAACCCTTTTCTACTACCATTCTTACTTTAGATAAGAAATCTCCTCAAATCTCTCTTACCATATCATGTAACTTTACATAACCATGGTGTGAGTTTCCTAAACTTAATGTTATGGAAGTTACACTATGTTCATGTATTGTTTTTGTTCATGAATATATATTTATATATTTTTTTATGTTATTATTTTATTTTGCTCATATTATTATTGATATTATGTTAACCTCTTATATATATTTAACTAACTATAATTATGTATTTATATATAATCTTTAGAGCATATAAGCTCATTGTTATTTATTTACTTCCAAGTTATGCAATTTATTTACTTATTTCATGTTGTTTTAAAACTAGTCTCTAGTCTTAGATTTGTCCTCATCAAGTCAAAATAATCTTTTCTTCCTTTTCTTTATTTCTTTTGGGACTAGTCTATTCTTAGTCCTGAGATACCTTGATGAAGCTAAGGTTCCCAATACTTGATACTTCTATTGCTTTCTTATTATATTACTCATTATGTCTTTCTTATGTTTTCATAACTTCATGATGGATTGTTTTTACCTTCAAGCGTAGTTTTAAATTTATAAAGGCCCGTTCTTAAATTTGCTATAAAGGTAATAGGCAGTGTACCTATTGTGAATATAGTATAGCTTTTAAAAATCGGGATCGTCCTCAGGGAATAGGCAAATACTAGTACTAAATCGTATTCTACTATCTAACTGAACAATTTCGATGATTTTACTACTTTATCTAATTTTCTTTAAAACACTATTAACACAACTCCAATAACCAAACAAGATTCAATTAAGGTCTAATAATCCAGGTTTTGTCTTACTTTCAATTTATCATGTGAATCATTGACAATCCATATTAGATAATTAAGATTAGTTCTTAAGCTATAGAGTTCCTTGAGCAAATTATTAATTCTTTCGAATCTAACAATTTATCTAAACCTAGGTTAATCGATTAGGATATCTCCTAAATCAATAGCAACCCAAATTTGCATTAATAACATGAACTCTTAAGAATAGAAGATTCTTGCTATTCTATGTCTAGAATTATAAACAAATCTTTTCAATTGCATAGATCAAATCATAAAAGTAATCTTTCAATTAACTTTAATGAAAATTATACATGAGCTTGCATTCCGGATATACAAACTTAAGAAACGGTTAACAAACATGCAATTGAACAAAAGAACTTCAATATTTCATTAAGAACAAAGTCTCAACACATGATAAATATGAAATTGGACAAAACCCAGATCTGAAAGACTACTCTTTCATAGTAACTAATAGTAATACATGAAATTCAAAATAGAAATTCGAACTCATGATACTACCCGAAAAGATTATAGCTCAAAAGTGTCGGATCTTCAATCCTTGATGATCTTGACTTGTTATTGGAATCTCCAGAACTTCCTTCTCCTTTGAAAACTCTCGTTATCAAAATCTTGTCTGTCTTCTTTCTCTTCCACCATCTCTTTTTTATAATCATCTTCAATTAAATGGAATTAATTGCTCTTAATGAGGAGAGATGAAAGGTTTTGGAGGTTATGAGTCTTTTGGCCTTTCAAGTAACGCTCCTTCCATAACCGAAATAAACGTTTTTGTATTAAAATGGAGGTTACTGTAGTTAAAAAGTCGTTTTCTCATTGAATGACTTTTTATTAAATCGACAGGGGAGTGACAGGTCATGTCTCACAAATGTCCTTTGCCAAGTTCAATTTCCAGGTTGACATGGTTTGAGACAGGTCATGTCTTGTAAATGTCTTTCAAAAGCTTGATTTTCATCCTTTAATTTTGCTTCCTCCTTGTAATGGTTGAAAAACATGGCTTGATCTTGTCATTTTGAGTTCTTCTTAATCCAAAATTTGCATTTTTGACCCGTCTTTGCTTTCTTTGAAAAATATCTCCTTTAAAGACCTGAAAGCATAAATTAATGTTTTGAGGTGCCAAATTCTTAATAAAAATGATCAATAAAAGTTCATTTTGGCATTCGCAATATATGAATAAATTTGGTTTACCACTTTATATTCATGATCATGCATGAACATATTTATTTTTGTCTCAATAAGATAAAGAAGAAAAGGTTTTTTCAAATAAGAGTTCTTTTCCAAAATAAATGTTATCATGAAAGAAATGATTTTTCATAAAAACTTAGGAATCCATCTTAACTAATCTTTTCTAAAAATCTAGAGGAGTTCATCATAAATCTTAGTAACCAAAGAATATAGGAATTTTTAGATAATACATACATACACTTTACAAAGTCATAAAATGAAAAAGTATTCTTTAAGATTAAAATTTCAAATTCTTGTTTAACAAAAGTTTTACTAAACTTCATTTTTTATCAATACTTTGGAAAATAAAGGAATAAACTAGTTTAGTAAAATACCAAGAATAAAATTAATAAACAACTTAGGAAATCATTTTCTTCTTTTAAGTGAAATGAACTTTAGGAAAGGTTAAGAAAGTATAGAGTTTGATAGTATTTAACTACTTTCAAAAAGTATTTATTACCCCATAAATTAAGCTATAAGAAACTTAGAAAAGCAAATATCCTTCTTTTGATTTAAAAGACTAAGGAAGTGGAATTAAGAAAGAGAAAATACTCATTTAAAATAACATAAGAAATTTTCTAGCAAGCTAAGTAGAAATTTTCAAAAGGTTTGCTTTTCCAAATTTTTAGAAGACTTTGCTTTTACAAAAATTCATGGTTGAGACAACTTCATTAAATTCATGCATTTGATATGAGTCAACATATATATATATATTACACATATTTAAAAGTCTTTCCAACCATTATAGTATCTATATTTTTGGTACAAGTATTTGTAGATAAAGAAAAGTTTACAAAATTAAGTTTTGCAAACAAAGAAACTCGTGGTGAATCCGATCGCCACTGTTTCTTAGCTCAAACGACTTAGTTTGATGAAAATAGTTTTAGAAATGGATATATCTTTTCAAGTAGGTAGAAAACGGTATATTATATGCGCAATTCCGAGTTAAAATGATCAGATTACGACCGTTTTAAGTTGAAATTGTCTTTTATACGAATTTTGACGATCTTATGGCATAGTATTGATAAGTACAATAGAATCAATAAGAAATACTCATTATGGGTATTCTTCTTAATTAGGTGATCCTGAGGAGGAGTATTCATATCCAGAGGATTACTTCGATTAGTGGATTGACCGATCGACTCATCCATAAGAGAGAAGTGTCGATATGGCCGAGTGAGTCTACTCCCTTTATTTTTCATGCTTTTGTTTGTGCTTGTAAATTTAGTTGCATTAGACTTAAGGAAAGATAAAATTTAAGATGTATAATAACGTGTTGAAAGAATATTAAGTATATCGAAGCATGAAATGCTTGTAATAAATTATATGCTTATTATTACGTTGAAGTGTTTGAATGTTGGTTGATCACTTGTAAGAAATTAAAATATAACGGCTTGGCTTTAAATAAAAGTTGATGCATGCACTTCATATGCTGAGTCACATTGCATTCCTTATTATACAATTGGTAGGACAAGTGTACGATAGTGGTGGTAGGCATAACCAGTATATTATATATGTGGCGTGTATAAGCCGATAAAAACTACACAAATTGATGGCTGGTAGGAGCCGGTGATAACTACATATTTTTTATGGCATATAGGAGCCTATAAGATCTATAAAAATGGTTTTTTTTTTTTTTAAAGTAGTGGTCGTAATGGACTGGAATACCTAACTCCAAATAAATGGCGTAATTCATTCAACATATGATTCCCAGAAAATCATATGTCTTGTATGCTCACATGTTTATTGCATCCCATTTGATTGTTTAATAAACTTGGTTGATATTTTGTATCAAGTATGAATTTTTGGATTTACTCACTAACCCCATAAGCTTACGCCCCTATAGATATTTGTATTCACAAGAATACCTGTTTTTGTACCTGAGGTCTCCTTTTATTCGTGTAAGTTTTCTTTTGGGAGCTTTTAAAGGAAATCTACTTAAAGGGTTAGATTAGAATTCTTTTAAAAATCTTTTGATGTAGTATTTAAATTGTTGTAAGGACTATTAGTTATTTCAATCCTTGGAATTTAGCGGGGGTATGCTCCTAAGAATCATGTAATAGACATTTAATTGTTAATATTATGATCTATTTTATTTATGGATTATTGTATGTTCATTTTTACTTGCTTAAACCATGCTTCCTTAAAGCGTTTCCTATTACCGTGTTAGACGCCTTACATATGATACCGAGACTTTTGCATGACTAAGGTAGTCATTTTAAATCTTGATATTATATGTGGCGGACTGCCATGTTTAGGATACCCTTCGGGATGTGATAGTGATTCTTCAATTTAGTTAAGTAAATACACAACTTTCTTGAGATGTTTGATATTAGTTAATGAAGTAGGACTTAGGTTTGTTGATATTTGTGGCACGTGAGGCTTGAATGCGACACATAAAAACTTGTGGATGTTGAGCTATTTTGTTTTGACTAAAATTGAAGTTTAATGGATTGATTAGTGAGGTTATGTATTGAGCTTAAGGTGTTACTAATGATTAATGTTAATTTGAAGTTTGATTTAAGTATTCGAAATGCAATTTTACTAGTGCTTGAATGGATGATTTCAAATTGTGGGCTATATAAAACCAAATATTTAAAGTGTAATTAATTGAAACCAAGTGATTTATGTAATTAAAAATGCAATTTAAACGCTTATGATACTTAAAAATGGAATTAGGTGCTTAGAATCGTTAATTGATGGAATTGGTGACTTAGACATGTCAAGTAGTTGATTGAATGCTATAAAATGTTTAGAAAAGCTTCATATAATGTATAAATGAATGGGTTTGAATGAATTAAAAAAAAAAAGGTTTTTTGTGGGCTTAAAGTTGTTAAAATTTAATAGCGGTTATGTACAATGATTATTTAGGCAATTATTGTATGTTTGTGAAATACGAGTCTATTAATTGTTTATATAACTTTGATAAATTAATATGTTGAGGATTATATGACATGTTTGGAATGTCATTAGAATGGTAAACTATTGTTTTATGTGGTTGATAATGATTAAGACATGATTATAATAAAAATTATAGGCTTGAGAATTCTTAAAGAAAATAAACAATAATACGTAATTTGCTAAGTTCCTCTAGATAAAGTTTGATTATAATAAAATGAGTTGAAGTTATCTAACAAAATGAGTTAAGGAACCTTTATGGTGAAAAATAAGTTATTAGAAGATAAAAAAGACTATTCATGGTGGATATTTCAAGCCAACAAAGTTTACCAAAAGGTGGCATAAAAGGTGTATAACAAGCATCTTAAGTAAGTGAAGCTCATCAAAAGGTAATATTGAAGGTCATCATTTTATTAGCTGATAAATCCAAACTAAATTAGAAGATAATGTAGATGATCGGTACATGTTGTTTGGACAGTGGAAATTCTGTTAGAAGGTAATGTTAAAGGTCCAAAAACAAGACAAATTATATTATCTAGAAGGTAAAATAAAACATTTGCACTGGATTGCAACAACATTTTACAGAATTTCGTGAATGTGATTATAGATTAGATTTTTAATATTTCGAAGACCTAACTTTACTTATCAAATATATTGGTAATATATTTGATGTGTCCCACGAAAGTAGGATTCACGCTATTTAATAAAAACAAACAAAATTGTGGCCTATAGTAATTGCTTATTACATGTGTGAGATTGTTGTTAGTTGGTAGGAAGAACCTATGTTGCTAATATGGTATTTGATGATTCTTATTTTCCCATTGCCTCCAAATCTCTTAGTAATGACTTAAGAATCTTGGAATTGATTTTCACATTAGATAGTATGGTTTAATTTTAATCATTTGAGTAGCGTTTATGTATTTAACCAATGTTGCAAGTGATATGTAGTCGATAGAAAAGGTATTAGAACACAATGGACCTACAAACATAATATAAGATTGGTGGTGTGTCGAGGTTTTGTCCAGTATGGCCATTCCGATACTTAAGTTAGCAATGGGTTTGAGAGGATAGCAAACGTATGTGTGGTAAGATATGATAAGATGAGATAAAGTAAGATGCTCATGCCTTATTTATAGGTTTTAGTTATACTATAATTGGTAGCTTAAAAAGTCTTGCTTCTCTTGGGCCTAAGCTATATGGAGGTAGATGTCATCGAACTCAAGGTGTAATCTTGACAATGAGGTGTAGGTGGTTAAGCTTGTGTTTGTTCCCCCAAGAAAATAGAAGTGAAGACAAGCATCATGGGCTTTAGTGTGTAGAGTTGCAACAAGAATAGTGAGGGATTGAGGTCCTTGTCGGATTGAGGCCCTCATAGAGCTTCATAACAAGGCCAATGATCTCATGAGATTGAGGTCCTCGTATAGTTTCTCGGCTGAAATAGTTGACGAGGCCTTTCATGGGCTCGTCAACCCATTAAGTAATGTTGGATTTACTAAGCTATAGTTAAATATTCCTTATCAACATAGTGAATTAAATATTTAACTACTAAGGGATGTATGAAGAGGACATGTGCTTTGAGTATGTTATGTATACTCAAGATGTTTGAACTTAAAAGAGGAATTAGGATAAGTTTCAAGGAATTTGAATACAGATTTTTCAAAGTTTGAAGAGTCGTATTATGAATTCCAAGTTAATAAAAAAGCAAGCTCTTTTAGTTTGCAATATGCTTTTTTTTTAAAACACATTCAAAACACGACTAGTCATGAACTGTATTTCACTGACATCTATTGAGGTTGTATTAAATGGACCTCTATTAAAACCCCTTAAGACTTCTAGTGTAATAGGTAAGGTGATCTACTATCATAAGGTACAAATGAATCAAGTTGGTTGACAAACTACTTAAGCTCAATTGATATTTACTTAAGTTCAATTTAAGAATGACCGAGTCAAGTTTGAGTTTCATATATCTAGCTTAATTAGCTTGCA
The DNA here is from genome assembly GCA_024138025.1 of Combretum micranthum. NCBI lineage: Eukaryota > Viridiplantae > Streptophyta > Magnoliopsida > Myrtales > Combretaceae > Combretum > Combretum micranthum. The sequence goes on from JAMXBD010000079.1 coordinate 1,043,514, forward strand.
AGACTAATCGAGCTCCATCGAGCTTGAGTTAAGCGTAAATGTTAATTTAATTTGAAACAAGTTTGGGTATTAATATTTAAATTATTTTTCTAATAAACCAAGAGTGATCAAGCTTATTTGAATTGGGCTTTAGTTAATGTAATGTTACCTCAAGCCAGACTCAAGTTTAGAATTTTAAGTTCAATCAAGTTCAAGATTTGAAATTTTGAGTCGAACTTAAGTTCGAGCTCAACGCTATATTGTTTAGACTTAACTCATTAGTAGCCTTATATATCACCTTATTTCTTTATACTATGCATGGAGTTTCCAAGTTGACTTATAAACTTTAAGGTGCAATCCATAATTCTTCTTATGGAAGCATCTATGGATTTTGCAAAAAAAATTGTGGAGGTAACGGATCTTTTTTCCTCATAGTAAGGATGATAAATAAATCTAGAAAAATCAATTGTTCTTTTTCTCTAGATATCAATCTAAACACAAAACTTGAAATAGTAAATTTCCTGAAAATGAAAGAAGAATCTACCTTCTTGAAGTATTTAGATTCCCCTTTGGGCGAGGGCAAAACTCTACAAGCAGTGGACTTTCAATTCCTAACAGCAAACATGACAAAACAAATTGATGGATGGAAAAGAAAGCCTCTTAGCATGTCAAGGCGCACAACACTCTTTCAATTAATGCTTAATTCATTGCTAACATTTTATGTGCAAGCTTTCTCTCTTCTTAAACAAATAATTGACCATTTAGATCGGATTATTAAGCATTTTTTAAGTTAGATCTCAAGTGCAAAGAAACATGCATTGGATTAAATGGGATTGTATCACTAACTTAAATCACGTGGTGGTTTTGGCCTTAAGATTTGAGCTTGAGAAACAAGGCTTGTTTTATGAGGAGAGCTCATGAATTGTGCACTCCATTTGCAAACGTATAAGCATTATATTGGTATGAGTTCTAAAATCATATACCTCGTTAATTCTTTTTTTATGGAATGAACTTGCACAAAAGCTTAACATGGTTAAAGAACAAAAAAATTAAGTTAGGCAAGAATAATAATTTTTTATTTGATACATGGAGAAGTACTTCCTCGATAAGGCAAATCATATGAGGTCTAATACATCTCTTGACACTTGAATTGATAGCTCATGACTGTTATATAGATGAATATACTTAAAGATAATGAAAAAATTCGATTTAAGTTGCCATAATTTTCTTATCATGGAATTATATAGGGTTAGGGTCTCCCTCTACTTTCCAAATCCAAAAACTAGTTAGGAAACATAATCCTAGTCTTGTTTTTTTAATGGAAACTAAGATAGGCATTGCAAAGTTAGAGAGCTATCATGTTGCAATGAAGTTTCCTAGGCATTTATATGTGTAGCCTTATGGTCTTAGAGATGATTTATTGTTATGGTGGGTAATATAGAGGTACAGGTGGTCGACACATGTAATTGGTGTATTCATTCCAAAATCTCTTTGCCAGATGGTTCTTTGGTGGATTATATCACTTGGTGTCATGCACCATGTGAATTTTGTGACAAAACTAGATTGTGGTCTTCTTTGGTTGCATTATCTATGATGATTAATGACCCTTGGTTGTGCGTTGGTGATTTGAATGACATTTTAGATGACTCAAAAAGGTTCGGGGGGTAATCTAAGGGAAAGATGTCAAATTTTTGCTTTTAACAAATGATTTCAAATGCAAGGTTAAAGGATTTGGACTTTTTGGGACAATTTTTTGCTTGGTCTAATATGCACCATAAAGAAGAGCTTATTAGGGAAAGAATTGATAGAGAGCTTGCATCAATTGAGTGGATCGATCACTTCCTTACTATGAAGGTTATTCATGAACATACTATTGTGTCTAATCATGTGCCTTAATCCCAAACTTGGATTATTCTGATATGCATGGTAGGAAATGTTTTAGATTTGAAAATATGTGGCATATGTCAGATGAGTGTGAGGAAATAGTGCGAACTAGTTGGGGTTCCAATGCTGGAGTTTCATATTTAATCAATGCAATGTCCAAATTGGAATTTTGTAGCTCTAAATTGTCCATATGAAGCAAGATAGCATTTCTAAACAATTGAAAGTTCATTGATCAACTCACTAAACAATTGAAAGGCTAATGATTACTATATTGAGAAAAAGGATGAAATTCAAACAAACTAACATAATTATAGGATAAAGAAGAGGTGTTTTCGCACCAAAGATCAAGCGTAAATTTGCTTTTGTATGGTGATCTTAATATAAGTTTTTTCCATCATTCTACTCTAACTAGACGAAGTAAGAACAAGGTTCTAAGGTTTGAATCATCCAATGGAGGCTGGGTTGAGACTGAGGAGACTATTAGACAATGTTTGTTAATCATTTTGCTAATCTTTTCAAATCAAAAGGATAGAGGCTATTTCCTAGTTGTCTTCAATGGGTTGACTATTTAGTTATTGATGAGATGAATCGAGTGCTGTGTGCATCAGTTTCTACTGAGGAGATTAAGGAAGTAGTGTTCTAGATTAGGGCTTTGAAAGTACCAGGCCTTGATGGCTTTTTAAGGATCTTCCATCAAGCCTATTAGGGTACCATTGGCCCATCTGTCACACGATTAGTCCGAAGTTTCTTTGTCACAGTAAACTACCTCTTCATCTCAATCATACCAATTTTTTTTTTTTCCTGAAGACTCAAAATCTTACTCAATTAGGCCATTTTAAACCCATAAACCTATGTAATTGTCTTTAATATTGTGTCTAAAGTTTTGGCCAATAAATTTAAGTTGCTTCTTGATAGTCTAATTTCTAAAAATCAAGTGCCTTTGTTTTTGATCACTTAGTCTAAGATAACATTGTAATTGCACGTGAATTATTTCATTTTCTAAAAACTAAAAGACAAGTTAAAATAGGGAATTGTTCCATTAAACTTAATATGAGTAAGGCTTATGATCTAGTGGAATGGGATTTTCTGAGAGCGGTTATGATTAAAATGGGTTTTGTTGATCAATGAATGAACTAGATACTTGAATTTGTTTCCATGTCTCTTTTATTGTGAATACTAATGGTAAAAAATGGGAAAGGCAAAGCCGACTGGAGGTTTGCAGTTGGGAGATCCTTTATCAGCTTATTTATTTATTTTGGTTGCAGACGTGTTTTCACGAGGCATACTAAAGAAAGCAAATTTTGGAGATCTCAAAGGAATCAAAATTAAGCCCACATGTACCATGCTAACTCATCTATTGTTTGCAGACGATTCTTTATTATTCTTAAAAGCCAATCCAACAAATGTTCAAGTTCTCAGAGAGTTGCTGATGCAGTATTGTAATGTTACATGACAAGAAATTAATTTCTCTAAGTCAAAGATTTATTACAATACTAATATTGCTTTGAGATGTAGGGAGGCCATTAGCAGAATTCTTTGGTTAGAGGTACAGAAAGTTGAGTTGGTATTTGAGGCTTCCGGCATATTGGGGATGATCTAAGCGATAGAGTCTTTAGTTTGTAAAAGAAAAAAAATCATGAAAAAGCTTCAAGGTTATAAGTAATGGTTATTAAATGAAGCTAGAAGGGAAGTTATAATAAAGTTTGTTGCATATGCAATCCCAACTTACTTTATGGGCATTTTTAGATTTCCAAGGAAGTGGTGTAAATAGGTTAATTCTCTAATATCTAATTTTTTGTGGGGTCAAAATGAGACTGAATGGAAAATTCATTAGCAATGATGGGGAAAGATGTCTGTTTCTAAAGAAGGCGGAGATTTGGGTTTCAAGAATGTATACTTCTTCAATTTGAGTTTGTTAGCTAAATTGGCAAGGCATCTTTAGAAATCACCTAGTTTGTTGTGGGCAAGAATGCTCGAAGGGACTTTATTTCCTTCATGATGATTTCAGGTTTGCTTGGAAAGGAGGTAAAGCGCCATGGGTTTAAAGTAGCATATTAGAAGGCAGGAAGATTATCTTGATAACACTTTGTAGAATGCACATAATGGCACAAAGATATTTTTTTTAATAGAGATAAATGTATTCAGGTTTGCAAACTGGTACTCTAATGCAGAGGGATAGAATAGATGCTGGTTTATAAGTGTGTGATTTATTGGACTCAAAAACTGGTTTGTGGGACACTTCTCCAATCAACCATCTTCTGACAAATGAAGAGTGGAGGGCTATAAGAACATTAGTGCCAAGTGTAGATGCCACAATCGAATATGGAAATTTCGATTGATAAGTCGAAAAGTTGAACGCCACATATTAGATCCGATAAGTTCAGAAAAAGTTCACTCAAGAACCCAAGAGATATACTCTTAATTTTCATTCACAATAATCTAAATTCTTCATACAACCAAATAGGTATTTATAAATAAAACAAACAAAACCAAAAGATAAAGAAAGAAAATAATTCGTCCTCTAATATAAGCTGACAACCCAAATAACTAAGTTGGCGGCCTTCAAATTACAAATAAAATCCGAGACAAACAGGCCGGCGGCTTTGTCTCTTACCCGCCGGCATAGCCATGAAGGCCACTGGCGTTCAACCGGTACACACCAAAGGCTAGATGTTGACAACGTTTTCAAGGCCGACTTCACTTGTATGTAGGTCGGCGGTGCTCTAATGTAAGCTAGCAGCTTTCCTTGCCAGCTTTGGTCCATTCCACTTGACAATTAACTTGATTCATTCCCGAGCTCACCTATGATGTTGATAAGCTTGGATTCGATCTGGATATTGTGCAAGTGTATCTCCTTACCTTGAACCTTTTGAATTAACCTATTGAGAGCTTCCTTAATTATTTAATCCATGTCCTTGAAGCGGTCCGGGTGGTATCACAAATGGGTCTACTTTGGGTCATGCTTCCATCATTCCTTCCTCTTGAGAAGGATTTGTCCTCAAATCTTCATTGCCTGCATCAAAAGGACTTAAATCAATAACATTAAAAGTAGCGCTTACGGTATACTCACCTGATAGATCAAGCTTGTAAGCGTTGTTATTGACGTGCTCAAGGACTTGAAAAAGACCATCGCTTCGTGGAAGCAACTTGAAGCGTCTTTGTTCAGAAATCTTTCCTTGCGCATATGTAGCCAATACCAATCACCGGGTTCAAATACCATTTGACGCTGTCACTTGTTAGCTTGCTTGGCATACTGTTCCGTCCGCCGCTCAATATTAATTCTAGCCTTTTCATGAATATGCTTGATAAACTTCGCTTTCTTTTTACCATCTAAATTAACAAATTCAAAAACAGTAAAGACAACAAATCCAACGGAGTTAGTGGATTAAAACCATACATAATCTCAAATGGTCAATATTTAGTAGTAATTATAAGCAAATTCCACATGAGGTAAACATTCCTCCCAAGTTTTAATGTTCTTCTTAATGATAGCCTTTAACAAAATAGATAAAGTTCTATTTACTACCTTAGTTTGACCATTAGATTGTGGATGACAAGTTGTAGGAAATAATAATTTAGTCCCTAAATTACACCACAAGGTCTTCCAGAAGTAACCTAAGAACTTTGCATCTCTATTAGACACAATTGTTCTAGGCATACCATGAAGTCGAACAACCTCTCTAAAGAACATATTTAATAGAAGAAGCATCATTAGTTTTGTTATATGGAATAAAATGTGCCATTTTAGAAAACTGATCCACTGCAACAAATACAGAATCCCAACCATTCTTACTCCTAGGCAATCCTAACACAAAATCTATAGAAAGATCTACCCATGGCTCACTAGAATAGGTAATAGAGTATACAAACCATGTGGTTGTACTCAGGATTTAGCTTACCTGCAAGTGATACACTTCTCACAAACTTTCTCAACATCTCTTTTCATATGGGAACAATAAAAATGTTCCTGCAAAACACTTAAAGTCTTTGCTACCCCAAAATGACCCATTAATCCACCACTATGACTTTCCCTCACCAGCAGCTCCTTTATTGAACAATCTAGAATACACAACTTATCTTCTCTAAACAGATAACCATCATGTCTAAAGAATTTTCCATAGGTAGTCTTTTCACAATTAGCATAAGTTTAAGCAAAATCTTGGTCTACAACATATAATACTTTAACATGTTCAAAACCAAGTAACTTAGCATCAAGTGTTGAGATTAAAACATACCTACGGGAAAGCGCATCAGCAACAATATTTTCCTTACCTTACTTGTAGTGAATGACATAAGGAAATGTCTTGATATACTCTATCCAATGTGCATGCCTCTTGTTCAATTTTTGTTGGCCCTTCAAATGCTTTAAGGATTCATGATCCGTATGAATCACAAATTCTTTTGGCCATAGATAATGCTGCCAGTTTCCAAGGCTCTAACCAATGCATATAGTTCCTTATCATAAGTAGGGTACTTTAGGGATGCACCACTTAGCTTCTCGCTCAAATATGCAATGGGTCGTCCTTCTTGCATCAGTACTGCTCCAATCCCTAAAGCCGAAGCATCACACTCAATTTCAAAAGTTTTAGTAAAACCAGGTTAAGCAAGTAAAGGAGCATGTGTAAGTTTATCCTTTATCAGCTTCAAAGCTTTCTCATAATCTTCCCCCCATTTGAAGCCCACATTCTTCTTGATAACTTTAGTGATTGGTGCTATAATACTACTAAAGTCCTTCATAAATCTCCTGAAGAAGCTAGCTATTCCATGAAAACTTCTTACTTGACTCATGTTTGTTGGACTAGGCCACTCCCGGATAGCACGAACCTTCTCTTCATCTACCTATATTCCTTGTGCACTAACAACAAAGCCAAGAAATACAAGTCTATCCATGGTTGTCAAACTCGCGAGTCTACTCGTACGTTTCTACGAGTTTACGAGTTGATGATAATATTTCGATTCAACTCGCATACAAAATCGTTTTTTGAGTAAACTCGTAAGTAGAATCGTAGAATCGTGAGTAGAAACGGTAGAATCGGTGGTAGAATCGGTAGTAGAATCGTAGTAAAATCTTAAAGTTGTAATTTTACACTTTTTTTTTCTATTTGAACTTTAAAAATGCAATCAATTTAATATATTTAAATTTAGGGTTTTTGGGGTTGGTTCTTGATATTTATCTTAATCTAACTTAATTTTAGTTTTTTTAATATTTTTTTTCCTTTTATTTCTTTTTTTTTTGTATTTTTTAGAGAGTTATTTTCTTTTAGATTATATACTATGATATATTTTGAACATTTTGAATGAAAATTAAACTAATATATACAGTGCCATGTTTTTCCCTTTTTAATAATTTCCATCTATAAATATATTTGCCATAAATATAATGATTTTTTATGTAATGATTTTTTGTTCAAATATATAGTGAACATGAAAATATTCATTACTACACAAAACTAGCTACTCACACATGATAATTTAAATGATTTGCAATACATCTCAATAATAATAGATTATGAATCATCATTAAATAAATTAATTATTTTAATTATAAAATTGCACTAAATATATTAATGACAGTATGTGAATTATGATTAATAAAACTTAAATTTTGGTTATGCATAACTAATTTAATACTAAATTCTCTATTTTCATAATTTATTTAAAGTATTATTATTTTAGTAAGTACATCAATAGTTTTTGTAAATAAATTTACATTAGTTGTAGAATCTTACGATTCTACGTTTCGATTTTACGTTCCGATTCTACGGACCCCTTAGCGATTCTAGGTAGAAACTCGAGTTTGACAACCATGAGTCTATCTGTGCAAAAAATGCACTTCTTAAGATTAGCAAATAATCTCTCCTTTCGAAGCACATCAAGAATAAATTTCAAATGTTTCACATAGTCTTCCAAGTTCATGCTATAGATCAGAATATCATCAAAGTAAACAACCACAAACTTGCCAATGAAAGCATACAAAATATGGTTCATTAATCTCATGAAAGTGCTTGTCGCATTAATTAAACCAAAGGGCATAACTAACCTTCATGTAAACCATACTTTGTTTTGAATGTGGTTTTCCACTCATCTCCTTCCTCCATCCTAATCTAATGATATCCACTTTTTAAATAAATTTTAGAAAACACACATGAGCCATGCAATTCATCCAACATATCATCTAAGTGAGGAATGGGATGATGATACTTTACCGTAATGTTGTTGATGGCTCGGCAATCAACATACATCCTTCGTGATCCATCCTTCTTAGGCACAAGAATCATCGGTATGGCACACAAACTCATGCTCTCTCTCAGTACCCTTTTTCCATCAGCTCTTGAACCTGCCTTTGAAGCTCCTTAGTCTCCTCAGGATTGCTCTTATAAGCCGGTTTATTTGGAATGGCAGCTTCGGGTACAAAGTCAACCTGATGCTCCATTCCATGGATTAGGGGTAATCCTCTAGGGATTTCCTCTGGAAAGACATCCTCATAATCCTGTAAAAGAGATGTAACAACACAAGGCGAAGTGTTAGGTAATTCGTTAGTACTCAAACAAGTTTCTTTGTAAATCATCAATAGCATAGGCTGTTTCATTATCAATGCTCACCTCACAACACTTACTCTAGCCACACAACTCTCCTTTTGCAAGGGTGCACTCTCCTTTTTGCTTACCACCAAAGTCGATCCCCTTTCGACTTGGCCTCTCTCACTCATTCTAGCCTTCCTCTCCTTTTTATTTTCTTTTTCTTTTATGCCATCACTCTCTTTTTGTCTCTCACTCTCTTGGTGTTTCCACAAGATTGTTGCAAGTGCATTTGATCTTCATAAACCTCTTTAGGGGTCATGGGCTTGAGACTGTAGCTCTTGCCATGGTGAACAAGTATATATTTGTTTGAAAAATCATCATGAATCGCCTCTTATCAAATTGCCATGGCCTTCTTAACAATATATGACAAGCCTGCATTGGTATAACATCACATAACACTTCATCTTCATACCTTCCAATGCGAAATGTAATCTTAGCCTATCTGGTCACCTTGGTTTCTCTACTATCATTCAACCACTGTACCTTATAAGGATTCATGTGTTTAGTAGTTTTAAGCCCCAATTTATCCACAATGAATGTACTGACAACATTTGTGTAGCTACCCCCTCAATGATTAGTTATCACCAATATAATGGGTGTAGAAAATATTTTCTCTTTACATCAACCTCTTCTTTCACCTGTGCACTCAAAGCACGCTTCACTACAGCCACTAGTACCTTCATCGGGTTCCTCATCACTAATATCTTCCAAAGATGGCATTGCTTCATCCTCACTATCCCTTTAGTTTCGTACTCCCCATCATCACGTATGATCATGACACGTTTATTTGGACATTGACTAGCAATATGACCCCTGCCTCGGCATTTAAAACATTTTATATCACGATTTCTATGAGTAGAGGAATCAGATTTACCTTGGTTTCCAGGACTGGTGATGCCATGTTTTTACTCAATCTTTGGCTTAGTGATAGGTTTCTTCTCCTCCTTCTTCCAGTAATTTGATTTGTAACCGGATGAACCTACATTAGAAGCAAATCGTGAAGCACCACTACCCTTCCTCTTGAGTTCGTTCTCAATTTTAATGGCCATATGTACCACGTCTTCCAACTCAACATAGTTCTGTGACTCTATCATATTCTGTATATCCCTATTCAATCTGCCAAAATCTTGCCATTGTAGCCTCACGGTCCTCTTCCACATTCACTTTAATCATTGCCACCTCCATCTCCTTGTGCTACTCCTATTACCCTGCTTAAGGTTTTGCAACCTATTATACAACTCTTTATAAAAATAAGAGGGTACAAATCACTTCTTCATCACTCTTTTCATTTCTTCCTAAGTTTCTATCGGTGGCTTTCTATTCCTTCTCTGATTCAACAACAGTTGGTCTTACCAAACAACAGCATGATCAAAAATTCAATGGCAGCAAGTTTTACCTTTTTGGCTTCCGAATAGTTTGTACAGTCAAACACAAACTCAACCTTCTTGTCCCACTCAAGATAGGCTTTAGGATCATTCTTCCCCTGAAAGGATGGAATATTCATCTTTATATTTCCCAAATAATCATCCTCTTGATTCCTAACTCTCTATACCTACCTGCATATCGCCTATTGCTACTAACAAATCCTCTCTCAAATTCTTCCTCAGAACCCATTCCTTCATACTCTTCCTCCTACACCCACACTCCTCTCCTAGGGTGTCTTTCTCTCCTATGTATAGGTGGAGCACTTCTGGATTGTTCCAAACTTCTCTCTACCTTTTCATTCATCTCCTCCATTCCTTCCCTGAACATCTTCCTCATCTCAATGGATAATGCATCCAATATCATTTTTGGATCTACTACTTCCTTCTCACCCTTACAAACACCCTGGTTAGACATATTTCTTACATGCAAGAAAACAATGTTAGCAAAATAATTCCTTACAATTCACTCCCAGGCATTTTTCACTCTTCAGATGATTACTCTCCCTTGTGTTTACGTACAATTAAAATGTTGTTCCTCTCAAAATTTCTCTTTTAGTTCTTTAAGAACTAATTCGAACAACTTAAAACCTAACTACATAATTCAACCCAAACTTATCAGAGAATATGAAAGACAAAAATCAGGTCAAATGATACATCAATAGAGTTTTGGAACAATTGCAAAAACAAGTCTTTTACTAACAATTGGACAATTTTTATAACAATTCTTTCAAGAACTCAAACAATTGGATTTTTTTTTTGCACGAAATTTTTTTTATGCACATTTCTTTTCTTCTTTTTTTTTTTATCACTACGATGGACAATCAAGATCTGAATTCTTCATATAACCAAATAGGTATTTATAAATAAAATAAAGAAAACCAAAAGATAAAGAAAGAAGATAATTCGTCCTCTAATATAAGCTGGCAGCCCAAATAACAAAGCTAGCGGCCTTCAAATTACAAATAAAATCCGAGACAAATAGGCCGGCGGCTTTGTCTCTTATCCACCGGCGTTCAGCCAGTGCACACTAAAGGCTGGACGTTGACAACATTTTCAAGGATGGCTTCACTTGTATGTAGGCTGGTGGTGCTCTAATCTAAGCTGGCGGCTTTCCTTGCCAGCTTTGGTCCATTCCACTTGTCAATTGACTTGATTCATTCCCGAGCTTGCCTTGATGATGTTGATTAAGTTAGATTCGGTCTAGATGTTGTGCAAGTGTATCTCCTTGCCTTGAACCTTTTGAATCAATCCATTGAGAGCTTCCTTAAATCATTTAGTCCATGTCCTTGAAGCCTGTTGGGTGGTATCACAAATGAGTCTACTCTGGGTCTGGATCTTCGGGTCATGCTTCCATCAGTCATGGTCTTCATTCCTTTGTTCAAAATGTAAAACTCTCATTTGGAAAGCTATACCAAATGCTCAGCAATAGGTGGAAAACGAAATGCTATTTTTTTTGGTAAGTAACGAAATGCTGTTTTACATACAAATCATAAGTGTTTGAGATGCAATCTTCAAATGAAAAATGTGTTACATGCTTTAAGGGATTGTCCAAAGTTGAGGTTTTTTTGAATTGAGTTGGGCATGAAAAGTATTTTGACTAATTATCCTCATTTCGATATACACCCTTGAATTAAGGAAAATATGTAACTAGGAGATTTGACCTAAATTGTCCTCAAGGTTTAAAATCTACTTTGTTTGGTTTTGCTCTTTGGATGATTTGGTTAAATAGAAATGAACTATTCCTACGAGGGTTATTCTTCTTTGTCATTACATCAACAAATCAAATGTGCAACAAATAAAGATTGGATCTAAAAAAACAACTCTCATCTCGAACTCCATGCTTTCTTGAATGTTGTCCTTCATTGAATAGTTAAAGTTAAATTAAATTTAGATGCTTTTGTTGCTCCTTTTGGAGAAGCTATTATTGCTTGCTACTGTGTTTAGAGACATGGACTGTAGGCTTTCCTAAGAAATTACGAGCTCTTTTAGTTCTTGGGCTGAATTGTGGGGTATATATTTTGGTTTTAAGCTTGCTTCTTTAATGTCTCTTAACTATGTTGAATAAATTATTAACTCTCCTTGTGTAGCCCAACCATTGATTGGAATAGCAAGATAAAAGATTATACTCAAATATATTATGTGCATATAGGTAAAATTGCTAGAACATTGAGCAGATCCAGGTAAAACACTATCCAAGAGAGATAAATTTTGCTGCATATTACATTATTGGGAGGATGCAACTTTTGGAGGAAGACTCTTGGATGGCTTTAGTTCCCCCAACTTTTGTATTGCATCATCTACAAAGGATAACAACCAACTTATGCATATAAGAACTTCCTTAGAATAATCTTAATTATGTTTTGTTCCTTTTTCTAGGCGTATGTACTCTAAGCATATTCTCTCTGCAATGATTTAATTGAACATGCTTGTAGGAGGCCTATGTATGTTCTTATGGATACTGTTGATCCTCATGGTGCTTGTACAGGACTTGATGTCCTAATTCCCTATTTGATAGTACTACAAGGCTACAAAGACAGCTTTGGCTCCATGCATTAATATTTTTATGGATTTCTTTTTTTTTTTTTTTCTCTACCACCAACAATTGTTGTTATGGATTAATGTGTAAAAAAGAAAGAATTATGCTAAGACTAATTACCATTTGTTCATTTTGTTATAAACAACAATCCCATTACAATTTTATTAACTCTAATAATAATTTCATAAAATATCCTATTATTTAAAAATTAAATGACCATTCATTAATAAATCTATAAATAGCAATTCAATAAAATGAACAACTTCTAATATAATAGTTGAGCTTATGATTCTATAAATAACCATATTCTGATCACAAGCACATATGTGTCTATACATACATACATACACACATACACACATACATACATACATATATATGTATGGTTTAAGTAAGTGATTGGTTGTTGAAAATTTGGATACTTCCAAAAGTTGGGCCTACATATTATTTAATCAAAACATTGTATATTGCCAATTTTAATTCCAATAAAGTAGCGATCAATTAATTAATTGGACTATAGCACAACTCAACTATTAGACTATAACTCAAGTCGACTTTTCTTTATTTTTGAGGTCGACATGTATAAACAACCATCTATTTTTCTATGGGTGGATAATAATTTAATATAATATATGTTTACGTCCAAAGACAATATCAAATTATTCTCTCAACAGCTATCTAACGTGACTCAAAAAGTCGCCGACTCTATGTATGGCTATTGACAAGAAATTTAGTCACTTTTCATTAGTTATCCAAAAGACAATAATACTGAGATGGCGCAAGGAAGGCTTTAAATATGTCTTGAGAGTTGTTTTTGTCTTTTTGTTCCGTTTTTTTTTTTTTTTAACTTGATTTATATATCCGGATGAACAATGGTAATATTATTAGATTACAAATTATTAGTTATATAGAAACTTATTTTCATTTTTCTTATATTGCAATTAGGTATAGAAGATTCGATTTCGATTTATTCACTTGAGGGAGCAGTAGTAACGCAATTATGCAAAATGTTTGGAATGAAATTGTAATTCTTTTTTCAAAATTTTTTGGAGCATTGAAAAAGAAAATTGGACTTGGAATCGCAATTTTACTCTGATATATGAATTCCCACATGACGAAAGTTCTATTAAAATTTTATAAAAACTGCTCATAGTTTCGGACATTAGAAGTCCTTAGATTAGGGTTGATTCTCTAAGTGGACCTGTGTTGTGTTATTCTTAATAGTTGGGCTTGGGCCTAATACACCTCTCCAATGTCATCTTCAGTTTGTTACCCGAACTGGGTTTTGAATCTCCTTTTCAGGAAAAACTAGAAAGAAAACAAAATTGGATAAACCTTTAAAATATTAAAGAGAAATAATAAATTGAATAAATAAATAAAGAGAAACTTTCAAATTATTGTAACCGACGAGGGGTTGCGTCTAGGTTCATGTATGAATGTTTTTATCACACGGGTGTTCGCATTTGACACGTCTAGGGTGTAGTCTTAAGTCTCTCAACAGTGAACATAACTTTCACTTTCAAGATCGCACACGCACACGTCTTCTAAAATTGATGCCGTATGGACACTGTTTTTGGGATATTTTTATGAGAGAAAAATTTCTAAGTAAAAATCACTCGAAACCAAAAAAAAAAAAAAAAAAAAAAAAAAATGAACGTATGGAATTGAGCATAAATAGTAGTAAAATGATAAATCAATTATTTTATTTGGATATATATATAGATATGGAATATAATAGAAATATGTTTAGTAATAAATGAACAATAAATATTTTTAATGATAAAAATGTAATTGTAGTAATAATTTTAAATGAACATGGAATGAAATAGTGATTCCGTTTAAAAAAAAATGTATTCAAACATGGAAATAAGAGTAAGAATGAAATTCCGAAATCACAATTTCATTCCATTCATTCACTCACGTGACAATTTCACTTTTTGGTTTACTATACATGAAGAATTATTACTTATGATATTTTTAATAAAGACGTGCCAATTTCATTCTATTCCATCACATATTAAAGGTTGAAATAATTTATCATTAGCCACCCATTTTATTTATTCCGTTTCAAATGACTTCCTAATGTGAAAATATAAAAGCAAGGAAAAACAAAAAAAAAAACTTTGTACTCATCTTCACTCCTTTTTCTAGATTTTCACTTTGACACGTTAGAATAGTATTATGCATCATGATAAACATTCCCCCGTGAAGCATCGTTTTTTATAAAACATTACTCGCCTTAGAAGAAATGCCAAGTTGGAACGGCCGACCTAGTATTAATCTAGTTTGAAGTCATCGGGCTCTACGACCGGTCAAATTTGTTTCTTCTTTTTCTTTCCAAGGACGGGTCAATTTTGGTGCGGACAGAAAATACTGTAAAATTAAATGATGCCACTAGTCAATGAATTCATCTTATCCATCTGATGTTGGGGTTTAAAGTAGAGATAAGGTTGTCTTCTATTTGTCAAACGTCACTTTTTTTATTTATATATAACCAGACAGGCACTTGCCTATATAATATGTGTACCGTAAATGTAAAGGGAAAAGAAAAAAAAAAGAGAGAAAAAATCGAAAATTTATATATGATATAAATTCTTGATTAAAAGAATCCACGAGTCATCTCCTGAATTTAATAATTGTAGGACTAGATATAAACTATCAGCTTAAACCCTAGTAATAATTTGATCGAACATTTTTGGTTGAGTAATAGAAACGAGAGTTATGTTCATGAAATTGGGATAACCAAGTGATATTTATAATGATAAACCAGGAGCAAAAATGTTGGATCATATCTATCCCTCTACTCTCATCATTTTTAAGGAGCTCATACACTTAAAAGAGGTTTTCATAAACCTAAGAATTCATATAAGAATCCATCAATAAAAAGATTCATCTAATTTATTCATAGTTAGTATAACCTAATGAATGTTAAGCTCTATAAATACCAAGAGCTCCTCTTTATTTGAGGATTTTTTTTAAAAAGAAGAACTAAAAAAAACATCATCATGCTACCAAAATACTTTTACAAAAGATCAAACAAGCTTGAAACAAATAACATACTACCTCTTTTCAAAATAGTGGTGTTTGATGTATATAGCTACTTCATCTATTATTAGTGCATCCTAACCCATTGAGACTACATGTTCCTCTTCTTTATCTTTTCATATGCATGCATATAAGTATTGCAATTCGGTCCAATCCATTACTATAATTATGAGAATCTAAAGAATTATAAGTTTTCTTTTAGTTATATAGAATGGGTGGTTACATTATAATGAAAATATCTTTTTATGGAATGGAAACTAATTTTGGTAAAAGAATATGGCTTTTATGGGCAGAAGAGCAAATGATTAATGATGCACTTTTCTTAAAAGAAGTATTTATGCGTAAGATGAAAAGTTTATAGGTGTCTTACTCTTCACATAATATGAGATTTATTACAGAGAATGGAAAAATTAGATTGGTTTTATCCATCAGAAAGAATATTGTTTATGATAGCATTTGGTAACATAATTTTTTATTGTATTAGACTAAACAAAGTTATTGTACAATATTTATTTTACAAAATGTATTTAAGACTGGATAAAACTCTCTCCATAATTCTGGATAAAACTTGATATTTTTGTCCAATATATTTCAGGGTATAAAAATATTAGAATTGAACAAAAATAAAAACTCTTAATAAATGTTTTTTTCAATTCTATCTTATACGATACATATCGAATATGATATAAAAAAATTATATTATTTAATACTTATACTATATTATCCAATTTTTTATTTTATCTAATTTTTATAACCAAACACTAGTTAATACTAACCAAGCCCGAGATACAAAATAAAGGAAATAAAAATTTGGCAGGTGATTAATATATAATATAAAGAAATGGTCTCATCAAAGATAATATCAACACGACATCGTTCTCGTTAGCCGACCGCTTTTATAGACTGGATCGAAAATGCGGATGTCAATGCAAAGGCGCATAAAAGGAAGAGATATCGTTCAACCATCTACAGAACAAACACATGCATCCATACAATCGGACAAAAACTAAAGGATTTGCTTTTAATTTAATAAAATCTTAATCTTTGTGGTCAAACAAAGGCTCTTGCCTATCATTAACATTTATCACACAATATATAATTTCTGGTTTCACACAGCAATATGAATACTTGTCTTTTCATATGGTTTTTAATCTATTTGTATGCGGCACGTGTATTCACACGGCTTTTATTTGTTTTTTACACTATTATTATATAATTTTTTTATTTTCATTAATACCTATGTGGGTCACTACATTGATTTAATGCAAGCCACTAACACAATTTTATATACTAAAAGCCCATCTATTTGAGACTCTTCATTGTTATGATATGGTCCTTCAACTAAGAGAGACTCCAATTTTCTTTTATTTTTTTTTTTATTTGACAAATGCGAGATGAACATCATAGAAAAATAAATAATATCTAAGGTATTGAATACGGACACTAAAATAACAAAAAAAATACAAGATAAAGTAAAAAGGTTAGAAAGGAAAGAGGTTTTTAAGTAACTGAATCGAGACATGATAAATGTAGCCCTTACCATTAAGAAAAAACCCTCAGTAAATAGTATAAACTAATGCTGTTGGACATGGACTGGCTAGGCCGGTTCAATCGGAGTTGGTCATAAAAGTAGACTGGTCCACTCATTTGGCCCAGATTTGCATCGATCCAGATTGACCTAGGTGGTTAAACTAAATTGAACTAGGAAACCCAGACTGATTGACCTGAATTGAAAAAAAAAAATAAGAAAAAAAACTAGAATTTTAAATATGTATTCATACTATATTATAAATTTATAAAATATAATCATTATATCATGCTTATTTAATAAATAATTGATGAATTTGATCCAAATATAAATTTAATTGAGTGATAACATATATATTCATCTTTTATAATTAAATTATCTACTATATTTTTACTTTTTTGTGACTTCGGCTCGATCTCTCGACCCCGAACTCCTAGATTATTCGAGTCAAACCCTGACTTGGTTCTAACATCATTAGTATAAACTACTTGTGCATCTATGTGGAGGTGGGTAGTTAGTAATCATGTTCTAATACATGACATAAATAATGAATAGTTTTAAAATAATTACACCCATATTTTCATGTGTTAAACCATTCAACCTGTTCTATTTTATTA
This sequence comes from Combretum micranthum, assembly GCA_024138025.1. Taxonomy (NCBI): domain Eukaryota; kingdom Viridiplantae; phylum Streptophyta; class Magnoliopsida; order Myrtales; family Combretaceae; genus Combretum; species Combretum micranthum. The sequence goes on from JAMXBD010000079.1 coordinate 1,061,108, forward strand.
GAAAATTATATGGTCATGTGATAGTTATGACGAGATCGATTTCCTTACATCATTAAACGGTTGAGATCTTTTACAATTATGATCAAAACATTTATTTTTCTTTATATTAATTTTATAATCAATTTAATAATAATATTATAAAAAAGGGTTCGTAACAACACCGTAGAAGTACCTTATTTAATTAGAATTTTCTTTGGGAAGATGTTTTGAAATAATAATCGAGTAAATGCATTTGTCTGAATTATTCACTCAATTTGATGTCGCATATTACCTCCTACGAGTGTGCTACCATTATGCTTTTGGTAATGAAAACAAACACTTGCCAATACTCTTATATGCTAATGGAATTTTTTTTTCGATTTCTCAAGTGAGATCTACCAAAGTTTGAATATCCCATTTTCATTATAATTGAAAGAAAAAAAACATTTGGTTCTAAAAATTATATATAACTTTTTATTTTGCTTCTAGCAAAAAAAAAAAAAAAAATTCCCATATATAGAAGTGGAAGCTTATGTAAAATCCAGCTCGATTCAAGTGATGAAGTAGACAGGCCAAAAGGCCAAAAAAAAGAAAAAAAAATATGAAGTAGCCAGTAGGTTTTTACTCGAGACTTTTCTCACCTCACATGAAAAGGTTGACCTGTAATATTATACTTTTATTGATCAGTAGAGTTATTTCAACTAAAAATTTACTAAAATCCCTTTCACCGTTGAATAGATATAGGATTCCCTGAAGATATATATTGTTTAAGATCTAGGTTATGGAATTTTTTTTTTTTTTAATTGCCCAGTCTTTATGAAGCAGCACAACTTGACCATGCCTGCTTCATTATAGTAATATATATTATGATTATCGATGTAAAGCATTGCTTTTTCCCCAATTTTCAAATCCTTTCCCCAGTTTTCAAATCCATTGCGATTGTTCTTCCATCTGAGTTTTGAAGGCATTATTATATATGAACTGCTCTTAGCAGCCGTTTCAAACCAGTTGGTGTTGGGATGGCCTGTACAGCAACTGCATGGTGCATACATATTATATGTAAATATATATGCAATATTTTCTTCTCAAATCAATACGTGTAATTATCATTTTATCAATTTCTATGAATATGTTAAAGTTTAGTAGAAGTGGCTATATTTAATATATTCGATGACGAAAGTAATGCATTAGTAGCTTTATATTTAAAAAAGTTGATAACCAATTGGAAGCCCTTTCCAGTCCAAAAAAGGGGGGGAAAATAGGGAAGCTCTTTTATCTATTATAATTGAAAAAAAAATTACAAAAAACAATATCAATATTTTGGTGCTTTTTATAATCAATTGATTTGTATTTTTTTTAAAATAAACTCATTACTTGTATTTTCATCGCTATTGATCACTGTTATGTAGGGGATATATCTGCCAGCTCCCATTGTTACAAATAGTTACATTGATAAATTAATATTATTAAATATACTTAATTATATAATTTAGTAAAAAAGTTGTAAAAATACAAAATATATATATATATACACAACAGATATAGAAAATAAAAAATCAAGTGCAGCCGCCTCCGACCCTTACCTTAGGGTGGCTCCCTAAGAATCTATTGGGCTGAATAATTACCTATAGTGGAACCGTGGAAGGCACAGGCTATCTAAGGTTCAGGGAAAAATGTAATGAAGACCTATGGATTTTAAGGATTATAGGCGAGATTTTTTTCTAAAAAGTTTTATCTCTTTCTTTTGTTCTGTTTTTTTTTTTTTTTTCTTTATAATTAAACATTAAGTTTGGATGAATAGAATGAAATTAGCATTCAAACTATATTTTCATGAAATATTTATTTATTTATTTAGTTTATAAAAAATTTCATTAAAAGAATATTTTATTATATGTACTACGAAATAGATAAGGAATACTTATTCATTTTTTTTTACTAGAGAAATAACTATTTATGACTAGAAAATATATTTTATTTTAAAAATATCCTTAATTATAATATAAGGAATTTTTATTCTTTTTCAGCCTTATTTCATTCCAATAAACCAAACATAAGTACTCTTCGGTCCTTGGATGGTTAGTTAGTGTATTGAGCTTTAAACTCTTTTTTTAAATATTTTATATTTTTTATATTATAAAATTACATATTAATTAATAATATCACAAGTTGTTTATTATCAACCAATTAATTTACACATCCTTTATTAATGGTGATTGATAATAATGGAAACACATACCATAAGTTAAAAAAATGAAGGTTAGTTGATTTTAAAACTTCAAAATATACAGATTTTTTTTAATAAAAGTTTTATAAAAGAATTTATGCAAAAAAAGAAAAATAAACTTTTAAATTCCATAGGTGTAGATCTATAAATTTAAGTACCATTGCATTTTTTTTTCACTGATACGACTAGAAATGGAGATCCATACATAATATTTCTTCCTTGAGAGACATGAAGTAACTTGTTAAGGCCATGGACAAATACCATTACATTAGTAATAAGTACAGCACTAATACTACCGTGTTAGTACCGTCTTGATATCTTTACCCATTAATATCAATATGAATTGCCATCAAGACTGGCCTATTTCTTAGGTTAGTTAACACTTCCATCAAGTAATTTAGTTTGGAAATGCTCCATACTTTACAGTTTCTCCAAAATAAGAGGTTTCATTTTACATGTGAAACGTGCTAAATTAAAGACATCATTGGACGGACATCGCTCTTCAATAGACAGGCAGGCACAATTGCAATAATTGAGCATAGACACTAGAATATGTTCCTTTTGGAAAAAATATGGTCTATATCTATCAGTCTATGCATCAGACTATATTATTTATAGGTATAAGGTGCCAGAACATTTAATGGATCTAAAGTTGAACTTTTCATGATTTGTCAATTTGATTACACATACTAATGAATAAGCTGGCTTTATTGGTTTTTCCAATATCTATTTTTTTTTTTTTCGCCTGAATATGTACTCTTAAAAAAGGAAGATTTTAATCGTAGTAAGATGCTGGTAATTAAATTTGGATACTAACAAGTGTTATCCTATATATCCAGGCTAAGCATTACCTTTTAGGAACTCGAACTGATAAATCCAGATACTATCTTTTGAAGTTCTCGTTTAGAAAAGAAAATTATATGGTTTTATTATTTTTTTTAATGAAATTGGTCTCATGTTTATTTAACGGTTTATATTTATACTTAATCGTAATTATAATATTAAATTATTTGATATATCACTTACTATATATATTAATAGTTAAATTAATAACTGAACGGCAGTTTAAGAGTATTGTAGAAATTCCCATTTAAAAGTTCTGGCTTATAATTTTCTTCTTCAGCGTTGACAATATAATATTTTGCATTATATGTTCCCTAAATGATGTATACGATTATATTATAAATCTCTCCTTGAAATTTTTAAGAAAATAGAGAGATCTTTTAATGGAAAGAAGTTTATTCAGATAAGATCTTTTTCCTGTTTTGTACATATACCTTTTTCCCTCACAATTTAATGTTTTCGTATGGGATTGGCAATTGGCATCCACTAAATGTGACCCTTAGGCCTTAAGATGAAAAAACTCCAAAATACATTGCACCAAAAACTGAAAAAAAAAAAAAATAGATGCCACCCCACTTCTTCAAATGATGCATAAATGTGACAAATAATTTATGCTATTCCACACACAAAGATTCATCTTAAAAAAGATAGGTGTTAGCAGTCCATAATATATATAATATATATATATATATATATATATATTATATAAAAGCGATGGGTGTTAAGATCCGTAGATAGGAACTTGCACCATTATATATACGTGACTCCATCAACTACTGCAAATATTCACGCAACTAAACTTACTTGCACTTAAAAGGAATCATTCCATCGGAATGTGTCAACATCATCAACATTTAAAAAAAAAAAAAGAGAAAATTCATATGGTATTATGATATATATATCATAAAATTTTAATATATAAAGTTATAAAATATAAGTGGAAATCGTTTTATAAGCTATGTATTTTATGTGTGAAATTTTATTGGTACTTGAACATTATATATGTATTCACTTTATTGTAATAACCACTCTTTTACTGCCTTATTCTTATGAATAATAAATAATATTGAATAGTCATTCATTTTTAAGCTTAAAAATTTTATTATAATTAGGAATAACAATTTTATTGTAACCGTATCAATTCAGTAGAACTAACCGGATTGATAACACCCGATTGACATCGAACTCAAGGCATCTTAGAGAGGGGCAATTTGATATAGTGTTATTTTTTTATCCTTCAAATAAGATGCATGTAACTAAGAGATGCACGAACTAAATTTAGATTTATTAGTGTTTCCATGACAAATGCTTTAATTTGGGTTGTCCTTTCCATGTTTGTATACATACTTGCAATTCGTATACCCTCATTTGTAGTATATCTTTTAACGGAGCCTTTTCTAAAGTTTTATGTTAATATTTTGATCAAAATTTTTACGATATGGTTGTCATTTATATTGCCAAGATAATCAAAATTTATGAAGATTTTTTGTTATTTGATGGTTTAGATAGTATATCGATATTTATATCAAAATTTATAACATAGTTAAAAATATATGTTGACAAGTTGATGCCTGTGATTGTATGATTTTCTTATGTATCTGCATTCGTATCTAATATACATGTCTACCTTATCTGTATTTGTCTGTTTGATATGTTGAAGAGTAAAAATATCTATTTTTCATCTGTATAAGTTTTTTAATAAATAATCTATCTTAAAATAATAAAAAAAATATCAAAACGATTAAAAAAAGTAAAACAAGCAGAACATAATGACTTGATTATCATTTTTTTTCCACATAGGGTTTGCTAGTGTGGCTGAAGTATATTTGGTGACTCAAATGATTAAATTAAAATCTTGCAGCTGATATCGGAACAAGAAAAGCTTTCTTTCTTGCAAAACCCTAAAAGAGCATAAATCCCGCTATTTTTCACCCACCTAGGTACCTAGCTGTTAGGGGGAAAAGGCTCCCTTCCAAACAGGGCAACAGATGTAATTTAATGGCTTCATCTGTATTGAAATACGACTCACCCGGTATGGATATTGTCCTCTCAAAAAAGTAGTCTGTTTGAATCATTTCGTTCCCATTTGGTGTAGATTTGTGAGCAGAAGCAATATATTAAATCGTGATAGATGTCAACTTAAATTCATTTAACGAATAAATTATTTTTAATATCTGAAATAATTCCATTTATGTAGTCAAATATAAAAATTGGCAAAATTTAGGTCAATCGTAAAAATTAATAAAATTTATTTTACCAATTTGATAGGTAAATTAGTAAAATTAATATATCAAACGTGAGATTTGCCTATAAATAAATTACTCTCACCAAAAATTTTTCCTAACAGTTTTTAGCTATAAATGGCATCATGATACTGACAAGATCATTTTCTACCATGGTACTGGGGGCTGATTTTATTAAATGATCCTTCACGTTTAACCTAAGCCCTAGCTTTTTTGTTATAGACACTAGGTTAGGGTTGTTTTATTGAGTTATTTGATAGGTCGACTCGTAGTCCATTGGAGAGTCACATCATTATTAATAGGAAGAAAAGCATCCAATAAAAATTTTCAGTGAAATAATTGAGGCCTTATGCATTCGTAGCCTTTGACAGGGTTGACTGTATTGTCAATTTTTTACTTATATGTTTATTTATATCAAAATAATATATAAATATGTTTGGTTTAATTTATTTATTTTTTATTTATTTTAATTTATTTGATTTTTATAAAATTATAATTATTTTATTTATATTTATTTTTTAATAAATATTTGTTAAAAAAAGCTACCAAACAGAAGTCATCGAAATTTGTTGTGCCCCCAATGTTGTTGCCATTTTATTTTGGTGTATAAATATCTACAATGCATTTATAACATGATAATAATGTTTATTTTATTTTAAAAATATTTTTATTTTTTAAATTTATTTAACATATTACAAGTATTTATTTACCGAAATAATATGGAGGAAATATTTATCTCAGATAGAGAAATATATGGAGGTGTAAAAGACAACCTAATTGGGATATATATGTCGATATATATATTTTTTGCATTCCCAATTAATGGACGGTTTTGGATATCTTTGCCGTAAGGAATAATATATATGCTTAGCAGCTTCTCCAACGCACAACGGAAAACTTTATCACGCATCTAATTCTAATGTCGTGGCAATGACATGCGGCGATGGATACGTAAAGGAAACATAAATAATAACATGGCCGTCACGGCAATGGATAAACGATAGATATTAAATCTAGGAGACATTTCGGATTGAATTATTGCAGAGCAAACAGAATCGTTAACTTTTTTATTGATGGGCGAAATCTAACTTGTTCACATAGATATATGAGAAAAAATTTTACGTGTGACAGTACATTGTCACACGCACCTATACACACACACGTGGGATAAATATTGATTACGAGTCATTTGTTTCATCTTTTTTTATCATTTTACCACATTTCATTTTTGTTATTTTTAAAACAATATTTATTAAAAGACAGATATAGATAAAAAACAGGTATTTTTACTCATAAACAGATTAGACATAGATAAGTTAAATGCAAATCAGATATAAATAAGATACAAATAAAAATCAGATAATCCAAACCGACGTATATTTGAATATATATGAAAGTGAAAATGGTAATTTTTTGAAAAACGTTGGTACAATACAATTCAAAATTTTTAACACCATATGTCTTATAATTTTATTAGTAATTTTAAATAATGATATGTGCACAGGCAGTGAATCTTTTATATATTAAGAGTTTGTGCACTTGCAAATATGTCACTTTCGCGTGGAATAACCATCATATACAGTTATAAAACATAGCAATTAGGCCAATCTAAGCTGGTTTTTAAACCCTAGTTTCAAGTTTTTCTTTCTTAATTAAGTGATAATGGCTATTCCGCTCCAAATCATTAAGTGTGCTTTTTTTTTTTAAAGGAGAAAAAAAAAAGGAAATATGGGTAAAAAAAGCAGTTATGATTTTTTTTTTTTTTATAATTAGATTTTTGTATTGAATAAACAAATTAAATCATAGAGAAGAAAAAAGATTCAAGAGATATCATATATCGTGTATAAATATGACAAGTAATACCTACTGAATCTTTTTTTTTTAATCAAGATAATTTTATTATTTTGCGATACATATAATATTATTTTGATGAGCAAAACTATATTGGTTCAATATCGGTTTAATTTGGTTAGTTTATGAGTAAAATTATCGATTTTTTATCGATATCATATCTATATGGTTTAATATCTATTTAATACCAAAACGATGCTAAAATAATACCAGAACACTACCCAAGCAGGTCCTAAATGAAATATGCATATATGTACACTTTGACAAATCAACAAAAGAAATTCACGATGAAGAACAATAGGTCCAATTAAATTTTCCATGAACATTATTTCTCCACGTTTCTTTTAGCTTATTTTCAAAACCAACCATCTCGCCTGACATTACAGAAGAACAGAATGCGAGCAAATTAATATTCTCAAGAACAAATTATGATTTGATTGATGAGGAATAATAGAGCCCATCAAAATGGAACTAGCATCAAAGCTAGCCCAATTGTGTCATCTAATAAACCAAAAGAGATACTCCACTTAATACGCAAACAAGTTCTAATTATGATGATCAAGAATTTGAGTTTGTATACTTCAAATATCTATTATACCCCCCTTTCCTAGAGGGACTCAATAATCTAATTGACATGGTTTTATTAATTAAAGAAAAACTAAGTATTTATAACGTAGTTATTAAAAATTTATGTTGACTAGGTTAATAAAATTACATGATGATGATGATTATTATTATTATTGCATATAAGGGTTTGTCTTAGTGTGGTTGAATTATATTTGACAACTTAAATAATTCAATTAAATTCTTGCACGCATTGATTCAAAAAAGGCTTTCTTTCTTATAAAACCCTAAATAGCATTTGATTATAAAATTAAATAGGACAAGGAAGAATAGACAACACAATATGAGAAATACTGAACAATATAATTATCTTCTATCACATTTGGTATACATGGTATAGTACAGCATCAGACATAATTTTTATTAAGAAATTTTATTTTTGTTCAGTTTGAATATTCTTATACTATGAAATATAAAAGACAATTTTTTTAATTTTTATCCAATCTTAGATATATTTTATAAACCAAACATGATACAATGATGTTATCTTGTCTAATAATATAAAAAATTGTATAACTAAACATTATTCTAGAGAACATAGACCACCTATTCTTCACTCACCTAGAAACTAGTTTTTAGGGGTAAAAAAGCATCATTCTTAGCGGTGCAACACATATAATCTGATGGCTTGTTTGTATTGGAACACAACCCACTTGGTATAAATACTATTCTGTAGAAAAAAGTAGTCTATTTGAATCATTTCCTTTCCATTTATAGATTTGTAGCAAAAGCAATATAATAAATCAAGATAAATGTCATATTTGCTACTTGAATTTATTTTTACAAATGGGTTAATTAGTTTTTATAGGGTTAATATACAAATGATATAGTACCAGAAATTTGATAAAATATGTAATTAGATACTTGAATTTTGAAATTGATAAATTTAATGCTTCAACTTTGAAATCCAAAAATGCCCATAATTTGATAGCTTATTTGTATTGGAACACAACCCACTTGGTATAAATACTATTCTGTAGAAAAAAAAGTAGTATATTTGAATCATTTCTTTCCCATTTATAGATTTGTAGCAAAAGCAATATAATAAATCAAGATAAATATCATATTTGCTACTTGAATTTATTCTTACAAAAGGGTTAATTAGTTTTTATGGGTTAATATCACAAATGTACCTGAACTTTGATAAAAATATATAATTAGATACTTGAACTTTAAAATTGATCAATTTAGTATCCAAAAGAATTTTTGTTGCATGTTAGTAGTATCTCCATAGGTACTAAATTGATTAATTCTAAAGTTTTTCATGTATCAAGTTGATCAATTTTAAAATCAATATTAAATTCATCAATTTCAAATTTTAGATTTAATCGCATGTTTTGCTAAAGTTATGTACCATTTATGATATTATCTCGTTGTTATATCTAAAATTTAAATAATTTTCATAGTCACATGAAAAAATTGATCCAAGTTTAGATAGTTAATCGTAAAGATTAAGAAAATTTACTAGTATTGGTAAGTTCTATAAATTAGTAAAATTAAGGATAAATTATGAAAACATCGCCCGTGAGTAAAAATGTCAAATTGTATTTTGTCCTTAAATTAATGGATGAAAGGCGAGATTTACCGGTAAATAAATTGCACCACCAAATTCTTGATAACAGTATCAGCTATAGCCTATAAATGGCATCATGCAACTGACAAGATCATTTTGTACCATAGTACTGTGGGCTGATTTTATTAAATGATCCTTCACGTTTAACCTAAGCCCTAGCTTTTTTTTATATTATAGATGTTAGGTTAGGGTTGTTTTATGGAGTTATTTGATAGGTCGACTCGTAGTTCTTGTAGAGTCACATCATTAATAGGAAGAAAAGCATCCGATCTTTTGGCTTTTGACAGCACAAGTGAAAAGTAGTGAAGAAAAAATGAGAGCCAAGTGCTTTTGTACACCATCATCACCTCTTAATGGAGCAATGTCACTATCATGAATGAGGACGATTAATATCGCAATTAGGGTTTTCTTTCTTTCTTTCCCCTCCTCCGTCCCTCTCTCCCCTCTATTAAAGCCGTATGCTTTGGTTCTGCGAAATTTACGGATATTTTTGAACACTCCCTCCCCTTCTCTCTCTATCAATATATGCGTGAAGAAGACATAAAGAAAAGATAATAAATTATATGTATAAATAACATACTTGTCAAAAAAAAATTTTCCATTCAAGGATATGTGTTTTGAATTATGAAGGTGACACTTGCCTAACATCATCGGTGTTGGATATGTTCTCGTGGAAACCGGAGGTGGAAACAAGGAATACGTCTCTTGAGTTGACATTATTTATTTGTCCTTTGTATGAAAATTGACTTCGAGATGTTGCATTTAGAGATAAAATTTTTTGGTTGTATGCATCTGACTCAATAATAATTAAATTTTAGGGATTTAATAAATTTATTAAAAAGTAGTCGGTCTTAGAAAAATTACGTCCATATATATATATATATATATATATTTATATATCTTCCTTCTAATCATGCGCTAATACGGACATATATATATATATATATAATATCGTAAACTAGGAATGAACGGATAATTCTATTGTACTGAATACCTATTTGGACTTTATTCAACCAGGTAGGATTTAAGGCTGAAAAAAAGAAAAAACAAATCAACCGAACCGTGAATTGCACTGGATTAAATCGAATCAAACCGAAATTTGATTTTTTTTTAATTAGTTTGGTTTGGGTTCAATTAGCTTGTAGCATTCAGTTCCCGATTCGATTCATAATACAAAATCGAAACCGAACTGAACTATGTAATATATATTAAAAAATTCATAAAAACTTGTTAATGATTTATGTATATGCATCCATTTCCATGTTCATGTGATTTTTTAATATTAAATTTCCAAGAAAAAAAGGTTAAGATAATGACCAGAATTAAAAAGGTCCTAAAGAAAATATCATTCATGACATCCGATTAATGATTTATATATAAGAATATTATAAAATTAATAAGAAGATTAGTCTATTTTATAAATATTAATTTTAAAATAAAATTTTATTATAACGTTAATGATTTATCTTTATGCTAATTGCTAGTAGCAACTATTTGAGCTTTTAGAAATATCGTTAGATTATTTTTTTATAATAACCGGTTCGAATCGTATATCGATTATTTTTTTCTGTTCGAAAAATTAACGAATCGAACCATATAGTTATGTTCGATTTCATAAAAATAATAAAACTGTAATTTTTTGTTTAGTTCAGCTCGGGGAGCGAACCGAACGACCAGTACCAATCCATCCCTAGAAGGATCTAGGTAGTTATTAAAGGTCATAGGATAATGTATGGGTACAAATTCTCTAAAACTTGATAGAGTACATGCATGAGGTCTTCATATCCTATATTTACTATGCACCTGTACTATAATTAAAAAAAATACATGTTCCAAGTTATCTTATATTTTTCTTATTTAATATTATAAATTATTTTGATATATAAGATATAAATAATAATTTTTCATTTTTTTTTATTTTACAACTACTTTTATTCAAGATTATTATTTGTGACTACCTTCTGAAAATTTTAATTATTGAAGAACTTATTATTTTTATTTTCGAAGAACTTTAATTGTATGTATGTACTTGAAATCCCAGGTTATATAAATATGTAGTTTATATTCTAAAATTGATTAATATAGAACTAGTTCAAAAAAAAAAATTATTTTGGAATTTGCTATGAGTTTTATAATTTTGTTTAATATCATATAAATATGTTTTATATGTATCTATTAGGTTTCAAATTGTATGCATAAAAAAATTATGTATGTTGAAGAATTTGTGATATTGACAAATTACTTTCAAAATTCATTTCCACTTGTTATTTATAGTGAATATATGAAAATAAGATAGTTTTATATATTACATAAAATCATATCTAACATTATAAACTTGAAGTTTAAGGAAAAAGAAAAAAAAATAGAGATCTCGTGAAAAAATATACAAGCTTCATAAGGTACCATTTTTCCTGCAAGTTTTATAGGTGCGGGATACAGAGTGGGTACAAGATATCACGGATATGTTCTAAGTACAAAATTCAGTATCTTGTACCTTACGGGTAGGGTATGGATAGTGTGTCATACCCTACCCATCTTATACTTGCTCTCTATCATGGATGATCCTAGACAAAGGCTGATAAAAGCCCCGACTCCATTATTAAAAAAATTGATTATTGTAATATATTTAAATAAAAAATATGTATTACATTTAGATTTCTAATAAAGTGAGTTTGCTCTTGGTCATTTGATTTTGCATCCTTTCATACATTATATATTTGTGAGAGATTAAAATAAAAAATATAATATATAGGATATTTTTTATTTTTGGACATGACAATATCTAGGTATAGTGACGTTTAAAAATCACCATTTCTTTTAGCCACTTGAGGAAAGAAAAACTTAGTCCTATTCCATCTTTCTTTTCTATGAAAAATACTAGTGAAAAATAGGACCTGATTCCATATTGGATTACTTCTCAAAAAAGCACTTCTGCCACCAATAGCCATGTTTCATTCTTTTGGAAATGGGGATAGTGATTAGGTCAAATTTTGTTAGGTTCTGTCCCTTGTTGTAAATGAATACTACATTGAATGACCGTCGCAGGTGACAATAATACGGTACCACAAATAGGGCTTCCACTAACACAAATATTTATTAAATTTTTCACAAAGTACCAATTGGGAGGGTTATATGGCTAATTACTAGTCATTTGTGTAGTAATTAGTACACTGGACTGATAATTCGTACTACAAACTACACTAGTACATACTTTTATTCTGCACTACCTTATATATTAAATCAATTCATTGTCTGAGGACTAAGTTTGTGGAATTTATGATTTTAACTTGGTATTTACAATAAATTACATGAATAATTAATCAAATTTAAATACAAAATCGCAATTAAATATTTCTTTCATCACAATTAGACTCCATAAGCTACAACATGACAGAGTCATTAAAAAATTTCATCAAAAACTAATTATTTCAATATATAGGAAAAATTAAAGACACTTTTGCAAATAGAAATTTAATAAATATTAAACCTTTACTTTTCTGAAATCTTTTTCATCTTTGTAAAATATATGTCAAAGAGAGTCTAAAATAATTTTGTTTTTTCAATTGAAGAGCATCAAATTAATTTTTGAAAATGCACTAAAGTTTTCGCCCAAACTAGGACTCCTATCGAATAAAAAGTTCATTATAATAAAGCGAAAAATAATATATTAAACTAGAGGTAAGAGGCCTAGTTAAAATCCTACAATTAATTAAATTTGTTGATTTAATATTTTTTAATATTAAAACAAGATACCGCGAAAACAAAGCACCATGTTCGTCTGAGCCAACGGCGGCGTGAGGCTGGCGAAAATGCTCCTCAAGCGGCCTTCCTTCGCCCCTTGGTGGCTTGAACCGGCTGCTCTTACTTTATTCCTAGAACCCTCAAAAAGAGACCAGATTTCGCAGCATATTTTTCAGTCTTTTTTTTTTCCTCTCCTTTCCCCCTCTGATTTTACATTACCAAACGATGTAATTTGAAGTCCGTAGATGTTTTGGTGGGAATCGAATTTGTCATAGTGCAATTTAAGTGTTAAATGCATGTTGAGTTGAGCCATCCATTATGTAGCATTAGGTATCCTTATTTCAATGAATCTCCAATTGCTGTTCAACCATATGAACAAATGATGCCCATCAATCAACACCATTTGTTATAGATTTGTCAATTATTGATAACTTTTACTGATTAGGTATAAATTATCTATATTATGTGCATATATAATGCGTTTTAAGGGAGTATATATATTTAATTTAGACATCTTTTCTAGTAATTTTATTACATTTGTAAGCTAAATATTTTATCTTTGTGAAAATTTAAACCTTGAAGAAGAACGTGAATCTCTATTATTTAGTAGGGATGGAATCGGGCCAGGTTTTGGGATTGGTCATATACCGACCAACTTCCCTATAGAGACTTCGAAAACCGACTTGAAATCCTAGAGGGTTTTCATTATCATACCAAACTTGCCCCAATATGGTTTTGGGTCGACTCGGACAATTATATAGGGTTTTTCTATCTTTTTTCCCCTTAATTTTTTCTATTTTTAAGGTTATTTTTGCATGTTATTATTTTTTTAAAAGGATCTGTGTCAATGGGGATTTTGTTAGATAACATCTGTAGTGTGCATCACAAAATCCAAACTAGTGTGTTCTATGAAGATAACATTAACTTAAAAATATGCATGCATAGATTATTCAAACATCTAATCAAACTATAATTAAAAATATCATCTTGATAAGTAATCCATACAATTGCATTCTACTAAAATTATATCCCAAGAGATTTTGCTTTTTATGACTTTTCTTTTGTTAAACTGAATTTTTATAATTATTTTATTTTATATTTTATTATAATTTATTAGATCAGGTTTCTCATAGAGTGATAATGGTGACCCATGACCTAACCTTAAACCCATAGGGTCATAAAATTTTTCTCAAAACCTTATAGGGTTTTTAGCAGGTCAAGAGAGTTGAGTACCCTATAATGATCCTCTCAATTACGTCTCTATTGTTTGGCTTCCATAGATGTAGAGAAGAGGAACCAAAAAACAACGTAGCAGAGTGAAAGAGTTCTTAAGCCATTAAGTTTGTTATAAGGTAACAAATATTTATACAAAAGCTATAATGACTATCTATCTAAAAACCAAAATAGGGTGCATATAAAGATACAACTTAACTTAAATAAATAATAGATATAATCCTTACATCTCCCACTCAAGTTGGAGCTTTTCATAAGCCTAACTTGACACAAAGATGTTGCAGATGTATGGCTCCTAAAGTTTTGGTTAATAAATCTACCAATTGACTCAAAGATAGCATTTATATTGGTTTTAGAAAACCAAAATTGATATGATTACGAACAAAATGGGTGTTGATATATTCTTGTTTTGTTCAACCATGAACATAAGCATTTTGTGCAATTAACAAATCCGACTTGTCATCACAATGAAGTTCAATAGGGAATTGCACAAGAGATTCAAATCTCAAAAATATATGATAGCCATAGTAGCTCTTTGGTTGTAGCAGCCAAACTTTGATACTCCACCTTAGTAATGGATGTAACAATTATAAATTGCTTCTTATACTTCCAAGATACTAAAGCTCACCCCAGAAAGATGTAATAACTAGAATTAAACTTTCTAATCAAACTACTAGGTAGCCCCAATCCAAATGAAAAATGAATGCAGCTTTAAGGCATTATGAGATAAGTGAAATAAACCAATGATGAGGATCCTTTGAGATATTAAAATAATTGAAATCAAGCTTGAAGATGTTCTACTAATCTCGATAAAAGGATGGATTCAGCAATAGTTTCCAAATTCATTATTTAACAGCAGCCTTTGAGACAAGGGAAAAGATTTTTGTTTTGGCACCAATTTAGCAAGCTTCTTGTATCATGTCTAAAATGAACTTCCTTTGATTAACTAGGATGAATTAATCTATTCTACATAACCGGACCAAGAAAGACACATGCTAAATCCATACTTTGATGTAAATTCATCATGGAGGCATTACTTTACTAGAGATATAAACTTCTCATTAGATCTAGTAATCAATGTATCATCAACATATCACAATATCATAACAATACTAATTGTACTATGAAGAGTAAATGACGAATAATCATGCTTAGATAGAGAAAAACCAAGAGAATTGATGAACTTAGAAATTTCTAAATTTCATTGTGTTGAAGCTTCTTTATTGTCATAGAGAGATTTCCTCAACCTATGAACTTGGTGTGACTTTGCTTTAGTATAACTTTTAAGTGGATTCACATACACTTCTTTACCAAGATGTTCATGTAATAATGCATTACTAACATCGATTTAATGTAATGGCTATCGATAAGTAGTAATCATAACTATCAATGCATGAGCACCTAATTTAGCTGCTACGAAAAAGTGTCATGATAATCAACTTTTTCAACTTGATAAACCTTCTAG
Source organism: Combretum micranthum (assembly GCA_024138025.1). Taxonomy (NCBI): domain Eukaryota; kingdom Viridiplantae; phylum Streptophyta; class Magnoliopsida; order Myrtales; family Combretaceae; genus Combretum; species Combretum micranthum. Next base: position 1,076,884 of record JAMXBD010000079.1, read on the forward strand.
ATACTAATTTAGCTTTATATTTTTTATAGTCTCATATGTTTTATATTTAATTCAATAGACCCATTTTCAACCAATAACCTATTTCCCTTTTGGTTATTCAACCAAACCCCAATTCTCATTAGCCTTAAGTGCATTTAACTCATTTTGCATAGTAAGCTACCATTCTTTATGCTTTGATGCTTCTAAGTAACTATGTGGTTTGTGAGTGAGTAACAAGTTAAATAAAGAAGCCACAAAGTTATTTGGGTAGGCAGCAAAAGTAGAATTATCAAACAAAGGATATATAAAGGAAGAAGAAGGAGAAGCATTTGATGAAGAAAACTTGATTAGCCATAACAAACAATGACTTTTGTTTTGTTAAAGTACAAAATCATCAAACCATCTAAGGTGGTCTTTCTTTCTTTGTTTGACCCATGCGGTAATGCTTGATTGGAAGCAACATTTTAATGGGGATTGGAAGAATAAACTCCATTGAATGAAGATGATTAATTAATTGATGACTAACAATTGATTAAATCAAATTGATGACCCACTGCGTTACCATGCTTGAATTCTATAGAAAGTGACGAATAAGGGGATAAAGACTTGAAAGAAAAATGAATATTAGGAACATTTGACGACCAACCTATATTCGAAAGTGTGTTTAAAGGGAACAACAAGTTCAAAGAAAATAACTTCATGAGAGACAAGAATTTATTTGTGAGAAAGATCATAACCCTTGTATTCTTTCCAATCATGAACATAAATCAATTGATCCCCCTAATCTTAAACCTATCTTTAAAGCAAGGGTGTTTAGCAACAAAACATTAGCAATCCATTACTCTTAGATGATCAAAGGTTGGAGTTTGACCAAACAACATTTCATAAGGTGTTTTTGAACCTATATTATTTATAAAGATTTGATTGATTGGGTAGTAATTAGTATGTATTCCCCCTAAAATTCCTTAGGTAAATGAGCTTGAATCCTTAAGGACCTTTCAGTATCCAAAAGATGCCAATGTTTCCTTCTGGAACTATCATTTTGTTGAGGTGTATAATAAACTATTGTCTTATGATGAACAGTACCAAGATCATTGCATGTACTTTGATAAATACTAGACAAAAATTCATTTATATTATATGTTTTCACAATATTAGGGACCATTAGAAAATGATTTGAAATATATGAGAACAAATTTTGAAAGACTTAAGCTTTTTGGCTTTTATGGTGAAGCAAAAATGTTGAAGTAGATTTTGTGAAATCATCAGCTATTGTCAAGAAGAATCCAGCCCTTGAAATTGACTTAATACTCAACATGGAGTAACTCAAAAGAAAATTTAGAAACACTGAGACTTATTTGAATTAGAAGTCCATGGAACTTGGCCACTTGACAAACATCACAAACAAAATGTCGAAAATTATATGATTCACAAACATCCAAATGTTGTAGTTTGGAAATAGAACTATGACCCAACCAAGCATGGAACAAAGTAGGATCTATAGCATCATTACAAAGAGATGCTATATTAGAATTAAAAATATATATTTCAATAGTGCTAGACGAATAAGCCATATATGAACTACAAATAATGCTTTCGAGTTGAAGTACATATAGCCCACACATTGCTTTAGCCATTGCAATTGGTTTATCAGTTTGTAGATCTTGAAAAACACACTTATATGAATATAAAATCGCAACAAGGTATTGATCTTTCACAGTACTATAAATTAATAAAAGATCGTAGGTAAAATGAGGCATTAATAAAACATTATGAAGGACAAATGTGGAGGAAATAGTGACCGAAACTACCTTGGTTACTAGAATGACTTTACTATGTGTAGTTCAACATTGAGTGGACAGATAAGGTTAGAGATATCATGTAAGGTACTTAGAAAGGGGTCATATGATTTGTGCTTCTGTGTCCACTATCCATGAATTCACACTATTAGATGCAATAAGACAAAAGAGAATTGAAAGTATACCTACGAATTGAGCATTACCAGCTAAAGCATTACTTTAAATAGCTTTCTTGCTTCTCTTTGCCTTTCATCATTTGAACCATCTCATAGCAAATACTATGTAACAATTGCTTATGACTAGAACATAATTGTTGCTAACTATCCATGCCCATATCAACAACATCAAAAGGTTGTCAACATAGCTTTATCTTCTTTGCTACCATATTATTCATTGTCACAGTAGTATTGTTAGCATTAGCTTTTCAATTATATGTCCATCATCCTTCTAATGCTGACATGATACCTAACCTTACTTTTTTTTCTGGTCTTGCGTACTCCTTTTGCTTTTAATGTTAAAAGCTAAGGTTTCACAATCAGAAGTGAAAAGAGAAGTGATTTGTCTCATTTCTCTTTTTATTAAACTAGGCAAAATGCCTTATTAACATTAGGTATTGGATTCGTAGAAATAATTTGATTCCAAACCATTATAAACCTCATTTGAAGCTATCAAGAATTACACCAATTTGCTATGTGATTGGATTTAAAGCAATTTCTCCTTAAGATCACAAATACAATAGTTCACCTTACCACAACTGCATTATAGATACGCATGCAATTGTTGCAATTCATCTCAACACTTCTTGAGCTAATTATAATAAACTCCTATACTTTGATTATTTTGCCTCAAATTGCAAATATATTTGTAATTGAAATCCTAAAGGACTATTAGATACTCCACATTCCTCCATAACCTCATTCCAAAGTAGTTTGATAGTTTGACTATACAAAAATTGTGGAGATAATTCAATTGTGATCAACTTAATCTATATACAATGCACCATGTATAAGCGTACCTAAACCATTACACTAAATTTGGTGAATTTTTAGTGGTTTTAGAATTGATCCATCAATAATACCTAACTTCATCTTTGCTTTTAACCTTAATTTGACCAATCTACTCCATCTTAAATAATTGTTTCCATTAAAGATCAATGTTTCAATGCTCATGTTAAGGTTATTGGATTGGAACCCAACAAATATAGAGAATTAGTAATAGAAGAATCCCTTAAAACTATAGTTGATTGATTAAGAGGAATACTCATATTTGTCAGCTAAACAACTAATATCAATAATAAATGAAATTTCAATCGAGAATCATACCTCTAATGCTCTAATACGATGTGAAAATTTAAACCAAGAAGAATGTGAAAATTTGTTGTTTGACTTCCATAGATGTAGAGTAGGAACCTGAAGTAACAAAGCGAAAGAGTTCTTCTTAAGCCATTAAGTTCGAGTAAATTACATTGAAGGATATCAACATTTGGGAGTAAGTTCGTTTAAGGTATCAACGTTTCTAGTAGTTTAAAAGAGGTTTCATTGTTTAGGGAGTAAATTCAATTAAGGTACCAATATTTTAAAAGATTATAAAAAAAGAACAAATGTTTTGCAAATGAGTCAAATAAAGTATCAATAAATGACCACTAAGGAAAATTTAGGAAAATTAATTTAAACATTGGAACCTTAAATGAACTTTGTGAAACATTGACATCTTATGTGATTCATTTTGTGAAATGCTGATTCATCTTTTTAACCACTCAAAAAGATGATATCTTGAATGAAATTACCCCCAAACCTTAATATCTCATAGTATAATTTACCCATTAAGTTTGTTACAAAGTAAGAAGTATTTATACAAAAGCTACAAGAACTATCGATCTACCAACCAGAATAGGACGCATGTACTCTATAGGTACAACTCGACTCAAATAAACAATAGATATAATGTTTACGATCTTTGAGGTCTTGTTGTATCTTGAAGTCCTTTTGAACTTTTTAAATAATGAATTATATAGATGACTTTTATTTTTGCTAATATAAAACTTTGAGAAATGAATTTTAATGGGTCATATCGCCTAGCTCATATGGCCTTATTACAAAATTCAAACTAAAATGGAAGACCTTATATTGTCAAAACATAAATGCATAGCTCGAAAATTCAGATAACTAAGTGGAAGACATTGATTTCAATGAATCAATTTTTTGGAGAATGAAAATATTTGGTGTGCTCGAGTAGACGAAAATAGTGATTAGAGGATTGGGTTAGTCACAAACTTAAAAGACCATTTTTGGAAGGCATCACATTGAACTTAAATAAGTGATGTCTCTAAACTCCATGATTGAATTTGAAATAGATAAAAAATAAATGGAAATTAAAAGACATTGGTAAATCAATACTAAATATTACTTAAGTTTAGTGAAACAAACTTGAGGTTGACTAAATCAACGACTAATATGATATATTGCTAATAAGATTTTCTCATTAATGAAAGTGCCATATGAGTCATGGAAAATCCAATAACAAGATGTTAATGAGATTTGATATGACACATAGATTACAACAACAAGGTATGGCACAATCTAGCAAGAGATTAATAAGTACAGAGGTTGGCCACAATGATTGACATGAATAAAAACAATTAAGAAAAATCAATGCATAATAACTGAGATAACTCATTTAGAAGATTTCTTCCCATCATGGGGAAATATGCATCTGTTTGTACAAAGTAGGTTTTAACATAAGTAACCATTGTTGATTAAAGTAACGTAAAATAAAATAAAATAAACTGTTTAGACAACTTCATTGTAGGGTTTTGTGTCGCTTGGTTCCTACCTTTGAGTAATACAAAACATTGCCCATTCAATTTACGATCTGTTTGAATGATTTGTTTTAAATGGTATCTATATTAGTATCTATATCATATTTATTTCATTTCAGTATTTAATATGTTTGATCAATTTATAAGTGCAAATGTTGTTTTTCATCGGTATCTATTTTTGATAAACAATATGTTTAAAAATGATAAAAAGACGAAGTCAAAACGATAAAAAAGAATGACAAAACAAACATAGCCGAGAGATTTGCCTTGATATCTTTAGATATTCAGTTGTTTTGAATGCTTAAGTTGAACATGATTTTAAAATGCATTCAACATCTCTACTAGACAATTGAAATTAAGCAGTCAACAATTCAGTTAGAACATAAGTAATATTTAAATAAGTTAGAATCAAATACAAGTCAGAAGCTATTGATTCTAACTTGGACATCACTAGTTGTGTAGTATTTTATGAGGCCCGACCACTTTGGATTCGGTATGAATCCTTGAAAACTTTAATCAAACCATTTATTACTTACCAATTTACTCCATTCGTTTTATTATAATTGTAATTCTTTTATAATATTATTTATTATAAAAAGTTATTATCATATTTATTTATTTCATCATAATAGAAGGAATCCTTATTTCAAAAAGTATAAAATCAATTTTTATTCAACTCTATGAATTGCAACGCAATACTAATATTATCTTTTTTCTTAAAATATTTTTATATAAATAAAAAAATTTATAAATGAAAATCCTATGACTAGATTCTATCTCGTCATAATAAAAATTTCATTATTATTCATTATTTCTTAAACTATAATTATTATAAAAAGTTATTATCATATTTATTTATTTCATCGTAATAGAAGGAATCCTTATTTCAAAAAGTATAAAATAATCAATTTTTATTCAACTCTATGAATTGCAATGCAATACTAATATTATCTTTTTTCTTAAAATATTTTTATTTAAATAAAAAAATTTATAAATAAAAATCCTATTATAACTAGATTCTATCTCGTCATAATAAAAATTTCATTATTATTCATTATCTCTTAAACTGTAATTATATTCATATATAAATCCTCCAGCAGCTTTTTTTTGCCCTTTTTCTCTTTGATTTTTTTGAATATCATATTTTACTTGAGGTAGCGGCCGCTTTTACTTTCTGTGATTTACTAAAAGACATGTTTATCTGTTTACAAGCACGTGAACGTGGATTTATGACCAAATCAGCACTAAGCAAATTGCTTGTCCTTGATTTTGTCGATGCCTCGATGTCACCGATGAGGCAATGACTGCACTCATTTTCTAAAAGCCGCTAATTTTTTTTTATAGATTATTCATCTCTCTCAGAGATATCATTTCATGTTGACTTGGTGCTATCTGTCGTGTTGCTCTCTCATCACTTGTTAAAGTTTTTTCCGGCTAAAGTTGGATGTTTAATTTTAAAATGAAAATTTATTTAGTTCATCTTATTTTAATTGCTTTAGCATCTCACTTTTAATATTTTTAAATAAATTATTTATCAAAAAACTGATATAAATAAAAAAAGATAATTTTACTCATAAACGAATTAAACAAATCAAATATAAATCAAATACTGATAAGATATATATACAGATAAGATAAAACAAAAATATAAATAAAAATCAAACAATCCAAACGGATCATTGATAAACTTAATCTTGAATTTGTAAATTGATCAATTTAATATATAAAAAACTTTAAAATTAATAAATTTAGTATCTCAAAAAACTTGATGAGAGTACTATTAGTATATATGAAAAATTCTTTTAGGTAACAAATTGATTAATTTTAAAGTTTAAGTAGTAAATTAATAAATTTTAATACCTAAATAGTAAATTTATAAATTTTAAAATTTAATTACTTAATTACATATTTTATCAAAATCTATACACCATTTGTTACATTTAACACCATAATGAATATCCAATAGGTCTATAATTTTGCTTCGGTCGAACATTTTGCAGTCATCAAGATCTCTGTGATCCCAAAAACAGTGGTCCTATCTCGTATCTTTTAGTTATATAAAGCCTTTTTTTTTTTTTTTGGCTAAAAGTCATAAAAAGCTTGAAAAAGTGAAAATAAGCACTCCACCCAAATTGCCCTAAGACCGCTTCTGGAGCAAGAGATTACGACCCATTCGTCCTGCCATCGTAGGGAACAAGGATTATCGATGTACCACAGTAGAGTCAACGAGAGAAAATCTACTGTCAGATTGATTGATTTTGTTTTAAAGAAGCACAATGAGACAATTTTTGAATTTCTAAAATATGTATGTTTCTAATAATATAACTTGAGATGAACGAGTATAGATAGATAGGATAGAATACTCTATCCTTATCCTATCTTATAAATATAGAATATTAAATTATGTGTTTAGAATCTATTATGTATTATCTTATGTCTATCTTATACCTTATAATCTTTATCTTGTATTATCTATAAAGAGCCTAGGAAAGTTATAGAATTTTTTCTATTTATTTTGTATATTTTTTTTCTTTCTTAATTCATGTTTATAATATTATGTGTATTATGTAAAAATATTATATTTCTATGTATTTATTATAAATAACATGTGAAAAAATTGAAAAAGTAATTTATTGATATCTCAAGTTCTACACTATGCAAAATTTGTTTATCTTTAAAAGTTAAAACTTGTAACAAATACTTGTAGAACCTATTTATTTGATATTAAACAACATTGTAAAACGTGTAGTAGATTCCAAACATTAAAAACTTTAGAGCTACTAGAGGTGGATGTGGTATGGTTCGATTCATCTTTTGATTTCAAACTTAATCATATGATTTGGTTTCTAATTTTTTGAAAAGAAATGGCTAGATTACGATTCAAATCGTTTTTTATTCTTAAAATAAAAATTCATTCTATCAAAATACTTTAATTACATATTTCTTATAATCAATACAAATACAAATAATAATATTTAGAATTAATTATTTACCCAAATAAATATGTAAAACTTGTGACATGAAGAGATTTCATCTATTGTAAAACCATAATTGCATACCGTCTCATTCTCTTGAATTATCAAGAATTATAATAATATACTAAACTCGATAAAATTAAAATATGTTATTCTAATATGAGGTGTAAATTTAAATTTGTTGTGCTTCTAGTTCTAATCAATACATTATTAATTTAACTAAGTAATAGAAGTGAACTAATATTAAAAAAAAAAAAAACAAGAATGCTTAGAAAACTACATGTTAAAACCTAAAAATTAACTTACTTATAAACACACTTTAATTATTGAAATACGATATAACAAATACAATTTCATTCTCTTGAAGGATACATATTTAAATACTAATTTAAAGAAATAATTAAATTTTTTAATAAACAATTAAAAGAAAAAACAATATGTTTGGATTTTTTTTTTTTTTTTTAAATATGTAAAACGATTCAATTAAGGGTCTCAAACTGAATAGTGACTCATTTACTTTTTGAACTAAACTGTGAACCGAACCATTTCGAAGAAAAAAACCAAAATTTTGGTTTGGCCAAGTTCGGTTGGTGGTTTGATCAGTTTTTTTACACAACCTTATTAATTAGCATTAAAAGATAAACAACAGTTTTATATAATTTAGACAACCAAAGTTCTTCTAAAATAAAAATTTCCATATGGTAATCCATAAACAATAATTTTGGATAAAAGTGATTACAAAACAAAGAATGGAGCATAATTATTATTTTTTATATTGATGTTATTTTATAATTTTTAATAATGTAGGTATAGGATACTATTGAACCTATATTATCGATGTATTATATAGTACATGCTCTTGAGAGGGTACATGGGATGAAGACCATATACCCATATCCTACATTATGAGAGCAAATTTTAGAAAATTCTTATTTCTACCCTATTCTATGACTTTTAATACCTACTTGGATTTTATTCGGTCAAGCAGAGTATGGGTGGGTACCCTTACGATAGGATAACCCGCTTATACCTAGATAAAACCCATGTCAATTATCATAAAGGAAAAAAGATAACAAATGTTTTGCAAGCAAATATAACAATCTCAAAACACCAATAAATAAGATTGCCAATAAATAAGATTGCTTGAAGAGTTTGTTTGACATGGGGATTAAGGTCAAAGTTGCTTAAGCAAGCAACTCAAAAAGTAAGTTGCTTACTCTCCTATTTTAATTGGTAGAGTGTAGCATGTGGGAGGCAAAAAACCTTTTAAAAAATTGCAAATTAAGGACTATGTTGAAAGAACTCACACATAAAGTGGAAAGTTCCTCAACTAAAAAAGTCACTTAAAATGCTCATATGACACCTTAAAGATTTCCTTAAGTAATTCAACAATGAAGGTGATGTATGTTTACAAAATATAAATATTTAAAAAAGAAAAAGTTAAATTTTGCAATAATTAATGACCTAGAATTGACTCACCTATGCCTAGGCCATACCAAGTCCCTGGTTCATAGCCTACTAAACCAACCATGTTAATTAATTATTTAAAAAAGTGGACATTTGTTTTTATAGATGAAACTTCAATCTGGGCATAGTTCTTTCATGATTTGAGGTTAATTTTTTTTTTTTACGAGAGAGAATGATGTAGATTGTAAAAAAAAAAAAATATCAGATATAGGGTGATATTTTTCTTCCATAGATTTTATTTTATTCTATATTATCTAGGCATGATGACACTATTGCCTTAGGTATGAACTTATTGATTAGATTAGAATCATATTTTTAATATTGCAAATATTTTATGTACTAATTACTTCAAAATTTTGTTTCCTTAAACATTACGTCTTGTTATATTTATAACAGGTTAAGTATGTAATCAATTAAAAACAAAATAAAAAGGTATATATCAAATTTGGTGTATGAAATTTACATAAAAATTCAATTTGATACCTAAATTTTAGAGTGAGCAATTTAATACTTAAATCAAACTTTTTTGTGGCTATTTTTTCTTCCCTTAACATTGTTTATTCTATTTTGTGACATGGAAGATACAATTTATCATTTAATTTTTATAACCTCCCCCTAATGCTGTGATACGTCACAAAATCAAAACACAACAAAGATCAGGAAAAAACCCAGGTGGCTCAAGGAATTTACACTTTAGATATTAACTAAAATCCTGTTGTAATCAGTTCATGTAACAAAATATACACGTGTAAAACAAAATAAGCTCAGTACATGTACAGAATAGAAGTAGATACAAACAGTGATAACAGAATGACATCCAGATCCGAACAACTGAAATATTGAACAAAATGTATAAATAGAAAGAATGAATGAAAGGGATCTCATCTCGTTATCTCCCTAAAAATAAACAAAGTGTCTAAGGAGTGTTTAGCGACTCGAACTGCCAAAAGCATTATCCTTTATGCTACCTGCAATCATAGAATCATATTACGATTACAAACACGAGTGATTGTGAGAGATAAACACGAGAGTAGAGAGAAACATCAAGTTAAGGTTAAAAGCTTATCTGGAGATCTGAGTTTGTGAGGCGGATAACACGAGAGAGTAGTAACCCTAGGGAGAGTAGGCCAGACTTTGTACACGGGTCCTGTCATGCTGTCTAGAACTTATAGGCGATCTCTTCTATATTAAAAAATAGAGTAAACAATATTATGATTGTAATAAAAATAGTTACAAAAAATTCAATTAAGTATCAAATTGATAACTTCAAAGTTCATATATATCAAATTGAATTTTTATGAAATGTTTAGGTAACAAATTTGACATATTTGATACATCAACTTTTTCTAAATGTATATTTAATTATTAGGGCTTTAAAGTAGTAAATGAATATCTAATCAAAGTTTTATATTTATTAATACAACCCCACCTACCATTATTAACTTCGTTGCTAAGTTTACACTCTAGTGAATAAGAAAATGGCACGTGTCAAGTAGATTATAATAAAATTAGATAATTACGTAGGCGAATTGATACACATATTGAAGCCGTAGAGAGTTAATTTGCCTACTTTGATTTTTTAAATTAGACAACATGTGCGTTAATTCACTTGATCATCTAATTTTCTAGTTATTTGCTATATATGCCAATTCTCCATGCACTATGAGTGTTGGCTTGGTTAATAGAGAGAGATGGTAACACTTAACAGGGGAACTTTGCTTAAATGATAAATTGAAAACTTTAAATCTTAGGTAATTAATTGTATATCCGAGAAAATTTAGGTGCAAAATACGATATTAACTCTTTATTATTTTAAAATATTATGTAATATTATTATGACACCATATTCTATCTATTATAATACATGTGATAATATGTTAAGGTCTAACTTAGGAAGTTATAGGGAAAAAAATACTATTTACATTTTATTCATAATATGGTAGGAAGTCACACAAATCTGTAGGACATGAGGTTATCATTTAAATTTTTAGGGAGGTGAAAGGTCATCTTATATTTCAAGTTTATTGCGTTTATTATTATTATTATTATATTATAGAACAACATATTTATTTCCTTTTTTGTGATCTTTTAGCGTCCTTGATTTGTTTATTTTACACATTATTTTCATTTCTTCATATTAGTTTGCTTCCCTGTCCTGCACAGATCAATTGATGTTAGAGCAAATAATCATTTTTGTCCTACATCATAAGAAAAATATCCAAATGTTTAGGTACCTTTAAGATTTACTAAATTTTTTGTAAATGACTCGAAAATAGCCACTGGCATGTTATTTTATTTTTATTGTAATAAAAATAAAAAATAAGACCTATTTTATTTCATTAAAAGAGAGCATTAATGCAAATTATTATTCTTAACTAAACATCTCCATCAATCGGATTGGAACAAGACTTGACCCGGATCTATTGGATCTAAAACTAAATTTTAGGATCTATAACTAACTTGGCTTGGACGGGGTAGGTCTTGAATCATAGACCTACTAGATCTGGGTTGGATTGGGTTCATATCCAAATCAACCTTTTTTTTTAACGAATAAATTAGAAAACTAAAGCTATATATTCAAATTAAAATATAAAGCTAAAATGAAAATTAAGCTTAAAAAAATTATAGTCTTTAACCTATTTTCACATAAAATTATTAAGGATATGCTTAGGTATAAATAAATGCACATCCCATTTGAATTGAAATATTAGGAATGTGAAATTGTAGTTATATTTAAAAAGCGGTTAGGAAAGAAAAAAGTTCTACATTGTTTAAAAATAGATTAATCTCCTGGTGAAATTCTATACAAAATACTTAGACATATTTTTTCAATTGTATTTATTTTGTTATAACAACGCATACAATTCTATGAATAGATAGTAAACTATTTCTCTACATATGGAAAATCATCTAAATAATAACTGTTATTGCTTTTTAATTTTTCTATTACTTTATATTTTATATTTATATTTATTATAATAGATAGTTGATAGGTTATTTTATATGCCATTTTTTTTAAACTCGTGTGGACTCAAATGGGTCTCATAGGTCAGATCCAACCTGATAGACCACGCTTGGGTTGGTGACCACCAGATTGGGTCCTATGAGTCCGGTTCAGACTAGACCTAGCCTGTGGGGATGTCCCATTATTATTTTTCTATATTTCTTCGCAGAAATATAGGCTCAACAAGACCGGAGCTTAAGAAAATTTGGTCACAAAACGGAGGGAAGAAGGCATAGGTGAGTAAACAGAGAGAGTGGTGGGCGGCGGAGATAATGTGATGATTATTTCCAAAGTGATAGACAGAAAAAGTATATAGCTGACCCCATCTCCAAAGGTAAAAAAATTGAATACTTGTATATTTATATATGTAGATAGATATCATGATTGTCTGGAATCTGTTCACAGGTAAAGCTCATGGATTTGTTGCCATTTGAAAATTCTCTCTCTAGTGGCGATAGAAACAATGGATGATGGAACTGCCAGCGATGAAAGACCAATTGATTATTTTTAGACTTCCATATCTTTACACATTTATGCATTACGAGGATATCACGGAAATATCTTTATGCAAGCAAATGGTGTGTGCGGATGGTTTGAGCTTTTTACGCCCACGGGACCCAATCAAAATGGTGGTTTTGTGGTCTTTATCTGAAGATTCAAAATATACCATTTGCGAAGGGTAAATTATGTCATCATCCCTATGAATTTTATTGATATTTTAACTTTTTTAGGATCTGTTTGGCAAGAAACAGATCAAACAAAAATAAGATATATACGATAAACATATCATTTTACTCATAACAAGATCAAAAAGTTCATATACAAATAAGATATAAATGACAAACAATGTAGATAAAAAACAAATCATTCAAGCAAATATACATGATCATCATATAAAAAATGACAATTTCAGGAATATAATTGGACGAGTTTTTATAAGGTATCTGATTCACTCAACTTGATAAATGCCTCATAAAATAATATGCTACAAAGTTTTGAGTTTTGAGATTTTTTTTTGCAAAACCTTATACAATTTTGGGGTTGAATTTTGGAATAAGTGTAAACCCGTTTGGAAAATCAAATCAGATGAAAAAAAATTGCATACAGTAAGAATTGTGAACATGCAACCCACTTTGGCCATGCTAAGCATCTTGGTGGTATTTATCTACACATATATTTATAAATTGAAATGTAATTAACAATATTTGTTGTTCCTTCTTAATGGAATAAGCATTCATGGTTAATAACTTGCATTAGATGTATTAACAAATAGCACATTATGAGTTTTCTTTTTTCAACTTTTTTACTGCCATATATATGTCAAGAAAGTTGAGGTTGGAAATATTGGAAAGAAGATATTTAAAGATCGCAAAAATAAAATTAAAAAAAAAGAAAATTAGACATATTATGTTTCGAGATAAATTGCAATTTATATATAATTTTTAACGTAATTATTGGGTTTAAATTTAGATTTAAGTGCATTTTAGGGTCAATCAAGCAGTTTTAGATTAAGAATGAAAATCCTATAGGGTGTAGTATAGGTTTTGGAAAGACCTTATAGATTATCGACATGGTTCAGTTTTTATAAAACCTGTTCAAACCTATCTCAATATATCCCTAGTCAAGTTTAATAATGACAATCTCAAGGGATATTTATTTATATTTTGAAAAAGTTAGGTAGTTATATTGACATTTTTAAAGAGTTATCGTTGTATTTTGAAAAAGAATAAATTGCACAAGAAGGTCACAATGATTGGGGTAAGTTCATTTTATGTTATAACGTTTCAAAAAGATAAAAAAAATATCATAGCATTTGAAAAATTGTCTCATGAGATTTAATTAAGCATTTCTCTTATTGATACATATCAATGAGGCCTTAAAAAAAGGTTTTTTGAGTTTTAATTAAATATTTTCCTACTGACACGTGTCAATAGTGACCTTAACTAACCACTTCTCTAAACAATGTGATCTAAAATGAACTTACCCCAAACACTATGAACTAAAATGAATTTAGTCACTAAATGTTGTGATTTTTTTAAAACTTTTCGAAATGCTGTGACCTAAAATGATATACCCTCAAATGTTGGATCTTTGGTGTAATTTAACATTTTCAAAAAGTAAGGTGTTCGTATATTTCACAAAATTTACAAAAGTGGTCAACATAATTTACCCATTTGTAAATATTGTGTTTAAGGAAATTGCAAATAAATCCTAATTATTTCCCTCAATATGGATATCTCCTAAGTAAAATCACCTAATGATTGTATTTGGGTCAGGGGAAAATAGAATTTGTATATTGATGGAATTTTCAAATTTTAATGTATGGGACGTATACATTAATATATATGGAAATATTGTATATTTGATATATTGCACCAATCTATGAAATGAAATAATGAATTAAGAGCAATTAATTCAATGACGAATATGATCATAATCAAGGAAATAATGGAGGACTTGATATGGCATATGAATTTTAATAATAAGGTTGTTTATGCAATCCATAAAAGATTTATAAGACAGAAAAAAATAATTTTAAGAGAAATCTATCTTATAAAATTAATTTGATAAAAAAAATGTTTAACTAAGTCTAAGTCAGCTAGTGCTATTGTAGCTTAGTGACATCTCTCTTGTCTCTCAAATAAGAAATTCTAGGTTTGAGTTCCCCTCTCCAATGTAATGGCAAAAAAAAAAAAAAAAAAAAAAATTCCAAATCAATTGTTTGTAATATATGAAATAAACCTTTTTATATTAAGCTATTATGGTTAATTGCAAAGTTGTGATAAAAACTAACCGGCTAATGGTAGGTGGCAAAAGAAGTCATTAAGAGCCCAGAAAGTCGGATTTAGTTATCTGGATTACGTCATATTGGCCTGAATATAGTAAGTATACTAATTATTCTTGGTAGCAAGTGAGATGAGAGGACATGGTTTAATGTCATAGGCACAGTTCCTTAATCAACTGTTGGCTCAAGGTTGTTGTTTTGAGCTGGCATGGCCTATGGGAATGGAGGATTGCTTGGAAAAGCTTTAAATTAGGTCACCTTATCGAAAGATTAGCCAATTACTATTTGTCAATTATCCAATCGTATAAATAGCTTTTTTTTTTATTTCAAGATTTTAATATTGTAATATAATCACACTAAATATAAATATTATTTTAAAATCAAAATTAAAAAAAAAACTATTTACATATAAGATAAAGAACCGATAAAGATTAAAAGTTACAAATAAGATTAGAAAAAAAATTCTTTTAATTTGGTTAATTTTTTTAAAGTATACTCATGGTTATTTATTATTACTAACTTTTTGTTTCTGAAACTTTCATAATTTGCCAATATTAAAATAAATAAAAAAAAAAAAAACTTATGTGGTCTGCAAGCCAACCTGATTTCAGTAGGTTGGCTCCACTTTAGCGCATGTGTTACGTGGGATGGATCAAAATAGCATTCATAGTAAAACATATTTAAATATTTAGCCCAATAATTTTTTTTTTTTTTCCCTTTGTCTGTTAAACAACATAATCCACTCAGTATACATAGCTCTAGTTGTGCGGATGCATTGGTTTAGTGATCGAATGGCACTTCGACTTGTATGGTTGGTCAGGCCATTTAGAGCAACATGTTCGGATGGTGTGTGCAGCTCATACATACTTCCTCTACTTATATGTAAATAGTCTCTTTTTTTTTTATTTAATTTCGTAGGTTTGATTGTTAACCAGTGACGAGTCCTCACTTCCGGATTTTAACCGTCATCGTACCCTCAAACTTATAAATTCCACTACATGGACTAGGCGTCATCACGGTTAGAATCAAACCCGAACCACCAGTTCCCAGTTCTACAAATGGTGGAATTAGAATCGGACTCACAGGAGCAGGTTCGATCCTCGATTCTTAGAAACCGCCGATTCTTACGGTTCGGTTTTGATTCCAGAGGAACCGAGAACCATAAAACAAAAAAAAAAAAATCAATTAAATAATTTACTTAATTTAAGTAAAAAAATAATTGCAAAGTAACTTTTTAACTTAAAGTAACATTGGGTCTAACAATAATTGTAATAGTCTATTAGTTAAAAGAAGTTCTATGGTTATGTATTTATTTATATACAATCATTTGCACTTTTTTGTTATCATGTTAGCAATATATCACTATAAAATATTTAAGATACACATAAGTCTCTACAATACAAAAACAAATCACAAATAGTTAAAAGAGAAAAGTTCATTTTGATTAGGAATCTGTATAAACTCAACAACATATGATTTCAAATATATTTATTATTTATCTTGTTAATAACAACACATTAAATTCATGCTAAAATAATTTTAAATATTTGTTTTTAATTACAAATTTTTATGTTTTTTTCTTTTCCTTTTTTTTTTTTCCTTTCTTTCTTTTTTAAATTTTGCAGCATAGAATCATTGGAACAGCTGGTTCTGCCGATTCTCTAGCTGGTTCTTGAACCGCGGTTCCAAAACCACCGTATTATGGTAGGGATGGTTCTTGGTCAGAAACCGGCTCGTGATGATGTCTAACACGACCTAAAGAAAGTTAAAAAAAAAAAAACAAGAAGTAGAAAACTAAGGTTAAAATCTAGAGATTATTTAAATACACTTTAATTCTTTGTGAATTATTTGCAATGAATTCAAATTTAAGGATGATATGCAATCTCTTGAGGTTATTAATATTTTAGAAGAATTTATAGATATTAAGATACACTTTGTAAATTTAGAAATATATATCTATACTAAGGTTGAAATAAATGATCTAAGATCATTTTTGTTTTGTGGAATGCATCTTTCCATATTTATTCAAATCAACATTTTATAGATGTCACTTAATATCATATTATAATATGATTCTACATAAATTTCATAAGAAATTATGGAAGGATACTTGAGTTTGGAGGGTTTTCCTATCTGATAGGCTAGTCTTTTGGATTGGACTCTTTTTTTGGACTTGGTATCTAACATTTGGTGCCAATAGAAGGAGAGACCTTAGAAGAGGTGACCTAGGAAAGGATTACCTAGTAAAGAAGGTTAGAGTGAAAACCGTTCAGAGTGGCTGCGTAGAGTAGGCTGCTGAAGGCGTTGGCTTCTCAAGAGATAGCAAATATTACGATTCCATAAGAAGTTGTGAAAGGGCATTTATGCTTAGAGGGCTTGCCCATTTGACGAGTTAGTATTTTGGATTGAGCTCTTTTTTTGGGCTTGGTACCTAAAATATTAATCTCAAGATATTGTAAGCATGAGCAATTTTCAAGGTTAGTTCAACACCAACAATCTTTTGGTGGTAGTAATAGTTAACATCCATGAAAAAATACTAGTGACCAAAGGGAAAATGATTTTCTCTCATTTAAAAATGGAAACCATATTAATATTCTTCTTATTTAAAGGATATCTTCTATGAAAATTAGTGAGTGTTACTGGTAATTTGTAAACATTTTCATCTTCCATCATCTCTTATTGTTAAGAATCACTAATATTTGTAATCTTTATGAGTGTCTTGATAATACTTGATAATTACGATATATGAGTATTAAAAAAAATCCAAACATTTATTTAAACACACTATAAATTGCAACATAATCAGAAGCTAGGTATATTAGGCTCTCTATCTTCAATTATAATGTAACACCTCGAAACTCTGCCCATCAAAGCATTGTCTGCTTTAGCCACAGGTCGCATGGTTTTATCCTTTCATGCCAATACTTTCCAAATGGTCATTCATCCTAGGATTGCTTTATCCATAACACGCTTAACTTTAGAGTTATGACGAACTCCAAGCCATTACACCAAAAAGTACCTCTGTTATTAGAGTTCCACTACCTATATTTGAAAGGGTATCACATATTCCCCCACTTATAGAATTGAAGTCATCGTCAGTTTTGTTACACAAGTCAAGAATCACACTAGGTAGTGAGGACACACTCCTCCACTTCCGGCTGGTGAACTGCTCTAATACCTTCTGTAGTGCCTCGGAACTTCGTCTACTAAGGTATTGTCTACTTTTGTCACATGCTGCATGGTTTTGTCCTGTGGTGCCAACACTTCCGAGTAGGTCACCCATCCTAGGATTACTCTACCCAAAGCACGCTTAACTTTGAAATTCCGACAAACTCCAAGCTATTACACTAAAAAACGCTTTTGTGATTAGAGTTCAACCATCTATATTTGAAGGGTATCATATATAATTTATAATTTTTGAGGTTCCATACATTTTTTCAAAATAGATATTTATACTCAGATCTTTATCTCAAACATATCCTTACTAATTATATATACATACTCATTGATATAATAAACTATTTTAATTATAAATCTATTCCTTATTCAGATATTTGAATATTGTTCGTAGGAATACACTTGAGACTAACACTATTCCTATATCGTATCATTTCACGTATCCGTATCTAAACAAGTTTATGTTCTGAAAAGTCACAACCCGTAACCCGACTCGTTCATTATCATGTATGTAAACCTAAACTCATGACTCAACCTATTTATATCATGTCTCGCGTCTTGTATCAACCTGTTTATTAATTTATAAAACATATAAAAATATATACTTCGTTGGAATTTAAACATTTTTTATAATCTTGAAAAGATAATATATTAAAGTAATTACTATTATAAGTAGATATAGTTAATAAATTATGTATGATGTGTTGCTCACATATAATTAAAAAAGAAGATATTATTATAAATGACATAATGTGTTATTAAATAAGCATGATAATATGGGTGGATAGCAATTGATGGTGTTAAAAAAAGGGACATATATTTTTAACCAATAGATATATTATTCTATTATTGATAGTTTACCTAAGGGTCTAGGCCAAAGTCTTCCTCCTCGTGGTATCTCTTTCCTTGACAAATATACCTCTTTGGCTTTCCATGTCTCCTCGAGAGAACTTGCACCAGCCTGACTCGCCACTTCTCCATGAGGGTAATTTAAACCTCCCTAGAAGTGTTCTAAATATAACTTTTGGCTTGTCCACCCACTCTCCTTAGATGAGTACTACCACCACCTCAAATCTAGGTCAGTCACTAGCAAGGGGCTCCTATTGTCCTTATTTCTCTTTCCCTTGGAAATGCTTACATGCATAAGAAATATTTTATGGAAAATGATCTAATCTTCTTGATACATAGCACTATTTATATCATTAATTTAACATGGCTCATTCTTTTTGTCTCCATTTTGTGTATCTTCTCAAGATCCACAATTGACTTAAGTATTGGAGTGGTCATGTCGGATTGACCCCTATTGCACTACTAATTATTTCTTTTGGCTGTAGGCCTTTAGATTTACTACCGATGATTTTCTACCTGCAACACCTACCATTACAACCAATAAACAAAATATGCTTAAACCACATAATACAAGAAATATAACATTAAACGACTAAATTATCTTTAAATTCAAAAACTTAACAGAAAATAGTATTAAACCTCAAATATTTCTAGTACCCACGAATCCAATTGCATAAGATTATATCTAGATAGTAAAACACCATCAAAACACAAAGTCAAATTTATAGATACCTAGAAGAGCAAAGTATAGAAGAGAACTGATACGAACCATGCTAATCTATGATGAGACCCATTATTGAAATCTAGAATTAAATCTAAGGACCGTCTAAGATCCTAATGGAAATTGTGACCCGTTACTTATGTTGAAGCAAGAACCTTAGTATAAGTGAGGATGCCACAATCGATGATAGAAAGGTTGATTGATAAGTCAGGACGAACGCCACATGAAACCCCAATAATTTAAATACAAATTCTATCAAGAATTCAAGGAGAATCACTCTCAATTTTCATTCATCAAAGAGTTAAAGATTGTTCAAATGTTTACAGCCAATCTTTTTATAGAATAAAACATGGAAACCAAAAGACATAAATATAAAGGCAAGTGGCCTAAAATACAATTCGGGTGGCTCAAAAATAAAACATAAAACTAATATAAATTTCCATAGCAAGAAGGCTGGTGGTATAAGTCTCTACATTGGTAGCTTAGGCATAAAGGCCGGCAATGTACAAGCCGGCGTATAGCTTTCCAAGCTTGAAGGCTGGCGGCTGTGATCCTAGGCCAGCTGTGTAGATCCTCATGGCTGGCGGCTTTAATCCTACAACACTTGAAATGTTTTAATCTTCTACGACGACACCATATGATCCCCATTATTCCTCTTCTTCGAAAAGATTCGTCCTCTAATCTTGACCCTCTTTGCAATCAATTGGAATAGATCATATCCTCTTGGAGGCAATGTGAAACGTCGTTGTTGTGGAAATTTCTTCTTACAAATGTACATCGAATCGCTTGGTTCTAATGCAATTTCATTGTGCTCCTTATTGGCTAGTTTTATATATCGCTTGATCAATTCTATCTTCTCTTTATTTAAACTAGCACATTCATGAATATGTAATGGAAGTAATCCTCTTAAAGGAGGTGATTCATCTAAAATTTTCTAGGAAACAAATGTTCAAATTCCTCCAATAATTAAACATTCACACTAGGCAAAGAAAGATTAAGCTCATTAGTGGAAAAAAAATCATCCTTATACATATGTACAAGTGATTGTTGTTCTACTTCATGACACTCTGAATTTCATTCTTTTTATCAATATTACTCACTAATGTTTGTGTTTCTACACTAATTCTTTTCTCTCATTGCTCATCAATGTGTTTTTATCACTCATTTTTATACTCCCATTCTTTTTATAATTCTCATTCTTTTCTTCACTTTCTTATTTTTCTCTTTCTCGAAAACCTTTTTCTATCTTCATTTGATCCTCACAAGCTTCCAATGGATAGAGGGGTACTAAATTCATACGTCTTTTGTTTAGAAAAAAGGAATAGTGAATTCTTGTTTTCATCATGCTTGGCTTTCCTATCAAACTACCATGGTTGCCCTAAAAGAATATGACAAGTTTCCATTGATACACATTACACAATACTTCATCATGGTACCTTCCAATAGAAAAAGAAATCAGAACCTAGTCATTCATCTGAATTTCTTCACACTTTTTTTATAATTGCAATTTGTAAGGTGTTTGATGCTTTAAAGTTTCCAAATTCAACTTTTCCACTAACAAAGTGCTAGAAAAATTTGTGCAACATTCACTGTCAATTCTCAAACTACATACCTTGTTACTGTTACTTGCATGGCATCTAGTATAAAATTTAGGGTCACATGAGACCTCATCAACATCAATCCTCAACAGATTTGCATTCACTCATAATTCACTCATTTTTTAATCAAACTCTAGATTAAAAACACAAATTTCACAAAAAGAAAATCATAATCAACAAATAAAAAACCAAAGACACTAAACCTACGAATTCAATCAAACCCTATTTAAACAAATAAAAAATCAAATCATTTTTTCTTTGTCTGGATTATTTATTTTCTTTATTTTCTTTTCTACGAAGACACCAAAAACTAACAAACCTAACAAAAAGACAATCAAAGATATGAACGACTCAAGTTAGGGTTTTCATATATCTTCCTCTAATCGAATTGGATATAGATTCTTAGAAAACCTTCGCTCTAATACCAAATGATATCAACTACACCAACCTGTGACGAGACCCATTGTTAAAATCTAGAATTAAATCTAAAGACCATCTAAATACTGATGGAAACTGTGACCTATTACTTATATTGAAGCATGAACCTTGGTATAAGTGAGGACATCACAATTGGGGATGGAAAGACTGATTGATAAGTCAGGGTGAACGCCACGAGAAACCCCGATAAGTTCAATACGAATTCTATCAAGAATTCAAAGAGAATCACTCTCCATTTTCATTCATCAAAGATTTAAAGATTGCCCAAATGTTTACAACCAATAGATTTTTATAGACTAAAACATCGAAACCAAAAAGACATAAATATAAAGGCTAGTGGCCTAAAATATAAATAGGATGACCTAAAAGTAAAAACACGAAACTAATATAAATTTCCATGGCAAGCAGGTCGGCGGTATAAATCTCTACATCGACAGCTTAGCCATAAAGGCCGGCATCGTACAAGGTCGGCGTATAGCTTTCCAAGCTTCAAAGCCGGTGGCTCTGATCCTAGGCTGACGATAAAGATCCTCATGGCTGGTGGCTTTTATCCTACAACACTTGAAATGTTTTAATCTTTTCCACAATGATGCCATATGACCCCCATCAAGAACAATATCAATAAAAATAATAATGTACAAAAAATTATAAACAATTTATTTATTACCTTCTTCTTTAAAGAATTAATCCTTGGTATATGAAAAGGGTAAATGTTATATTTTGCAATTGAATTTTATCAATCTTTGCAATTAACTACCTACAATTTAAAAATGTCAATTTACTAGCTAGAAACTTATCGAGTTTATTCATTGTACCTATATAAGGTAGTTAGTCACAAAAATAAATAAAGTTCAGGTAGCTATTATAAATTTTGACAAAGTTTAAATATTGCAAAAAATGACAACGTTTAGGTAGAAAATTGATATTTTTGAATTTTAGGTAGTTAATTACATTAATTGAGAAAGTTAGCATATCAAATTTGAGATGCACCCTATACAAAATAGCTTTTATAGTTTCCGGCTTTATTGAGTTGCGATGCTAATTAAGGAGTCGACCCTTTATACTAAATGCAGATTCTAAAGCATCTATAGATTTTGATATGCTTAAGATGTCATGTGCCACCCGTGCAACTTGAGAATACAAAAATTGGTTAGCTTTTTAGTAACCGTATATTATATATACATATTACAAATAATTTATATATTCATATATGTGTTATTTATATTATAAATTAATATAAATTCGTATAATATAATATATGATCTATATATTATATTGGGAACACACACATATATAACAAATATAATTTATGTATAAATGAATTATAACATATATTTTATGTTTATAACATATAGATTTTATATGTTACATACATACACACGTATATTATAAATACGTCTTATATATCTGATATGCATATAAATTATGATATATATATACACACCTAGCTATATGATATAACTAATTTATAGTTTATAGAATTTTTAAGTTATACATATGATTTATATTTTATAATACACATACGAATATATCTATATTTTATATATTGTTATGCATGTATTCTATATATAATCTATAACATGCTATATATAATTAGTTTGTTATGTGGATAATTTTTTTATTTAGTTAGCCATTATAATATTATATTTTAACAAACTGAGAATATAAAATAATAATACTATATTTTAGTGGGTGTATAGGTTTGTGGGGTTTGGGTTATAAATTCGAACCAAACAAATTTAAATTTGTGTTGTTTTCATGTTTAATTAGTTTATTATTTATACTAATTTTTATTTGTTTGAACTCTTTTATAATCGTGTTGTATTTACATTCTGCTGTTCAGGACTCAACGTGCGGGTCATTGTATATCTATTCTTTTTCCCGTTAATGGATTTTGCAACTGAAAGACGCTAATACTATCATTTCTATTTAACATACTTTTCTGTAAGTATGATTTGATGTTTAAGGAAGCTACGGCAAGAAAAACATTTGCATTCCAACAAGTATATCTGTCACGCATGTCGTGATTTAGAAGAATAGTAAAGTTAGGAGGGAAAAATAAAAAATTTTATTAGGAAATATATGTCAAAATCATTCATGACGACCACACATACATTAAACATGTTCCCATAATCGGATAATAAAGTAAAACACACACCAAGCCTACCAATCCACCACTTAAAAGAGGAATCTATATCATTTCATGACCTCAATGCACCAAAACTTTCCTCAAAATAGAGGCTAGATCAAATGTTACGTGTCAGTTGGAACAAGGACAGTGGAAAATTTGGACATTGAGGAAACCTAAAAAGTCGTTGTTTCTTTAGGTTTTCGTGTTTAAACTAAATTGTTGTTCTTAGTAAGAGGATTTGTACAGTGTTGAAGGGTTTTAAACTAAAGTGACAACTCATGTTCAGCCTCCACCTCCACTTTATTGGGTATATTGTTGAAGCCCCGCATCACATACTCATCTTTGTTTGAATATATTTTTATATATGTAATGGCTTTATTTGAATCATAATTAATAATTAATACATTAACGATGTATACGAAAAAATCGTGATACTTTGTATTTTAGTGTGCTAAGTACAAAAGGACATGTCTCTTGACATTGTAAAATTGATGGAAACTAAAAAATTATGAATGGAATAATGTATAAGTATATAGTTATAAAAGTGAAAAAACCTTCCAAAATTATATACATATATATACACACACAGAGAGGAAAAAAAAAAAAGTCTTTAGCCTTGCTTATGCGAGTAAGCACCTAAAGCATTAATCCGTAAGAACAACTATATCTAAACATGTAAAAATATCAAGTGTATACGAGCCCTGAAAGGATAAAACTTAACTTGATATATGAGAATACAATTTGTCCATTTTTAAATTTCAAATCAACTTTTCTAGATTAGAAGGAGATTGAAGCATTTACAGCACGTTGGCTCAACCTTATAGGGGTAAAATGAAATAGTTACTAGTTCTCTTCAAAGTTATCATTACATTTGATTTAAGAAATAGTAATTTCATAGAATTTGTGTTGCAACCAAATAAGGAATAACAATTCCTTTCATTCGCTAGACAAATAACCATTCTTTGATTTTTCTTTTTCCTAGCTTTTTAACCACATTTTCATTCTCTATTGTAAAACTTTTGACATAAGGTAAACTTATGGATTAAAGTGGATTAGTATTTTGCTATCTGATAATGATGTCTCAATGGTATACTTACTGATCTCACAGGATAACACTCAAGCATATGATAATTTAGGCCATTTATGTATTAGCTTTACCTTTAGGTGCTTTATTGGGATTAGTAGGACTATATTGGAATAACATATTGGGAACAACAAATAACTAGAGGATTAAAACAATGATACATTGATATCCATAATATTTTATTAGTGTCATTTTAAGTGCAATTAAATAATATAATAGATGGTAGTATTCTATTATACTTTTTAGAAAGTAGGATTCAATTTCTATCTTATACTATTATGCAAATGTTTCATTCCTTAAAATTAATGAAAATAATTTAACTCATATAACTATGTAAGTTGTTGATAAAAGAGATAATTGGTTAGAATCTAAGGGGCAATGTTATATGAAGAGAAAGTTTATATTTTAAGATATTAATTATAGCATCCACTTCAATATTAAATAAAATAGATATAAAATAATATATTCTAACATCTTTTCACTCATATAAATGAATTCTTCGAGTAACTTAGAATTTAAATTTCCTACTCTTCTTCCTAGCATATCCACTTAAAAGTAATGAATTTTCTTTTTAAATAAAATAGTTTTCAAATGCATCTTATGCTTGTTATAACTACTTCACAAGGAATTTTTATTTCTCTATTTTTAAATAGCCATTCCATACTAAATCCAAAAAATTAACTATTCTTGCAATGAATTATTATTCCCTAAAAGACCTTTATTAGAATTGCATTACATTCTAACCACTACAATCTCTATACTATCTCTATTACCACTAGCAGGCTTCGTCCAAACCTATAACCACTATCACATCTTTTTTATTGTTGTTCTTTGTCACTTTGTCCACAATATCTGTAATGGTTGTACTATGGGTGTATTGGAGAGGCTTATATGCATGTAAAAAGGGTTGAGCCAAACCCATGTGGGACAATCCTTCACGCTATGCGTAGCAGTGGTCCCCAAAAAGGCTGTGAGCGAGAGAGTCCTCCCGGTAGGAACTCCGGGGTTTACAGATGAGGGCGATGCTACTGTGAAGTGGTAACGCTGGGGAAGCCTACATGACTTACACCCAACCCTTTTTACATGCATATAACCTCTCCAATATACCCATAGCACAACCATACCGGGAGGACTCTCTCGCTCACAGCCTTTTTGGGGACCACTGCTACGCGTGGCGTGAAGGATTGTCCCACATGGGTTTGGCTCAACCCTTTTTACATGCATATAAGCCTCTCCAATACACCCATAGCACAACCATTACAGACTATATGTAATGGTTGTGCTATGGGTGTATTGGAGAGGCTTATATGCATGTAAAAAGGATTGAGCCAAACCCATGTGGGACAATCCTTCACGCCATGCGTAGCAGTGGTCCCCAAAAAGGCTGTGAGCGAGAGAGTCCTCCGGTAGGAACTCCGGGGTTTACAGATGAGGGCGATGCTACTGTGAAGTGGTAACGCTGGGAAAGCCCACATGACTTACACCCAACCCTTTTTACATGCATATAAGCCTCTCCAATACACCCATAGCACAACCATTACAATATCCATTGCACTACTACCTCTATCACTACTGCGATAGTCTCACCATCACCTCCACTACTACTAGAAATACTATCCTTATAGCTTCAACCACCATAGTCATCATAGACTGTCAATATCACCATCATTGTTAGCACTATTATAACCACCGCAATTGAGTCATTGCCTAAATGTTATCACTATGTTTTTTCATTGTACGATAACTATCTCCAAAACTTAACTAACCCACATTTTAGCATCACCATCATCATCAATAGAATTACCAACTATTACAACAACATCGCACTATTTTCACCACTACTGTCACTGTGGTAACCTAAGCAACTATACCATTGTCACTATTATACTAACCATTAGCACCACAACCATAATCAAAGCACTATTACACATGCACCACACCATACCTGTCTCCATGTCACCATTGTAATTTCCTTAAGAATCCCAATGTTGCAGTTTTTACACTGTCACAATGACCACAATCACTATTACACTATTACCACCTTCTTATAATTAATGCCAACACCATAACTACCACACCTCTATAATTACTAGCATTACTAATGCTATCATCTTAGCAACCTCACTACTACTACCACCATACCTCAATTATTATAACCATTAACCTGCTACCCTATTCATACTACCACTGCACAATTATTAATATCACATTGCTACCATGGCCATGGTGCTAATGAGATCGTAGTGACAACAATAATGTAAAAGGGGTATTGGATGATGATGGCAGTGAATTTTGGAGCTATAGAGGTTATAGAGGTATAGTTTTAGGTTATAGACTAGTGGTAGTTAGGGTTGCTATCATGCTATAATGATCGTATGATAATGGTAACATCGCTACCAAAATGATGAAGATGATGCAATTGTAATAATAGTGATGCTTGTGGTGGTGGTAATGCAAAGATAAATATGATAGTACAACGACAATGTTGGTGGTGGGATCGTAATGATGGTAGTAGTCTACTTAGAGTTATGATATCGATTGTGGTAATATTGTAACTAGTAAAGTTATGGAAATGATAGTAGTGGTATCGCATTGTGGCTTATAACGGTGAAGAAGTATATAGGAGTATTCTCATCCTTTTTCTTCTAGCTATTGAAGTCTTTTATTCTAGGGACCATTATGTTAACTAAAAAAGAAAAAGAAAAGAAAAGAAGATTAATAACTCTATTTACTTTAACTAAATAAGAATATGATGTTTAGATCTCAATTCTGATCATTTTATTTTGCAAG
The DNA here is from genome assembly GCA_024138025.1 of Combretum micranthum. NCBI lineage: Eukaryota > Viridiplantae > Streptophyta > Magnoliopsida > Myrtales > Combretaceae > Combretum > Combretum micranthum. The sequence continues at coordinate 1,104,499 of JAMXBD010000079.1, forward strand.
AGAAGTTATTCTATAATAATCTTATTATATCTCCCCAAGCAAGCATTTCATCGATATCATTACATAGTTTTGTATAGCTTATGCTAGGGATTAAAAAGTCAAATAGAAGAATAGACAATTGTAATTTATAGTTATACATTTATTCCCTCAAAATGAGGGAAAATTAATTCGGAGATTGAATCACAATTAATAGAGCTAAAAGAGTACATTAATTCACAAAGAGGAACCATTACACATGCTTGTTTTATTTTCTCTCTTTATGCTCTTCATTATGAAACCCATTACACAATCTATGAATAAGCTTAAAGCTTCAACAACTAAATTTTTGTGATTAACCCTTGTTTTGCATTTGAAATTTATGGATAACTTTTTAGAATCAAGTTAGAATTTAAAATCTTCCATAAAATTAAAGAAACAAGATTAGATCAATTACTTAAATATTTACAAAATAATCATGCGACTTTACTTATCGTTCATGATGATTGTCCAACTATATAAACTTGCAAAGAAACTAGGTAATTTAGGTTCATATGTTGTTCTCGTGCATCTAATCAATGAAGTTTAATGCTGAATTTTGAACAAATTTAGTCAAATTGGTCATTATTTTATATACCTTGAGTGAAACTAATGAGACTTTCGTTTATATAAAACTTGACAGATTAAAATGGGCTAGATTCAATTCAAATTACATAATAAATAAAAAATCAAAATAATATTACAACTTAAAATAATGAAACCTAAATGGAGAAGGGATAAGAGAAACAAGTTAGGTTTTACATGGAGTTTGAAGTACCCCCCACTTTGTAGAAACATAAAATGCATCATATGAAACTGATATGAACCACGCCAAATTGTGATGAAACCGTTATCATAATTTGGAACTAAATCTAAGGACGTTAAGAACCTAATGGAGAATTGCGATCCGTTGCTTATATTGAAGCAAGAACTTTTGTATAAGTGAGGATGCTACAATCGGTGATGGAAAACTAATTGATAAGTCAGGATGAATGCCACAGGAAAAATCTCGATAAGTTTAGAATGAATTATCAAGAATTCAAAGAGAATCACTTTCAATTTTCATTCATCAAAGATTCAAAGACTATCTTAAATGTTTACAACCAATAGGTTTTTATTATAGACTAAAAGATGGAAACCTAAAAGACATAACTATGAAAGCTGGCTGCCTAAAATATAAATGGGCAGCCTAAAAATAAAAAGAAATTGATAAAAATTTCCGAAACAAGAAGGCCGACTGCTTAAGCTTTTCACCACATGCCATTGAAGCCGGTGGTGTTCATGCCGGCGTACAGTTTTCTAACATGTAATATGCTTCTTCAATCGACGCTATCTAACCTCCATAGTGATTTTCTTTGAATTATTGATAGAATTCATTTGAACTTATCGAATTTTTCTCGTTGCATTCATCCTGATTTATCAATCGATTTTCCATCATCGATTGTGGCATCCTCACTTATACCAAGGTTCTTGCTTCAATATAAGCAATGAGTTGTGGCTCTTCATCAAGCTCTTAGATGGTCATTGGATTTAATTCCAGATTACGATAACAGTTTCATCACAGGTTGCTTAGTTCATATCATTTGGTATCAGAGTGAAGGTTTTCTAAGAATCTCTTATCTAGTTCGATTAAAGGAAGGTATATCAAAACCCTAACTCTAGTCATTCATATCCTTTGTCGTTTTGAAATTGTCTAATCTTATTGATTCCTTTAGTGTCTTTGCTATAAAAGAAAAGAAAAGAAAAAGAAAAGAAAGAATTCTGATATAAAAAAAAAAGATTTGATTTTTAGGTTTGGTTGAATTTGTGCAGAATGATTTGAATTTGAGTAATAAAAGGCAAGTATGGTTAGTCCATCATCGTGAAAAGCCAAAATTGAGTGAAATAGAGTGATTTCAAATCTATTAAGTGTAAACATTTCAGGAGCATGTGAGGATTAACCCATCTATTTTTAGTTTTCATCTCTTTAGCAGGTACAAAATCATGAGTAGTGGTGGAGAAAATCCTAAGATAGATATGAAATTGTTTATGAAGGCCACATAGGATCAGTTCAAGACTCTGAACATCAGTTGGATAATTTAAAGTCTCCTAGTTGATTTAAACCTATTAGAAGAAAGTGCCATGTTGAAGAGGAAGAAGAGGTTTTTGATTCTGAAGAAGGTAGTTTCATTAAAGGAAGAGGGAAAGGCCAAAGAATGCCCAAACGCGTGATAATAATTTATGTAATATAAAGATGAAGATACCTCCTTTTCAAGGAAAGAATGATCCGGAGTTGTACTTGGAGTGGGAAAGAAAAGTGAAGCTAGTGTTTGATTGTTATAACTATTCTAAAGAGAAGAAGATGAAGTTGACAACTGTTGAATTTACTGACTATGCAATTCTTTAGTGGTATCAATTTGTTTGAAGTAGGAGGCGATATGGAGAGAGACCTATACACATGGGAGGAGATGAAGCATGTGATGAGAAGGCGATTTTACCTCGTCATTATCAAAGGTATGGATCTACATCAAATTTGGGTTCTCGCTTTTTTGGAAACCAAATTGGAGAGAAAAGGAGTATAAGGCAATATCTAAAGATTTCAATAAGGGAAAAGACATGGAAGCAGCAAAGAAAAGAGACCATAGTGATACTTAATAATGAGATTGAGACAGAAAGTGGGCAAGAAAATGAAGATCCTATGCCACCATTGAAAGATGCTTGTAAAGTTGAGCAAGAAAATGAAGATCTATGCTACCATTGAAGGATGATAGTAAAGATAAGTATCCGATTCAAGGGAGTCTTTAGGTTCAATGTGCTTTGAATGTGCAAGTGAAGGGAGATGATAATGGGGAGCAGTGGGATAACATTTTTCATACACATTGTCACATCAATGATAAGGAGTTTAAAGATTTGTATCTCCGGAAAATTCCAAATGAATCACCTCCTTAGAGAATTGCTTCCATTACCTATTGATGAACGTGCTAGTTTAAATAAAGAGAAGACAAAATCGGTCAAGCAATATGCAAAGCAAGCCAATAAGGAGTATAAGGAAATTGCATTTGAACCGGACGATCGGGTACAGATGTGTGAGAATAGATTTCCACAACAACGATGTTTCAAATTACATACAACAGGAGACGGACCATTCCAATTGATTACAAAGATGGTGAAGATTCGAGGATGAATCTTTTTGAGGAAGCAGAGAGTGATGGAGGTCAATGGCATTGATTAAAGAAGCATATTACATGTTGGAAAACTACACGCTAGCATGAATGCCGCCGGCCTTCAATGGCTACACCGTCGGCATGAAAGCTTAAGCCATCGACCTTCTTGCTTCAGAAATTGTTATCAATTTCTTGTTTTTATTTTTAGGTTACCGATTTGTATTTTAAGCCGCTAGCTTTTATATTTATATCTTTTAGGTTTCCATGTTTTAGTTATAAAAACCTATTGGTTGTAAACATTTGGTATAATCTTTGAATCTTTGATGAATGAAAATTGAGAGATATTCTCTTTGAATTCTTGATGGAATTTGCTTTGAACTTATCTAGATGTGGCATTCATCCTAACTTATCAATTGGTTCTCTATCACCAATTGTGGCGTCCACACTTATACCAAGGTTCTTGCTTTAATATAAGTAACGGGCCGCGATTCTCCATTAGGTTCTTAGATGTCATTGGATTTAAATCCATATTACGATAACGCGTCTCATCATAGGTTGGCATGGTTTGTATCAATCATTCTCAATTTTCATTCATCAAAGATTATCTCAAATGTTTACAACTAATAGGTTTTTATAGATTAAAACATGGAAACCTGAAAGACATAAATATAAAAACTAGTAGCCTAAAATACAAATTGGGTAGCCTAAAAATAAAAACAAGAAATTGATAAAATTTTCGAAGCAAGAAGGCTTGTGGCTTAAGTTTTTACATCGGTGGTGTAGCCATTGAAGGCCGACAACATTCATGCCGGTCTACAATTTTCCAACATGTAATTTACTTCTTTAATTGATGCCATTTGACCTCCATCAAAACTTTACCCATACTTTATTAATCTTGGTCCTCAATGACAAGATTTTACAAATTACAAGCTTAAATGTAGAGCTTTGAATAACTAGCAAACTAACTCACATAAGCACTAATTATGTTTTTAAAGAATATCAGCAAATTATAGTACCTTAGAGTGTTGAATGATATAATAATTTTCTCTTAACAAATTAATTCAAATTTTCTTCAAAATATGTGTTTATATGCCTTTGAAGGAGAGAAATAGTGCCTCCTTTTTACTTAATGTTTTGTAGCTTTTGATTAGATTTCAATAGTTATGGTCTAAAAATAAGCTTTGAAATGATAGAGGAATGTGGCTCTAAAGTTCACAAAATTAGGTTGGAGCTTACACATGAGCTTTAACTAAAGATTTTTATTGAGCAAGTAAGAGCTCTTACTTAGTTTTTAAGAGCTTAGGCACTTTGGCAGGAGTCATTCAACTTTGGCTCAAGTGCCTAAAAAAAGCATCTATAGACATTTTTTTCAAAACAAAAATATTAAATTATTCAGTCTTTATAAAAAGAAATATAAGTGAACCCACAAGTATAATAATCTCTCTCTCTCTTCTTTTTTATGAAGACAAAACAATTAGTAACCCTCCTTTCATAAGTACCAATTTACAAAGGAAAAGTAGTTTAATTTTATAAAAAATAAAATCCTCATAGATAAAGCATGATTACATAAGTTTTTTTTTTTCCTTTTTTTTAATCACCCAATAGAAACACCTTCTCCCATTCCTCTAACAAAATACATTTATTCATCTTTTTCTCAAGAAGAAAACACACGAATTTTTTCTCCCCATCAAAAGGATGAGTTAAAGTGCTAATCATCGAGGAGAAGTAGATTAGAGATTTTAAGTAAAATAAGAAGACTCAAGCGCCAATTAAGCACTAACTCTTCCATAAACACACAAGTGTTGTTTCTATGTGTATAAGTTATAACATATACTTGTATGTGCAAATATCAATTTTTACATGCAAATAGGCACTTCTAAAATGCTCTTAAACAAGTGCTATATATAGCACCAAGTACAAATTAAAATAACCCTTGATTACAAAAGAGTTAATGTCATAAAAGGTACTTGAGCTTTATAAAATATATAGCTAACTCTTTTTACTTTGAATTTGATCAATTTGGTACCTAATGGAAGTCATTTTTACTATCTTGTTAACACTAATAATCAACTAAACATTTTAACTAATCAACAATCGTTACATGTCAATCTCAATTATGTGTATATATATATATATATATATATAAACACTTTCCACAAAAATATGCAAAAATAACAAAAAAGATAAAAATTAAAAAAAATAAATAATGAACAATCTCAATCGGTAATCAATCGTAGCAAAAGAATGCATAATAGAAAAAAAAAGAGAGAGTAGGGCTGGGGAGGATTTTATGGAAGTCGGAGCTATGGAGAGTAGTCAAGGTATAGCAACAGAGAGACTGGAGTGTGGGCTTTAAATAATAAATAAATGTCGTATTTGGTTTTTGAACTTTGTCAATTTATATAATTAAAGATAAATATCAAGTAAATGATGGCAAAATATGAAATTAGATATTTCAACTTTAAAATTGATTAATATAATATCTAAAAGAACTTTTCATATACGTCAGTAACACCTCTACTATATTGGTTAAAAATGCCATGTTAGATGATGATATTAGCCAATTTAATAGAGATATTATTAATGTACATGAAAAATGCTTCAAGATAATTTCAAAATTCAAGTACTTAATTATATAATTTACAAAAGTTTAGGCATCATTTTTTACATTAATCATATAATTAATTACTTGAAATTTAAAGCATCAGTTTACTTCCTATGAACTTTTCACATTCATTTATAGTACTTAAATAAAGTAATTAATTGTAAGAATAAGTAAAATTCAAGTAGGTAATTGTAAAATTGGTAAAATTCAGGTAGTTAATTGCAAAAAGAGGCAAAATTTTGATAGTAAAATGACACTTTTAAAAAGGTAAAAAAAAAAAAAAGGACACTGTTAAACTTCAAGTAGTTAATTGAACAAATTGACAAAATTTATGAAATAAAATCAACCACTAAAAATGTTAGTTTTCTATATTATGGAAAGTATTTTTTTTAAATTAAGATTGACACATGGCACTTGTTGAATGGTTGAAATGTGCAATTGACTAATGGAGTTGATGGAGGTAGTAAATTCAACAAAGAAAAGTTTAATTAGATACTAAATTGATGGCATTAATCTTTCATAAAGCATGTCTTTTGTAGGCATTAGTTACATCACAAGAGTATACAAACTTCAAAATCAAACTCTACTATCAATCACAAGCTCATAAACTTTACAAAGGTATAAGTATTTGTCAAAAAGCCTCTTAAGCCATATAAGAAAAATCGGTCATTTAAATATATATATATATATATATATTTTCTGTTTATGCGGAAGTGTCGATCTCTAATATCCCTTACAAGAAGTTACCACTTAAGTCCTAGTTTAAAGATTTAATCACAAAAGGTTACCCACACCCATCATTATAAAATATTTTAGGCAAGGTCTTTGATTAAAAATCTTCTATTTTCTTTTTGTTATATTTATTTATAATTTTAGACTCATCAGAGATTAGTCTTTTTCCAACAATAGTCTATAACTTTTGATTTTAAACTTTAATAAACACTTCCATTCTACATTCCAAAAAACTATAATTTAAGCCAATGAGCAAAGGGGACCACTTATAGCATGTTTCATTTCAAATCCTAGTCTATTTAAAGTCATTTTGTTTAACTCTACATGTGATTAATAATTAATAACCTACAGTACTGGCTACAGTACAAAAACTTGCTTCCAATAGAGCTTCATTAGACTAAATCTGCTTTCATTAAGAATCGAAGATAAGGTTTCATTGCCCCTAGAGTAAAGAATTACTTCCTTTCACTTTCAAAATGGTCTACTTCTATGCACAAATTGACTTTAATATTCATTAAATATTAATTGCACATTTAACAACTTTAATAAACAATCACCATATGTTCTTTTATAATCAAAATCATTTGCAAGATAGACACATTTAAAAGCCAAGCACCATCATCATTATCCCACTATTAAAGGGTCAATGTTATCATTAGTAGTTGAAACTCATAGACAAAGAAACAACTATATTATTGTCTTGTCAATGCACTATGGTGTGGTGTCTTGTAAGTAGTTTTATTCTATTTTCAAATAGAATTAAATTTTGATAAGAAGACTTGAGTAAACCTAATGAAATCTTCAAAATTTTACATGGTATATAGTAATAATCACAAAACAACATACAATAGCACATATTCATAAAAGAAGAAAATTACTCACTTTTTGTTTATTTGCAAAAGTATACAAGGGACAAAATGGAAATAAAAAAAGAAAAAAAAATGTAAGAAGAAAAATAACCATGTTGAAATATTTATATTATAAGACGAACTAAGGGGCAAAAAAAATTCGAACGGTAAACCCTAGCATAGATCCAATTCTTTCTCCTTTTTTTACCACGTTGATACTGTAAATCCATCTTTTTTTGTTTTGATATTCATGGATCCCTATCTTTTCATTGAATACTTTTAACTTTTTTTTCTTCTACCATTTCCACAATTATCGATTCATCACAATCCACAGTCGTATGCTTACTTCAACTAATTTGATGAATGTGGAGAAATTATAGTGATCCAAATTTTAGATTATCAGCAGCTTATTAAATAAGTGGTATAATTTAAATTTCAAATTTATATATTCATCATTTTTTTCTTTTTGTTGTCATTTTCTACGTGGAATTATGACATCCCCTTTATGGGATTTTTTTTCTACTTGCCTGTAAAGTGGGTTTATTCATGTGGGTATTTTATCCCTTAGGTGGGACAATTTAACCTTAAAAGAATGTGTCAATTTATTCGATGAGGTTTTGATACCCCTACTCCTTCATCTATGAATTCTTTTGTATCAACAGGTTCGATTGATGTAATATTTTCATATGGATAAATTACATCGGAAGGTCTTAACATTTGATGGTAAGTTCATTTGAGGTCCCAATATTTCAAAAATTTCAACAGAAGTCTCGTTTGAAGAAGTGGGTCAATTGAGGTTCCAATGTTTTTGAGTGGTTCAAAAAGAGGTTCTAACGTTTGGAAAAATGGGTCGATTGAGGTCTCTATTGACATGTGTTAATAGGAGAAACATTTAATTAAAACTTAGAAAACCCTTCTTCTAAGGTCTCCATTAACAAATATAAAAAAAGAGAAATTTTAATTAAAACTTAGAAGACACATTTTCAAATGTTGGAACCTCTTTTGAACTTTTCAAAATCTTGATACCTTAAATGAACTAACCCTCAAATGTTAGGACTTTCTAGTATAATTTACTCATTTTCGTATAGAATAAAATATCTTACTAGCCGAAATATATACTTGTTGATGGTAAATAATAGATCATAACTCAATTAGCCTATTACAAGTCCATGTGGATTGCATTGCCTATGAAGAACTCGATCAAGCCCAGCCACTCCATGAAGTGCTCAACCTAGCTAGGACCCTGGCCCTAAACCTTATAAGGGTCTAACTCAATGGGAAGCTCGAGCTTTCCTAAGACCCCAATCTTCATGAGGACCAAGGCTATGTTGTACCCCATCGCAACTCCTTAAATGGAGGCCTACGACAATGCACTACATACTCCATGATAAGCTACACTTTCCTACCCCCAATGGAGCTCCGACCGGGTGGTAGGGGTAGTGGGTGGGAAGGTAGGAATGACTAATGAGTACTAGTTTGGCCACACTCCATGCTTTGCCAATCTCTTCTCCTCAGGTCAAGGTCAACTACGGACCTGGGGCCATCCATGTCAACAACATATATTTTATGGGTCCTATTTCGGTATAACCCATCTATAAATGACTCTTCCTTCTAGCAAGTAAGAGAGAACATTTTGGACACATACTCAAATAAAGTAACAACTTCATAACTACATTTTGAATTATCTCAAGAGGACCCATGGTTATCTTAAGCATCACAGTAGTTGCCCTGGATAACCACTAACTAGTGTTTCTGTGTTTACCAGTCCACAAGTCTATCGATGAATCAATACCTGCAACAATACTATATATATAATAGTATGGACAATTGTAAGTTTTCCACATACATGTTTCATTTAAATATTCATGATGCATCATAACCCTTATTGAATCGTTACACAATAGGATCACAAATTCCTTGCTTAATGGCTATTCATAAGCTAGAAAGCCACTTCTTTGGTGTAAAATGTTTTAGAGAGAGCATAAGAAATTACTTTATATACATGAAATTTTATCTCATATTTACAAAATTCATGTCATTTATACAACATATTATTCAATTTTTCGATAGTTAATGGCAATTTATACCATTTTTAGTTAAAATAATTGGAATATTGAAAATCAATGAAATAAAAAGAAAGATTTTAAAAGGAAACAATTTTATAATTTATCATTTGAGTCAAAAGAAATAAAGTGATTGTTGATGGTTATTTTTTGAGTAGGTCCTAAGGTTCATGTCTAGCCTCATTTTAGACTTAGAATATAACACATGGTAGAGAAGAAACCCATAGGACATGCATGCACAAAGATAACAACCATTGCTTATGTTTGAAAAATGGTAAGCATGACCAGACCTGCAAAAAGACCATGGGAGTGCACATCTCTCTAAGACATATTAACCTCTCGAGACAAATAAACCTTCCTGTATAAAACTCATGACTCTATTAGGACACATATCAAAGAGACTTTCCTTTACACACTTTACTATCCCACCATCATTAAGATTTTTTTTACTGAGACTCACTTTGTTTAAGCATTAGGATGATTTGAGGTTTTTCTTTCTTTCTTTTTTTTTTTTTTTTTTAATGGTCGGTGCAATGTTCCTTATGGCTTAGTACCTTATGATGACTTAAGTGCTGAATTTCTTGTATCGGAGCCACCCTTGACGTTACTTACATTTTTGTTACTTATGCAAACTGCTTAAAACACTCACATAAAAGAAAGCGCATTAGGCTCCCCATGGACCAATAGCTAAGAATTATATGCGAACAATGATATGTACGTCATTGAATTTGTTGCTTTTCTTTATTTTTCGAACCATTATCATTTTATATTTTATTATTTTAGAAAGAAAGTAAAATTATTAAACCAGTATTTACTTATGTTAATTTAAGAGTTGCTAGAGTAATTACAACAAGTAACACATTATACACATTTAAGGAAGTCATGATATAGTTTATGCTTGAAATTAAGATGCTAGTTAAAATGTTTAGAAATACTATTTAATCTTCTAATATAAATAATGAAATAAAACAAGCTTTTTGTAGTAGGTTATGTGGTTCATTTGTAACATTACAATAAAAAGTTAAAAAAAAAGTTTTAACATCGTTTATTTTTTCCTTTTTTAATCAAGTGGCTCAAAATTTATATAATCTACTATAAGTTTAGGAGAATTGGACCCTTTGACCTCTTATTATACATTTGGTATACTAGAATGATCTTGAAATGGGCATTAGAATGGTGAAATTAGGTTTCGAGCATAAATGAACCAGAAATAGAATAGTAATTTTGGATTTCATTCCATTTCTCATATTTAAAAACTTATTTTATGGTTGAAGTTGTGATTTCTTGGAAATGAAAACTTCTGGTTTTAAAGAGAATGCAATTTCATCTTTTTCTTTTTCTTTTTCTTTTCTATCTTTTTTTTTTTTTTTTTTGCCAATAATGTAGTTTCATCTTGAAGGGAGCAAAGTCAATTTGATTTTTTCTAATTATTCGAAATTTACAAAAATAAACTTTTAAGATATCTATATTTGTTTTGTTACGAATAAAAAAGGTGTTTTTAATAAATACCACTATTAAAAAACCATTTTTTTTAACAAATACCACAATAGCATTTAATCTTTACTAACATCATCATTAAAAGAGTGATCTCTCTCTCTCTCTCCCCTAGGAAAAAATGGGGAGGTGGCCATCACATCGTGGCTATCTAGTGCTATTGCAATCTTCACTACGTGACTCTTCAATAATAAGATATCTTAATTTAGATCTAATGTTATGTTTGGTATGTTGGAATGGATCAGAATAGAATTGCGATTCCGGGTTCCATTTTGATCCTTACGTTTGGATGTATTTTTAGAAGCCAAAATTGTGATTTTTTGGAATTGATGATTCCGGTTTCAAAGGGGAATCAATTTCGCCTTTGAGAAGATAGAATTGCAATTCCATTCCAGTTTTATTAATTGTGCAAAGTGTAATTACCCTTTATCCTATCACATATTTGTATTTGCATTTATTACTAGAGACAATTTTGACAAATACACATTATAGTCATTCCATTTCATGTAATCATCCAAACATGGGAATGAATTTGTCATTCTGGAACTCATTCCAATCCATTTTAATTTTATTGCAAACGATTCTTGCATATCAAAGTGACATAAAGGTTTGTAATTAGTTCTCTATCGATAATGGGATGTCTTGATTTGGATTTGAAGATTTGCAATTAGTTATCTACCAATAAATAAAAAGTCGCATCAAACCATTTTCAAATCTAGGTGTTTTTTTTTTTCATTTATTTTTGTTTTCAGTTTGTTTATTATCCCATTATAGGATTTTTCCTAGCTAGAGTGTTAGATTTCTTTCCGCGATTGTGTTGAAATTTTTTCAGGGTTACATTAACCCATTTTTATATAAGAAATATGTCCTTTTTTAGATCGAATCTTTGGATCTCTGTTTCTTTTATTGTATTTTGTTAGTATTATATGTACTTGTATTTTGATGTGTTCAATGAATGAAATTCGTTTCTTTGGGGAAAAAAAAGCAAATACTAATGTAACACATAGAGAGCTTCTACGGTTTCGTTGATGAGACCGTCCAATCAACCATCTAACTATTAAAATAAATATAGTAAGTGGAATATTAACTATTTTAGTGGTTTAATCATAGTTAGGTATGATATGAGTCGTTAGATAGTGACGAGACTAGTCTTGTCAAAATTAATGATGGGGTCATAGAATTTCTCTTAATACATGAATGAAATCAACAATTCCATTGATTATTTAAATATAAGGATGAATTTGTCATTTCATTTCAATACATTCCATTCTAAATCATTTCAATGTATTAAAAATGACATTTCATTTACTCATAGAGATAATGGGACATCACAATTATGAGACCATGCTATAATTCTATGCTATTTACACAAGTGCACTACTTCTTTAAAACCTTTTTTTTTTATTTACTTGAGTGAAGTAGGCAAAGATGTATTACACATACTTTACATGAGACCTTGGAGTAGTATTGACGTGTAGATAGCATTTAATGGAGTGTCCTGAAAAGAACTACTAGAAAAGGAATAAGTAATCTCAATATCCTAGATACACAAATAACAAACAAGAGAGTTGAGTGAGTCTCGCGTGTATAGTTCTTGAGTAATGAAGCTTAAAAATTATCTTGAGTTATTGGTTTGATCATTGAGCATAGAGCTTAAAATGTAGAATACTATTTTTCTGATCTTTCTCAAAAGTGGCAATAGCATAAATAATTGAATATTTATAGGCAATTAAACTTAAAGACAATAACTAAATTATCTTAGTAATTGACACTTGACTCTTGAGAGACAAGATAAAATGAGCTTATTATGAGTTAAAACTGATAGTTATTCTTCCTTTATACATTAGTCTATCAAAGAGAGGTTAATGTAGATAGATTGATCCAACTATCTCTATTATGGAGCCTATCAAACTGAATCATCTCTAATTATTCCAATATATGAATTGAATGGTTGAATTTTGTCACTTAACTCAAGAAGTAAATAAAAAGTTAAATCCAATATTTGATGTAATAAATTTCTAATTCTTCACACGATTTATTGAATTAATGTCTTAAACAAAAAAATGGTCTAAATAAACACATTGATTGTTAGTATTAAAAACTTCACGTTTCTATTTTTGGATTATCCATCTCTAAATAATTAAATGTTGCATAAGTTTTTGTGTCCGTTAATATGGAAGCGTTAAACGCATTAGATCCACAATCCAAATACCCAAATTAAGTGGAAAATATATTTACATATCATTCTGCTTTTTGATAATAATAGAAAAGACTCTTCGCACTTTCGGCCAACAATTCACTATGCTTGATTCTTCTTGATCTTTACATATGAAGATGTTGGATGATGCAGAGCCACTTATTTCTAACAACTTCTCTCTCTTCTTTTATTTAAAAAAATGAATGACAGTATCTATATATAAGTGTGTGATATATGAAATTACTGTTTGTTTTGGCTTTTTTTCGGTAGATACAGACACTTTTTCAAACTTTTTTCTAATAAATTATTTATCAAGAAATAGATATAGATAAAAAAAAGTTGACAGTTCTCATCAAAAGATCAAATAGAATAAATTTAGATAAAATTTAGATGCAAATCGGATATATTTACACATATCATTTTAAAAAAAGATAAAGATACAGATGAAAAACAGACAATCCAAACAGACCCATGAGCTTCATGTTTTCAATAATATTGACCTATATAGATCCATAAAAAATTTAATGGAGAAAGTTGGCAAGAGATAGATATTTTAACTTTTGGGGAATTTGTACAGTTCAATTCAATATTAAAATAAATATAATAATTAATATATTAAATATTTTAATAGTATAATTACTATAAGTATAAATTTGATAAGTGAGAAACCAGTTCGTTAAAAAAAAAAAAAATTGGATCACAATATTTTCCTAACTTTTACTTTCTTTTCTTAAACGGATACAACTAGCTCGTATTAATTTTTCTACTTATGATCAAAAAGATCAAAATAAGTAAAATTACACTTAAAAGATCATATATATATAATATTTTTTTTTTTTTATCTCGATGTAACTTTTAATAATATATCATTTTCCCCAAGGCCAAAAAAAAAAAAAAAAAGTGGGGCAGAAAAATATAAAGCGAAGTGATTAACTTCCGGGTCAAACACAAATTATGAGTATATGACCATGCACATGGAAATGCGTCGTTTCGTGTTAAATTGAAGTGTAAATCTAAATCATCATCATTACCGATCGGATATTACCACTACAAACATGTGTTTGACCAGTCAAACAAAGATTTACAGTTCCAAAATTTTACCATCCGAAAGCAACTTCTTCTCACCCAGACCTCTTTTTCATATCATCACTTGCCAAGATGAACATGTTAACTGAATATTAATTGACCTTTGACCCAAAATCCCACGATATATTTATTAATTAATTTTTGCACCTTTGGTTTTTATGGAAAACAACACCCAACTTACCTAAAGCACCTTTATCCTTACTACTTGATAAAAATTTAAAGGGATATGAGTAATATGGCCGGAATAAAGATGATGTGGTCGGAATATGAGTGATGTGATAATTGTTTGTATAATAAAGTGGATTATTGTTAATTTAATTAGCAACCAAAGCTATTTAGGTGAGCAATCCCGTTTCTTCTCCTCTTATGATCTTTTCACATTTATTTAATTTTTATAAAAGGTAAGCTCACACTTCTTCTCTTATTGGTTTTTTCACATTTATTTAATTTTTATAAAAGAGTATATAAATATTATTTTAAGTTAATAAAATAAACTAGGACCATAAAAATTTTAAAAAGTAGATAGGTAATTATCTAGTGGCAAAAAAAAAAAAAAAAAGATAGATAATTATCTTAAAGTAATCAGGGATAAAAGAGAAAGTTATATAATAAGGAAAGTTACTTCATATGCTAACACGCTTTAATCAACTCCTTAAACCATTTTTAACAATAAGTTACTTAATATACTACATTAACATTTTAAGCAACTCTTCCTATTAAGAAACTCACTACTTTATTCGTGACTTATTTAATATCATTTTTTAAATTTTTATGGGTCCACATTACATAAATTTTACACAACCAACATAAAAAATATAAAAAATATAAAAAAACTAAGCAATTCTCTTTTTGGGCTGCTTGGCAAAGCAACTCACTTTTGGTCTATTTGTTTGTTGGTGGATTACAGATAAATGCACTTTTTTCAAACTTTTTCTAATAAATTATTTATAAAGAATTAGATACTGATAAAAAGAATTGACCGTACTTATTAAAAGATTAAATAGATCAAATATAGTTAAAATATAAATATAAATAAGACATATTATACGTATCATTTTAAAAAAATATAGATATAGATAAAAAACAGTCAATCCAAATAGACCTTTTATTGGTTAAGTAACTCATAAAAAAGTTGCTTAGTATAGGTTCTCGTGTCATGTAACTCTAATAAAGTTGTTCTTAAGCAATTTAAGAATAAAGATACTCTAACACTATATATAATCTATATAGATGATGCGTCTTATTGAAATAACTAGACATGAGTGTAATTTGATCAAGTATTTGATATGAACGTCAATACGCAACGAAATTAGATGTGAACTTGATCTGCCAATTCCAACATAATAAAAAACACAAAGAGAGAAATGAATTGCTAATACTAAAATGCCATATGTAATGCTGGAATAAAATATTTAATATTTATTCTTTTTAACAGACTTATCCCTATGCTTGATTGGCAAAATAGGTATACCATGATGAGAATTGTCATTCTTTGTTAGAATAAAACAAATTGCTATTTCTTAATATTTTCTAACATATTTTCGTATTTATCCCTTAGATTCTATTTAAAGGTAGGTTTGGTTTGCCTAAATTTTCAAAAATAGTTTGGATAAAAATTTTAGTCTTTTATTTGGTTATTATCATGTATTTTGGTATCGGACAACTTTGAAAAAAAAAACCAAATATGGAAGATATACAAATCTATTTACTGGATAACCCAGATCTTTTATAATATTTTTATGCTATACACAAAAGTCTTAGACATCACAAAAGCCCTTATATGGTATCATGTATATCAAGCACATCACATATGAATTGTGTTAATTAATATTTCTCGTATTATACTTTTCAGTTTCTCTTGTCATTATAATTCTTGCAACCAACACTACCAATAAGTTAAGTTATTCGGCAAATACATATATTTTTTAAAAACTTTTTTATAACAAATTGTTTACTAAAAAATAGATCCAGATACAAAATAGTTAAAGTTGTTATGGAAAGATTAAATAGATCGAATATAGATAAAAAATAGATATAACTCGAATATATTTATACATATCATTTCGATACAAATAAATAGGGTTCGTTTATCTATTTGATTATTTGTATATTCTTATATGTATTTATTGAATTGAAGGGATTCACAAGAGACGTGAGGGAGATGAGAAAAGAAAAACTACTATTCCTCCACTGTATTCTTCAAAATTGAAATCTTAATTTTTGTTTTCACAAACTAAAACGCAGTAATAAAAAGCTAGATGAAATAATAAATTAATGATCTTATCGAAACAACCATCATGGCTGATGTATAGATATTCATACAATGCCTATTTATCTATCTATTTATTTGTATATTCTTTTATGTATTTATTATATTGACGGGATTCACAAGAGACGTGAGGGAGGGAGATGAGAAAAGAAAAACAAAAGGAGCAACCGAAGCTTCCTCTTCTCATCTCGCGAGAGAGAGGGAAAGAGAGAGGGGGGGACAACTTTAATTCTTTCTTTTCCCGGTCAAACAAGTGTCTTCACCGGGTATTGCCGGTGGCCTATTTTCGAAAACGGCGTTGCATAGAACCCAGCTAAAAAAGGCTCATCTTTTGTGGACCCCACTGCCGCCTCCCACCACCGTCATCACCTGTCCTGCCACACCCCCATAACCGATTAATAATACTACACCTACAAGACCTATACGTATATTATTTTTCCTTAATTTGATAATAACTAATAACTACAAGGTTTGTTTTTTCCCCCAAAACGTTGTATCTTATGTTCATTGTGGATCAACTTTTTATCAAAAAAGAGAAAAAAGAGAAAAGTTGGACCAACTTGTTATGTATGTACAAGCAAAACCATGATTAATGTCAAATTTCCCCCCATTAGAAGAGATGCCCAATTTCTCATTAGATTTGCTTTGTTTTCTCAACCTCTCTTCAATTATATTGAATTGGATTGAAGCCAAAGAAAAAAAAAAAAGAAGAAAAGAAGAAAGAAAACTTATAATTTGATAATAAACAAATTTGTTAAGATCATGTAGCATGAATACCCTTTTACTATAATGATGTATCATGTTTGATTATTTTTTTTTATCTCTTTCAGAAGAATAATGAGAGTTTGAGAATTATTAATTTGATAGTTATATAATTTAAAAATTCTATGGTGGGTTTTTTTTTTTATGCGACTGATTGCATAAGTTATTTAACGATTCAAAATTCATACTCAATTTGTAATTACATTATGAACAGTCCCTCTTATATGGATTATTTTAAAAAGGGGAAAAAGGGTTTAATTTTTTGGTCAAACTGCAATTAATTAAAATTTCTTATTAGGAAATTTGGGAGTCATCATAGATAATATATTGTTCATGGTACAATAAGTGACAACAAGTGAAGTTGATCTTATTTAAGATTATGGGTTTTCATATTTCCAATTTAATCATTCATGAAATTCTAATGATTTTAATTTACATCTATTCATAATTGTACTTTAAGCATTAATCGCCAATGAGATGTGGAATGTCATTTTCATGGATATGATCAAGTAATAGTGCCTTGTAGGACAACAAGACGCCGGTTGTATAATTATTTATACAATTTCACTATAGGGCACTGTATTGTAAAACCCTTATTTTAATTTTACATAATAACTTTAATTATTAAGATTATGGTTTTTAAGAAATTTTATGAAAGGAAAAAAAAAAAGGATCTTCCACTTTCCTAATTCGTATCGAATACGCTAAATCGTCCTAATTAATGAAACCCCAAACATTTAGTTTTCCAATGTTAAATAAATCCTTTAAGTTTGAGCTCAAAAGTTAGCCTAAATTATTAACATAACCTTTATATTTTAAATTGGTGTTTTATACACCAATTCTTTAATAAAGGGAATGCAAAATAGTAATATAAAAGTTTAAATATACAGATCATGCTTTAAGAATAAATATGTATTAGTACTAATACACTAACCTGTTTAGATAAATAGTAAATTAAATATTGATATTTATTTTAATTAATAATGATAACACTATATACTATTTATCAAACGTTGAAGTTTCACTCGTACTTATATACTATTTATCTTTCAGTAATATATATATTAATATATAATAAAACCACAAAATATGTGGATCCGTTTGGATTATCTGTTTTTCATCTCTATTTATGTTTACATTTTATATGTAAAAGTGTTTGATTTATAACTATATTTTATCTATATGTAATCTATTTGATGTTTTTATTATCATATATTTTTTTATCTATATGTTTTTTATAGATAATTTATTAGAAAAAGTTTAAAAAAATATTTATTATCTGTCATCTGCAATAGCTTTGTAATTTAATGATCCTAATTTAAATTCTGAAATGAGTCGTATTAAATTAGAATCTCCTTTTCGTACTGAGAAAAAAAAAAGGTATTCTTTAAAAGAAAAAAAACCACTTAAAAGACACACCCAAAGCCACTTATTACAAATTTAGTGGGGAATTCATTTATTTAATTATACGCGGTGTCCAAATGCCACCTATATGAATATATATATATATATAAATATATAAATATAATATAAATAAAATAAACAGAGAGGGAGAGAGAAAGTAAAGAAGAGAGGGGTCTCTCTCTCTCTCTATTCTCTAAAACTCTAAAGCAGATTTTGGTCTCAGAAACCAAACCACCCCAAGCCTTCTCTGATTTGCAGAGAGACATAGAGAGAGAAAGAGAGGGAGAGAGTAGAGAGAGAGAGAAGTTACAACAAAACAAAAGGACGACTCTAAAACTCTATGCCTACACACGGGAACGCCAAGAACTGAAGCTGCTTCTTCTGCTCCCACTTTTTAGAGAGAGAAACCTACTCAACACAACACAACACACAGATTTTAGAGAGAGAAAAGAGTGAAAGAAGAAAATTGAATTCCCCATCAATACCTTCTGAAATTGTTTTTCCATCACTCCTCAGCACACCCATTTCTCCCCCCTTTTTTTCTTTTTTATATCCTTCCTTATCCAATATTTATAATAACTATAATCCGTAAGCTCTTTCCTTTTCGCTTTTTTTATGCCCTTGATTTGTTTGTGTGTGTTTTAATTTTGTTTGTTGACAAGATTCGATTTTTTTGTTAGAATCGATTCTGAAACAGATCTAATTAGATTTTTAATTCTGGAAAGCTGTGAACTTGGTACCGATTCCTGTTATGTTTGATCAATTGTACTGAGTTTTCTTTTTATTTTAATTATTGGATGTAGGTTCTATGTGAAGTGTTTGGCTGTTGTAATTAGAGATCTGGAGGTTTTATTTCTGAGGAATTTGATTGTTTTAGCTCAATTGTTGGATTGATTTGTTGGTATTTTGATTTCCGTATGAATAAATTTTAGTGCTTGATATTACCCAGAAAAAAGAAATATGAATTTATAGGATTTGATGAACAAAACTGCCAATTGAAGTAATTACTGGAAGTGGAATAAAAATTAATGATTTGAGGTTTTTGGACTTTGCTCCCGGTTTTGTTGTTGGAATCAGTTAGGAGATTTAATTCGGTAGTGTTGATGGTGTTTTTTTCTCGGGTCAAACCCAAGAGACCCTAACGACAATATAACACCAACAGCGTTGGTAGATATGTGATAACTGGTTTTCTGGATCTTGTAGGTGTATGAATAAGCTTATGCTCTTGAATTTATTTATTATTTATTATTTTTCTTTTGGGGTCAAGATATTAATTGAAATTAGATGTTTAGATGTTGCTATTTGTGGTTCTTTTTTTTGTATATCATTCGAGACGTGTTATAGAATGAATTTGATAAAATTGTTTATTTGAAATGTTGAATTTGCAGTTCCAGCAGGTTTCCCTATTTCTAATTACTTGTGGATTTTGTTTTTCTTTGTTCTCCAGATAAATTATATAAGGGCTTTGCAATTGTACTGGGTGGTTGTGACGAAACTTGAGTGCAGTGATTAATTTGTCCATAAAATTGGTAGATTAACAGCGACATGTTGGAAAACCGTTCTTGTCTGATTCCGAGAGTGTTGTCAGGTTCTTGCCAGTCGGATAGCAATTGGGTTTGCATGAGTTACCTAGATATTGGCACCAGTAAACGTCCTCTGGATAGTGATAGCAAAGATGATGGAAACAGGCAGAAGTTCTGCAGGCTCTCTGATCTGCAAGAAATGCCTGAGAGGAACCATGAGAAGCCTGATGAATCCAGTGACCAGGGTCAGGCTGATGACTCTTCAAATACTGACTCCCTTATCCCAGCAATTGGAAGGGACATCTCAATTAGTTGCCTTGTCAAGTGCTCAAGGTCCGATTATGGTTCTATAGCCCATCTCAATCGGAGTTTTAGGTCTTTGATTAGGAATGGTGAGCTTTACAAGGAAAGGAGGAAAAAAGGTGTGATCGAGCATTGGATTTATTTTTCATGCCAGCTACTTGATTGGGAGGCTTTTGATCCTATTCGTGCTCGGTGGATGCATTTGCCCAGAATGATTTCTAATGAGTTTGTCATTTTTCCAGATAAGGAGTCCTTGGCTGTTGGAACAGAGCTCCTTGTATTCACCAAGGACATGACGAATAAACATGTCATTTATAAGTATAGCATTTTAACGAATTCATGGTCCTCTGGGATGTCGATGAATGCTCCAAGGTGCTTGTTTGGCTCTGCTAGCCTTGGAGAAATAGCAATTTTGGCTGGTGGGTGTGATTCACAGGTAAACATCCTGAACTCTGCTGAGATGTACAATTCTGAGACTCAAGAGTGGGTGACACTTCCGAGCATGCACAAATATAGAAAGATGTGTTCTGGGGTGTTCATGGATGGTAAGTTTTACGTGATTGGGGGTATTGGGGGAGCAGATCCGTCTCAGCCAAGAGTTCTAACGTGTGGTGAAGAATATGATTTAAAAACTAAAACTTGGACAGAAATTCCCAACATGTCCCCTGTGCGGACAGGTGCAGCAGGTGAGGCAGAGGCACCCCCAGCAGCTGAGGCACCTCCTTTAGTTGCTGTAGTAAGTAATGAACTCTATGCGGCTGATTATGCTGGCATGGTGGTCAAGAAATATGACAAGCAGAGACGGATGTGGTTTACAGTGGGTGGATTACCTGAGCGTGCTGCATCTATGAATGGTTGGGGTCTTGCCTTTCGTGCATGTGGTGACAGCCTTATTGTAATTGGTGGACCAAGGGTTGCAGGTGAGGGGTTCATTGAGCTCAATTCATGGGTGCCAAGCGAAGGCCCTCCAGAGTGGAACTTGCTTGCCAGAAAAAGGTCTAGTAGCTTTGTGTATAATTGCGCGGTGATGGGATGCTAAAAGGGCTGGATAGTTTGGTGTTATTTGTACTTTAACAGCACGTCCAATGGGTTGTACAAGATTGGGTTGTCGTTCAACAGAAGATTCTTGCTAACGGGTACTTCCCCCTTTATTTTTCATTGCCTTTGGGAATGGGGGAAGATTTCAGGTTTTACTCAAGATTTATAGATTTTTTTTTCCCCAGAAAAACAGTCCTGGAATTCATTTTCTTTTACAGCACATTAATTGCATTCTCATTCATTCTCTTTCATAGCACACTGAATCGCATTGCTATCATTTTGTTCCCTTTTTTTTCCCCTCCTTACTCGTGACACCACTCAATTGGGTGTCCTGTAGCATAGATTTGTCTGTTCAGTTCAGACTGTGAACATTTTTCCATAGCTGAAGTAATTGCTGAGTCCTCGAATTGAAGCTAAAGCTATTGTAGAAATGATTCCTTTATTGTCAATTGTGGCCTACAGAAAATCAAGCTAAGAAAAATAGGGAATTCTCTATGGTGGTCAACGTGTCACATTGGGCTGTATAAGTGCTTTGTTTCTAGTTTGTTGTAGAATGTCAAGCCTCAGTTAATGCATGAATACTTCATTACTGGTTTTCGTTTTATTTATTTATCTATTTTTTCCTTTATTTTTCTTTATTTTATTTTAAATTTTTCTCTCTCTCAGTGACCTTATTATATACCAGTTGATATTTTCTGTGTATGCTATGGAAAAAACATATGTTATATCATTTATCAATCAACCTAGTGGGAGGCATCATTGTAGTTTCCTTTCGTCCATGATGGAAAGTATGTAGATAAAGTTTATTTCTGCATGAGTTTAATGTACCCTTTCCAGTTTAGAGAAATGATTTAGTTTATGATTAGCTGTGCGGCATCCATTTAGCATTTAATTGTTTTTTTTGAATGATGGCCTTTTTTCCCCTTGTGTTTAAAATGGTCGTCTTCTCAAGCTTCTTTGATAATACAGTATTTATCAAATTCACTCTGAAATATAGCTATAATTGTTTGGTTATGCGCAAAGATGAAAACTTGCCTTTTTTCAGATGTACTATACTCAAAAGGATCTGATATTTACCTTTGATGCTCCTCAGCAGTCATGGCCGCATGTTGTGCTACAACTTGTTGGGTCTAAATTAATTTATAAAATTATTATTTGTTAGCTAAGCAAAAGCTTATTGGTTTACAGCTTTGCATTCTTTGTATCTTGAAAGATGTTGATATGATTAATAAAAATTATTTGGAAGAAATGACTGAAGACATAAAGGTGGAGAAAAGTAGGAAATTTTGTCAAAATCTGTCCTCAGAGGGAATAGCCATTATCTCAAAATGATTAGATAATGGAGAATCTCTGGTCACTAAGTAAACATATCTTCTCAGCTACTCATCTCCAAAGACTGAAAATTTTCATGGGGAACAAAGGGTCTGCTTGGATAGTCGGTTTGGTTTCGTTTTCAAACCGAACTGATATAGATATGATATCGATGAAAAATTAACAGTTTTACATATAAATTGACCAAACCGAACTAATATTGATCCAATGACAATAAATTACCCATATAGATAAATATTCTATAATCCAAACAGATCCTAAACCAGTAGTAGTATTTCTTGTTATCATCACCAATGTGGAAGGAAGAGTTGCTATAGAAAACAATCACCATGTAGCTTAACAACTCTATGCTGCTCTTCTTCTTTCTGCCTTGCAATTGAGAAGATGCGCCAGTGCTTGTGGATAAACACGCACTTGCATTACCAGTCTTGATACTTGATCAGCTTATCTGCTCTAATGTTACAATTGGATTATGTTTCTGACAAAGCTGAGTTCATAGGCGTCTGTATCTGGATGTTTACCCATGGTAATTATATATCGCAGCAGAGTGCTTAAAAAATCTTTTGAGGGGCTATAGATGTTCTGTTATGTTATGGCACCTTATTATATTCTTGTTTCAGGAACAGAACTTATTGTGTGGTATAGTATTTACCATAATTTATGCTCATTTGTTTGTGAGAATCCAATATAATGGTTTTTCTATCTAGCATGTGTATTTAACTTAGTTTTTGGTTAGAAAACTCTGCTTTCTGTATGCTTGTGGTAAGCTTTGGAAGTATTAGTTATATTCGATCTTAATGTGGGTATTTAACTTAGATTTTGGCCAGAAAACTCTGCTTTCTGTATGTTAGTGGTAAGTTTTGGAAGTACTAGTTATATTGGATCTTAATGTGGGTAAACTTCCTCATGATGGGCCAATGGCTTTGAGGTTCCATCAGTGATCTATGCCCATATCTAATTATCATTCTACTCCTTGTGCCTCCTGTGTGGTGCTATATCCAATTTTTGGTTTGATTAGTTGTAGATTTGTGTGATCGGTTAAAAAGATTGGGGCGTGTTTATTTTATGCGAGGTTGCCATGGGACTGCATGCCTTAGTAAATAGTAGTAAAAAATGCCTCGAATTGTGGTATTTTCTGTTTGTCTTGCCAGCAAAATGTTGATATTTCTCTCAAAGCTTCACTGTCTGTTGTGCACAAATCAAAATGAAGTAGAATGGGAGTGTGATAGAAGCCGTCAAGAGAGCGCATCGGCAGTTGGTCTGATGGTCTAGAATACATGTACATTTGAGCTTAGTAGCTTTGGAACGTGGAGTTAACTTATCTGTATATTTTCAAAATGGACAGCCGGTTGATTTACACAACCTGAAGATTCATGCTTTTATGCAGTTAATTGGTCTTGTCTAAAAGATCCAGCTGCTGGCCCGTAAAGATTCTTGTTTTTTCAGTTCATACCAGTTGGGCAGAATTGTCAGTCATTTCAGCACCGTCAAATCATCCGATGGAGGGAACTCTGATCCGACGTTACACACGTGTCTGATTTCATGTCCTTACTATTTTCTAGTCCTTGTTTTGCTCTGCACGATGATTGAATCTGGTCTTTTAAGCTAAATTAATGCCTCTGCTCAAAAACTTATGGCATGATGTGTACCTTTTGGGGGTGGCTATTCGAGCTGGGTAATTTATGTGGGGACTTGGACTGGATGAATATCAACTTTTAGGGTAATTATATGATATAGAGATGATGTATTCGTACTTTAGTCTGTGGGAGTAAGTTCAAAAAAATTGGAGTCCAGGACAACTTTATAAGCTGCTTAGCTCTTATGAGACATGGAGGGTACGGATCTTTTGTTTCAGTCATCCGCCTAAAATAAAACTGGTGGTGTTGTCTGCTTGCTAGCCAGTTTATTTCATTTGTCGGCTGGGTAAAACCGGTAAAAAGTTGGGAAATCTGCCTTTCTCATTAGGCTGATCCCATTAGGTACTTCACCTGTTGAAATCAGCTTTTTGGCCTGCTTTTTCTGAATCCATGTGCAAAGTTTTCTCCCTCAAGCTCAATGCATTGTCTCTTATCATTTGTGAAAAGGAGACCCACATCTCGCTGATATATCTTTCTTTCTTTTTTTCCCCCCTCTTAAAAGAAAAAAAAGATTAGGTGATTTTGGCTCCAATTAACACCCAAAAAAAAAAAAAATGGATTAGGAGATTTAACCGTGTTCTTCTAAGAGATGGTGGTCCGTTCTTATCAATTTAACAAACTTATAGTGAGAGTTGGCGAATATTTGTAGATTTGGAGAATCTAGACTTTTTAAGGACGTGCCAAATGCTCATTTAGTACAAACGTTGGCTTAGTCTCAGTAGTGTTATTTTATGATTTGGTTTGTCTTAATTGGGTTTGCTTGCTTGTTGCTGAATAAGATTGTTGTACTGTAGTTGTAGTACCAGGAAAAATCCACCGCACCTCTGCCCCACCCCCATGCTGAAAAGGTTCGCGCTGTACACTAACTTTAACTCGTTTCTGACTTTACCAATTAATAAGCTGTTCAGAATTAAATTGGCTTGGCCGTCTTGATTTGATTTGTTCGGGGGGTGAAACAAAACAACTACTTTCAGATGGAGATATTAATTACCACTTACATATTGACAAACTTAAAACTACTTTGACAGCAGACGTGAAGGACTAGTCTGGCCCGGCATTTGTACTATATGAGTTGGGCGCATTACGTCCAAGGTTTTGTACTGCCTTTTGCTAATACAAAACGATAACATTAACACATGCAGATCTTATTACAAATATTATTATTTTGGAGCATGGTTGTTAAAATCGTGAGTTTATGATTTTATATATTTTTTCTTAATTAAAATAGATGAAAAATTATAAACTTCAAATAGAATTATGAATTTTGTTGTATGATTGTACACGTTTACGATTTTACCAGTTTTACATGATTGTATATGATTCTACTGATTCTGCATGATCAAAGGAATACTGAAATCATGATTTTGATAACATTCTATGGAGATAAGATATAGGGTCTGTTTGTTTTGGCTTTTTTTCGGCAGATACAGACACTTTTTCAAACTTTTTTTTAACAAATTATTTATCAAGAAATAGATATAGATAAAAAAAAGTTGACAGTTCTCATCAAAAGATCAAATAGAACAAATATAGATAAAATTTAGATGCAAATCGGATATATTTTGCACATATTATTTTAAAAAAGATACAGATACAGATGAAAAACAGACAATCCAAACAGACCCTTAAAGTTGATATGATATATTATAAATAATCATATAGTACATGTTTGATTGGTTCATCACTTTTTAACTTTTTTCGTAATTTTTTAATATTTCAACCGTCTTTGCTAAAGTAAGATATCAAAAATATGAAAGTCTAGTTATATATATCCTTTTTTTTCCCTAAATTAAATATCTAACAAATTCCCATAATATTGAAATTTACTTATTGTTTGTCCAATTGAGAAACAAAAAAAAAAAAAAAAAAAGCCCACCAAATTACTTTTAGCATTATGAAATATAGGAATAGATATAATATAAATTAATAATTTTTTAAATGCTAACTTTTCAAATAAATAATTGATAGAAAGGGAAAACTAATTATTTACAATTTTTTTATTGTATATGTCCACAATTGATGAGAATTTAATACAAAAGAAAAATACTAATTGGGTCCGTTAAAATGGAATTATATATATAATTAAAACAAAAGGACACCTTGGTGTCTTACGTTATGTTTGCTTTATTGCAATGGAATGAAGTTGGAATTGAATGATAATTTTTCTATTTTATGATTGTGGGTATTTTTGAAATAAATTATTTTTATCTTAAATACTTATTTTTTAGTGAAAGGAAAGAATGTGGATTTCTCATCAATTCCATATTATAAGGAATAGACATTTTTTATGTATAATTTTTTATAAACCAAATGATGAATTAACTATTTTACAGTAATAAAGACGGAATACCAATTTCAGTCTAGTAAATCCAACACAATGTTAGTATTTATGATTTCAAAAATATTTTAAAACATGAGACATATTAAATGGTTAGAAAGAGTAACATCTATATTATTAAAACATGGGTCAAATTATTATCAAATAGATACTTGCACCGGTGTAACAAAGGATAATTAAGTAACTAAATTAAATTATTTAATTTGCTATTTTATAAATATATACTTTTTATAGAATTGCCTTTATATATTTTTATGTATCTCCATATATCTCTAGTGGTGGAAATTTTTTTCCTCTCTCAATTAGTAAGTTCCATATTTAATCCTTCTTAACCCTTGTCATTTTAATATCCAATAAAATTTCTCCATGCCATCTAGCGTAATTTTTTTAACTACCTAATATGATTATTTTTAAAAAAATAATTTTAAATATATAAAAACTAAACGATACAAAGGGTGTATTTTTTTTTTTTTTTGGTTTTAAAAATATAGATATAGACAAATCTATAAAAAGTTTGTGTTTGTAAAATAAAAATTAAATAACTTAATCTATTTACTTAATTATCATTTATTAGCACCCATGTAACACATACACACATTGATTAGTTATCCTTAAAGAGAGGAAAATTCTATGGTCTCATGATAGACTGTCTCGTGACATTATTAATGGTTTAAATCTATTCCAACTATGATCAAAATAGTTAAATTTTTTACACTATTTTTTATAATTAATTAAATTATAACATTAGTGGCATTATGGTCCTATAACGGGACTAAGGCTGCAAATGAGTCAACTTGAGATGGTACAGTGCTAGCTCAAGCTCGAGTTTGAGTTCTACTTGAAATAATATTATATAAACTTGAGCTAAATTTGATTAAGCTCATTTAGGCTTGATATATTAAAAATATATATTATTTTAATTAACATAATATTGATATCCAAACTAGATTCAAATTTGATTTATATTTATTTATATTCAATTTAAGTTCGATTAGACTCATGAGCTAATTGAGCCAAGCATATGAAGCTTGAGCTCGATTTGACTATTCTTAAAATCGAGTTAAGTTTAGATAATTTGTGAACTTATTTAGTTCATTTAGATTCTTAAATAGGGCCAAAGAATATCGTTAAAGCCATAGCCTCCGATGAAAACCTACCATTTGCAAAAACCTTGGATCTATAAATCTGCTGACTCTGTTGATGCATTCAATAGACAAAACGATCAAAATGGCATCAAGTACTAAGATGTGTGTAGTTAAACCGTTTTCCTTGTCTAAAGGGGATAATGCATGCCATCATTACACAGGCGATGGTCGACAGGATTTATGGTAGGGTAAGAGGACGTGGCTGAGTAGATCAGTCAAGTGAGCAAATGTTGGGTACAAAAAAAAAAAAGACCATCTGCCTCTTTTTCTTTTGTCTGAACGGCACTGAAAATTGTATCTGGGTACACTGAACTGTACTACGTTGGGGTTCTAGTCAAAGTTCAGTCAAATTGACAAACCTGAATCTCAGTTTTACGTGGGTATCGTAGTCCTGGTCAGTCAGGTCTTGCGTTGAGTGGCTTTAAAAAAAAGGAAAAAAAAAAGTATGTTTCTACTGATGATTACTCAATTTTGTGTACGTACACTGATTTTACATTAAAAGCTGTTTTCCTGAAAAAATGATGTCATGGGTACACCTTTGTTTTTCCAGGAAAAATCTGGTGTTTTACACATCCCGCGCCCCCTCTTTTTCCTCTGGCCAGGAGGTACTGAGGAAATTTATGGAGAAACAGGATGTAATTTTATTGCATTTTGTTTCCACTGTTGAAATTTAATTCTATGTTTGTGAGGAGGACGCACGTCAGGAAATAGGAAATAGCGATGTGAACTTAACAATCCAATCACTTCACGAAAAAAGAAATAAAAAAAAAAAAATGAAACTTTATCAAATGAAAGTTAGATATAATTGTAAATTTATCTTAAAAATATTGAACAAGGCATATAAATTTCTTTGTCGACTTCTAGGTTGTAATTTTGCTACTAGGGTAGATTGTAAACAAATTTCCTCATTTTTGTTTTATGTAAACTTATTTCATTTTTCTTGGAAAAATGCCTTTAAACTTTAAAATTTTTAAAATAGTACTTTTTTAATTATTACAACGAGATGGGGAGATTAGATCCTACTACCTCTTACTTGAAAGATTAGAATCAATATCACTAAGTTATATTCTTAAATGGCTAAAACCTAAAATAGTACCTTTTAATCTTTAGATGATCATTTTGCCTTATAAAAAATAATAATAATAAATAACATTAGTAATTTTAATCATTATACGTAAGAGCAATATTGTAAATGTGATCTAAACACATACTTTATTAAGATTTGATGATTTAGGCACACAATTCTAAAATTTGTTTTAAGGAGTGGTATTAGAGTTTTAGTGATGGTAATAGAGTATGAGAATATTTTAATAAGAATGTGAAATATGTTTTAAAAATTCAGAGAACTAATCTACTTTCAGCAATAGTATTGGAAATGCATTAGTGATTAACCCAAACTGTAAGGCGGCATAGGACTTCATGGCTCTTGCCATCTCAACTTAAAAGAATACACACTAAAGAATTTCACATCCAAACATGATAAATTTCACACCCAAGTTTCCAATTGATACCTTCAAATTAAAGCGAGCAAGCGCATGGTAGATAATCATGCGCTATAAATAAGAGTTGCAAAAATATAAAATCAATTCATATCTCAAACCCCTTAACAATCATTGTGGAGTCTATATTGATAAAGTTCATACACTATAAGAAATTTGAATTTAATAAATAAAAATTTTTGTTTCAAAAAAATAGGAATTTTGTCTCAAAAAGATTTAGACATCAAATTTCTAAAATTTCAATTTTAAACATCATCCTTGCTAATTCATTTAGTGATGAAAATGTTACCAGCTACAAAGTTACAATAAAATTTCTATTGTTAATATTAGTGAATTCTGTCTATTAAAAATTTTTGTCTCAAATTTGTCTCTATTTTATGGTAATTGAAATTAATACAATAGTTTTTTAATATTTTCTATCACTAGCCTATCTTTGATTTAATAATAATTATTAATTATTGAATGATAAATTTTGGTCACAAATTTTTCTCTTTCGTAAAATTAATTATTATTGAATTTTCTAGTTGGTTATTAGCTTTGAAGTGGCATGTTGCATGATGTTGTCCTTAAAAACTAACTCATTCCTAAGAGGTGATCCATCTTGGACGTTTAGTTTGTAGTTTTGATAAGTTGTACATCATTAAACCAAATGGCTCTTTGATGGATAGATTTCCAATACTGTATATTATTATACAATTTTGCTACCAATAACCTTTTAGGTTTATTTAATTGATAAATATTTTTAATAAATATTAAATGTAATATAAATAATATATAGACAAAAATGTATATCTAATAATATATAAACATTGTTTATATAATATAAAATTTATTATATATCATATTAGTGAAATATATCATACTTATAAATAATGTATAATATCTTTTTTACATACTTTGTTGTTATTAAAAGAATGTCATATAGTATATATAAATATAAATTATACAATATAAATATATTACAAATAATATAACATGCATAAATACATAATTAATAATTTGTGTATATAAAATTATATGATATTCTAATGATAGAAGTATATGATAAAATATATAAATGTATATATTATATATTCTATTTGTATACAATTTATTTTATATTTTATATCATATTATTGAAATCTATTATACTTTTAAGAGTCAAATTATTTCTTTTTTATATAATATGTTATTATAGGTAAAGGAAATTAATAAAATTTAAAAAATCAGAACTTTTGAAAGAAAATTTCAAGAATATGATTGTGACTTAGAAACACAATTTACTGAAGAGGACTCGTCTTTTTTTTTTCCCTCTATTAATATGAATGGAATTAGTCTTGATTATATGGATCAATGTGATAAATAATATATATAATAGACTGAAAATAAAAAGGTTTCTAGTAACAACTTAAAAGAGCATAACATTTGATTCAAAAAGAGTTACAAAGCCCCTTAAACCATTTCGTAAATTGATTTTCAAGGCCTATAGTGGGGTAACTTCGGCTTGCTTGGTTTAGCATATTTCGAATTGAAAATCACTATTTAAGGCTTGGAATAGGTTGGTTTATTTTTTTCCGAGTTTGTAATTTTGGATTTTTGGTTTTTCATTTTTTATTTTCGTTTGGGAGGTTAGAGGCTCATTATTATTTATTAGAGATTAGAGAGAGAAAAGAGTGAGTGATGTATTTAAATCGTGTCTTCAAGTTAGGATTTCATATTCGCCTTAAATTGTTTGCATTATATATGGTTTCATGCATTGCATTGTATATGATTGATAACTTACTTCACTACTACCAGTTTGGGCTTGTACATCAAGTTTACCTTGTGAAATAATATTGGAAATTAATTTATCTAACTTTTATTTTTATAGAAAATAAATAGCGAAAAGTTTTTATCACCACTTGATTAGAAGTTTCGCTGAGCAATGAAAATGAAGATTTGTTTATCTCAAACATATGTTGTTAAAGTAGGTTCCCTTCGACAGTAAGGACTTATCCACGAATTAAAATTGTCGTATTACATAGCTTGAAAAGCCTTGGTATGAAAAAACTGTTAAACAATATTATTCATCAAAAAACTCCTAGTGGCGTATTCTTTTGGCTGATTAATTGGCAACCTAATAAATGCCATGTTATTGGCCCAAAAAATTTACGGCTTAACTTATTTCATTTTTTTAATTTCTTAATTAGGTTAAAACACAAAATAGATTTGTTTTAATTAAGATAATTACTTAATAATTAAAATAGTATAATGAAAATTTAATAATTTTTATCAATATTATTATAGAATATGATAAAAATTGATAATATTATAAATAGAGTTAATGTTAAAACTGATACTTGAATTTTCATAAAAAGTTCACTTAGGTATTTAAAGTTTGGGTCTGAATAATTTGGTACCTAAACTTTTGCAAAAAATTTATTTAGATACTAGAAGTTTGGTTTTGACATTTTTAATAGCTGAAGGAAGTTTTCATACATTTTTCCTACATAATTGAACTTGCTTTAGGTAGGAAAAATGTATGCAAAAACTTATTTTAGGTACACTTTAGGTAAAAAAAAAAAAAAAAACTGTTAAAAAATGGTTTAGGTGCCAAGTTGTTCAGAACCAAACTTTAAATACCTAATTAAACGTTTTGTAAAAATTTAGGTACCATTTTTTATATTTTTCCTTATAAATGTGTACATATAAGATTTAATGCATCAATTATGAAGTTAAACAAAATATTTGAACAAATTAACTAACTAATATATATAGTTGAACATAAGAGGAACAAACATACATATTTTATCCAAATACCAATTTCTTGAATTTCTCAATTAGACTATAACTTTTTTAAATCAACCAACAAAATTTGCCATTTTGCCATCAAGTCGTTTTCCTTTTGTTTTTTTAGAGTTTATAACCTTTAAACTTTTCTTTAACTCTGCCTCTTCGTCATAAAGCTCATTGTGGGATCATTTAATTGAAAGATGTCTCTTCTGGTTAATTTTTATTGTAAGGAACAATTTATCCTTCAACAATTTCTTTGGAGAAAGTCTAATCCTAATCACGATAATAACAAAACCAATTAATCAAACAATTATTCAACCTATGATTGCATACTAGATCTCCTCTTGTCAAAGTGGTAAACAATAAAACAATGCGGAATTATAAAACAGATAACATCAGGATATAACATGGAAAACCCAATGTAGGAAATACCACGAGACTAATAGCGCTCAAATCTTCTACTATAAATAATATAATGTGATTACAAGTTTTCCTCACTAGATCTGTCTAGTGGATCTCACAATTCTTCATCACAAATTGGTGGATTACAATAGGAATAAGAACCTTCCTCTAAAGCTTTTCTCTCTAGGATTTCCTCTCTTTCTCTGTCTAGATCTCTCTATCTAGGCTTGAAAAGAGGCGTACCACTTGTTCCTTTACTAAACCCTAAGACAATAAGAACAATATATATTTAAAACAAAGGAAAAATCAACGGACACATATAGGCTGGCACGAGACAATGAAAGGCTGCCTTGTATATCTAATGTAGGCCGGCGGCCTTTAACTCCAGTTACAGGTGTATAACAATTTCATCTCCTTTGTTTTGCAAAAATCTCCTAATTCCAAGCCCCCTTCCAAGTATATATCCTATACTTAGGATACCATTAATTTGAATATCCTCTAAATATATATAACTATATATTTAGGATCTCCTTATTCAAAGCGTACTGATCCATTCCTACTTTGATCCCAAAGTCTTCCAAATATATAACCAACGTATATTTAGGCTTCCTTTGGTTATAGACCCATGTGAGTTGGATCTATGACAAAAACACAATTTTTATAATTTATAATAGAATTGAGTTGCTCAATTGTTAAGCATTTTGAGGTGAAATCATCAAAATTAGCTCAAAATAATATGATTGCTTTTAGTTGATATGGTGGATATTATGCTAAGCTTAGGTCAATAATGCTTTACAACCCTCTCTTTCATATGTTGTTCACTTTTATGATATATTGTTTGCTTATGTACATGTTAGCTCATTTGTTCTAATATTTTGTTTAAATTTATAATTGCTACACTAAGTTTTATATATACACACATAGTTATGATATTATCAATTTTTATTATAGTGAAAATGCCAATGGTACATGAAGTTTGAAGTAGTCAATTTAATACCTAGTTAAACTTTTTGTGACTATTTTTACTACCTTATGAACACCATTTTCTCTGTATCTTGACATGAATGAAATAGTTTATCAAAACTAAATCATGTTACAAGAAGTAGTGAAAATCCAATTACGTGCTATATCTTCTAAGTAAGCAAATTAAGTAAATAGTATGAAGGAGATGGTAGAAACAGCATTAGTAAAATTGATTGAAAATTAAATTTGGCCACTTCAAAGTTTATGTACAAAATTGAATTTTTGTGTAAAGTTTAAGTACTAAATTTGACATTTACCTTTATTATATCGTGAAAAGATATTGATATAAATCATTAAAATTTCATTCCATCAATTTAATTAACACACATTTATTTTAATTTTTTTCCCAAACACATTTATTTTATTTTTTTTGGCCCAAAAACACATTTATTTTATTTAAAATGGAACTATTTGGGTATTTACTTGATTGAGAAAATTAAAAAAAAAAAAAAAGTCGAGCAGTGAATTTATTTCCCCAATAATGTGGTAAGTTGAGAATTAATGGAAAGAAGAAAATTCGCGGCTAGAAGTTTTTTGGCATATAATGATATCGGTCCATAGCTTTTTCATACCAAAATTTTCTAGCAATGCCTACTTTAGCAATTTTTTTTATTACTAGAGATAAACATAAATACTCTTTAGAATAAATATTTTTTTTATTACTAATTAAGTAGTCATAAACACTTGTTGCTATGTATTTTCTTTAGAAAAAAAAAAAGTTGATTAAATTAGCCCGGAACATTATTTCATTAGATAAAGTCACAAAAGCAAGCTAAACATGCAGTAGTGATATCAATCTTTCTTTACTCCAAGTCCGTATCATCGATCATCAAACCGCCACATTTTATCGGACGAAACTAGTTAAAGAGCACACAAGATATTGCAAAATACAACTCCAACTACGGTACAAGCAATACCATAAGAGTCCACAAATCTAGGCCATCCCGGACTATCTTCTTACTTACTACCAACTTAAGACCAACTGGGAACAAAAACCCAGTAAAACTAGATCCCCCTCCACCCCCTACGACGGCTTTCGGTATACTGAGTTCTAGAGGGTTGGCCACTCCCCAAGATAAGAGGTATACAACAAGTAATGATGAAAAATGACAAAGAGAGCCAACGTTCAAACACCAATCATGGTCTTTCATATCTCCAGCATATGAGTGTGCTTGCAATGCATCTAAGAACTGGGAAATCAATGGTGCCATTCACATCGCTATCATCGATGTGGAGCATTTTTTTGATGCACCAGTTTCAGCTCTTCTTTTTCTTGACTTCTCTTTCCATTTCCATGTCCATTTCCATCACTGTTTATGGAGCTACCCTAAAAGGCTTGCCATCAGAGAGAGAGAGAGGATTTTTGAAGGGACTTGATTCTTTTGTGTTGGCTTCCAAGAGAAGAGACAAAAGGAATACTATTTATTTTTTATTTTTTCCAGTTTCCATGGTTTAGGTTTAGTTGATTTACATCAATGTATATACAAGTAATAAACAACATAAATATGTTGTTCATATTTTGTTTAACTATATTCACACACACACACAGAGACATATATGTTAGTTCATTTGTTTTAATTCATAATTGATGGCCTAAATTTTATATATCCATATTTATAATATTATCAATTTTTATTATATTATGCAATAACATTGATATAAATTATTAAAATTTCATTCTATTATTTTAATTAACATGTAATTATTTAATTAAAACAGATCTATTTTTGTGTTTTTAATTGATTGAGAAATTAAAAAAGAAATGAAATAAGTCAGGTCGCAGATTTATTTTGCCAATAAGATGGTAGTTATTAAGCGGCAAATAAATCAGCCAAAAAAATTCACCGCTAGGAGGTTTTTCGGTGAATTAGATAAGTTGATAGTTTTTTCATACCAAGGATGTATTACTACAATTTTAATTCGCCGGTAAGTCCTCGGAGCTGTGGTTTTAGCAAATTTTGCAAGGAAGAGTGTCTATAATTGCTGCCAGTCAGCTATGTTTTAGTTACAAAACTTTTTTAATAGATGTATTTAAGACTTTCACTACAGTTGTAATTTCTCTAATCCAGATATAGAGTGTTTTATAATTTTAACTCCTTGAAGAAGACGATTTTTTTTTTTTTTGTGGCCATGAAGAAATTGTTATTTAAAGAGTTTTAATAGGGACTTAATCATAATTTGATAATTTCAAGTCCTGTTTGAAAAATGGGTTCCACGTTGACGAGTTTCTTAATCTGATTTGCTGTAAGAAGTTATACATAGTTCATTTCATTCTTCTACACTAAACTTAATTAAGATATCAGTTTTCTAGAATTCATTTGATACTTCAAGGCAAATTGGAAGCTCAAATGGAAATATGAATATTAGGTTCAATTAATTTGCTTATACACATGGCTTTCAACTTTCTGGTTTAGCCGGCAATCACGTGGAAGTAATTTGCCCCTGTACTATCCTGAATAGAAGTTTTCTTTTTCAAGTTTGTTGTCTCATTTGTGTTCTCATAACTAAATATTTGATAGGTATTAAATAAATTTTAAAAATAAAAAATTCTTAAATAAAGGAAGCACTTCATGACATGTGTCAAATATTTATTTACAGAAACACAAAATGGACAGCAAGCTCGGAAATTGATAAATCACTTTTTTTTAATGCATTATGGCATTTAAAAATGGTAAAACGAATAATGTATATCTTGTGAAAAAAATGGTGTTTATATTAATGGACCATATTTGATTCCTTCTTCCTCTATAATTGTAATAGTAGTTGAATTAAAAGAAATAGTAATTCAATAGAAATGTATATACTCATAATGTATATTAATTACATATTGACAATGCCTTGTAACTTAGTGGCATTCGGTTAAGATTCTCATCATTGAGATACCAAGTTCAATTCTCTTTGTTACAATGGCCTCAATGGATGCATTATTGTAATTGCTAGAAAAAAAGGAATAATTGTTACATATTTATAGCGTCTATAAAATTATCGATATTATTAAAGCAAAACCATCCTTTTTGTGTTTTTAATATCATACATTTTTATTTTCCCCTTGAATTTCCTAAAATACACCTACATATGTACACATTTACTTTATCGTCTTTCATTCAAAGTCATCTTAGATTATTGGCACAAGGGTGTCATTGTAATTTCTAGTATTAAATGTTTTGTTTTTCGATCTTTCTCCAAGTTAATCAATGCAAAAATAGTCCCTTAAAAATCTCTTCCACATTAACAATAAAAATTCAAATAGTTAGGTATGAAAATGAGAAAATCAAGGCGCCACATAGTGATTTTTTTACTCATCATCAGAGTAGTTTTCTTTCCATTTGACCAATATTTTTCTCCCTCATCATCTATTGTTCCCAAAACAGAGAAAACAAATAGAAACCATCTAATGCTTTATAAAGGAGAAAAAAAATCTAAATTTTAAAGTCTTATATTTAGGGTTTTGCATTAAATTGTGTTAGTCTTTATCTTCCAAACACAATTGTGTTATTGCTTTACCCATTTTCATATTTTTCGATCCAGAAAGAGAAGGAAGAAGCCAACGTAAAATTTTAACTTCATGTTTACAGATTTCACATGGTATAATGTATTTATAATATTATTCTATGTAATATTATAAACTATACAAGTTTTTTTTTCTTTCATTCATTATATATAAATATATATATATATCAATTTTGTAGTGTGTTGATGTGTAAGTGGTTAATTGAGTGAATGCGTGAGTACAACAAAATAAAATCTAAAGATACAAGTAAGAGAAATTTTTGTGGATTGTCATTTGGATAATGTGTATAAAAAAATTACTATAGGTTAAAAAAAAAAGGTCAAATATGAAAATGTGGTTGTATGATTTTCAAAGATATTATGTATAAAGACAGTTTTATATATTTTATATAATGAGATGAGATAGAAAGAGAAAGGTAGTAAAAGGAGATTTGTTAAATAAAATTTGGGTAGTAATTCATGTGATTTGTCCATAAAGATTTTAAAGAAAGTTCACTTCATATAAGTTAACATTCTTTGCCATCTAAATTGTAAAACCAATAATAAATAGTTGAAACAAATTCTTTCTATATATGTAACACTATATGCTAATCACTTGAAGATCTGATTTAAAGATGAAAAAGGCAATCCTCATATTTGGATACTTTGTTTGCAGAGAAAATGGAGTGGAAGAAGATCAATAAACATTTACTCAGTAGGTCCATATAAAAATCTCGTTTGTAGATTTAAGTTTTAACAAATTAAAACATTTCTTTTTGTTTTCTTTTTTTTTTTTTAATCTCATTCAATTTTATCATGGATTTATTTTGGTTTTTACATATGTTTTTGATATGATTTATGTAAAAGCAAGGCTTATGTGTGTTTCTTTTTCCTTCCAATATTTGCAAGTTAGCACAACTATAGATCTCTCTCTCCTTTTCCCTTTTCTTTCTTCTCTTCTTCCAATAGTTTCAATACTTCATTTGACCTTTTTATGCATGGGATGATAAAGCAAGATTGTTTTGCCAATATATATATATATATATATATATGTTTGAATCAATTACTCAAATAGACAATAATTAAACTTAATTACCAAAACAAGTCACCAATTTTGCATTTTGGAAGATGCAAATTTATCATGTATATATCATGTATGTAAGAATTCTGGAACATATACAACACATTTTGCATAGGCAACATGCGCAACATGTATGGACCATAGTTTAGGGATTCAAGTTAAGGCTTGGAAAGGTCAGAATGAAGAGCATCAATGATTTCTTATTCATGTTCATTTATCATCTTTATCAAACTTTTCAGCAGAGCAACTCTCCATTTTTAGCTTAATGTGTTGCCAGTGGCAAAGGTTGTTTAGTGTTCCTTCACCAGCAACAAAGCTAATTCCAAATGGAACATGTTGGCTTTCTTCTCCTCATCATTGGTCACCATTGTTTATTGCACACACAGAGTGAGAGGAAAAGTTGATTGAATGACGAAGACATTATGTAGTTAAGACACGCATGTTGACAATGGGTAACATATGTTTCCCTTCTCCAACATGCGCAACAAGTGCAACATAAAGAGACATGCACAAGACATGCATGTTGATAATGTGTAACATACGTTTCCCTTCTCCAACATGTGCAATAGGTGCTACATAAAGAGACATGCACATTAAACATGCCCAAAACCTGTTTCCCATCCCCACCATGTGAATTTAGTTGTCTATTTTGGTAATTAATTTATAGTGTATCCTATTTTAGTAATTATTTTTTTAGAAGGCTTGAACTGACTTTTCATTCAATAAAGCAATATGGATAAGATTATGTACGACCTCAACTCTAATTTATTAAAGTAATGGACTTTATGGTTTGACTCATAGCAAAACAAATTTAGACATTCATG
Source organism: Combretum micranthum (assembly GCA_024138025.1). NCBI lineage: Eukaryota > Viridiplantae > Streptophyta > Magnoliopsida > Myrtales > Combretaceae > Combretum > Combretum micranthum. Next base: position 1,143,502 of record JAMXBD010000079.1, read on the forward strand.
TTTATCAGAGGCAAAAAATTTAACTGATAATGTTTTTTTCTTCAATGTACTAGATGCAGTATTATATGATGAGGAAGCTGACATTGTAAATAAAATGTTTTTTTTTTTAATTTTATAATTGTATATGCATCTACAATTGGTATTGAGTAAAAAATAGATTTACTTTTCAATTTAATTGATTAATTTAAAATATAATTTAAGTCTTTACAATTGATGCTTATTAATTTTCAATAATAACAATATATTTGCTTATGAAATAATGTAGAAAAGTGATGCATATCTTATTTGTACATCTATGATCATGAGTTTACTGCAAAAGACTTAGGGTACAAATTTTACATACTTAAATTGTTGAGTTCATGTTGAATTTTCACTAAGTTTGAAGTTGAAAGAGAATCATGTAAAAGAAAGAATAAATTATTATAAAAAAAAAAGATTAAGACTTAAAATAATAAGCGTGTCCTCATTTTAAATCATAATTCATCCATGACGTATTTTTATTTCTTATTTCGATTTCTTGATTTTATTTGAAGTAAATCCTCATCCTCTAATTTGACCGCATTAACTATGTGTAATATAAAAATAAATATTTTATAATGAAGGGCAAATGTATCATTTGTTATAAAATAAGAGTGTTCTATGGTCAACCCTAATAAATGAGATATTACTATCAACCCTCACTTTAATAATGATCAACAAAATCTTTAAAGATTGTGGGGTTGTGTTTTTCCTAAGCTAACCTTGTCTTATAAATAGATCCCTTTAGCCTAATTTTGCATTGCCTTTTCCTACGCAAAGACCGTAGGTAAGTGGGTCTCTCTTTAGTCTTTTTCAATTAATCATTTAGGGTTATCTTTCTTATAAGGTTCTTTTCATATGTTTGAAGGAGATTCAAGATCTAGTGAAGAAACCCTAAAGTGGATTTGGAGATTTGTGGTTTCGATTCAAAATAAAGGTATGATCTTTATTATAGTTTTCTGATTTCTAATATTTATAGATTTATAGGAATATGATTATAGGGATTAAGAATAGTTAATTGAATGATTTAGGGGTTTTGTTTCAAATCAAGATTTGTAAGTTCTAGATAAGTAAGAATCCATTCAATCTTGTCGTTAAATGAAATTTTATTTGTTGTTGTAAATCGAATTGTTAATTGGAGATTTTATATATGTATTGAAGGAATTGTGGAGAAATTAGAAATTGAGGAGAAAGCTAAGTTTGAAGGTTTTATTGAATTATAAACAAAGGAGATAGGTGTGTTGACCTCTTTTCATAGATCTATGATTAGGTTATAGATCCTTTGAGTAAGGTTATGAAATTAAGGATTAGGGTATAATTATGTGTTGCAATTGGAATTGATTAAGATATGCTGTTAATCACGAATATTTGTGGGATTAGGGTTCTATTCTTTTAAGAAGATCTGTTGGTGGATTAAAGTTTGGAAGCGAATCTAGGTACGACCATATCTTGTTTGTTGTTTGTGCTTGTAGGATTAGACATGCATATAAATTTAACTAACCCTTGTAGGCTTTTAAAAATTGTATGCTGCTTGTGTTTGGCTGCGGTTAGTAAAGACCACGATAAAAGTGTGATATTAACGCTGGCAACCTGATGATCCTTGTGTGGTAGTGTCCCGAGTGGAATTGCACCTGGAAATGATTCCGATAGATTAGGAGTCTTTACCAGCTTAATTGTGGAATGCAATTATATATATATATATATATATACTATTTTATACTATGGTTTTCATTAGGGTCATGAGTTACTACGGGTTTAGAATTAGTCATGAATAGTCATAAACTATGCTGCTTGTTGGTTAATCAAAAGATAATAAACCTATGGATGTTGTATTAACATATGATGCATGAATTTGCTTGATGTGTGTTCACGTGCATGTGTGTGTGGTATAGCGTACTGGGTGTTTTCGCTGAATCATTTATTTTTTAGGTGCAGATGAAGATGATGTTGGTCGAAAATTGTCCGAATATGACTTTTATGTTGACCATAGGGGACGGTGTTAGTAGATTCGACTTTCCTACTAGTGACTAACAGATTCTGGATGAATAAGAATATGAGAAAAGATCTTTGAAGACCATACAAAGTATATAGAGTTTGTTTAGATTATTATTAAAGATGTTTATAAGATAAGTTGTTATGTTTTGGATTTTATATAAGTATTTTTGGATAATATTAGTTTATTTTTCTAAGAGATGAATTGTAGTAATGATAAATTCAAGCAACATTTTATATGAAATTTGGAGATAATTATATTTGTGGTTTAATATTTTATAGCCTTGGTATATCCTTTTTAAGAGAATGACACGTGGCGAGTTGTAATGCCGTTAAGTTAAGGCGTTACTACTAATTTGGTATTAGAGTAATAGGTTTTAATCTATTAGATTTAAGTTTCGACTCCTTAGGACGGTGAGCAATGATGAGAGGGGTAGAATACATTAGGGTTCTTGATCCTATCTAGATTAGTGTTGCTTTCATCCTATAGTTATAGAGTTTTGATCCTTAAGTTGGATTATCCTTTTATTTTGTGGAGATATGTTTATTTGTGTTAGTAAGATCAAATCTTGTAGTCCCATAGTGTTTTGATCCTTTTGAATGGTTATACTTTAAGATATCTAGCATCCTTACCTAAGACAGGGAGAAGAGGCCGATCTTTTATCAAGACAAATCAGCAGATCAAGGTATCAAAAGGAAGTATACTAGATGTTATGAACCTTTTGATATCAAGGATTTCAAGTGGCTTAAGAATGCTTGCTTTTCAAGTGCCAAGGTTGGGCAATGACAGGTTTTGGAAAAGTTATTCCTTAGGTATTCTATTTCAAGTGTGGACAATATGGATATCGAGCCAAATAATGAAAAGAGCCTGAAGGGCAAGTGCTTCTTAGGATTGTGATATGGTGCAAGTTTTCAAGCATATTTGAGAAGTTTGTTGTTTTGTTATGAGGAGGTAATTAAGAGTGTGCTTGTAGATACCTTTAGGATATGGAGCAACACTGACTTTGATTTGTAAAGAATTTGGATAAAAAAATAGAAGGTGACGTTTTACTTGTGAATATTATAGTAATGGATATGATAGGAGTAAGCTGGTTGAGGAAACGTAATGTTGTATTTGGATCTAGTTGTGGAGTTTAGTTTATCGGATGGAGATCGTTTTGTCAATAAGCTTGAAGTTCAAGGACCTTCAATGTTACTTACATATGAGTTGTAGGAAAAGTCAGTTTTAGTAAATGGCAGTTTTGACAATAGGAGATGAATTAAAGACCGATCCTACGATGATACAAATCGTGAAAGAATATCTTGATTTAATTCCAGAAGATCTACTAGGCTTACCGCTTAAAAAAGAGATAGAGTTTTGTATTGAAGTTCAAGGACCATATCGTATGGCTTCAACAGAATTAGAGGAATTAAAAGTTCAATAGGAAGACTTGCTTAAGAAGAAGTTCTTTAGACCAATCGTATCACCTTGAGGAGTTCCAGTGAGTTTGTGAAAAAGAATATGGGAGCATGAGGTTATGTATAGATTATAAAGAGTTAAACTAGGTAACGATTAAGAATAAGTACCCGTTGCTTAGGATAGATGATGTGTTTGGTCAGCTGGTAGGCGTATAAGTATTTTCTAAGATTGATTTGAGGTCGGGATATCACCAGCTGCGGATTTAAGCCGACGATATTTTCAAAGATAGTTTTCAGGACTAGATACGGGCATTATGAATTCGTGGTTATGCATTTCGATCTTACAAGTGGCCCAGTTATATTTATGGATCTTATGAAAAGGGTCTTTAAAGATTAAATGGATTCGGTTGTAATAGTGTATATTGATGATGTTTTCGTGTATTCAAAGATTAAAGGAGAACATAATGAACATTTGAGATTAGTTTTGAGAACGTTATAAGAAGAAAATTGGTATGCCAAGCTCACCAAGCATAAGTTTTGAGCCAGTGTTTCTCTTAGAACATATTGTGGACAAAAATGGAATTTCAATAAATCGTGAAAAGGAGAAAGTTATGAGGGAATAGTTAACTCCTAAGAATGTGTCAAAAATCAGAAGTTCCTAAGAACGACAAGATATTACAAGAGATTTGTAGAGGATTTCTCCAAGGTTTCTAAATCCTTTAATAAGAATGACTCAAAAGGGAGTGAAGTATATGTGGGATGATAATTGTGGAAGTAGTTTCCAATAGTTAAAGAAAAGTTAGTATCTGCACAGGTGATAGCATTGCCAGTGAGTAGTGAAGAGTACATTATTGGTATTGACGCTTCTATAAAAGATCTAGATTGTGTTTTGATGCAAGGAGGTAAAGTTATAACATATGCATCTAGATAGTTAAAGCCTTATGAAAAGAATTGACTCACTCATGACATGGAATTAACAGTCATAGTTGATACATTAAAGAGTTGGAGACACAATTTACTTAATGAGAAGTGCAAAATCTTCATAAATAACAAGAGCTTGTAGTATATTTTCAACCAGAGAGATTTGAATATGAGACAAAGGAGGTGGTTGGAACTAATAAAGGATTTTGATGCGGTTATACAATATCACCTTAGAAAAGCGAATGTTGTGGTAGAAGCTCTGAGTAGAAAGAGGAATGAGAATTTAGTGGCTTTGGTCACCTCAGAGCGATATTTGTTAGATGACATGAGAAAGATCATGTTGAAGAGTAGAGAAAAAGTATCGAGATAACCAATATAAATTAGAGAATAATTAAATCCTATGAAGATATGAATGTATATGTGGAATGGCCATTGCAAGAAGGAAATATGATCTTAATAAGTTACGAGAAATCTATGGATGGTGAAACAAGGATGGCATCTATATTAATCTATGATGATAAATTTTGACATGATTCTTAAAGAAAATTTATATAAAGATATAACTTGTTATATAAAAAGGCAATACAAGTTTGTGAGACAATTGGAATGGCACAAATGGTAAATAAAAATTGTGGATTAACTATGGTGTTTAACAATTGTGAGACATAGATGTTATAATCATCTGAAATAACAAAGTAATGTAAGGTTTGATCATTAGAGTTAAAGTTGAAAAATCTTAAATTCCATGATTTGAGTTTTCTGATTGTTAATTGAAGGATTATAAGGTGACTATGTCCTGACGAAGTTTCGATGGAAATGGTGGTAATTACAGGTAAAGTATAATGGTTTAATTGTGTTAATGAGTTGGATTAAGTTTTCTACAGTACAATCTACAGTTGTTTTGGAGGATGTAATGACTGATTTATGAATTAAGATAAAAGTATATAATAAAAAAAGATCTTTTGTTGAGAAGTAGTATAATAAAAGAAGATCTTTTGCTGAGAAGTAGATTTTAATAGTTATAGAAGGATATCTAGAGGTGGGAAAACGACAGGCCTGGTGGGCCGGGCTGGCCCTCATCAGCTCATGAGTCAAACAGGCCGGATTATTTTGGCCTACTTTTAAACGGGCCAAAATTTCTAGACTCGGGCCCTGCCTATTCTGGCCCATGGGCTAAGCGGGGCTGGCCCGTGGGCCAAATGAAAATTTTTTATTTTTTATTTTTGTTATTTTTATTATGTTAGTTTATGTAAAAATTAGAGTATTTAAATATTTTAAGGTTTTATATATATTAAAAATTAATTTTGTTACCATTTTGATTATTTTTAAATGAAAACAAGTTTTTAAAATAATTTATCACATACCATATTACGTTTAAATCAGTAAATATATATTTTAAAAAATGTTATAATGCTTATGATTCATGTATTAATCTTTTTTCTTCTATAATATATCATAAATAATTATAAATATGTTATTGTATTATTCTTTTTCTTACATTTTTCCTCTCTCTTTTTTTTTTTTTAACTCCTAGACTGTGGGTCAAGTGGGCCCATTATGGGCTAGCCCGCTTTGGCCTGCGGGCTAAACGAGCCGGGCCAATTTGGCCCGCATTTAAACTGGCAAAAAGAAAAAAAAAATTGGCCACGGCCCGCTTTTTTGAGTGGGTAAACGGGCTAACCTGGGGGCTACGGCCCTTATGCCCAGCTTTAAGGATATCAAATCCAAGTGAAGAACAATCACTTAATATTGGACCAATAAATGGATTTGTATGGTGAACCCTGGAGACAAAGTCATAAGTAATCTAAATATCAAAGAATTATTGGAACGTTAGGAGTAATGATGTCAAAGGAAGAGTTAGAAATCATCCGATGATTTTAAAGGTTTACTTAAGGATATAAGTATTAATTTGAATCTTCATGTATATATTGATGGAAAATATAAGAAAATATATTAGAGATTGAGAAAACATATTGGAAGAAGTATGGTTAGTTAATGAGTATTTTGAGATTAGATGAATGATATGCAAGTGATGTCAATTATTTTTATATGGAACAATAAGGATAAAAACTAAGTTGAATAAATGGAAGTACAAGTAACACAGTGACATTTGGAGCTCCAGGTTAATGTAAGATTTGACTTTTGAATTTAAGTTGAATAAATGAGATTTTCAACTTTCTAAACATCGCTCAAGAAACTGAATTGGAGATTTAATACAATGAGGTCGAGACAAGATTCTTGATGAATATTATTAATAAGTTTGAGTTATAGTCAAGAGGTGTTGTGAAGTAACAGAGGAAGTGAATCCAAATTGAGTGGTGAAAGTTAAGAATTAAAGAGACGTCGATGGAATTATATTCTAGCTCGTAGATATAAGCATGAAGATGGGTCAATATGGTGTAAAAGGAGTGGCCAAGGTTGTCAGAACTGGCTCGGACCAGCCGTTTGAACCGGTCGATCGGAACGGGCAATGAAGGTGGGCTAATTCAACGGTTAGCTCGTTTTTGGTGAGAACCGGATGACCAGGATCCAAAAAAATAAAAATAAAAAATAAATAAAAAATTAGAAATTTAAATATTTATTTATACTTTATTATAAATTTATAAAATATAATCATTAAATCATATTTATTTAACAATTAATTGATGAATTTGATTCAAATATAGATTTAACTAAGTGATTACACACATATTGGTCTTTTACAATTAAATTATCCATTATATTTTTATTTTGGTGACCCTGGTTCGATTCCTGGTAGAACCCGGTCCGACCTCTCGACCCCTGACCCCTTAGCCTGTCCTGGTCAAATCCCGATCCGGTTTTAACAACATTAGGAGTGGCAGAGAACTAATGGATGTATGGATAAAAAGGAGATAGTGATTCGGGTAACTTTCGAGGACAAAAGTTCTTTAGGAGGGAGAAATGTAATATAAAGATAAATATTTATAATGAAGGGCAAATGTGTCATTTGTTATAAAATAACAGGGTTCTATGGTCAACCCTAATAAATGAGATATTATTATCAACCTTTACATTAATAATGGTCAACAAAATCTTTAAAGATTGTGGGGTTGCGTTTTTCCTAAGTTAACCTTGTCTTATAAATAGACCTCTTTAGCCTAGTTTTGCTTTGGCTTTTCCTAAGCAAAAACCCTAGGTAAGTGGGTCTCTCTCTCGTCTTTTTCAATTAATCATTTAGGATTATCTTTCTTATAAGGTTCTTTTCATATGTTTGAAGGAGATTAAAGATCTAGTGAAGAAACCCTAAAGTAGATTTGGAGATTTGTGGTTTCGATTCAAAATAAAGGTATGATCTTTATTAAGTTTTTTTTGATTTGAATATTTATAGATTATAGGAATATGATTATAGCGATTAAGAATAGTTAATTGATTGATTTAGGGTTTTCGTTTCAAATCAAGATTTGTAAGTTCTAGGTAAGTAAGAATCCATCCAATCTTGTCGTTAAATGAAATTTTATTTGTTGTTGTAAATCAAATTGTTAATTGGAGATTTTATATATGTATTGAAGGAATTGTGGAGAAATTAGAAATTGAGGAGAAAGCTAACTTTGAAGGTTTCATTGAATTATAAACAAAGGAGACAGGTGTGTTGACCTCTTTTCATAGATTTATGATTAGGGTTATAGATCATTTGACTAAGGTAATGAAATTAAGGATTAGGGTTTAATTATGTGTTGTAATTGGAATTGATTAAGATATGTTGTTGATCACGAATATTTGTGGGATTAGGGTTCCATTCTTTTAAGAAGATCTGTTGGTGGATTAGAGTTTGGAAGCGAATCCAGGTACGACCATATCTTGTTTGTTGTTTGTGCTTGTAGGATTAGACATGCATATAAACTTAACTAACCCTTGTAGGCTTTTAAAAATTGTGTGCTGCTTGTGTTTGGCTGCGGTTAGTAAAGACCACGACAGAAGTGTGATACTAACGCTAACAACTTGATGATCCTAACGCTAACAACTTGATGATCCTTGTGTGGTGGTGTCCCGAGTGGAATTATACCTGGAAATTATTCCGGTTGATTAAGAGTCGTTACCAATTTAATTGTGGAACGCAACTATATATATACACTTACTATTTTATACTATGGTTTTCATCGGGGTCATGAGTTACTACGGGTTTAGGATTAGTCATGAATAGTCATAAACTGTGCTGCTTGTTAGTTAATCAAAAGATAATAAACATGGGGATGTTGCATAAGTATATGATGCATGTGAATTTGCTTGATGTGTGTTCATGCGCACGTGTGTGTGGTATGGCGTACTAGGCATTTTTGCTCAATCCTTTATTTTTAAGGTGTGAGTGAAGATGATATTGGTTGAGAATTGTCCGGATATTTTATGTTGATCATGGGAGACGGCGTTAGTAGATTCAACTTTTCTATTAGTGACTAACAGATTCTTGATGAAGAAGAATAGGAGAAAAGATCTTTGAAGACTATACAAAGTATATAGAGTTTGTTTAGATTATTATTGAAGATGTTTATAAGATAAGTTGTTATGTTTTGGATTCTATATAAGTATTTATGGATAATATCAGTTTATGTTTCTAAGAGACGAATTGTAGTAATGATAAATTCAAGTAACATTTTATGTAAAATTTGGAGATAATTATATTTGTGGTTTAATATTTTATAGCCTTTGCGTGTCCTTTTTAAGAGAAGAACAAGTGGCGAGCTGTAATGCCGTTAAGTTAGGACGTTACACTATGACCACACAATATGAAGATTTAAGTTACTTTAACAATATTTAAAATAAACTTGAATTAATATGTCAAAATACTTCATAACCTATTGATATATAAATTATAACTATTGCTATATAAAATTGTAATTTATCATATAGAATGATTATCAATAATGAATGGAATCAATCAGTGCCCACTATTCGTATTTTTATACTTATTTCAACTTTTAGTTGAGAGTGCCTGGAGTTTTTATGGTTGGGGTGTCATTCCTACATGTACTTATATTATTTTTAGTATTTTCTCTTTCAAACCAAAATCATATGAATTTTAGTAATAAATGATTTTTTCTAAATTATTTGGATAAATATTTGTAGTCTACAACTTTTTTTCTTCTATTTTTTTTTTTTTTTTTAACTTATGAATTGTTTCCCATCTCAAATTTTAATTATAGTCATTTCATTTTAGCACATACATTATGAGCGCATTATGTGCTAGTTATATATACACAAATATATATTATTTTAAATATAATTTTTTTACACGTGATTATAGTGTCTTATTTTCTATCCACATATTTTTGTATTACAATTATATAAAAAACTTATATTTAATTTCGCTCGTAATGCAAGTCCACGTTTGCTAATACATCTATTATAATAAAATTATCTGGGAAGTGATTGACATTTCGCATTTTAATATATTCCACTAAATTCGTCAATATAGAACTCTAGTGATATAGATAATCAAGTCCCAAGGTTAAGCAAGACATGGTTCCCCTATTCTACACGTTCTAAATCGAATCATGTGACGAATCAATACATAATATAAGGAAATCTAAATAAATTAGCACAAAATGATTGTTGACAATAACTTTTATAAAAACACCAAGCTCTTTAATTTATTCAAAATTTTTTATTTTGGAATCTTTGGGAGCTATTTGATATAACAAACATTTTTTTTCCAAATTTAATACTTTAAATATTTTCTATTAGTTAACTTTGCTATTTGTCAAAATTTAGAAAAACAAAGTAAGCTCCCAGAAGGATCTTGGATTTTATAAGGATCTTATTATAATGATACAATACCTAAAAAGTAAAGTCATTAACATGAAGAATTGTGTCAATGATCTTCATTGTACATGCTCTAAGGACCTTATTTCAATGCATGTTAGCTCTTTGAGGATCTCTCATGTTAATGATCTCTTTATTTTATCCAAGTTCCTTCATTTTTGGGTTACTAGAAGTTATTTAATATCTTAAATAATGTCTATTCATTTTTTATTAGTTTATTACAAGTTTTGTTAAAAAGTTAGAAAAATGAAAAAAAAAAATGATTTTTGCTTTTTGTTGTCTTTCATATAGTACTTCATATTTTACAAGGACCTTACAATAATGAAGAATCCTAAGAGCAAGATGCGTGGTATACAACGAATTGTTTTAAGTGCCTCCAATATAGGTCTTTGATACAGTTCCTTGTGTTGATGACCACCTGTTTGATATTTTTTACCATTGTAGTGGGGCCTTTACAAAATCAAAGGTCCTTCAAAGACAAAAATAATAATAATAATAATAATAATAATAATAATAATATTCCTTTTTTTAAATTCTTTTAAGAAATAATTGAATAAACTAATAGAAAAGTGACTAGTAGTAATTAAGGTATCAAATATCACATACGAACAATAAATGAAAGACTTATGGATAAATTAAATGGTGAAAAAGATTCATAAAGAACTGACACAGAAACTAAAAAACTTAAACGGAATCTTTACATTGTATATGACCAAACTGCCTAAATCCTTTTGGGAGAAAAAAAAAAAGAAAAAAGAAAAGAAAAGAAGAAATCCGCAAGAATGCACTAATTCCATATGCACTTGTAGTAGCTAGAGCAAGTACTGGCCCAACTCTGGCCCAAAAAAACGTGCAGGCCCAACGAGTCGGACAAGTTTCTTTCGCCAGTAATGTTGTGAATTTATGGCCAACGGACACTCGCCACTTATCTACCCTTGTTAATACATTATAAATTTTCCAATCAATTGATGAGTGTTTAGTACATTGTAAATTTAATTTGTAATATATATACATATATAATTCTAAACAATAACACTCTCTAACTTAATTACATTAATATATACTTTGAAAATAAAATTATGATCAATCACCCAATGTCACTTTTTGACCGTAAAGATTGGGGGAGACCTTACTCGTATAATCCTTAAACCCTAAATTACATATTCTTTTAAGTTTGTTTTGAGAATGGGTTATATTGCTTTGGCTAGTTTTTAGGACATATAAAAGATATCATCACAAGTTTATAAAATTCACGATTTTAGAGTGTATTAGAGATTGTCACTTATCGAGGGGAAAAAGTTAGAAAAGAGATGTTTAGCAAAAAATGGCTCATAAACAAAGAAAGAATCCGCACATAATCAATTCCCAAATTTGATGAGATAAGTGAATGGAAAGATAAGTAGAAGAAAGTCATTCAAGTATGTTTATTTGTATTTCATTTATCAATGCTTTTTAGAGAAGTAGAACCATTGGTACTCGATTAACTTATATTCCAAGAAGAAGCTGCTAACAATACTTTTGAGGGCATTGTAAATTCAATCGATTGTAAGGATTGAGCTTCCAAATGAGGAAATGGATAGAATAGGTTCGTCAATGCCCATGTCATCACTGGAAATTCTTTTGCTTCACGAATCTTAAAAACAATTGCTAACAGCTCATTCTGTTCGCTGAATGGAATAAGAGGGGAATAGAATTTTAATTCAAAGAGATGCTATTATAATATTCACTTGGTGTAAAAAATAGAACAAGTAATTATTATAGTAAAAGGTAAAATATTTATAACGTCCCTTGTATTTATTACAGAGAGAGGATAATTGTGTAGGTATTATTTTTAAGATAGATGTATTTATGACAAAATTGAAAAATAGACCATTGAATAACAATTCATGGGTTAGAGACATGAATTACTATTCATCATTTTAATAGCAATTCATTATGAATTGCCATTCTTTTCAAATGAACACTGTAATATTAGTTTTACATTGAACGAGAAAAGAATGAATAGCTATTCGTGTCAAGTGAACAAGCCATAAATGTAAATGAAGTCATGAATTAGTCCCTTTCACTTAAATCAATTACACCTTTGTGAAAATTGACAACATTTGGTTTGACAAAACTCATTATTTCATATTGGTTTACAAAATAACTTCATTATTAAATAAAATTTTCTTCATAATATTGGATAAATCTTCAAACTTTAGACCACTAGATTTAGTTGTGTTTAAATCCTGGGCAATATAATACAAAACTCTTAATTAGAACTCAAATAATACTTCTTTTAATCACTACTTTACTATTGCCCTACCAATACCAGCATCTCACTATTAACACCACCACTACTATTAAGATCATCATCACAACTGCTACTGCCTTTAGTACAACAATAACATCATGTCACAATTTTAGGAAAAATGTATGATTAGTGAAAATAAACAATTTGAAGAATATTGTAAGTTTGGTTTGAAGAAACCGAAAATCAATGATAGACTTAGAGGTATGGAAGAAATTGCCTTCCTTAGAGAATTTACACCTCCATACTAAGTTTGCTACGGGATTTAAATGAGGAATTCCTCTAGAATATAACTCAGTTTTGATACTTGAATAGCAAAAGTAAAAGTATCAAACCACACTTTTAGATTTATATGAAATGTCTACATTTTGCTATTATTTTGAGAATGAGACAATATAGAAAAGATTAATAAATTTGTGCCAAAACACCAATTTGTTAGATTTGAATCATATTCATTAGATTTGATTTGGATTAGTTTATAACCGACTTTCATACATAATCATGAATGGATGTGACCCAAACACATGAAACACTTCAACAATATGATAAAAAGTTGCAAACTTTCAAGTTTCAATGTTAAAATAATTCTGTAGTTCAACAAGCCAGACTAGTTTGAAGTGATTTGGATCATTTGACACTAACATGCATTAGTAGTCCTAATCATTTCAATTGATTTAGATCATTTTACACTGTCACATTCTGTTTCAATTTTATACTTCTTTATTTAAAGGATAGTTCGAACCTTTTGGCAAAGGTTTAGATCTTTCATATAAAATCCATAAAGCTATTTCTTTTGATCATGTTTAACATAAGGACCATTATAGCTAATTACTGAGCCTTTAAGCAATAAGTCTACATTATAAATCACATAATTGACAATCTATATCTGTAACAATATTCTTATCGCTACACCACTACCATTGTTCACACACCACTACTGCACACCGAATTTGCCACTATTTTTATCACCTCGTGAATCTCATACCCTAGTATTAATCACCATTGCCATTTCTTGCATCACCATGACTAATGTTGCAACTTTACTACTATAGTCACTTCATTATTAACACCTTCATCATGCTATACTACTATTGCTATTGTTACCTTCACCTATTTATTACCTTGTCATCGTTATTGCTACTACATTGAAAAAATGCATGAAACGATCATTATAGTGTTGCTGTTGTGCGAAGTAATAAGTGCCAACAATGTTATGCTATAACAGTGTTGTTGTGCAATGGTTTTTAATGATGATATAATAATGGAATAGATCAATTCGGTTAAGATAAACGTAATCTACATAGACTAAACTTGAAAACTTTGAGAATTGCATGAATGCCCATCTTTGCAAAACTTGACATTTCTACCATTGAAAGGTTGATGGAGTTGTTAATTAAATATTTAATATATTATGAACAAAATATACTTAAGAAAAGAAGTATATTTAAATATAAAAAGACTTGATTGGCTTTGCTTGCCATTTAAGGGTAGGGGATGGCAGACAACTATATAAGGAGAGTTGGGATCATGATTTACAATTGTGAGTAGCTTGTAGAACCCACCCATGTTTGTTAACCAATACCTATGTCCCTTTAGGGATTTTGTGACCCCTTAAAATAATTTTTTTTAGCCGAAGCCCCTGTAAAGTGATTGATAATGGGATAATCACCCCAATGTTAAGGCAAAATTTCTTTGATATTATATATATCATGGCATAAATCATGTTCTATCACTCAAATATCATTTAACATATTTATTACAATAGTATATTACTAATATTAAGATTTAAAAATTAATAGAAAAATCTAATTTGCCACTTTTTACATGCACACATATTTACACATTATATTTTTTTTCTTTTCTTTTTTCAACAACAAATATTACTTTTTTTTCCTTTTTAGGTTTTTCAATATACACATTGCTTAATTATTATTTATCATATCTCTTTTTCTTTATGATGATGATGATGTTGTTGTTGTCGTTGTTGTAGTTTTATTATTATTATTATTATTATTATTATTATTATTATTATTATTATTATTATTATTATAAAAATGAAAAAAAAGATTCGACACTCTTTACACGCACACATATTTACACATATTATATTTTTATTCTTTTTTTTACTACAAGTATTGCTAATTTTCCTTTCTTCTTCTTCTTTTTTTTAGGTTTTTCTATGTACACATTAGTTGGTTGTTATTTATTATATCTCCATTTCTTTTTGTATTTTATTATTATTAAAAGGCACAAGAGACTTAGATGGATGGTAGATACATGTGTGCTAGATCCGGGTCGGGTCATTGGTCGATCCGAAGTTGCCATGTCTCACCTGCATTGAAAAAACAAAAAAGACACTTTGTGCCTTTGCTTAGACTTTAATCCAAGAACTCTCATGTGTGCATGCGTGACTTATTTATATAGACCATTAGCCTGTGCTTTAGTCATGTTAACATAGAATATTCATTTAAAGCTTATAGTTTAAGTCCATCTAAATTAGTTAGCCTATGACGAGCCATTTAAATGGATCATAATCTAAATATGTAATAATAATTGCATTGTATTAAACCTAAAAAAATTTCAAGGACATAAAAAATTTTATTTTCATGCCTTAAAACATTAAAATTCTGGAACTTAGGTTTAATAAAAAAAAATATATATATATACATATATATTTTTATGCTTTATTAGGCAAAAATAGGACACTACTAGAAAACTAGTATTTAGAGACTGAAAATTTGAGATGGAAAATTTTTATCTCTAAAAAATAAATTAGCCACAGATTTATGATGACATAAATTATAAATAATCTTATAATTTTTATATACTTTTGCAATGGAATTTGTGATTAATTACAAATTGATTTGCAATGGAACTTTTTTTGTCGCAAATTTGTCTATGATTTTAGAGAGAAATAAATTATTTTAGTGCTAATTTCTATATTTCCAAATTTTGTTGTAAATTTGTCTCTAAACTAAATTATTATATATAAAAAATTATGTTTAAAATACAGTTTTAATTATACATATCAAATACAATATAAAATGTGTAATATATGATATGGACTTATATTATATTTGTAAATTAATTTTATTATATAATAAATATAATATGTATAATTATATGCCATTTACAACTAATACTATATATTTTATGTATAATATATTTATTAATATATTACATATTTACATATTATAAAGTATAAATAATAAATAGTACTTAAAATATTTTTATTATAAACATTTATACATTTCATAGGTTATTATTTACATCTATTATATATTCTTTTACATAATAACTTACATAAAAAAACTAAAATGTACAACTTGATAAAATAATGTATAAATAATATATAATATGTTATATATAAATAATATAAGAAAATAATACTTAAAAATAAAGTATGTTTCAATAATAAAATATGTAAAATAAAATAACTACTATAAAATGTAAACTTAGAATATATAAACATATATATATACAAATATTATATTATATCTTAATAATATAGTAATATATATTCATACTATTTATAATGCTTTTATTATATATATTTATTATAATTATTCATATGTTATTGAATATAATAAAAAATTATTGTATATATCTTACATAATTATATTACATATTTATATATTTAAAATATAATAACATATTTTCCAAAAAAATATAGTATTTAAAAATATAGTATATTTAAATAATAAAATGTATAATATAAAATAATTAGTTAAATCTAAATATATTTAATTTGATTTTATACATTATTTTATAATATATTAATGAAAAATAGATTTTGATATTTTTTTATAGTATATTTATTATATATATCTAATAAAATTTATCTATTTGTAAGTTAATATAAAATATAAAATAAGTAATGTAAAAATAATTATTATGTATATCATTAAATATATATTTATATATTCATACTATATAATATTTTTAATAATATTATCATATTTGGAAATAGAAATTATAATATACTACTAAAAATATTATATATTTATAATACAAATATAATTTAAAATAATTATTATAAAGTGTAAACTTAGTATATATAAATATTATATATTATTTTACTAAAATATTAATGAGAAATTCTTAATAAATTGGCAAAGTGAAATTATAAAATATATGTAAAATGTTTTATAATTATAATATTGTAAATTGTGATATCTCTAAAATAAACAGTAGAGGAACTTTATTCATAAAGAATTGAATTGATTTATCGGTTTAGTACTTATGAAAACTTCAATGTTAAGTGTGCTTAGTATATAGCATTTAATATTGGGTGACACCTCCTTGAAAGGATAAACAGGAGACAAATGAGAATTATTTTTAAATAATTTATCTTAGAGTTAGAGATAGATTTATGACACAATAATTTTATTTATTATTTACCAATTGGGTATTTACTAATAACTAATTCTAAAATGGAGATAGATTTTCCATTGCAAATAAATCTGTCTCTAAAAGAATTAGTGATGATGATTTTTGAGATAGAAAGTTGTAATAATAAATCTATCTCTAAAAATTTTTAGAGACAGAATTTTTAGTGTCTAAAGCCAAAATTTCTTACCGTGGGATGTCTAAAATCATCTCTATAATTTATACATAGGCAGACATAAGTTTTTTCAGGGATCAATGTTGATTTTTGAAATCTTAGAGATCCATACAATTTTAAAAATCTTAGGATGGTCTATGTAATTTGAACTAATATATATACACCATAATATAATTATTAAAACCCTTATTTTAGTCCAGTTCTTGTACTAGTAAATGACAAGCAACATCCTATGTATAATAAATAAATAAATAAATCTTATACTACAGTTAACACTTAAATTATATAATACAAGAAACTTATGTTGTATTTTATTTATTTGTTTATAACCCTACCATTAATACCCGACCTCACGAATTAACAGAAACATGACTAAAATTTACACGGCAAAAACCCGTGTGTGATTGAAAAATGAGTTATCTATGATCGCATCACATGCATTGGCGACAATAGTTTTATTGCACCAGCGTTAGGGTAAACTTTTGTGTAAGTTCTTGGGAATGTGTCGGATCAAGAAAGTCTTGGGGATTTTTCCATCCCAGAAGTTGCTCTATTGGAAAATTCAATGGTGAATATTTATACCTGTGTTCTTGGGCTCACATAGAGTCAAATGAGCCAACTGGCCTCCATATATATTTTCATTAATAAGAGAATTCCTACTAGCTCAATAGAGGATTGCATGGCATTTGCAAATAATGAAAATAATATAGATAATGAAATGTGAGCATATTAAAAAAAAAAAAATCAAAATTTTATGACTCAATGAAAGGTATTGCAAAAAATAGGTAGATCATTTACTCCTTTAAAAGAATATTAAAACTCGATTTGTAGAATAGATACTATACAAATTTTCTGTTATTCAGAAACTCTGTCATGAGGATTCATTTCAATATTAGGCCATGGATTAAACTACCTAGACCCGGCTATTACGACCTAGACCTAATTCAAACTAAACTAACTAGGATTGTGAGACCATGCCAACCAATTACTTGACAATATTTAATACCATAAGGCCACCTAACCAAGACCATAAAATCTACAATGTGGACCACATTAACCACGTGAGATCCTAACCAAACCACTTTAACCACAATCATTAGGCATATGAACTTCAAGCCACCTAACTACATTCAGCCTCCTCAAACTAACATCATATGCCATGTCAATCAAGCCAAGACCTAGTGGATTAGTTTATAGTCAGTCAAGGTGTATTCCATACGATGTAGGTGGTCTGGCCTAGAGTTTAGCAGGAATTAAGGGCTAGAGTTTCGAATGGGTAACAATATTTGATATTATGTACATATGTATATTCCTAATATATTATATTAGTGTCATTTTAGATGCCACCAAAATAAAATACAATGGCAAATGGTTGGAGAGACCGAGATATATAGAGAATTTGTGAGAAAGAATTATAGATGGAATATATATATATATTTTGGAATATATATATATATATATATATATATGACCAGAATGGCTATACGATGATTTCATGGACTAGAATATGGGCTTGCTCTGTAGCAGGCTATTTGCCTTTTCTATAAATTTGTGTTTCGTGGTTTTAGAAATAAGAATATGGACCCGCCCAAGAATGACACTTTGGGTGAGAAGATGACGTATTCACAAGTCTGCATATTATATGATTTTGTAGTTATCAAGGTTTCTTAGCTCTTACAAAGGGAAAGCATTAAACCACAAGTGTAAGCGAGAAATTTCTAAACTTTGTTGAGACTATTTTTTAACAAATTGTATAAATATGGCATGGCTTTTGATATTTTACAAACAAATGATCTGTGTTTAGTCACTATATATTAAGGATATATGAAGTTCACAGCTATTAGCCTAATGACCTGTGTTTAGTCACTATATATTAAGGATATATGGAGTTCACAGCTATTATCCTAATGTAATTATATTTTTAGATATATAAATTTCAAATAATAAAATGCTAATGATGCAAAAAAAAAAATATATTATATATATAAATATATATTTTCCCTAATTACAATCTATGATAACTATTGGGGGCGGGGGTTTTAAACCCATTCAATTTCGACAGGAGTTCAACGTTTATGCCACAAAACTATAAAAACATCCATATCCTTAACTATCTTTATACAGACCTTATAGGGTCCTTAAGGCGTCACATCATCTTTTGAAGGATTCCTCTATTTTGAAATCTTATCATTTTATCCTTAAGTTATCCAAATAACATTTTTCACTACTTTTTAAGATTCTATGGGTCCCTCGCATTTTTACATGATATATTTTATTTCAAGTGATATTAGTGTAAATAATAATTTACAAAATTACACGAGAATAAATTAAATGAAAATGGAGGATACCCATAAATACATTATTAATTAATATTTAATATATTATTATTTTAAACTATAATTAGTTTAATTTTAAAAAAAAAAAAACCAAAAGGTGTCGTTTTGCAAATGCAACGACTAAAACGTAGAATATTAAAAAAAAAAAAAATTCACAATAGACTTCCAAATTGAAAAATGAATTAAAAAAGAAACAAAAACTAGTGGCTGATGTAGGAAATATGAAGCCCCATTATTTGACCAAGAATGAATGAAATAAGAAGGATAAGTGAAGGACCGGTGCTTAAGAGAGGGTCCAGTAAAAATTTAGGGACCTCCTCCATCTCCTAGGCCCTCAAACGGTGAGTCCTTCGTATAAGATCTCATGTCAAAATTTTAAGATAGAAATGCTTTAAGAGCCATGATGTAAATTAATAAATAAATAAACAAGAACTTATGGCAAGTTTGTTACGCAGGAGTGGATTGAAATGAAATCGTGATTCTATCTTTCATTCTCTTTTTCGGTATTTGAAAGCATTTTTAGAAGCCGGAATCACGATTCCTTAGAATTAATGATTCCGGCTTTGAAGGAGAATTCGATTCCTCCTTTCAGAAGACAGAATCACATTCCATTCTATCCTTATTAATTATTTATAGTGTAATTATTTTTTTTATCTTATCATGTATTTATATTTTACATTTATTATTAAGATATTCCTAATAATTATATTTTTTAGCCATTTCATTCCATGTAATCTTTCAAATATAGGAATGAATTTGCCATTCCCAAACTCATTTCATTCCAATCCATTTCATCCAATCCAATATATTCTATTCCAAATCATTCCTGCATGCTTAACGAGACATTAGTTAAACATGTGTTTGCAACTTTCCAACCATCCCAAATGCTAGAGTACCATAAAAATGGTGGGGCGAGATCCACCCTTGGGCAACCATCCACCCCTATAGGGTTGATGTGCTAAGTGGTCGTTGATAACTTGAGAAATTAGAGGAAATCAGAAAAGGAAAAATTGAAAGTAGAATCAGGTTGCATGATTCGACCATTGCTTATCGTGTTCGTACAAACTTGTGTTAGTTGTCTATCCCTTGTTTTGAGGGTGGTTGGATATTAGATTTAAAATTTCAAGGTTTTTTTTTTTTCTTTTTGTTTCAAAAGAAAAAAAATATATTTTTTGTCTTTATTCCGAAATTTTTATTATATTTTACTATATTTTGTAATTAAATATATTCAACCATATTATCATATATAAATTAATTGACATTGACTAATCAAAGGGCGATACATGTTTTCTAATTAAAATTAGCTAGTGTTTAAATATAAGTCAAAGTGGACAGGGAAAGGCCCAAATTACTTTATCACGAAAACGTTAAAATACTGTTCAAATATTTCTTTTTTTAAAGGAGAGAGAACCACATAGTGCTTCAAAAGATTCATGCATATGCTTTTACACATTTTGATACTGTTTGGTTTGAAACTCACGTGGAGGATGCATCGCTCTCGCTCTTTAGCAAAAGATGGACTAGGCCAATGAGCTGAACTTGGTGGATCTCAATATGTACTTCTCATTGTCTAAGAAATTTACTTTATTATCTACAAGGTTAAGTATTTTATTTACCTGTAGACACCAACGTTGTCAACAAAATGGAACCTTGTATATGAATGGTTGGTTTCGATCTAATACCTCGTACTGATTTTGTTATGCTAGGATTGTTAAGCACCTCGTACCTAAATCTTTTCTCAATACTCATTCAGCCAAAATAAATAAATAAATGAATGAATGAATAAAGTTTTTTTGCTTGATTGTCCACTTGGTTTAGCATTTGGTGTGATTTTCTTTGTTCCCCACGTTCTAAAATCTAAATGAATGATAAAGGGATAGTAATGATTTAACTTGTAAAATATTTAGAGATTGAGACATAAATATATCAAACCTTTGGTGGGATGCTTGAGTTCAATTTGATATTTACTTAAACCTACTTTAATAGTATTTAAATCAAATTTGATCTAAAGCTATTGCTGCTTGATCATTTATTATATTGAGCTCAAACTTCACGATATTTGGTTTGATTGTTTCATAAGTGTAGTCTAAATCTAATTAAATATTAATACTTTAAATCAAAAGAAAAAATTACTTAGATAAAATTAAATCTTAATAAGTTGAGGTAAGCCAAGCTGAGAAATTCTTTATGGCCAAGGAAAAAGGAAAAACAAAAAAGCTGAGAGATTCTTTGATTTTGAGTACAAGTTATTCCTCATTAGTATTACTTCGTCTTATTTGATTTTGTTACACTATGGATGTGCAATGTCGAGCAAATGTCGTGAGTCATGAAAGACATGGAGACAATTTACCGAAGTATAGGACACTAGGGAAGTGGCTACGGTATGGCAGTTTACCTGAACCAAACCAAGCAGCCAAAATCCAAAATACATGTTAGTTAGAAATAGTTTACTGTAATAAGTTTGACTTAAATGACATGGTCCTGCAACACAATTGGATTCTCCAACTTCCCATCACATGTATCATCAGTTACACAGACCAATCACTAGGGGACAGTTGAAAGAGCATAGCTGCCTTTTATCATTACCTCCATTGCCACCCCTATATATGTGTGGACAGTCCATTACATTAACTTTAAAGTACAATACAAGCCTGAAACTCACCATGTGTTTCCACTGCTGGCCTTCAATAGCATGACATATTATGTCTGGTTTTACATTAAAACAAAGAAAAATAAATGAAAAGATTTTTCACCTCAATTTTATGTAATAATTGGTTATAACATCATAATTACTTTACCAGCAAATGCGAATTTTGTTGTGCCCATACCTTGTTTATCGTAAGATTAGGAATTTGATTAAAAAAAAAGGGGTATGGAAAGATGAGGTAGTTTCTAGAAGAAGTTTTAAGTGTATGGAGATGTGGTAGTCTTCAAGAATTAGTAAAGAGAGAATAAAAATTTCTAAATTTTTAAGTTAGTTTGATTGAATGAATGGTGATGTAAGAACATGAAAATATCATATACCATTGATTTGCGCATAAATATCATAATGTGATCTTCAACCATTTATTGATTCTACAAATTCCTAGACAAATGATATCCAAAATCAATACTGTAAAGTAATTCCAGATTTTTTGAAAAAAAAAATGAACAAAGATGGCTAAAAAAAAGATATTACTAAATGACCTGTTCTTTTCGTTACCCTAGGGTATACATTTATATACGAGTGAGAAAGCTGCCAAAAAATTGAACTTGAAAACTATCAAAATTAGAAAAGTCATAAAACTTAATGATACAAAGCAAATAAAAGAAATAATAAAACGCAACTAACAGCAATAAAACTGAATTGTTTATAAATAGTCATAACACATCTAAAATTTTCATAAAATAGAAAAATTGTTGTATTGAGAGTCTAAATGATGGAATTTGCCCAAAAACAGACGTAGCTCACCATTAAAGGTGGTGACTTATTCCAATTGGCTCACTTCCTCAACATAGGGACTTGAAATCACAAAACCACAACTTATTAGTCTTTGTCGCATTTTGCCATATGTTTGTTCACCACTGCTTCCACCTCATCATCCTTCCTAGGGTAGATAGAATTCACCCTTGAATTGGCTTTGTCTAAGTTATCACTAGTATAAGGATAAGATACTTCACATTAAACACATATGCAATCCAAATATGGCCAAGCAACTTCAATTGGTAGGCATTTAGGTTGATCTTCTTTATGACCTCTACTGGTCCAATCTTCCTAACTGACATTTTATTGTAATCATTATTAGAAAACCGATCCTTAATGAGGACAACCCAAACATAATCTCCCACATCAAATTCCACGTGTTGCCTCTTTCTATCAACTTCTTTATAAATTTATAGGTACAATAAATTTATGGGGATGACCATATTTATATTTAAGGTTGTCTATTATTAGATAAGTTCAAACTCCTATTAAACTAAATGCTTTTAACAATTTTATTAATTCAAATTGTTTCAAATGTGGTTCAATTTGATTTGATTCATATTAAACAACTCTAAAAGACTCCTAATCATAAAAGAAATTGAAGTTAGAAAAGAAGATAGGAGATGAAAAACATATTTAGGGTAGCTTCAATAACAAGAAAAGAAGAGTCGTAAAGAAGATAAAGTAGCTTTTGTATACTAGACAAGTAAGTTAAGTTGTTTTTTCTGTTATGATTGTTGTTTATGCATGTATATGATGAACTAGAATTGGATATAAGTAAGGCTTGTGATAAAATTAGCAAGATAGTAAAATATGAACTTGTAAGATAACACCTAAGTTTTTTCTATGCATGTGTAGATTAGAATTTGATGAAATGATCTTGTTGATATAGAAAGTATAAATATTTGTTTAGAAGTGTTTAATTAGCGATATAAGTTGTATGTTGTTGTTAAGATGTTGTATGTTGAGTTGTGATATAAAACAAGTAGTTAAATGGATTAAATTTTGAAGAAACCAACAAAGAACATGACTGATACACGGTTGACCCTATCACACCCCCAAACGATTTATAGCGTTGATAGTTTGCCACGTAGCGTACTTAAATAGAGTACGTAAGGCTATATTAAAATGTGTATTCCTAATCAATTTTAAACTCAGGAAAAAATTAGGACACCAAGGCCCATAAAATGACATTAGAAACTAAAGAAATATAATAAACTAATATGTTCATAAGTCTTGAAATCTATGTAAATAAAATATATTAAAAGTCTTGATCCAAAGTCAACCCCTTAATAGCAGTCTTCTACATCATATGCCTCAAATCTAATCTTATTCTCATGTCCATATCCTCACGAATCATACATAACAGCATTAACATTATCATAAGTACCAAAAAATTGAAAAAATGAGTCGAAACCCAGTACACAACAATGTAAACACATACAATATGTACATGCATTCCTATACTAATGTAACAAGCATTAATTTAAATATTTAATTTAAGTGAAACAAGCAACACAGGAGCTTAGGACTTCGTGCAACACTATGGGGTACTTAGGTTCCAATACTACCATAGTAGTGTTGGGGGTTGATGAGAACACCCGACCTCTTGCCTAAAATAAAAATCAAAAGAAATAATATTGTCTAAGGTTCATATTCATTGTTATGGCATTGTTACAGTCCATCTATGTCCTATAGTTTATTGAGACCTATAATCCTTAAACTATGCCTAATATAACTTCTTTCTGTTCGAGTAACCATTATGCCTGATACTGTTCCTCTTATCAACTACTCGCCGAGCCACAATAATGCAGCTTAAGCACCTAACTATTGTGTCAGAGTCTGAGATCCTAACAAGGGCGTCACTGTTCAACTCGAGACGACCAAGCATAATCAACACATATTATTAGCCGAATTTAAATATTATTCCGGTTATTATATTCTAGCCTTAACACACAACAAGTGTGTCACCATGTACATAGAATGCCAAATCTCTTGTGATGAAAATCTTGAATATAAGTATGAATTTTATCTATTGAAGTGATAGTTATGTATTGGTAAATTGACAAGTGTAAACTATCATATAATTAAAGTTTATTCCTGTACTATTCATAATAGGTTAGGGTCATAAATTCACTTGAGAACCATCAGTATATTATGATCTATTTAGGTTATAAACCCTGCATATAACCTAAAAGAAATTCATAAGTTATCTCAATAGGATTTTCTATTTGATCCGCAAGTTTTAAATTTTATTTTATTTTCACTACTGGTGTAGTGGTTGTTGTTGTTATCATTATCGTTATCATCTAATTGTAATTGAAGTGGATTAAACCAAGGGGTTTGTAACTGTAAGGACTTGACTTACGCTACATTTAAAATTCGGGCAAGTCAAATCCTTCGGCCACGTATAATACCTTAAGTATCACATACACATGACTCCTAGAATGATATGTTTATTGTAAACATTTGCTATGCACTTTTAAATTATGAAATCCTATAATTAGATTCTCAAAAAAACTAGATATTAAACTTTCAAAATAAACTTTACAAAAACATTGTATAATCTACTCTCATATATAGATCAACATTTACAAACACTTGGGCACCACCAGGCCCTTTAAAAGAATATATAGCTTTAAAAGATTAAATCTAGCTTATTAAACAAAACAAAACAAAATAACATACATCTACGGTCCTAACCCACATCACTTCTACTCTTAACCTTTAGAATCGCCTAAACCCTAGACAACCATCATCATCATCCAATCCATCATTATCATCAAATAACCATCAACTTCATCCAATCATCAACATAACACCTCGAAAAAGAAAAAACAATAATAATAATGAGTCGAAGCTCAGTACACAGTAACACAAACACAAATGGAGTGGCACACAAGCTTAGTTAAAATGCAATGTAACAAACAACAAATTATTACCTTTCATTTAAATAAAACAACCAACACGGGAGCATTCGTACTCTGGAATAAGCCACTAGGAGTTTGGAGATCCTGAGTAATAACATACGCTCATGAGGTTGATATAGGCAGCCTAAATACCTATATCTCTAGATGATATAACCAAAAGAGAATAGGAGCCTCATTTAGGGTTCACAACTATTATACGCACTTTACCCATTTAATCTATAATATAAAAAGGCTCAACTGGTCCCATAAACATGAGCCCCGATATATTACTTCTCATCGATCAAGATAGACGTTACACCGATATCGTTTGTCCCATTGGCCACTTGCTAAGCCATCTATAAATGTTATGGCATCATAACGGGGTGGCTTGAGCACCTAAACTACGTGTCCGTTCAGATAAGATTGTCGCTCCTCGGACCGACTCAACCGCACATGCACAACCATCACTCATCAATTATTAAGCCGAATTTAAGTTTAAGTTTAAGTTTTAGTTCATTTTTAGGATACCTATCCCAAGAATCACCACTGTGTACCTTATATGAAATCCAAATAGACACTCAGAGGGTGTTTCGAAATCTATCTCAAAAAATAAATCAAGTATCCAAGTCCGTAGGTTCAAGAATTAAATTTATATAAGAAATTATGCTCATTATCCACTTATATCAAACTTTTATTAAAACCCTATTTGATCAGACACTAAATAGGAACTCCGTTATGGTTGTAAAGATCGCCCTACTAAATTACGGATGGTTTTCCTTTGTCTGTCAAAGTATCTCTTTTCACTTTGATTATGGTATTTTATTACAAAAGCATCAACAAAGCATTCATATATAAAAACATTCATTTTCTAAGCAAACACACATTTGAAACAACATATTTATCATGTTATTCATGGTTTATCCCAACTCATTAACTTAAACCAATTATTATCTATTGACTCATTTTAACTTTATCATAACTAAATTGATTAGAGTTAATCATTTAATCCAATTATAGGCAAAGATAATTAAATTAATCAATCCAATTCATTTTAACTTATTAAAATCTATTTAGTCAAGTTGGACTTAGATTGATTAACTAAGTTCATTTTATATCTATGATTCATATTAACTTAAGTCTATATTAACTTAGTCTTAACCAAGTTAATTAAACATAATCAATCTAATTCATTTTAATTCATTCAAGTTCATATAGTCAAGTTGAGCTTAGGTTTGTTAGCTAAGTTCATGTTATACTTAACTACTCACATTTAATAAGCAAACACAAGTTTTCAACTTTGTTTGGAAATGTAGCAGCTAGAATCAATTAAAATTTATGCCTTGACAGTTTTGGAGTTTACAAAAAAAAAAAAAAAAAGATTTTCATAGCATTTTGAATCACCTCAATCCGAGTTCGGATGAAAAAGTTATGGTCAAATTATGATCTAGTTACGAAACCGAGAGGCTACACGCCTATGTTAGAGGCCGTGTTGGATAAATTTTTTATGAGAAACGAAAAATTTTCTACATGGGCTGCTACATAGCCCGTTTTCAAGGTCGTGTTGAAGTGAAAAAATACCCGGTAGCTTAAAAATTTCTACACAAGCAGGTGCATGGCCTGTGTTGATTCCCGTGTTACCCCTATTTCCACCGTCATGAAATTCTTTGATCTCCTTTACATCATTTTATCAATTTTTACATATCCAACATCAAACAAAACATCGTAAAAACATCATAAAACTCTTATTCACAACTTTCATACTCCATCAATATCTCCAAAACACTTCCTTAAACTCAATTCAACAAACCGACATCTACTGTTCATCATCTTCCTCACTAACCCACTTGTATCAAGTATCAAATCAACACATACAAACATAAACAACAACCAAAATAAAGGAAAATAACAACTTATCTCTTTTAGAAAATTCAATCTTCTTGATTTTTTTTATCTCTATTCCCCTAAGTTCTTGAAGCTTCTAAGTTCATAATCTCCTTTTTCTTTTATGATTTTTATCTTTGATCTTGTTGCTCACTTCATTTTCTTCTACAATCTTATTTAGACTTGAGATTTGGAGTTGAATCTTTGAAAAAAAAAAAAGAGAAGAAGAAGGAGAGAAAATGAAGAGAGAGAAATGTAAAGGGAAAGAAAATGAAAAGTAGAGGAAGGAAAAAGAAAAAGAAAAGGATAAGGAAAACTTTTAAGATATTTTTAGAATAGGGTATTAAATTTAAAGCTTTCTGTTAAATATTTTTAGTGTCGTAAATAATTAGAAAATAATTTGAGAACATATATATTAGAAACTTATAACTTGATATAAAAACATAATTCAAAAGTTTAATTTATTTACAAAATGAAGTAAAACATCTAAAATATTTGATTTAAAAAATTTTATAAAGACTTTACAAAATGAAAGTTAACTAAAGTTTAAAGGTTTAGGAGTTTGTAAAACATCTAAAATATTTGTTTTGAGGATTTACAAATTAAAATCGAAGGAAAATGAGTCCTAATGAAGAATTTGAAGAAGATGAAAAGTTTGATTCATAAAGAAAAGTCATTGAGGCATATAAAGGATTTAAAAGAATATTTAAATCTCAAATCTCAATTTAACCTATTTACTAATTTAATTATATCAAACTGTCTATTTCTTTCTCTATTGTCTGCTTATTTTAATTAATTTTTTTTATTTTTAATTATCTAACCATGTTTAAAATAAATTATCTATTATATTATTCAATTAAATCATTTTTAAATTAATTAGGTGAGGATTTAGGGTATTTTAGTAACAGTTCGTCTAGGTTTAAATGTTATTAGACTTGGTGAACTGGCCCTTATGCCCTTGATATGAGTTGGCTCATTTTGTAAACCGACTAGGCTAAAACTTTATATACTTAGATAAATTTTATTTCAAACCAATTCTAAATTTTTTTCAAACCTTATCGATTTGGAATTATGATTTCAATATTCTTAAAAGGACATAAAAATTATTTTTAGCATAATTCAAAAACTTTAAGTGAATGTTTAATATAAAGTTTAATGTAAGTAGATAATTAATTTAATTGCTTATATAGTTTAATTTTTTAAACAGATGTTTGCCTCTGAATCTACCCTCTAATTTATCCTCTGAGATGGCTTTTGACTTACCTTTTGTTTCTATTTAGATTTCAAACCAACTAGGTATGCAATAACTTGTGCACTGTATGTTTACGATAGGCATCCTAAATCATTTAGTACTTAAAAATGACCTTAATAATTGCTTGTTACTCATGTGTGGTCATTGAATTCGATCCGAGGAGAGATAACTTATTGGCGATGCTAGCACAGTAGTTAGGTACTTAAGCCGTTACTACCCATGTGTGGTATATTGAGGTGGCTCAGCATATAGCCAATAGGGCAAATGATATCTCGGTGACGTCTACTTAGGCTCAAGGAGAAGTAATGTAGTAGGGTTCACGACTTATGGAGCTAAAGAGTCCTATTATATTGTGGACTGAGGCAAGCAAAGATGCGTCACGATTATTAACCCTAGATAAGGCTATTATTTTTATAGATGGTCCTATAGCAGATATAAGTATTTGGGCTTTTTATATCAACTCCTAAGTAGTTGCGCTATTTAGGACTTCTAGATTCCAATGGCGTAATCTCAAAGTGTGAGTGCTCTCATATTGATTTACTTCACTTTAATTAAAAATATGAACTATCGATTGATGCATTGATTTAATTAAGTTTTAGTTCTATTTGTGTGTACTTGTGTTGCTATTGTACTAGGCTTCAGCTTATTCTTTTCTATCTTTTAGGTGTTGATTGCTTGTTGGTGATTGTTTTAGGTTTTGAATGGCTCTGGAGGATTTTGTTGAGGAGTGAAGCAAGATAAGACGTTGGATTTATTTTAAATAAGGACTCTTATATCTTTTGGAATTTGTAATCTTCTTAACGGCCTTGTTATGAGGCCCATGTTTTGTAATTTAAGCTTCTAAAGTTTCGTTTGCCATCATGAATATGTATTATGATGAAATGTCTAACAGTATGGTTTTATTTATGAGAAAGTTTATCTACTCCTAAGAGTAGAATGAGTAGAATAAGAAATGTTTTTGTAAAAGTTTAGTTTTACCATTCCTAAATCCAGTTGCTTTCAGAATTTAATTATAGGATTTCAAAATCTAAAATTGATAAGCAAGTGTTCTAAATAGATAATTTCTCTACGGTAACATGTGCATATAATTCATAAGGTATTATATATGGTACTAGATATGCCTAGACCTAAGGCTGTAAGTGAGTCGGGATAGCTTGTGAGTTTCTCGAGTTCGACTTAGTGAAAGCTCAAATTCGACCTGCTTATAATAGAGTCGAGCTCGAGCTCGAGCTACTTGAGTAGTTATCGAGTTTTAATTCGAGCTTTAAAATAATCGACTGGATGAGCTCGTGAGCTTAATCGAGCTTAATTGAGTATTAAATCGAATCGAGTTGAGTTCAAGTTTAGCGAGCATTAAATACTATTTATAGTTAAATCAATATTTAAAAAAATAATTGAGTTTAATCAAATCGAGTTCGAAGTTAAAAATCAAAGCTTGATCGAGTTCGAGTTCAATTTTTTAATTCGAGCCGAGTTCGAGTTTGGTACTGTATCGACTTGACTCAACTTATTTACAACCCTACTTAGATCCTGATTTGGGGTGTGACAATTTGAGTATGGAAATGAGATTGTGAAGAATAGAGATTGATATATGAAACAAGAGTGAACTCAGTGGAGGTGTGATGTAGAGTGAGAGTTTAGTTTAACACGAATGCTAATCCCTTTGAAAGTAAAATGAAAGAGGAGTGGAGGTATTGAGAATTGGGATTAAAGTCTTAGGTTAAGGTTACGCCCCCTCCTCAATTGCCAAGTTAGGCATGTTTCTTGGTATTAAAAAATGCTGTTTTGTCTTTTTTATGTTAGAGCTATTTTGGTTAGAGTTAAAGCAACCATTTGGACCATCTCCAAACAAACTATAAACAAGACTAAAATATGAAAAAGAAAAGTCCGTTTTTGTGATTTAGTTTGGTTCTGGTGAGTACTTTTCTTAGTTTAATTCAATTAAATTATCTAAAAAGCCCTAATGATATTGAACAAACCAAGTATTATCTAACGAACTAATATGAAAATAATTAAATTAATAACCTCAAAGTTCATAATACAATTTTGCGTTAGAACAGATTCTTCTTAAGGAAAATCAAATTATGGTATGTAAGTTGTACTACTGGATTTTGCAATTGAGGATTTGGGAAAAAAAAAAATGAAATGATAAACACCACTTCAAAAGTCAATTTTTTCAATTTGCGATACTATACTATTGACTATCCACATAATTGTTTATGATAGCAGAAAAATATTGTAATTCCTATGTAATAGAACGTAAAAGTAATATTTATTATATTATTTGATTGCACTAAAAATAACATTAATTATAAATTAATATATATATATATATTTACTCTTACCCTAACCTAAATTTAAAAATAAAAATTTTATTGTTCGACCATTCAACAAATCAAACACGAAACAAGAGAAACTCATGTCTACTATCCCATGTAAGAGCATCTTTATCCATAAGCACTTAATGGACATTTCAAGAGATTAGGTGATGTGGCAATTGTTTGTGCAATAAAAGAGGTTACTTGTTGAGTTACCTAGCTATCAAAATTGTTTGGATAGGCAATCCTCTCGCTCCTTCTTCTATTGTTTTTTTCATACTTATTTAATTTTTACAAAAGCAACCCTCTTACTTCTTCTTTAATTAATCATTTCACACTTATTTATTTTTTATAAAAAAAATATGAATATTATTTTAAAATAATAAAATAAAATAGACTTATAAAAAAAATAGATAAATAACTCTTTTAAAGTAATTAACGATAAAGTAAAGAGTTGTTTAATAAAAGCAACCCTAAAGCAGGTTGCTTAGTGTGAATTCCTAGGAGGAAGGGCTTTTTTTTAACCAAGAGTGAGACTCAGACTGCCTATTGTAATTAAAGTACAATAAAAACGACGCCAAGATTAACTTGTGATCCACGATTCGACGCACTCTGTAATAATCTGCTTTTGGTGGCGGCTTCAACGTCTTCGCATTGGACATCATCCATGCCATCCGAGCCTTGTACGACATTTGAAGAACAAAAAAAAAAAAAAAAAAAAAACTGATCAGCACAATAAATCTTATGTGAATGATCCTATGAGCGGAAAAAAGATTTATTAACATTCTATTCTTTTATCATTAGCCTTATAATTTAGTGGTATCAGGTTTGATTTTTTGTATTAATATATTATAATGATTTTATGTGACCACGTTGTAATATCCCTTATAGTCTACAAAAAAAAAAAAAAAATTCATATTCTCTTTAATACATCAAATAGTTTTTTATTCTCCCATTGTTCTATACAAAATTACTATTATAATGTTTACTTAATATAAATGATAATTTATAATAAATTACTATTACATATAATGGAGAATATCAATTCACATCTCATATGCATAAATTATCATGGTTTATTTTCCATATTTGCCATAAATACCTATATCTATGGCAAAAAAAAAAAAAAAAAAACTATATCTTAATCCTATCTATATAATAAATATAAAAGGTATTAGTGATATTTTATCTTTTACTCTAATAATTACTTGTTTTATTTTTTACATCAAATGAACATTGTAATAATAATTTTGACTCTATTATATTTATATTGAATTAGAATTTAATTTCTCCTTATTTCATATAACGAAGTGAACGATTTATAAACATGGTATGTCATGCCGAATGATTAGAAGTATATAACTATCAATAATTTTTCTTTTCATGTGGATGATATATAAAAATTATATATAGTTTTCACTACTTATTTAAAATATAATAGTAATTGTTAACTACTTATTCGGACAAGTGGCATATCACACTCATTAAATCTTTTTATGTCTATTTTTTATTTTTTAAAGTTTAGTTTAGAGTTACTTAATATCATTTCTGATCTAATTAATTAATTCCAATCAAAGATGCATGAGTATATTTGGTAAAGGCTTATATAGATCACACATTACTGGTTTCAAGCATAACTAGCAATATGTGCTCTCTTCAAGATCGATATGGGTTTAGGCTTATTTACTTTAAGCAAAAAGAAGTTAATCTTCTTACTATTCATAAATAAAAGCTTGACTTTACTTTACTTGAGTATGGTTTAAATATAAATTAGGCACATGTTCATGAGTTAGAGATAGTAGCGAACAAATACCTAAAGAAGTAGGACATAAATTGGTCTATTACTGTTAGGTGATCTGAAGGCCCTATCTTGAGGGAAACGAGCTAACTATAAAAAGTCACCACCTTTGGTGATAAGGTCGGTTTTTAGCCAAATTCATTCATTTAGAGCCTCAAATGACCATTTTTAATATTTATGATAGGTTTTATTTTTCTTGTATCTTTTTATAGTAGTGTCGGTTTTGCACGCCATCTATGGCGTTAGTTTTGTCTTTTTATGTACTTCATTTTAAGATCTTTTGATTTTTTGATAGTTTCGATTTTATATTTAGCAACTTTTAAGCTAACCTATATATTGTATGCCCTAAGGCAAATGGATAAGTCACTTATCATTTTTCAGTAGAAGTTTCAGAACCTTCTTTGCTCTAATTTCCTAAAATTTTGAATTATTGCATCAAGTTTTGAATTTTTAATGCCAATAACTTAGGAATTCTCAAAATCAATAGGTGTTGAAGATCACAAGCTAGGTATTCATGTGCGAATCAACGTCTTGCAATAAACCCTAATTTACCGCTGCATCATATTAGTATCAAAGCCGCATTCGCTCTTAGTTATAATAACACCTCGTAAACAAGCTAATCAACATAGATAATGCTATAATGGATGAGATCCGTGATCACAATGATCTATATCGAAGGATCAGGCAGATAATTGATCAACGGGTAGATGAAGCATTGGAACGTTGTTTGGATGTAGCGGTTGATCGCTTGGCAAAGAGGATGGGTGTGTTGATAGAGAAACAAAGGAATGAAAACCCTAGAGAGGGACGAAACCCTAATCCGATGCCAGGTGTGGATGAGTCAGAGGATGACTCATCTTCTTATGAGGAGGACTAGTAGCATGATGAATTACCATGTAAGCATGGTAGGCCTCATGTAGAGGAAGACCAGAGGCGTTGGGGGATGAGTATGAGGATGGAGATACTAGAATTCCATGGTAGCCTCCAACCAGAGGAATTGTTAGATTGGTTAGCTACAATATAAGAGATTCTAGAGTTCAAAGGGTCCCTGAGGACAAATGGGTATAGTTGGTAGCAACCAGATTCTGTAGTAGGGCCACAGCATGGTAACAGTAGTTGAAATTGAACCAGACAAGGCTGAGAAAGCCAAAAATCACCTCGTGAGAGAAGATGAAGAAGCACTTACGAGAAGTATTTTTTCCCTATAACTTTCAGTGCATCATGTATTAAAGGCTTCAAAATCCGAAACAGGGCAGCAGGTCAGTTGATGATTATACCTTTGAATTTTACTAATGGATAGCTACAAATGAAATTCTAGAAACAAATGATCAATTGGTTGCAAAATATTTTAGGGGAGAGGGGGGTGTTAAGAATGCAGATTCAAGATACGATCAATTTATTTGACGCTATTAGTGCATCAGCAGCACACTAAAGGGCATTGATTGTTGAGAAACAATAAAGCGGTCTACGAGTAGTGCGTATGGTGGTAGTGTGATGGGTAGTGGTAGTGTAGTAAATCGTACATGGGGTGGAACTACTAATACACTACCAAGAGATTCAATAAGCCTAGTACTAGTGGATTGAGTAGTAGTGGGCTAAAGTGCTTTAAATGTGGTGAAACTGGTCACCGACAATCTGAATGTAGGAAGGTTGAGAAAAAGTCACTTCTTGTTGAAAATGAGGAGGATGAGGAAGATGAAGTTGTGTTTGAATCTATGGGTGATGGAAAACCTATTTTCGACACTAAGTATAATGAAGAGGGATTTTCGATAGGAGATGGTAGGAAGAATCTAATAGTTAGGAGATCTTGTATGACTCCTAGGGCAATTAAGGAAGAGTGACTCAGAAGTGCATCGATTCATGATTGACTCTGGTAGCTACGAAAACATCGTGTCCATAGAAGCTATGCAAAAATTAGGCATTCAACCGGAGCAGCATTCAAAGCCTTATAAATTAGTTCGGTTGAAAAAAGGTGGTGAGTTAACAGTTTCTAAACATGCTATTATTTCTTCTCCATTGGTTCTAGATGCAAGGATTTTGTATGTGTGGTATGATGATAATGGATGCATGTCAATTGCTATTGGGAAGACCTTGGTAGTTCGATAAGGGTGTAATGCATGATGGAAGGACTAATACATATAGTTTTATATTCAAAGGAGTGAATATTGTGTTGGTACTGAACAAGGATTCTACTGAGTGTAAGCCTATTAAACAGAGTGGCGGTAGTAGCTCTAACATGCTGTCCTTAGCTAGATTTGAGGAGGAGATACGGGAGTATGATATTATTTTTGCTTTTGTGGGTAAGGAAGTTGATGGAAAAGTGGGGCTACCTGAAATAGTAGTTCTGATAGTAGAGGTATTCCAGGATGCGTTTCCTAAGGATTTACAAGATGGATTACCTCCTCTGCATGATATTCAACATCAGATAGATCTTGAGCCTAGAGCAGCCCTTCTAAACTGACTACATTATCAAATGAGCGCTGCAAAACATGAGGAGTCGAGGAGGCGGGTTGAGGAGTTGCTAGCTAAAGGCTTTGTTAGGGAGAGCCAGAGCCCATGTGCAATCCTAGCCCTTTTAATACCTAAGAAGGACGGTTGCTAACGCATGTGTGTGGACAGTTGCACCATTAATAAAATCACTATTAGTTATCGCTTTCCTATTCTTCGCCTAGATGATTTACTTGACTAGCTTAGTGATGTGAGGGTATTCACTAAACTAGATTGAAGAGTGGGTATCACTAGATTCGGATTCGAGTCTGTGATGAGTGGAAAACGGCTTTTAAGACATGGGAGGGTTTGTATGAATTGCTAGTTATGCCATCTGGGTTATCTGATGCACCTAATAACTTCATGAGGGTAATGAACAAGGTTTTGAGGCCATTCATTGGCAAATGTATCGTAGTTTACTTTGATGATATATTGATTTACAATGCTAACCCTGAAGTGCATTTTGAACATTTGTCTTAGTGTGTTACACAGAGAAAAGTTCTATGCAATGATAAAGAAGTGTGTGTTTTTGACATCTAAGGTACTTTTAGTTAGTTATGTGATTTCGAGCGAAGGCTTCTAGGTTCACAAAACCAAAGTGGAAGCCTTCAATAGTAGCCTAAGCTTAGTATGCTAACTGGAATTAGAACCTTCCATGGCTTTACATCATTTTATAGGCAGTTTATAACCCACTTCAGCAGCATTATGTCTCTCATCACGGATTGTATGAAGGCTAGGAAATTTCTATGGACTGATGAAGCAGAGAAGGCATTTGAGCAGATTAAGGTACGCCTTACCACAACCCCGATTCTAGTATTATTGAATTTTCATAAGCTTTTTGAGTTACATATAAATGCCTCAAAGGTAGGAATTAGAGCAGTCTTAAGCCAGAATAGCAAGCTGGTTGCCTTTTTCAATGACAAACTGGCAGGGCGAAGTTGAGGTACAGTACATATGATGTAGAGTTCTACATCGCGGTATAAGCTGTGAAGCACTGGCATCATTATCTGTTTCATAGAGAATTCACCCTCTACACTAACCATGAAGCTCTAAAGCAATTGCATAGACAAGATGAGGTGTCATCTTGACATGCTTCATGGGTAGCTTATTTGAAGCATTTCAATTTTGTGGTGAAACATAAGAGTGTTATTACCAACTGGGTTGTTGATGCACTGAGTCGTCGTAGAAGTCTACTAGGTTGAATGACTATTGAGGTGCCTTGTTTTAACACTTTCTTTGAATTATTTGAAGGTGATCCTTTCTTTTCTGTTATTTTAGTAAGAGTTAGAGCTAGTGATAGAATAGAGTACTTGTTGCAAGATGAGTTTTTGTTCAAGGGTAATCAGTAATGCATCCCATACTATACCTTGAGAGATCAGATTATTCAAGAGCTACATGATAAGGGACTTGTGGGAAGAGACAGAACTTCACAGTTGATACAAACATCTTATTTTTGGCCAACCATATGCAAGGAAGTATAGCGGTATGTGTAGAGGTGTAGGGTCTGCCAAGTGTGCAGGGTTATATATGCCATTGCCCATTCCTTCATAGCCATGGGTGGAAGTGAGCATGGACTTTGTTTTAGGCTTGCTGTGTACTCAGAAAGGTAATGACTCCATATTTGTGGTAGTAGATAGATTATCCAAGATGGAGCACTTTATTCCTTGCAAGAAGACCATAGATGCTATGTGTGTTGAACAATTATACTTTCAGGAGGTATATCAGTTACATGGCTTACCTACTATTATTTTTTCTAATAGGGATACTTGGTTTCTTAGCCACTTTTGGCGAAGTTTATGGAAGATGGCTAATACACAACTGAATTTCAGTAGTGCTTATCATCCTCAAATAGATGGGCAAACTGAGGTCATTAACAGATACTTGAGAAACCTATTGAGGAGCCTAGTGCATAAACATGTGAAGAGTTGGGATCAGATGTTAAGCTATACTGAGTTTGCACCCAACCATGTGAAGAGTTGGGATCAGATGTTAAGCTATACTGAGTTTGCACCCAACCATGCTATCAATCGCAGTACTGGGTTTAGTCCATTTCAGGTAGTCTATTCTATTACTCTCCAGAGTCCACTTAATTTATTATCTGTGCCAGATAGAACTAGGATCCACGGGAAGGTATCAGACTTTATACACAATCTGCAAGAGGTTCATAAAACAGTTTATGGTAACTTAAGAAAAGCTGCAAGTAAATACAAAGAGGTTGCTAATAAGAAGAGACATCATATAGAGTTTAATATTGGAGACTATATGTGGGCCATCCTTACTGAAGATCTGTTTTCTGCTGGTGACTATAACAAGCTCTCTGCTAGCAAGATAAGACCAATAGAGATCTTAGAGAACATTGAAGCTACCCTGCCATATTCGAACAATAGCCATGTTTAATGTAAAGCGTCACATCCCATATGCTGGAGATAACTCCTATGAAGACTATATAAGGGTGAATTATGTTCACCTAAAGGAGGATAATGAGGTGGAGATAGTGATAAATAAATATCTAGAGAAGTGGGATAGAAACTGATCTATTGTTGTTGAGTGATCTAGAGGCCCTATCTTAAAGAAAACGAGCTAACTGCAAAAAGTCACTGCCTTTGGTAGTGAGCTAAATTGGTTTTTAGCCAAATTCCTTCATTTAGGGTCTTAAACCACCATTTTTAATATTTATGTCAGGTTTTATGTTTCTTATATCTTTTTATAAGAGTATCAATTTCGCAAGTCGTCTGTGGCGTTAGTTTTGTCTTTTCATGTAATTCATTTTAAGACTTTCTTATTTTTTGATAGTTTCGGTTCTATTTTTGGCAACTTTTAAGCTAGCCGATATATTGTGTGCCTTAAGGCAAATGGACAAGTCAATTATCATTTTTTAGTAAAAATTTCAGAGCTGTCTTTTCTCTCTTTGCCCAGACTTTCAAATTCTTGCACAAAGTTTCAAATTTTTTATACCAATAACCTAGGAATTCTCGGAATCAATAAGTATTAAAGATCACAAACCAAGTATTCGTGCGCAAATCTACATCTTACGATAAACCCTAATTTACTACTGCATCGTATGTACATACCAAGTTGGTTTTACTCAATGTAAAATGAATAGTTTTCCTCACATATTAACTGTAAATATAATAGATCTTAGTCCAACAAAAAAAAAAATGTAATTGTTCAAGCCCTAGAATTCAAAGAGCTAGTAAATATGACACTGTCCTTCCTCATAATGCCTATTAATAATGTAAGGCTGGGTTGGACCCCAACTTCTCTTATTGATTCATCTTTGCTTTTTTTGTTTTTTTGTTTTTTTTTGTTTTTTTGTTTTTTTTTGCTTTTTTTTTTTAACTAGGGTTTGATTGATCTCTCACACCTGTTTTGGCAAAAGAGGCATAGCCGGGCCATTGGATATAGAGGCCACAATATCATGGACTCCATTCATGCTGTTTTTTATTTTTGTTTATTGACAACTAGAGAGGTGGGGAAGGGGCTCACGAGGCCATATTTCCATGTCTATGTTCCACACATTTTAATTTGTCAAAGGTTAACAATTCAACTCTTTACACTAAACGATGCTCATAGTATGTATGTGGAGAGGACAATGGTCTAAGAAAGTCTATCCTATTGCAACGAGCAGTGGCCGTAATGCTCAATTATTATCATTATTGTTTAGGGTACGTACTACGTATACCCTTGCCCGTACGGTAAGCTAAAATTGATGGAAGATACTCATACTAGCCACTACCGGTATCATTGGTATCGACTATTAGCATTAACACATCACATATTTGAATAAGTGGAATATAAATATCGATAAAATTTTGATAAGTAAATTTTTGAAAAATTTATCCACTATAACCATCATTCGTCAAAATAGAATCGATATTTAAGCATTACTCATCTAGACACATGTGGTATAACATTTTTCCTTTCCATACAATCATTTTAATGTCTAACCATCATTGTGAATTATCAACTGTAGAAGGTCATTTAAATGGGTCAGTCTTTCGAACTAGTGATAGGGCTTAGAAGGCCGAGTCTAATAAGGGATGTTGTAGAGAGATTTGGCTTGGTAGGCTAGGAACAAGAATCATCAGACTAGTTCATTTTCATTCTGCTCTCGGCTTAATTTGGTTTTTTTGTGCACAAAAAGTAGACTCCAAAAATATCTTGCTAGGTTAATTTGGCTTTTATTTGACTAAAATAAGTCTTAAGCCTATTTTTATATTAAAAAAATGCTATTTTAAATAAATAATGGACTTCGTTTATATTATAAAAGCTCTTAGATTCTTTCCAAGTACATTTGCAAGCCCGCCCATAATTGAAGGAAAAAAGGTTCAATCTCAATCGTCGGATCCTCAAAAACAATCCAGATGCTATTGTCAGCTTCCAACATCTATAAATAAGATGTTCTTCTTCTCATCATATCGCTAAGATTGAGAGCAACATGAAAACTCTACTAAAACATTTTTAAGAAAGATCAAAGTATCTACGAAAAATGAGTCGAGAATAATCGAGTCTTTTCAATTTAATCTTTTATCACACTCGTGCACTTGAGAAATCGGGTTTGTCTATTCATCCTCTCATGCTCTCTTTGCAACATCCTACATGTGTCATCAATTCAAGACTTCTCTCAAATCTATCGCATGTGATTGGCCAGCTGCAGTAACCCCATCATACATCAGTTATAACCTTTATGTTCTACCAATATTTGCTATTAAAGGCTATTAGCAGTCATGACCTCCTAATATTAATACAATGCTTATATTTGATAAATTAAGACTTTAAGCATAAGAAATAAAAATGAAAATTCAAAAAATATTCGCCATGATACAAGTATACCCTATGTGCTATGACTCGTTTTATGTACTAAAATCATTGGTGATTATGATATTTTAAGATCCTATACTCTTATTTGGCAACTTCAAGACTTTGATCATGATCCGTGTCAAAAATAGATTTGTAAATAAAAAAACTTATATTTGACATTTCAAGATTACTATACTCTTATTTGACAATTTCAAGCTTTGGTCATACTCAACGTCAAAAAAACGTTTCATGAGTATGAAAGGAAACGAAAGTGAATTATCCGATGAAAATGGCAGCATGATTTAGATAGCAAACTCATCATGTGATCTTGAATATATATTTGGCAATTTCAAGACTTTGATCATGACCACTGTAAGAAATAGATTCGAGAATCAAAGCAACCTCATTTGATATTTTACAATTTTTAGGACTTCAGTATTAGGATCCCTTTGGATTGTCTGTTTGTTTTTTATTTTTATCTAAATTTTATATGTAATGGTACATAATTTACAGCTATATTTTATTTATATTTGGCCTATTTGATGTTTTTATGAGGATTGTTATAGGTTTTTCATTTATATATATTTCTTGACAGATAATTTGTTAGAAAAAAATTTAAAAAAAAGCATAATGAACCTTTAGTCAATGTGAAAAAGAGGTTCATGAATCAAAATACTTGTTATATTTGGTGACTTGTATAGAGAGACACAAAAGTAAATTATCTTAAGGAAATGACGGTATGATATAGCAACAAAACTCATGATATGATCTTAAATATATATTTTGCAATTTTGATCATTATCAACGTCAAAGATAGATTCGTGAATCAAATTACTTGCATTTGATATTTTAACATTACCATGTTTGACAATTTCAAGACTTTGGTCATAATTAGTATTAAAGAAAAAAAAAAAAAAGGTTCATGAATCAAAATACTCATTATATAGTATGACTTGTACAAATGGAAACAAAAATAGAAAATGGCAGCATGATATAGCAGCCAAATGCATCATGTGATCTTGCGGAAATTTTTAGTTCAAGTCACTTAGTGTATAAGTCGTTATGTTTCAGGTAGTGTATTTTATTTTAGGTATAATGTTTTTTTATTCTAGGTACAAAATGTTACAGATCAATATATTTTGTCCTAGATCAATATATTTGTATGCAAAATATACTAAGTGTGTGCTAAGTCAGTATATTTTGTTTCAGATGCGACTCGACCTAAGTACATCCCGATGATCTTAACATGTTCCATACCCATGTCCTGGAAGACAGAAATTTTCAACCAGATCCTTGTTTTGTGTGTGTCCTTTCGGCTTGATTAGACTGAATTTCAAAAGATGTACATGGATTTGCATGTAGATATAGGTGCTACACATGGATGGGTTGGATTTATTGAAAATGGTTCCAATTTTATGAACTTAGGGTTTGAACAATAATGTGTACCACCTCTTGGATTAAAAAATAATAATAAAATTATTGCATATGATATAAGCTGACTTTCGTAGGGGGGTGTTTCCGGTCTAGGATACGTCATAGGACCTTTAGTTGTCCAAACTAAGTAAGGAAAGGGAACACATCACATGACTCAGCAGTGGTGGCAAATGTCCACTTGAAGCCTCGTGGTCTTGTATCTCTCCATGGGTTTATGCCATGTTAGGTCAATATTGTAGAATCAATTGGAGTTTTCCAAACTTTGGACTAAAATACGAATACGATATTAAATATTTACGAGTACATAAAAACAGATGTGGCCAGATTTCATTACATAGCGGGGGGCTCCCACATCAATATGATGCTTGTTCTCAAACATTTCATATGATTTTTGGGGGTAATAAAAACAAATTGCCTAATCAGATGAAATCTAAGGACCGACAAGATGACAGGATATGTACAGTTGCCTATGATCACTTTTGCAATGGCTAGGGTTTCATCAAAAGTTGAAGGAAATAAGTTAGGGAGATGGGCAAATTTTAAAAGCTAATTAACCATTATGGAAAAGAAACCTATGGAAACGAAAATGTGTAATTTGATATTTGAATTTTGCCCAAAAAATTTAATTTGATACTTGAATTTTAAAATAGTTAATTTACTATTTAATCAAAGTTTTTCTAGTTATTCTTTACTATCCCACTAACACCATTTACTTTGTTTTATAGCATGAAACAAGTGGCCTATCAGTGTAAGATAAAGTTAGGAGTATTAATAAAAATTCAATAATATACTACTTTTATTATATCTGCAAAGAGAGTAAACTTTGTTAAAAAGAGTTATAAAAATAGTCATAAAAAGTTTTATTGTATATTAAATTGATCATTATAAAGTAACCAGCGGATGGTCCACCCGCGTCATGTGTGCAAATTAATAGTACCCATAAAAAATCCTAAATATTTTATTACAAAATATTAATTTTTTACTGTAAAAAATTCTTTATAAATTTGAATTCAACCTATAATATATTTAAATGTTATAATTATTATTATTATTCTTATTTTACATTAAAATGCAAATTTTTAAAAGTAAAAAAAGATAAGAAGAATAGTTATTGTTCCAAAAAAGATTAAGAAGGGAGTTGTTTTTATTTTGAAAAAAAGTTAAAAAATTTAAACTGTAGAGGTTATTTTCATCAAATTAT
Organism: Combretum micranthum; assembly: GCA_024138025.1. Lineage (NCBI taxonomy): Eukaryota > Viridiplantae > Streptophyta > Magnoliopsida > Myrtales > Combretaceae > Combretum > Combretum micranthum. The sequence continues at coordinate 1,186,342 of JAMXBD010000079.1, forward strand.
AAATAAAAAATTATACCTACACTAAAGACACTAAAACGTGAGCCTTTTGGAAGATACTAAATTTTCTTCCAAAGTTCATGAACCATGAATATATGGGGAAAAGAAAAAAGAAATAAAGGAGGAGGAGGAGGAGGAAAGAATGAAATTGTTGCACATATTTTTGTAAAAGCTATCCCTTGAAATTTGTTTGTTTGTTGGGGGGAAATGTTGGTCGTACATTTTTGTTTATACACTTTTTTTTGTCATAACTCAAAAATTTAAGACCATCAATTATAAGACTATGATTGCTAGTTGGTTCTAATGCAAGTAAAACAACGAAAGGCAAGTAAAACTGGTAAGCTGATAACGGCAAAAATGATTTTTATTAGTACATAAAAAAGAGTGAAATCATTTCATATTTATTAATTAGCACCTCTAAGCATTGATCTTAATCGCTTTCTTTGTTATATACAGCTAATTAATAGTCATTAGCTAAGCCATAATAGTACATATTTGACGATAATTTATTCAAATGGCTTACTTTGGTTGATAATTCTATTGTAGGGACAGCAACATAAGAAAAACTTCATTACAAATGCAAGCTCCGTCGATTAAGCATTCTTTTTTTTATTCGTTCACACGATGTTCCCTCAATCTACGTGCTCAATCAAGGTGCAAACATCATTATCTCATTACAAAATCAACTGTCATTACTCAATTTTCAACACGTCTTTGATAAATTTTGCTATCTCTTTTTTTTCATCAATCAATATTTATTATGTGTTGTAAAGTGATCAATATTATTTACTTTATTTTAAAAATTTTATCACTTCATAATATATATTAAGTCTTGATTGGTGGAAATATAACCGAGATAGTAAATCGGAGATGGCAAACTTTCATCCAGTTGGCTTTATATGCCCCAACAAATATTTCAAAATCGTCCTTATACCCAAAATACAAAAGAAAAAAAAAAAAAGAAAAAGAAAAAAAATCGAATCAAGAAAGAAAATGGATGATAGCTATGTTAATTGATTTATTTATATGGATGCAAGGGTAGAATGGTATATTGTCGGGACTGTTTACAACAAGAAAGGGCCACATATTGGGCTGCCGGCGATGGCAATCTTATGGCTTGTTCCGCCATTTAGACACATTTGGCATTGGGACGACGATCACGTGACAGGTTCTGTGTTTTTCTTTGACCTCCAAAAACTTGTTTACGGGTATCTTCAGCGTAATTATTAACGCTCTGTTTCATCCGCAGGCCGTCGTTTTGGTTCAAAACATTGAACGATAAATAGATAGAGATAAAAATAAAAATAGTTTTACTTATAAATAAATCAAACGAATCAAATATAAGTTAAATATGTATAAGAAAATAAAAATCAAACAATACAATTAGACCTAACAATAAAGATTTTTGTTTTCACTTTGTATGTTGTAAAGTTAAAAATCATCATTGCAACAAAACTCTAGTTTACGCTTTTGATAAATGTTTAAAATTCTAGCTATTAATATTAGCAGAAATTTCTATGATCTCATTATATTTCATAACAAAAATAATTTTATCAATTATTTAATTATTAAGATTTATATTCAACTACAATAACATCACCAAAATACTTAATATGATAAGGAGATTGGCGAGATTCTAAAGTATGAAACGGTAGAAGTTTCCTAACGCCACTACCTCAATGATTCAAAAACTTTGAAGGTTGACCATTGTCTGGATTTTTATTTGTGATAAAATCTTGGACAAACTTTGTTTGTCCTGCCGACTATTTGCGGTGATAGATCATCAACATAAATGCTGAATAATTAGTGTTTCTTAAAGGTAGTAATAATGGCCTATTGTACTAGGACGATCTTTTTGGGAAATCCATTGGCTTCGTATTGTCCTTAATTCTTATAATTGGGGTTTTTCCGTCAATAGAAACATGAACTGAAACTATTCTAACTTTGCTTTTAATCCATGTCTGATAAATTATGTTTAGTTTCACATAACCATAAATAGCTTCAAGATAAACTTCCATTGCCGTGAGTGTAAAATTGGGATGCTGAAGACCTGTACAGTCAAATCTTCCATCATGTGACTGAAATTAAATGGAGCAAGAGAGTTGATGAAAATTAACAATATAATATATCGTATAAACACAACACATATATATGTATTGAAATATCCTGAATAAATAGAACATAATAAAGGCAACTTTTGTCTTTTAACATGTAGGAAAGGTATAAGTCACACCTATAAGACATCTCTAATGTAACTCTTCAGATGTAACTTTTTCTTGTGTAACAGTTTCCTCGTAAATAACACCAAGGGACACTCCAAAACATATTCTTCCGTTCTCATGACAATTTTCCTTATCTCTCTATCTATACATGCATACTGATTCCGAACCAAAAATCAGATCAATTGGCTAGTTTTAGAACCTGCTAAGAAATTAATAGTTTTTCGATTTTTAGGCGGTTCTATAACCTAGAATCGGGTGGAACCGATGATTTAAAAACCAATTTCATTAAAAAAAATTAGATAAAAATTTTAAAAATTTATATTAAATATATAATTATTAATGTTTATATTATTTCACATGATTAGTAAAATTTATTACCTATTTACAAATATTTAATATATTATCAACAACATAAGTAAAGATAAGTTAAATTCATATATAATTTGGTTTATATAAACTTCTCTTAAAAGCAAGATTCATTATCTTAATAACGTGGGGCTATTTTGCGTAATGTGATTTTTTTTTATCCACCAGGGCATTTTGTAATCTTATATTAGTCACTACAATTGATGATATTGGTTGTATTTGTATATAAATAAATTTGTATTCTCAATAAATTTTTAGAATTTTTTGTTAAAGAATTTAACACTTTTAGACTCAATAAATAATTATTTTGATTTTAAAATTTATTTTATTAAAAATAAAATTATTTGATTATTTTTTATTTTCACTTAAAAAAAGGAGGTTTCCAAAACTGGAACTAGGAAGTACCGGTTCCAAAACTGAAACTAATGAGTACCGAATCAGAACCCTAGGAGGCGATTTTAGTTTCGATTCCTCATTTTCAAGGTCCGAAACTGTACCTATGTCTATCTCTAACAAACTAGGCATACCAACATAGATTTCTCATAAGAGATAAATGGTAAGGACAAAAATTGCATAATTTAATAATTTCAATAAGAAAACGCATTAGAGGAAAAAATCTTTATCACAATATGAAATCATAAGGTGTGAAAGCATAAAGCAAGAACATTATTTCAAGAGTATTGTCCATGATCTAGGTTTGAAGTGTGAAGGCTTAATCAAAGAAGAAGAAAGAGCAACATCAACAGAAGTAAGTGTTTCTTGAATCATGATGCAAGATTTAGTGTAGGATCATTAAAGATGGAGTTTTGACATAACAATTGATTAAAAAGGTTGTATCTGGGTTTAAGTCTACGTTTTAGATGTTTAGGATGAGAGCATGAAGATTGGATTTCACAATCTCTAATTTGATAAACTAGCGATCTAGTTGAACAGTCTTCATCCTATCATGTTGTATAGGATTCTTCACAATATTAAGAGCAAATTATGTATCACTAAAGTGCATCTTCAACCTTAATATTTAGATCACATAATAGTAGTTGAAACCATATGACTTCACGAATTCCAAGAGCAGTTACCCTATATTCAGCTTTAGCACTACTTTTAGCAACTATATATTGCTTCTTGCTTCTCCATATTACAAGATTACTCCATAGTTTTGTACAGTATCCTAAGGTAGACTTACAATCAACTACATCACCTCCCCAATCAGCATCTACAAATGCCTCGATGTTTTGATTTTAAGTTCTTTTTATAAATAAACCCTTTCTTGGGGTTCCTTTCAAATATCTCCATATATGATTAACTCCATCCCCATGATGTTTAGGTGGAGCATGCACTGCATAGCTCACAAGACTAATGGAGTAGGCTTTATTGGCTTGAGTTAAAGACAAATAAATCAATCTTCCCATTAACCTCTAGTATTGACCTTATCAACTGGTTTATCATTTTCTGGAGCAATGTTTTTCTAGTTTTGGGGTAATGGGGTATTCATAGATTTACAACCTAATTTGTCTATCTCTTTGAGTAAATCTACAATGTACCTCGTTTGATTAATGAAGATCTCCTTCCTGCTCTTTGCTATAACCATTTCTAAGAAAAATTTCAAATCACCAAGCTCCTTAGTTGCAAACTCCTTCTTGAGCTCCTATTTAAACCAATCAATCTAATGACTATCATCTCTTATAATAATGATGCCATCCACATAGACAATCAGGACTAACTTTAATCCATCCTTTCCTTGCTTTATAAACATGGTATACTTAGCTTGACTTTACCTATAACCCAATCGAATGACAGTTGTGTTGAACTTTTTGAGTCAAGCTCTTAGGGACTGTTTTAATCCACATAATGATTTGTTCATCTTACATACCTTCCCAATGTTCTCACTTGAATTGAATCCATGATGAATTAGCACATAAATCTCCTATTCCAAATCTCCATTTAGAAATGCATTTTTTACGTCTAGCTAATGTAATGGCCAGTCTAGATTTGCTACAAGAGAAAGAATAACTCTAATAAAGTTCAACCTAACCACTAGAGCAAAAGTTTCCTCATAGTCAGTACCATGGGTTTGTGTGTATCCTTAAGCTACCAAACGAGTCTTGTATCCCTCTACATTTCCATCTAACCTATATTTTATATTGAATACCCATTTATTACCAACTGCTCTTTTTCCTTTAGCTAGGTCCAATGTATTCTCATGTGTTGTTTTGAAGCAATGTGTGCATCTCCTCTAAAACAGCTTACTTTCCATTTTGGTTTTTTTCTTTGCTTCATGGATATTTTTAGGTATTTCTTCAATATCTACCCATACCAAGCATCCCTTATACTTAGGTGATAAATTTGAGTAAGTTAAATAATTGCAACTAGGATATTTCTTACGTACATATTTCTCTTTACATAATGATATAAGCAAGCCAAATCCCTTTACATCTGTAGATCCCAATATCATATTACTATCATTGGCTTGCTAGACCTAGACCTCCGGAATCTTTGATTGATCTTGCACATGAATTTTCAAACTCTTAATATACACTTTAATAGTTGGATTCTCTACAATATCATTTAAGCTAGAAGTAGACTGAGGATTAGATGAGAATTCAAGTTGTGTTTGTTGAACAAGAGACATGCTACCTTTAAGCCAGTAGTAGACTGAAGATTATGAAGGAGAAGACTCAAACTTCGATGGCTCAGGAGCAATGGTTAGTCATGTTTAGATGTTAAAATGTGGGCAAACATCAAGTAATAAGGGAGAATCTGCTTGACTATTTAAGGATTTTGTGTTTTCTTGATTTGAAACATCGAAATATGATTTATTTTCGATGAATACTATATCAGATGTAACAAAAACTCAATGTGTAAGTCGATGATAGCACTTATATCCCTTCTATGTTAGAGAGTAACCAATAAACACACACTTAAGGGCTTTAGATTTGAGTTTGTATTTCTTTGATGTGTTATTTAGAATAAAGACAGTACATCCAAACACGGAGGGAGGTAAGGAATTAAGAAGATGTACATAAGTGTAGGACTCAAGAAGAACATTAAGTGGTGTTCCAAAATTTAAAACTCTTAAAGGAATTTGATTAATGAGATAAGCAGTTTTTGATACAGCATCTCCCCAAAAACATGTGGGACAAATTAAGCAAGCATCATGGCTCGTGAATTTCAAGTAAATGTCGGTTTTTGTGCTTAGCTACTCCATTTTGCTGAGGGAGAGAAGTACAAGAGGTTTGATGGATAATTCCATTATCTTTGAGGCATTAGCTTAAGTTATTTCAAGTGTACTTCTTTCCATTATCCTTGCAAAGGATTTGAATATTTTACTTGAATAAATTGGTAACAACTTTATGAAATTGCTAAAATATTAGCCAAATATCATATTTATCTTTAAGAAGATGCACCCAACAAGCACAGGAGTGGTCATCAATAAACATTATAAACCATCTATGTATTGAGTAGATTAAAATACGTGATGGGCCCTAAATATCGCTGTGAGTCGATTAAAATGGTTTAGATGGCTTATATGGCTAGATATTATAAGTGCTTTTTGGAAATTTTTGCCATGATGCGATGCTCATAATGAAAATCATCAACTTTATCATTATTAAATAACTTGGGATACAAATGACTCATATAAGCAAGGCTTAAATGGCCTAAATGCCTATGGCAAAGCATTATTTCAAAATCAGTAGAAATAGAAACTAAAGATTCAGGCACCAACTAACTCTAGACCTAAGATTTCTAGAGATGTAATAAGTTTGTTGTTTCCCTTAGCACTGTCAATCATCCTCCCCAAAGACTAGTCCTGCAAAACACACGAAAATGGGAAGAACGTAACTTGGAAATTCATGTCTTTAGTCAACTTACTCATAGATGGCAAATTGTACTATAACTATGGCACAAATAAGACATCATTCAGTTTCAATTTATTCTTGTAAATAGTTACCTTTCCTTTGGTAGTCACATGTTCCTTATTAGTAGTTGAAATTTTATTCAAATTGACAAATATAAGAATAAAGTTAAACAAATGCCTAAAGTTGTACTTATGATCAAAGATGCCTGTATCAATTATCCAAGACCGATGTACCACACTTCATAATAATGATAATGCATTACCTTTTTAGGCCATAGCTGAGGGTATGACTCATTCAACTTACTATTGCTTGAAGATACTAAGGGTTGAGTCTGGCTTAAAAGTTGCCGAATGTGAGCCAATTGTTTAGCTGAAAAGTTTAAACTACCTACTGATGTTGTAACTTGTGCAATTCCTTTAGTTACTTTAGCAACATATGCCTTCTTCCAAGTTTGATTATTCCTTTGTCTCCTATTTCTGAGTTGATCCAACTTATTGTGCAACCTCTAACGTTTCTCCCTAGTATGATTAGGTCAACAACAATGATCACACCATCACTTTCCTTTTAAATGTTTCTCATGGACAAATTCAGTGGTTAGGGCTGAATTAGTTGAAGTTGTATCATTAAGTTGCAATACCATTATCACCATATGTCTTCTCTCTTCTCGTCTTACTTTATCATATGCTTCCTTAAGACTTGGTAGTAATCGTTTTCCAAGTAACCATCCCCATACTTCATCTAAATCAGAGTTTAACCCTTGTGAGAAATAAAAAATTCATTCTTTCTCTAGCGTCTACTTATATTTTTTACCATCTTCAATGCATTTCCAATATATCTCATGGAAAAGATCCATCTCTTACCACAATTTTACCAATAAATTGTAATGTTCGATAACACTTAAATTACCTTGGCTATTTGTTTCAAGTGTAGACCAGATCTCAAAATAAGGGGAGGTGTTTTCCATACTAGAGTAAATCTATTGAACATTATACCAAATCTCCTTTATAGTTTCACTGAAAAAGTATGTTCTTCCAATTCTAAGCTCATTGAGTTTATGAGCCATGCCATCACGAGCGAGTTTTCCTCTTGCTAAGAACGATATTATATTGGTCCTACTTCTGGAGCCTTGTTAGAACCTATTAATTATCTTAATTTATCGGGGCCTTGAATCACTAATTTTAACGACTGAAACCATTCATGGAAATTTTCTCCATTCAATCTATATTGCACTATTTAGAGAGAACTTTGATCGACCATGCAGACTTATGAGTGAATTTTGCTTCGATCAGGATCACCAAGTGTGAAAAGTGCCAAAGCTTAGCTTTATACTAAGAGATGTATCCTTGGATGTTGGAGAGGTATCATCCAAGTTTGATTATTTTTCAATTAGTGCAGACTGACTGCTACTCTAATACCATGAAGATCCTATGAACATAGAAGAAAAAGAAAGATGTATTGGAAAAACTCAACATTTATTGAGTAGTAAAGGAATATATATATATATATATATATAAGGTTTTTTTATTACTCATATGAGATATACCCATATCTCCTTCAAATATGTCGTACCTTAAAAGTAGGAGAAAACATATCTAATTTGATACACATAAACCAATAGAGATAAAAAAAAGGAACATAAATATTTATTTTAATTTTCCTACAGCTATCACTGTAGCAACTCAATGATCCTAGTATGGTATTACCCCTAATAGAGTTGCATCTGGAATTGACCTAGGTAGATTTAAGTTGTGCTGATGTCATGAGTACTGGGGAGTTCCTACTATCCAATATATAAGTATACGTATATGTGTGTATGTGTGTGTGTGTGTGTGTGTGTGTGTGTGTGTGGCGAGATACTAGGTTATCTCTATAAAGCATGTCTAACTTAAAAAATTAAAGATAATGAATTGAATGATTGTTCATTAGATTTACATATATGCGTGTGGTTAATTAACTACTCATTCACATACATGCATGTGTCTATTGATAAGATTAGTTACCCTACTTATTCAAGGATTATCTAAGCTTAATTTGCATATATTTTTATCAATAATCCTAAAACTTAGTACTTAATACAGTTATATGTTTGATCCTAGGTGAATAAAGCTTGAATTAACAAAGAAATAGCAAAGAATCAATAAAAACTCACAATTCAAGGAGACAAAGGGTAGACACAGTCATGCCTAAGAACGAGTCAAAGACATTTTGTTCATAGATTTTTACATGGTCCTAGACATAGGTGCACGTGAGGAGGATAAGGGCATAGATGATGTCATGTCCATAGATGCGACTAGGCGCATGCTATAAGATGATCATATTCACAGTTGACACCAGTATGCTATTTGAAGATTTTTCACAGACTCACAATCGATCATGTGATCATTAGCACGAGCATAGGTAATTAACATAGGCCACGTGAAGAATGAGCCCTATTTAAGTTGATTTATCTTGTTAGATCCATGGAGAAGTAATTAATTTAGCTTAGATCATATAGATCCTTAGATAGAAATCATGTAAGTCTACTATCCTTTAACTAAATTGGTATTGGTTTATTGAATTCAATAGCTTGATCTGATTAGATCTTGAATTTATATAGTGCACAAAATAGATTTATGTCTAATTTTATTAAAATTGATTGAGAGATCGATTTAATGAGTAGATTTAGGCTATTAATGAGGAATGCTCATAGCTTTAAAGATAAAGTAGTGAAATCATTCTACAATTGATTAATTAATCTAATGAATTTGGTTCTGAATGCAAAAAAGTTAATGATCTCAAGAAAGACTTTAACATATATTTGAGAATTCATAGTCCAAGATCTTGATACAAAATTATTAATATTTTATTGAGTTACACGATAAGACCTAATGGTGAAACAAGATCTAAGTGCTTTATGAATTTGATTAATCTTTAATTTTGCAAACCATGTTGTGAATCCTTCTAGGTCAGTTATAGTTTTAGATAGATTAGTTGATTAAATCCCATGTTTTTCTTAGGCTAGATAATGGGAAAGTGGTGAGAAGAAGTAGTTGCCAAGTACCCTAGGGTAATACAACATCTATATACAACTCTATACTACGATGATAAGCGTACTTGCCTTTTCATGTTGACCATAGTAAGAATATTGTGCATAGATTTATAAATTTTTAAAACTTAATCTATTTGATTATTATTTTGTAGAGATTATACGGACACACATAGTGGTATCAACACGAACCATCTCTCGTATATCGTACTGGGCTCCAGCTCATTTATTTATCTTTTCTATTATATGAACAAATGAACAGGTGTATCGTTAGTTGCAACTAGTTAATTAGACTTGGGAATATCACTGCTATTGAAGACAATCCAGATGATGAATATAAGACATGTGATGATCTATGAAATAGGAACTATAGTCATGTGTCGTTGGTATGATGGAAATAAGAGGTTAGTGCTTATTATAGAGTAACAATATAAATACAATAAATAAATTTCTTATAGCATTGTATGGGGAATATTCTCGGTATTTATCAATTGAATTCATGTAGGATATAAGATGAGACTTGTGTGGTTGTTACAATTATAAGTATGTAATATGACATTTTTTGGAGTTATTAATATCCAAGTGGTTTTTGAAGTTGATAATGGTAAATTGTGGGTTTCTTATAGGTTTTGAGTCGTGTTCATACTTGCTATAGATACCTAATGGGTTATTAATGTTCATACATTTTTTGCCATACTTCAAGTAGCGTGTTTACTTTCTCAAATCTCTTATTATTAAGATTTAATGCTTAAATAGAGACACACATATTATGTTTAGGGAAATTGAAAGGAATTTGGAGGAAAGAAAAGTGAGAGAGAAGAAATCACAGAAGAAGAATTAAGAGAGGGGAAAAAAGTTAGGTTATTTAATTCTTTCACTTCACACATGTTTGTTTAGAGGAGGAAAGAAAGAGAAGAGAAACTAATATTAGTGAAGAGAAAAATTGATATTGTAATAAACTTACTAAAATGTGCATAGTAATTATAAAGGAAAAAAAAAATGTAGCCATTTTTTAAAATTCCATCTCCTTACTCTCCATCTAGGTAAGAAAAAACTTTAGTGTTCTTTAATTCTTTTACTTCACACATGTTTGTTTAGAGAAGGAAAGAAAGGGAAGAGAAGCTAATATTAATAAAGAGAAAAATTGATATTGTAATAAAATTACTAAAATGTGCATAGTAATTATAAAGGAAAAAATAGGAAATGTAGCCATTTTTTTCAATTCCATCTCCTTACTCTCCATCTGGGTAAGAATAAACTTTAGTGTGACTCGTGAATTTATTGTCTTAAAAATTCTATTCACTACCATTTTTCCTCAGAAAAATCAAAGAAAGGAATCAAATTCCTTCTTATTCCATGCCCTCTTATTATTAAAAGTCTAGATTGGTGGTCACTAGAGGCGGGTACAATGAGCTTTGACTTTTATTTTAATTTCAAATCTAACCATAAGGTTTGGTTCGTAATTTTTTCAAACCGAAAATAAACAGTTTGGTATAATTTAGTTTGCGCCTTGGACCATTTTTTTTTATTCTTAAATACATTCCATAGGAATACTTAAATTTCATATTTCTTATAACTAATGCAAATACATGCAATAATATTTTAAATTAATTATTTAACAATATATATATATATATATAACTTATTACAAGAAGAGATTTCATCCATCATAGAACTATAATCCTATACTAGTTTCATTTTCTTCAATTATAATGATATACTAAACTCAATAAAATTAGAATATGCTACCTAATATGAGTTGCAAATTTCAATTTGTTTTGCTTCTATTGAACACATTCAACTACATAAACCAATAAATAACTAGATAATAGATGTGGACTAATTGGTAAGGAAAAACAAAAAAGAATGTACAAAAAATTGGAGGTTAAAACCTAAAAATTAATTTATTTGTAGACATAATTCAACAATCAAAACATGACATGACCAATATAATTTCATTCTTATGAATGATACACCTCTAAATAAAAATTTAAAGAAAAAAATACTTATTTAATTAGATAATTATAAGAAAAAGTAATTTGTTTGAATTTTTATTTTTTTAAATATGTAAAACAATTTAGTTCAATTCAAACCATACGGTTTGGTTTGGGCTCCCAAACTAAAATGCAAACCTTTTATTCTTCACCAAACCAAACCACTTTGAAAAATAGTGGAAAATTTGATTCGTTTAGTTTGGTTTGCAGCTCAGTTGGCATTTTCCTCACAATTTTAGTGGTAAGTTGGTTTAGACAATGTAAGAATCGCCAGTAGCTAGTCATCTAAACTTTGGTGAATAGATATGTCCATTTCCATTGTGTCTTGTTAATTTGCTGAAAGTACCATATGTGTTTCAAAGATTGTGAGAAAAAGATTTTAGGTGTAAGTTTCCACTATTCATTTCAAAACTCTTAATGCATATTTTAAACCCTTAATGTAGTTTGGCGCTAAATTGATGTGTACAAACTACTAAAAATACATAATATGCATGCATGAAAGGAATTTATGAAAATTTCCATGTTAAATAAATAGATACATTTCTATTGCACTAAACTGCTAACTTTCTAATTATTTGAAATAATTAGTATTCAATTCAATTTCCACATACATGCTAGTACTAAGTTTAGTAAGCGGAAAATTCTTTGGGAGATCTTGATCAGAGCTATTGATACTCATACAGGGCCTTAGGCCATCATTGGCGACTTTAATGAAATCTTAAACAAAAGTGAAAAATGAGGTGATAGAAGTATAAATTAGACACATACAGAAAAGATATCAAAATTTTGTGAGTGCTTGTGGAATGATTAACATAGGATTTGAAGGGCCCCTTTACTTGGTTAAACATGAGAAAAACCCATAATGACCTTATCAATAGTCATATAGATGGGGCTTTGGTCAACACCCAATGGTTAGAAGCTTTATTTGAAACTAAGCTTTGGCAATTAAAACATTTCCAATTTGGCCAGAGGTCAATCCTCCTTACCACTCTTAGAGCCTACTTTAAAAAGGAAAAAAGAAAAAGTCTTTAAGACCTTTTAGATACTAAAACATGAAGCTCAATCATCCTAACCTAAAAGAGTTTATTCAAGATTCTCGAAGGAACCACCTTAACCTCTAAGGCTCTCTTGTCTTCCTAGAATCTAATCTAAAAATCTAGAATCGTGAAGTTTTCCATTTAATCACAAAAAAAAAAAAAGCTGAGTTTCTTCAAGTCTTAAACTTGTGTGAAATTTTTTTTTCCAAATCTCACTCCCAAATTCTTCTAAACAATATCTCCTTTGTTAAGAAACAACTTAATGAGGTTCTTAAAAATGAAGAAATTCTCTAGGTGGCTTAGGTTTAATCCAAATGGATCATTAGTGGTGAAAGAAATACCAAATTATTTCATTCCATAACCATGACCAAAAGCGACAAATCTAGGATATGGGGCCTTTTTAATGACCAGAAAGTTTGGATCACCAATCCCCAAGACATAGAAAATACTATAGCTAATTTCTACTTTAATCTTTTGTAGACTGATAAAGTCTTAATAAACACCCGCATTAAGTTTAAAAGCTTAGGGTGTTATAAACTTAATGAAAATGAAAAGGCATATCTAGATACTGTGATCAATAGAAAAGATGCCTAGGATGTTATTATGGATATTGGAAAGAATAATACTCTTGGCATTGATGATTTCACTATCTCGCCCTGAAGGGTACCCTAAACATGACCGTCTACCATACATAATATTAAAGCTTAGGAATAACTTCTTTAGTCACGCAAAGGCTTTCATATCATACACAAGGCGTACAACATATCAAAGGGAATGTAGTGGAGTAATGCAATTTACTTGATAACAATTGAATAACAAGGTAGAGGAATACTTAATATTAAACATGGATAAGATTAATTACAATTCTTAGGGGCATACCCCTGCTAATGTCTTCAAGATGACACAATTACATTTCCCATAAATCTCCAAAATATAAACATATCATATATAACTCCTAAGGAAATTACATAAAAGTAAATCCATCCTATGTTTTCTCTTTTTCCACAAGAGCTCAAAGATTTGCCAATGATTTTCTTAATTATTTTGATCCTCGAACATGACCGCAAACATAACTATTTCAACAAAAGTTTATGGGGGTGTAAGCTTATAGCGAGCTTAGTGAGATATTGCCTTTTATTTGCACCATAATTTCAAATAGGT